>CM032886.1:16015000-16615000 GCA_019176425.1 Megalops atlanticus
TTCCTCCAGATGGTTCTCAAGACTGGCAGCATTGTGGGCCAGAATGATGCCAATCACCAAGGAGGCAGAGCAAGGGAGAGGGAGAGAGGGGAAAAGGAGAGCAAAGATGGGCAGGAGAAAGGGTCACAACTCTACCTTCACTGCTGTTGGGTTTTAATTTGGAGTAAGCTCTGGCATGTTTACCAAAGCTCCCCTCTGAAACAATTGTAACCGGTCGCTGTCATTAAGCACAGTGGATTGTAAGTCTTGGCATGTTGCACAACATTTGTAGCGATTTGTGTTCCATGTGACCCTTTGCCATTGTTCCAAGTGTTCATCCAAAATGATCGACGCTATTTGATATCTAGCACAAACATTGTCCTTATGTGGTCCATTGGCAGTGATAATTTGGTTGTTTTTAAACCATTTTCCAAACAAACATCTAAGTAATTCCAGCTGTCTCTGAGTAAACCGAGACCTGAAGATCTCTGTTCTGAGTGGGCGAGAGGAGAGAGGCGCACTGTTTCTGTAGAGAGCGCACCATGACAACCTTAAGGAGTGTGGGTGGTAAGACAAGGCCGAGACGCAGCTGAGACACAGCTCTCACCTCTCTGTGTGACTGAAATCTATGCTCTGTGGAAGGGTGTACCTGCAGATCAAAACCCCCTGATGGTTGATGATCGGGGAGCAGAGAATGAAGATTAAATTTGGCTAAACTACACTGCCTTTGCTGGAGTTTCTTATCAAAGTACTCAGTCGTTTAATTTCCTTTAGCTGCTGGTAAGTGACCAGGTGCTAGTTGTTTTTCATTTTCTGGATAGTAGTTGTATTAGTTACTGGCTGTTTATTTCCATGAGATAGACAGGGGTGAAACTGAATCAGATGTCCCTCTGAAGTTACAGCAAACAGCAAAGAAGAAAGTTTTTTTTATAGGCACCCATGTCTTCTGGGGCCGTCAACCCACAGGTCAAAGTGCCTGATGGAAACCAGCCAGTAGAGGACTGCTCTCTTTTGCATTTCTGGGGGAGGAGGTTAGGGGAGGATTAAGCTTAGCTGTGCCTGCTATAGAGTGTTCCAAGGTCAGTAGTGAATAAAGTACAGAATGACTAGCCACACACTTTACGGAGACACTGAGGAGTCATACAGCAGAACCAAAGATAAATTGATTCTAAATCGATCAAACCAAAAACGTGAATAAAGAGAGATCTGAAAATTTCATTAAATGGCTGTTTAACAACATTTAAAGGTTTGCACAACACAGCCTACATGCTGATATGTAATTAATTCTTTTCAGACCTTAACAGTAGTTAAGACTTCATGAATAGTTTGTGGAAGATTTATTGAACATGTAAGGCAGAAAAATACCACAGAACATCCATATTTTAAAGACACACAATAAGACAGCATTCAGATACATTTGTAAAAACATCAGTAGTTTACTAATGTCTGATAGGAGCTTGACATTGATTTTAATTTTTATGAAAAAGCTAAAAAAGAACCTTTGGGAAAATGCTTATTTAGATAAAACAGACATACATCAAGTCATTGGTCAGGTGATTTATAAATGCTTGATACGTTCAACAACACACTTTCCCTGGATTTTCATTTCTCAAAGAATTACCCTGGGTGACTTTTAATGGGTTTTTATTCTTGTGTAACTTGGGAATTGGGACACTGAAGGCTAGAGTTCCTTGAGGGCCACAGTGCAGGCTGGCTTTTGTTCCAGTCAATTAACCAGCACCTTAATTGCTCTAGTTCACATTTAACTCCTTTCTCTCCAGATGCCCAGATATTGAATGGGGAGAATATTTTTTCATTGAAGTACACATTGTTAATCCATTGTTAATCATCGGTAAAACTTCAATGGTGTAAGTATGCCATTTGATCAGTAAATTAAGCAAAGTTGGAAGAGCAAACTCAATAAGATTCCCCTCTAAAGCAGCAAAATGTATTATGCATTATATGTAAATTACTGAATAAAATGTTTTTAGTCATTCGTGGATCAATTTACAGTCTCGTTTCTGTAATAGTTTTTTATCATCTCCCACAAATGTCCAATTTAATCACATTTTAATTGTTTCGACACTTCAACTATTGCTCTGTTACACCGATCACACATTTAAATTTGACATTTAATTGCATCCATCCCAAGAAAAGAAAACCTATTCCATTTCTTCTGAGGCACACGCTGCTGGTTCAGACCTCAGCATTATTCATGTTAATTGGTCACCTCTATTACTGACCATTTTAAAGAAGTGACCACACTATCAGAGCCATCTAGAAACTGATTAGCTCAGGCCCATGAACATTGGGTAATTGTGTATTCCTGTTCAAAAAACCTCATTCTGCAAATGCGATGATTATACACAGGATTGAGTGAAGCGCTGATACTTGGCTAAATTAATGATGGAATCTGGAAAACTTTATTTAAAGAGCAGGCTTTACTGGAAATTATTAATCTTCTCTGACATTTGTACGCTTCAGTATAGACTCACAATTGGAAGGATATTATGGAATTGCAGTTGGAACAAACATGAAATTCCAAGATGTTAAATATGTGAACTTTGTGGACATTTATGTTTATATCATGCTGTGTGCTCCTCTACTTCAAAAGACAAAAAACACTACTAATAAGCTCATCATAGGATATTTTTCTTAATTCCATTGCTTGTACTCCAAAAGGAAGGTGCCTACTATTTGCAGCTTAGACGAGGATCTCCGATTTTGCTGATACTTTCAAATGTACTGAAATAAAGATAAAAATGAAGCTGTTAAATTGTACTGTTTCTTTTATTTGTGTGTTTCTCAAGAAAATCTTATCTCCAGGTTTCTGAAACAATGAACTGCATGACTGCCTACAGCACCTAATGATAAAATGTCTTGAGTGCTGATGCTAACAAGACCCAGTGTGTGTCTCTTTTTCTGCAGCGCCAGCAACTTCAATAATTAATAGAATGTTCTGAATTTTCACCTAACTCTGCTACCTCTCTCTGACGGCTTTACAATGATTACGGGGACCTCAAAGACACGCAACTGTGTGCACCCACCCCATGTGGGGTACTAGGGCACCAGCCCAAATTCAATCTGTTCAGAAGACCCTCATTGTCCTGCTGAAGGACTCGTCCTCCAAACGTCCTTCTTACTTTAATAATTCCAATTCCCCATGCAAATAATATTCATTTGCCACGGTTGAATAATGCTAGCTTCTGTTTAACCCTGGGGCTGTGGTTACCGAGGCCCAAGAGAAGAGCTGGGGACTGGACTGATGGGCTGTGAGACTGTGAACAATACCTGAAAGATATTGCCAGCACCAGGCAAAGATCACCTGCTTACACCAGACTGTCACTGAGTCTTCAGTCTGATTTTGCCCTTTTGCAAACCACAGTTTATCTGAATGGGTTCTTTTACAATATACATTAGCAATTCATATGAAGCCATGCCAGATAACACTTACCAACTTCAGTGCCATTTACACTGCAAAACAAACATTGGGAGAGGATGTGATATGTAAAATGAGAAAATAAAAAAATATGTAAAATGTTTCAAATGAAAGAGAGAGCACCTATACCTTTACTCATTGCTTGGATTGAATCATAATATGTCTGTATGACATGCATAGTAGAATAATTCAAAAAGATACATTATATATCAGTTACTTTAGTTCAATGGTGAATAAGCATGTAAAATTAATCATGCTTCTAACAGTGTATGTACTTAGCACTGTAGGAAATGCAGGCAGTGTGACTTGGTCCAACAGCAGCAGCACGAGACGGGTAACTCAACAGGGGTGATAATCTCTCATTACCCACAATCCCTTGATGCCCCCATATCACACGCCGCGTGATGATCCTGAGTTTGATTCTTCCCAGGGGCAGACAAAGCGGAGTCACTCACTCGATATATTACCTTTTTCTCCCTCGACTATTGGTGCAGCCAAGGAGAACATATTCATCTCACTGAGGAGGCCGTGCTGTTCTGTAGATGACTGAGATGCACTTCAGATTTCTCTGCATCTGCATATGACATCTTAGCCTCTGTCTTCTGTCTTCATGAAAGCTTATTGCAAACAGCTTGTGAATCTCATCCCAGTTATGATATCTTTGTGATGATATATCTAGATATTGAAGTAATAACAACACTCTCCATTCAAACTGAACTGTTATCCTCTCTCTGTGAGGTAGTGGTAGAGACCTGGCAATGAATTTAATGGGCAAAGCAGCAATGGGTTGTTCAAGATGAGATGCTAGGAACCTGCACCCTCTAAAGAGTAGGTCCCTTAGGCACTCAGCGGACAGCCACTGTTATAAGCATGTGAACTAATGTGCCAATGTGATACAGTACATAAGGTAAGGTATTGGCACAGGCACTCACTCCATCAGCCTCTTCAGTGTCGTTGGAATATTACAGAGTCTGAGCAGCACAACCACAAAATACAACACTATTAATGTCAGTTTGCCGGCACTCCTTACAGGGGACCACCAAAGCTAAAGCAGTAGGATCCAGACTGATGCCTCTTCAATACAGGGATCGGGGAATGCATTCTTACAAGTCACTGTGTTCAGCATCTGATCGTACATGCTGATTTACAGTGACCTGTACTTACATACATTACCTGCATTGCCAGAATGGCGACTATTGGCTCAACTGCAGCCATCTTCCTCACCTTTTCCTGTTTCATAAATTATGGCTGGTAGGAGATGCCTGGCTAACCTGATTCATGGATGAATATGAGTGTAGGGCCCCTGTATTAATCTCTTACTGTATTGAGATTTAAGTTTAAGTAAAGACCATATATCTGGAAGCAGCATTTATGCTCAGTTAACAAGCACTGTAGTTGTTTTGTTTGTTTTCCTAAAAGACCTTGTAAGCTTTGTGCCCAGTAGAAGTTAATTATAAATTAATTAACTACTATTTAATTGTAGTTGTTTCATTTGACATTTATCACAGGAAGTGTGTCCCCTGGGAAGTTCTGAAGAGTTGTTGTGTTATTTAAATACATTTCAATGTTAGCAAATGCAAGAGAATGGTTTAAAACAGCAAAAGGAGACAAACATGAAAAAAGGAAAGCGCAACAGACATGAAAAATGAATAAATAAAGAAACATCCCCAAATTTCCCCTTTTTAGAAATGGAAAAGTAGTGACACTATATTGATCACACCTAGATCTGTAAGAGTCATAAGTTACTGTGTCTGACACATTCTTACACAGCAGACTTTTATTGCTAAATGATAATTGATAACCAGATCAGTTTCTCATTCTTTAAACCACATACATACAGTGCTGGTGTTTTGTATCTGTCAGAGATCTCTTAACTGCTATGCTGGTGAATACAGGATACATTTCATCGTTTAAACCAATATAAAAGTGATATATGATACACAGTCAATTTGTTTATTTATAATTTAATTTAGCTGATTATTTTAATTTTTAAATTTTAATATAATTAATATGTTCAAATGAGCTCCAAACATTTTCAAAGAGCCATTCATATCTTAATCACAACAAAACACACTTAAATCCCTCATTTTGGAGACCCTACATTATATAAAAACACTGTAATAAAACCAGATGAATCTGTCATTTAGGTTATGGATTACAATCCAAGGTGAATATCAGTCAACACTAAAAAATTTTCTTTTTGAGACATATACTCTTGTGACACTCTAGTTTCACACTTGAAACATCTTATTTGACTGTCTGGCTGCATAGTTAGCGAGTTAACAGTAAACGTCTGCTGGCTGGAGGCAATCCTGTGCACAGAGCGAAAGAGATAAATGTTTTAAAAATGCCACTGTGGGAATTCTCTCAATGCGCTGAACAGATTTACTCCATTATGAGATGTAGATTTTTTAATATACTTTGAAGATACCCTCTACTGCAAATAAAACATAGTTTTGTCTCATTACAGCACTGTGAAAATTGTCTGTATGCTTGGGGCAAGATTTATCACCATTGGGGTTATTATCATTACAAGAACACTTAGCAGTGGTCCCTGTTGCCAGCCATGCTGATTATACAAAAACATCTCCCTAATAACCTTAACAAGAATAATGCCCCAGGATGTTCTGTGTGGTCCTCTGAGGATGCCCCCAATGTGCTGTCAGTGACACATCCTCAACCCCTCCCAAAGTCACCCTGCGCCTCTTCTCCTGCTCTTTTTGGTGCTGCTATCTCACTGGAGGCTAATATTCTCTTGCTTTCATTATCTCCTCGTTCCACACATTCCTCTCTGATTCAAGATCCAAGATTTCAGGTTGCATACACAGATAAGGCTAATAGTCTTTCCTCTCCAGATTAATCTGAGAATAACATTGATTGCAGAAGTGACATCATAATGGAAGCCCTGTCTGTACCTGAACAGCTTATGGGGTTTTAATTCATGTCAATATCTGTGGCATAAAACAACTCAGCACAAAAGGTGCATTTGTCTTTGAAACATTGATGTTTAACATTTTTGTACATAGTCAAATGGAAGTGTGCATGACCATCCAAATCACTCAATAGTCAACACAGCTTTTAATATCTAACCTGTATCTAAATGCATTTTTAAATGAGCCAACTGTCTTTTGTAATATATCTGAGGAGCATTTTTAATTCAATAATTGAAATTGAAATGCAGTGCAAATATCTTGACACTGAAATACTATTTCCTTGTTGCACAATGAAATGTAAATTCAATCTTACATTGAACATATAGCCTTTATAATTTAAGGATAAATACTAGTAGCGCATGCGACTGTATTTAATCTCTACTGTATTTTTAAACTGTTGGTTGTTATCATTTTGTAAGATAATTTGTTTTTAATGAGTACAGTACAGCCTACTTATTTGACCATGAAAAAGAGCCGTCCTATTGGGCTCCCTAATATATGACAGGTTTCGGGGATGAAATGCCGACTGATTTTCACAAGTAGCCACCATACCAGTGAACAAATTCAGTACGATCAGTGCCCCCTAGAGGAACTTGTGAGAGTGGCAATGCCGACCAATGATGACGTCGAGCCCAAAATGACTCAGTATTGTCATGTGCAAGGAAGGAGAGACAGTTCCTGCTTTGTAATAAACCAGGAAATCAAGTCATGTAAATAGGCTGACTTGAACAGTTGCGGGCTGTTAGTAGTTGCACCCAGAAGTTTTTTTATTTTTAAGTAGATAAATAATTCTTTCATTTTTATAGCTGTAACGCATATTTGTTAGTCATGGCATCTTTATTCAAGAAGAAGACGGTGGACGGTGAGTTTTATTTTTGCCGGTTCAAAAGCTAGCCAAGTTATTTAACAACAACAGATTGAGTTGGCTAGCCGGTTAGTCAGGTGCTTTGGTGTGGCATTCTGTAGCTAGCTAGTTAGCTAGACAGTCTGCTGTTTCATGGCCTGTTTTAACTATTTCTGTAGCTTTCGATAGTTAGGTAGTCAGTCTAGCAAGTTACCTATCTTGTCAGTCATCGAGTTGTAATTCCAAAAAAGCAACTAGCTAGGTTAGCTAAGTGGGTAGCCAGTGTTTGTGATACAGTTGGCGCCTAGGTGTTTTACAAACTACAGTTAGCTAGACTAAAGTATATAGAAGTAATGTTAGTTAACACATCTAGTGGACATTCAGGTGTGTTTGTAATTGATGCTTGCTTGTAGCTAGCTATCTTGTAAATCCAACGAACTAGTTACATACCTCGTTCACAGGTGTACGTTATACCATCACTCTCTGGTAGTGAGAGTAATTTTTTTTTTGAGCTAAATTAGTTGTAGAGGTAGTTGATCTACAATAAAAAGAACTGTTTCCAGACAACTGATATTAACCGAAATGCACGTAGATAACAACAGGCTGTCTAGCTCCATCTGGAATTCTGAGACATTACAAACATAGTGTAACGATAGATAGAGAATTCAGATAGACTATAACTAACATTTCATATTTTGGCAAAGCAGAACATTAATCTGCAAAAGAATGATAAACAATGATTATTATACGTGTTTCAAATGTAACGCGAAATACAGACGGTTGAAATCTGAAAAGAATATATTTCACCGGTATTTAATTTAGTTTAATAATTTTAACGCGAATTAATGTCGTATTCTCTTGTAGATAATACAACGTTTTGAGCGTTGACGGGTCGCCTGAATAGTTCCTGTGAGGTGGAAACAAAGAACAAGTGGTTAGCATGATTAGTAGGCAGTAAAAAAAAAAACTGTCCTTATGTTCATACCCCCACCCTCACCCTAAGTTTAGTTTATTACTGCATTTATGACCCCTTATCATATATCTTAATTTATCTCTCATATTCTTGTAGATAGCGCAATACCCACAAAGGTTTTAATTAGTTTAAATCAGAAAAGCTTCTCTGACTCATACTAAATATAGCAACAATAAAGTCTACCTGTATTTGAAAACGATAACATTCAGTACTCCTCAAGAATCCATTACATCACCCTATTAGTACTTTAATCACATGTGTAAAGTGGAAGTAACAGTTCCTCATACAGAAAGAAAATGGTCATTTTCTGTCTTTATGAAATTAGTAACACCAACAGCAGAGTGTTTTGAGCTTCAAAAAAATGTCATCTCAAATGCCTCAAAATAGACTCCCTTCTCTGAATTAGATCTTGGATGAATCGGGTCAGATGGTAAGGAGTTTGTATGATGTCACCATGTAGAGCCAAAGTGGTATGAAAGTATTACCTTAATGTCATCTGGAGAGGTTGTGCTCAGGGTTTGGAGATTCCTCAGCTGGGCAGGTAAGTTCTAAGTAATTGATGCGGTCTCAGTGTTGGCATGCCAAAGTGTCCTCTGCTATTCCGTGCGCAGTCGAGAGAGGGGTTAGCGCCCGGATTTTTGTTCAGGACATCCCTCCCTCTTTAAGACGTTGATGAGCACGTCATCCTGTACGTATGTGCATGTTGCTCACACAAGTGGGTTATTGGGAGTCTGATACCACTTTTGGGGGTGGGGGGGATGGTTTTCAAGGCAATTTTTTAACATTTAATTTCCCACACTTTCAGAAATCGCAAACTTAGGTGCTGAGTTACCACAATGCACAGAACCTGTTTCACTCACCATCTTTGTTTCCATTCAAAATATTTCCTCTACGGCAATACTGGTTTGACTGGTGGGGTGACTTAAGGAATGCATGCTTATCAGTATAGTTATCACGCTGTTTTTGTAGCCATTGCCTGCTGTCAGTGGTCGAGTTTTTCTTGCCTTTTTTGGTCTAACTTCTAGCATTATTATTACTTTTTTTTAACTCACTGTCAATATGGATATTTAGGGAAAGTAAACTTTCATCTGCTTTTACATTTTTCAGCAGTCAGACTGTCATAAAGATGACATTCAGGTCCATTAAGGATTTTGAAAGACATTTATTGAAGATGGTGATGGGGTCCATTTGACTTACTCATGGGCTGAAGTGGGGTTACTCTGTATCAGTGTCCTTAGTGCTCTTAGAGGGAGACTCTGCAGTCTGTAGTGGAAGCATGCTGGGAACCCATGGGCGCCAGCGCTGCCTCTAATGTAATTGCCATCCAAGCTGAGGTGGGGGGGGGCATACTTCGGGCTGATTGCAGTGCAGGGGAGCGTGTCTTCTCCCTGGGCATCATGGCTGGGGCGGGACGCCGCTGATGGCGGGACGTGCACGCGTCTGATCCGTATCATCTGCATTGGAAATGCATTGGGCGGAACTTTCCGCTGCCCTCCAGACAAACCCCACTGCTCCCCTTCGACCGGCTTCCCTCCTCAATCTAATAACCGCATCAGATATTTCTCCTGTGGCTGTGGCTGGGATTGATCATCCTCGTCTTTGGTTTTTATTGAGTTCCGATTTTTCCCCGGGAGTGTGGTTTGGAGGCGCTCAAACTGTGGCGCAGATTAGATTTTGGGGCAGGAAATGGGCAGCTGGTTTTCCGAGCACAGGGCACGCATTCACTGCTGCGGGTTTGGAGAATGTTTGATAATGAACACGGACGGGGATCGCTCGTGAGGAGAGAATGCGCTGCCTGTGAGACTGAGATGTCTCAGATTCCGCTGCCTCTGCTCCGAGCTGCTCACTCAAGAGGAAGAAGGCGACGCGGCCGATGTTGTAATGTTGGCGTCCTTGTCTGCTGGAACAACCCAAACAACCCTGCCCAGTTGCCCTGAGCTTTTAGCCGTTTCTGTTTGCGGGGGGAGGATGTCGTCTGCTGTACTTTTTCGGAGACATTACCTCACTTTTTGTGGAAAATTCTGTTTAATCGAAAATTGAATTCTGTGGACATTGAGTCTGTTTTTATTGTGTTTCTTGGCAGTGCTGGAGGCAGTGCAAGGGGTCAATGCAGAACTGATTTTTAGAGCTGAGATTTTGATTCCAGCTCATGATTAGGAAATTTGAAAATTAATGTGCAGATATGCGGGGCAGGAATTGTAACCTGAGCCATGAAAAATGGTTTATAATAGACTGAGATGGAGCTGCTCTGGAGCTGACCATGTTCTGAAGTCTATAGTGATAACATACGCCTGTTTCACCGGCTTCTGAAATGGGTTTTGAACTTCTTGTACAAGGGTATAGAGGGTTACCCAGAAATCAGTCATATTATCCTACATCCATCCTTAATCAGCCAGATCACACATTCCTTAACAAATCTGGAATAATTAGCAACATTTTTGATGCCCAGAGGAACCTGTTACAAACACATTTGAATTGAACTCTCACTTGTGAATGAGCTGATCAGATTTGCTGATTCAATCTGGCACCCGGTAGCTGTCAGCCAAGTGCGCTGCATAAAGACTATTGTCTGAACCAGTCAGGAATTCCACCCCTGTCAGAACTGTCTTGTAGAGCAATTTAATTGTCAAACGAGGAAATTAATGTAAGGATGATTTTCACCCCCTCGCTCTGCCAAGATCCACTTTACGTGTTAAATGAACCATTTTCTCCTCATTTGCTCAGAAGTTGTAATAGTCATTAAAACACATGTAGGGGTATATGAAGGGAAGGGCAGAGGTGAGACTCTGAAGAGTCCTGAAGGGGGGGGATGGCACTGGCTTTTGGCAGGGAGAGTCATGCTCTAATGCTGTTTCCCCCTCTCTTGTGACAGACATCATAAAGGAGCAGAACAAAGAGCTGAGAGGGACGCAGAGGCAGATCACCCGGGATCGAGCCGCGCTGGAGAGGCAGGAGAAGCAAATGGTAAGAGGACCCTGAGAGGCGGCACGGGGACATGCGTCGGTTAACTCATTCAGATATTTCTCTTTGCTGTTGCATATTGCAAATTGTGTCCAATAAACAGAAAAAAAATCACACTTTCAAGTCGAATGATCTTAATGTTTTGACCTGTCCTTTCCCCTCTGCTGAAGATGGGGTTGATTAGTTCTGTGGATCTCTGAGAATTGAGAATTTATGCTCTGAGAATGGATTAAGTATTGAAGTCTACCCTGTTTCTTTTCTGATGGGGAAAAGTCAGCACTCAAACGCCATGACTTTAAGTCTGCATGAATAGAAGACTGGAATTTTTTCCCCCAACAGTTTCCACTTTTAGCCATTAAAAGCAGAAACTTGTGGCACGATGCTGTTTTTAAAGTAAACATCATCGCATGCATATAATTGCCCCTCTTGGGGACCCTAATTTTTACTTCATTAATCTTTCCTCTCATTAATCCAGCTATGGCTGTTTTGTGGATTTTTAAAAAAAATCCTGTTTCTGAAAAAACCAGAAGTGACCTATATTGGAGCAGTTTAGCATAAATTTAGCTGTGCCAAGCATCTTTTATCCCCACTATTTACACAGCATTTGCTGTTCTTTTACAGTTGCTTGCCTTTGATGTTGATGCTTTATCAGAGGGACTGTTTCTGCCCTGAGAATGTTTCTACGTTTAATTTAAATATGAGGTATTTGTGAAGTGCTTCACTGTAATTTAACTTAAAAAAATCTGTCACACGGTTGTTTCATTCATCACACAGGAATGGCTTAATGTTTTACTGGCAATGAGAAGTTTTAATTTTGTTGCATATTTGTTCTGTGGACATTTTTAATGTCAGTACAGCTTATATTCTAAATGTTGGATTTAATGACTTGATTGTAGGCTTTGATAAGAGATGGCATTGGAATAACTTGAAATTTAGGTTCATGGAATTTACTGATATATTGGTACCAAGGTATAACTAAATATGTGTGTTACAGTATTTGTTGTGATGGCATATTAAATTGCGAATATTGCCATCTGTAGTTTTCTGTGATGAAAAGATTGCTGTCATCACTATACGGGTGGCTTTGAAAGAGAAAAGATTGGCAGTTGTAAGCTGCAGTTCCCCCATGAAGCCTCATCAGCCTTTGCGCTTTCTTCATGACCCTGCGAATATTAAAACGGCCCTTAGTCGTGCTCAAAGCTCATTACAGTCCCAACATTCAATCTGTCACTTTTAGTGTACTTTTCTGCATCGTGCAAAGCCCAGTTATTGACACCACAGTAAAGCATCGTTCACAAGCTGCATTTAATAAGTAATGTTTCATTCCACCCTCATAAATAATGCCGGGATAATATGTGACATTTTATACGTTTTATTCATTTTACCGTAATCTCTAATGATGAATGCGAGACGAGGTGCATGGATTAGCGCATTCTTTTGTTTGTGTCAGAGGGGAAAAAAAGATCAAGTCAGCACACCAGCTTTTATCTTGCAGAGGAACGCTAGATGTGGAAATTTGTCTCTGAGCAGTAGTGTCTAATTCTTTTGCTAATATACCTGTTTGCCATTCTGCTTATCAGGAAAAGGCTAAAAGCCGTCTGTGGCACATTCATTGTGTGTCTGACATTATCATCCGCTCAGTAAATAATTTGCCTGCTCAGCTTTTCCGCAGTCTACCTGAGTGTTTAGCGAGGTTTTTAGGAAGGTCTGTCTGTTTCGCTGAGTGTTTTATTTAAGTGCTATTAGCATCTATCACATTATGTTGCATGCTCCACTAATGACAATTTAACCCACATACCATTGTAGGCGGCTGGGAGTGGGGGTTGGGGTCCATGTTCTACACCTCGTCTGCCATTAGTATTGTTCAGAGTGAACACAGTGAACATGGAGGCTATTATTGCTGATGCACTTAAAAATGATCTGTAGAATATGCTGTACAAGCCATTATTTAAAGAGCACAATGTATAGGGTTGCTCTCTTAAGTAGCAAACCCAGGGAAAAGGTTTGGTTGCACACACCAGGTGTGAACCGATGTTGTATAAAATGTATCAGTGAGAAATGCCATCTCCTTAGTGTGTACCTGATACCTCCAAGTAAGCACTTTCTTTCATTTTTTTTTGCTTTAATTTTTACTTGATTTGTCAAGTGAATCTCAGTCTCCAGTTGGAGATCACATGTATTTCAAATACTCCCAGGATGTTCAAGCATATATATTTTTTCAGAGAACAACCCTAGGCTTTCTTTAAATACGTTGAGCTTGTCAAAGGCATTATATTATACATTATTCTCTTGGATTATTTTAAGATTTCTATGACTTTTTATTGTTTTGGGACAATTTGGGTAAGCTGTGCTCTCTGGCTGTTCTTGTTTAAAGCCATCACTCATTAAACTGTTTTCAAAAGTTAAAGCTTCATAAGAGTCTGGAAAGGTTTCAAAATGTTGCACTTGAATGCCTCTAAAAACTCACAGTATTATTCAAAGGGTTATTTTCCAGCTCTCTGAAAAACGACCAATACTTTCTGAACATTGACCCGATTTTGACTGAGTCAACAAAACTGCAACAAATAGCCTTCATAAATAAATCAATATTCATCATTGCAGACTGTGGGCTTAATATTTAAACTTTTTTGAAGCTGTTTTTTAAGGTTTCGTTAGGGAAATGCAAGCCACACATTCAATAGTTTTGACTGGAGAGGGCATTATCTGTAAGATGCTAACTTGTAGCAACAGTGCAGAACAGGCTTCTTTGGCTCTTTGCACACTGACACTGCAGCAAGGTCTCAGGGGAGAGGCTGTTTGCACACACAGTGAAAACACCGCACTTCAAACATGCTCTGTGTTTGTGCTATGGGTCCCTGTGGAGATATTGTTTTCATTCATTTACCAGTGTAAAGAAGGGCAGACCTCAGGGCTCTGGTTTAATCTCTTCGTGTCTGACGCCTCATTTCCCCGTCACTGTATGCCCATTACCTGGGATTTAACTCAACACAGGCTTTCAGTCGCAACCGGGGATCTGCTGACTTAAATTTAGCATTTCTGATCTGACCTGTGTGCAGGTGTATTATTCTGACATAAGAATTAGTATACAGGGGTCTTCATTCATGCAATTTTAGATGACCTGAGGCCCTCACACAGCTGGCCACAAACATGTGAGATGGGGAAGATCAGGCCGTGTGTGGACACACAGAGGTGTTCAGTAACGTCTCCTGCAGTGTGCGCTCCACTGCTAAACACCACACAAACTCCCCTTGGCCTTCCACAGGAAATGGAGATCAAGAAGATGGCGAAGACAGGGAACAGGGAGGCCTGCAAGATCCTGGCCAAGCAGCTGGTCCAGCTGAGGAAGCAGAAGAACCGCACCTACGCCGTGAGTTCTAAGGTCACCTCCATGTCCACGCAGACCAAGGTCATGAACTCCCAGATGAAGATGGCAGGAGCCATGTCCACCACAGCCAAGGTAAGAGTTCAGTGCCACAGTTCTCTCCTTATTTGTAAATATCTCATCTTCATGTTGGCACAGTGTTCTTAAGTATCCTTAACTATCCTTCATTGTGAAATTTTAGTGTGAAATTTCACATTTTTTTTTATTGTGAGATCAGGAGTTGATGAAATTAAGGAAAATTGTGTAAAGCAATGCAATATTTATGCGTAACTTTTTAAAGTGTGTTGTGATGGGCTTGAATCTGGGCCAGTGGGTTGATTATTGTTTTGCAACGGGAATGAAAGTTAGTTTCCTGTAAAAATAGGACTGCTCATACAAACAGTCTTCTTCAAAAGAATATTTAAGCAGGGGTTGTAATTAGTGTGCTGTGGGATAGCATTTCCATGGATGTGCTTTGTTTCAGTGTGCTTGGTAGCCTGCCTCCCACTGGGGCTATAAATTCAGAATTTATGCTTGGGTGGGGGTCGTCTCTTCTGTCATTTTAATCCTCTGTGTATTTATGCTCATAACTCTATTCCCCAGTGAATTCACAGGTACCACTGTAGATCCCAGTCCTCAGAGAATTCTCTAAACTGCAAACACTGTGGTGGTGTCGATGCTAATGATAGTCACTGTAGTATTGCTCGCCGTCCCATGGACGCTGTGGTGGGTGTTTTACACCTGCGTGTAAAAAATTGTCAGATGGTGGTGAATTTCATTATGATTATGCTGTGAAGTAGTGGTTAGAGCACTGGACGTCACACCTCAGGCTTGTAGGCTTATGGGTTACTATCCTGAAGGGTTAGTTTACAGTTTCATCCTTGAGCAGAGTACTGTTCTTCTCAAAAACACCAGCTGTATAACTATATGCATTGCGTGGTGGGCTGTGGGGGAGTGAGTGAATGAATTAAGTTACATTTCTATGACTATTTATACTGCTGTAAAGAAAAACAACAAAGCCAGATGTCATTCCATCTTGAATGCAGTTTTCACCCTAGATTTAAGGCAGTAGCTTGATTGTTGAAGTTTAACATGTTTCTCCAATGGTTTTGAAGAGATGCCTTACTGTTCCGCATTTGATAGGGTCTCGGTAATTAGGCCAATGTCTAGTCAGGGGAATTAGTTTCGTTTCTGATGCAAGAATTTCAACATGTTTTGCATAATTAAATATCAGCTGTGATGAGGACATTATTAAATTAAATCATCACTGAAGAGAAATGCATTGTGTACAGTGTGACCTTATGTTGTGAGTAAATGATTCATTTATTTGTGTATTTGACCTTTAATTAATTATGAGAAATCTATAATGATAATAAATATTATTTCTCTTCCTCCTTTTCATGAATGAAGTATGTAGCTCTTGGATTCAATACAGATTCAAACCTGTGGCTTTCTGATTACAAATATAGTTGTGCTACCACTACTCCACACCACTACCTGACAAACCCTTTTAATAATAGAACTCAGTGTACAATGAAAGGCTTTAGGCAGGAGAGGAAGACAACCATCTCCTTTGTGATGAAAATGGAGCAGAGTGAATGATAAAGAGAAAACCATGCCCCAGTACCCTCCATATGCCCCTTTGGCCCCACTCCATAGGGTTAGCCTAATACAATCTGTCAGCTGTACTAGTAAGCCTGGGTAGTATGTGCAGTGTTGTGAGCATACATTGAGTGTCCCTGAATAAAGCTGTATTCAAAGCAAATATGAACTCAGTTGATGCAAATCATGCATATTCAGTTAAGAACAGGTTTCCAAATCACATAGCAAATTGAATTGTGTGGCTCAACTGTGGTTCAGTGCCTTCACTTGATGCTGAAACCCTCCTCTGCTCTTAAGTAGGTCACATTTGCATTAATACACTTGGCTTTACTTAAACCAGGAAGGCAGTCATCATTGTTTTCTGCCTGTCTGTGGTAATGCACCATGGGAGTTGTAGTCTGTTGGGGGGGTGTGAATAGAGAGGGGGGGGCTTTAGCAGTAAATAAACATTGGGGATCTAATGATGCTGAGACGGAGACAGTTGGTATGTCTAACCTCTCATGTGACGGGACCTCTAAATTATTCTCTGTATTCAGCTGTGATGTGTTTATTTTTGCTAGAGACGTGTGTCTCTGTGGGTACGCCCCACAGGCCTGTAAAGGGAGACATCTCTGCTATTAGTGCTTTATTCATGTGCTCCATGCCACACTTTTATTTTACCCTCGTTATTCACAAAGAGACATGCGTTTAGATTTACTGCAAAATGAATCTTGGGGAAGTAGATGGAAATGTATTGCTGATTTTTTTTTACCTTACTGTAGTAGGATGTGTGATGTGTGTGGTGTTTTTTCTCTGCCTTTTTGAAACCTCACTGATGGATGGGTCTCTAACATGCATGGTACTATAGGTACCGTGTAAT
Source organism: Megalops atlanticus (assembly GCA_019176425.1). NCBI lineage: Eukaryota > Metazoa > Chordata > Actinopteri > Elopiformes > Megalopidae > Megalops > Megalops atlanticus. The sequence continues at coordinate 16,031,952 of CM032886.1, forward strand.
AACACTCTGTATACTCTCTTCCAGACCATGCAGGCAGTCAATAAGAAGATGGACCCACAGAAGACCTTGCAGACAATGCAGAACTTCCAGAAGGAGAACATGAAGATGGGGATGACAGAGGACATGAGTAAGATTAACCAAATTTCCAAAGATGACCCAAAATCAGAATGTTTCCAATATCCAAGCTGTAGAAATGGGTTTAGTAAAATCAGCCCCGAAGAATTGCTTTCATTGGGTGAGGCTTGTCAGATCAGGGATATAATTGTTTTAAATAAATGTATCCCAGAAACAAGAGTTGTATTGTCAACATAGTATTGACTGTGGAATTAGACATATGACTCTTCTGGGTTTGCCATCATCAGAGTGGGCGATAGGCTGACATTCTGAAGTACCATCCTGTATAGTCACTTTACATTGTACGGCATCTTTGAGGTACTAACAAGCTTCTCATTGCAGTCAATGACACCTTGGATGAGATCTTCAATGAGTCCGGCGACGAGGAGGAATCCCAGGACATCGTTAACCAGGTGTTGGACGAAATCGGCATCGAGATCTCGGGAAAGGTTAGTGCGGCGGAGTCTGCATTCCTTGTGTCTGACGGATCGCGAGAGTCCCATTCCCCGTTTCAACCCCTAAAATCCCTCCGCCCGGGTACCATCCCTCACTGCTCGCGGGCAGCTGTGTGGGAGCTTCCTCCCGCCCTGCAGCGGGCGCGGCGCTGAGCCCCAGCTGTGATGCTAGCGCTGCATGTCATCTGGAGCTGCAGAGGGGAACAGATGAGTGGATGGGGGCCTGGCCTGTAGGTGCTGCCTGTCTCCCTGGTGATGGAGAGGGCGGCAGCGCATCCAGCAGCGGTTCTCCCGCAGCTCTCATTGAGTGCAATTGGAATAGCTGGGTCAGCATGGCGGTGCGGTTCTGGAAAAGAATGTCTTTGGTTCCACTGGTGTAAATACAATAAAGGTTTTCAGATTACATCTCATCTGTGAGCACAGGTGGGTAGCAAGCGCCCTCTAGACGAGGGCATCTGCCGTGCGAATTTGAGGAAAGTAACAAACAACGCTGTTAATGTTCTGCAGATGGTGAGTGCCCCTTCGGCAGGAAAGAGCCTCCCCAGCGCCTCTGCCTCCAAAGCAGCCGGCATCTCAGACGAGGAGATCGAGAGGCAGCTGAGGGCCCTGGGAGTGGACTAACCCGGTCTGCGCATCCGGACTCCAAGCGCTGCTTCAACAAGCACGAGCAACCTCATCTATTACAATCACACACTGTGTTACAGGCAACTGTTGTCAAGCTGAGAGTAAATACTGATTGATTTTTCAGATGTGATGAAAAGAGGGTTTTTTAGCAGTGCTCATGAGTTAGGGTGTATTAGGGTCAGTGGATAAGCTGGGGGTGATCTGAAGGATGTAGAGTGTTGGAATAGCTAGGGGCAGAAGGTGGACTGCTTTTTTGCAATACAAACGCAACCTGTAATGAAAGACACTCAATAGCTCCCAAGTTTAGGAGCGGTTCATTTTAATGCACACAGAATCCACTGTGACTTCATGACAGGTGCGGCAGATTTACTATCATGCATATTTAATAATCAGCCCCTTTGTTACTGTTGAAAACACAGTCACAAGAACTTTCAACCTTAAGACTTAGGTTGAAAATAATTTTTTAAATAGGTCAGGGGTTTGCAAAAATACTTTTTTGACATATAAGTTTATTTTGCATGAAGTAAGCTTTGTTTATAACACTAACAGTCTCCACCTACCATCATTTGCCTGACTGGGCTGGGATTAATCAGGCAAGCAGTATCATATTCTATGTATTTTGATCTTTCAGTTCCAGGTACTGTTAATATTTGTCCTTACATACTGGTAGTCTTCCAATACACTGACATTAATGTGCATTAACAATAGAGCAGAATAATGGTTTGCTGTTTCATAACAAAATGTCTTGCATGGAAATTGACTTAACCTCCTCAACATATGCCTAATTAAATACCACAAACAATTCTGCACACACAGTTCAAATTCTATCATATATTACAAATGATTATATGAATTATATACAGATGTATTTCAGGTTCAGGTCTTGAAATACTCACAGATTTAGCATGGATAAGGATATGTACATCTGAATGTTTACTGGAGAGTTGAATTATGGTACTGTTTTCAAGGGTACAGCAAAATTAGGTCACGTGGGATTTGAGGTACAACACTGTGGTATGCAGCACTGAGTACTCAGAGTACAGCACTGTAACCTTTGTGCCACAAACTGCCTAACTTTTCTAGTCAGGAGAGAAAAGGCCTGCCAAGACCATAGTATACATTGTGGTTATGGATCTGAATGCTGTTTTCTCTTAAGATATGTGAGAAAATAGAAAAACATTATTTCATTTACTTAACGAAAATGAAGGATATTATAATTTTGTTTCACAGGTTTAACACTTCAGAGTAGTACTTAACTGTGTTTCAAAGGAAATAATTTTGACTAGAACCCATTCATGTTACCCACAAGGGTTCACCATTCCGGCTGATTCTGCGTGCCTTGTGGAGGGACAGTCATTGGCGGCCAGACCTATATGTTTCGTTGACAGCATTTTGGCTCCTGGCCACCTCAGGGTCTACCTTATTTCTCTTTACATAAAGTGTAGAATCCACAGACAGCTGTCCCTATACATCTCTGCTGCTGTGTAGGCGCCTCTGTTTTTGCTGCCTGTGAAAGACTTTCATATCACTCAGACATTCAATTATTACATTGTGGGATGAGGGTGCTTTGTGCTCTCAGTTAAGCTCCCTTACTGTCAGTTTGTCATGTGCTAAACTGCTCTGTTTACACACCTGGTGTCTTCCGAGTCCTGCAAAAGCTGTGCTTCCCAAGCGCAGGTGAATTACCTGCTATTGTGTATAATGCATTGTGCATATACATTCTGATTCTTAGAGGTAATCTGGACCCTGGCTCCATTCATTTGAAATGACTTCTAATTCTAACATTTTAGATGCCCTGGTATTTTGCCAGTGGTATTATTTACATGTATAATCAGCAATTCCTCTATGTCATTTTATATTCCTAAAGGGCAAACAAACAAGGACGTGTTTCTCTGCAGGTTGGAAATACAGTAAGTGCTGATTATTTAATGTAAATCATTGGAGGTGATTGTGCTGGACTAGTTTTTCTACATTGACTCCTTTCTTGGGAGTACAGACGTGCAGTAAAACTACTCTGACATTAGGTGACTGACCTCACTAGCACTGTAATTCTTTTGTTGTAGATATAATTTAACACTGTTTTAATTTCTGATGAGTGTAAATAAAATACATTAATCGTTGGTGTGGTTATATTTGTGTTTATTCTATGTTGGCTTTGTGGCTGGTGCAGGTTTTGATATTTTTGCCAAGGAAATTTAATTCAGTGAACATGGGATTTGTGTCAAGCCTTTTAACAGAAATACTTTCTGTACAGTTTTTGTTTAAATTGCCATAAATAAAGTCTCTTTTCAAATGAAGTGGGTTTATGTGGTTTTCATGATTTTCTTAATGATGTGGTCAGAAGAAATGAAATAAGTCTTGGTTGCCCTTATAAGGTCCTTAAGTGCCCATTTATTCCTCTGACTATCATCTTAAACCTCCATAAAGTACCGGTGACTTCACCCTCAATATGTTTTACACACTTTGCTTACTTGAGTGTCGTAGACCAATACGAGGCCAGAACCTTTCTTTGGGTTACAAATTGTCTTTACAGTATATCGTTAGAATGTGGGCACATGACATGACAACTTAGCCGGGCCTCGTCTCAGCTCAGCTAATGCATCCAGTCCTTATTGATTTAATTTTTACAGCCAGATGCAAATTCAGTTGTATTCCTGTTATGATGCATTTTCAGATATTTTTGTTTAAATATCCAGATTCGTGTGGTAGAAACAGCATTTTGTGAATACTTGTGCATACAGGAAAACAGTAGAGTACATCACTGTATATTAGTATGACTGCCAGGATGATAATACAGAAACAGTACAGACAACCATGAGTTTCTCCTGTTCAAAATCAGTTTGCAGATTCTTCTCTTCTGTATGATTGCAAGTGTGACCTATTTTAGTAGCATGAAGCACAAGCATACAAGTTGTAATTTAGGTTGTCTATCACATGTTAGGAAATTAATAACCTGTATTACATTTAACTATTATTATAAAAACAATGCAAAATAAGAAACTGAACCTAATAAAATTATATCTTCAAAAACAATTGATTTGGCAAATTATGGCCTATTTATTACTTGTTAAATATCGGTTTACTCATTAACTTTGAAATAATTCACAGATGCCTAGAGTAATGTATTAACTGTTCAACTCACAATATGAGCAGGCCTTTAAATAAAGTGTGACTGATGTGTGTTTAATTGCAGTGTTTGTGTATGTGTGATCCCGTGTATGATCTGTAGAGCAGTCCAAGAGCCAGAGAAGCCATGCTCCTGTGACCATGTCAGTTTACTGCTCTTCTGGGCAGCAGGAAGGCATGCACTGTGTTTAATCACTCCTGATGACTCGCATTCCTGTTGAAATATCGTCAAATTAAAACCCTTTACTCAAAAGGAAAAGAAGCCATTATTTTTACATGGAGCACTAAATGAGATTTTGGAACCACTGCTGTGAAATGGACCACTGTGGACATTGTGATTTTATAGAGTGTAAGAATTATGAAAATAATTTGTACTGTGAAAAAAAGAAAAAGAGTTCTGTGGTCTGATTCTGTAAAAACTACAAGAAACAAAGGTACTGTAAGATAATGAGAATTCTCTCTGCTTTGACCAATTGTTTTGGTCTTGAGTGAGTTATTAAATATTTTGATCACGTCATAAATTAAATTTTGATACACACATTATTACAGAAATGAGGCATCATGCCCACAAACATAGTTTATGAATTGCACTATTACATATTTATAGGGACAATATGGTGCAAAGCAGTGCTCTTGCTGACACTAAGTTGCACCTGCATATAGATGACAATGTAAATCTCTACTCTGGGACTGAGACAGAAAGCACAGTTTCACAGGAGGAAAGGCCATTTGTCCACACATCATGAGTACAGGTAGATCGAGGACTTTATTACCTCATTAGGAGAGAGCTACCCGTCTTGCACAAAGCATAAATATTACCTCAATAAAATCTGCTGGGAGACGGAGCTATGGCAATCAGATGCAAACCCAGGGTAGTAAATTGACATTAGGTTTGTGGAGAGACATTCCACACCCGGTGTGGGACAACTTAAAAGTATATCCTTCACATTGTCTTCTGTAGCACCGGTCCCCAATGTGATATACAGGTGGAGCTGTTACAGACAAGCCTCCCCAAATATCTTTTGAATTTAATGAATCTACCACCTTCACTATGGCAACACATCCATGTAAGACAAGTCCCTTATGTGATGCACTCACAATGCTGAGGCCTTACTACACCAACACCAGTGTTATGTGGATTTATAATTAGTGTGCATACTGCCCAGTAGCTCATGAAAACATTGATCAAACACATATTCTCTGCATTCAGCAGCATGTGCACTGCCTTATGTATAGACAGTTACAAAATGACACATCTGTGTACATTCGTACACAAAAAAATCTGTCAGGAAAAATCGTTTTCAGTTACAGAAATATTTGAGAGGGGCAGAGAAACACTCAAAAAATTACCAATAAAAATAATTTCACTCACCAAGTTCCCTTAAAATCATTTAAGCCCATTTGATAATATTATGTTTGTGTATCACATCATATATGATGGAATGGGTAATTGATATAAAATGTCCTGCTGATTGTTTAACTATTCTCCTGACCATGGGTACTAAATACCAGGGAAAACATGCATTGATTATGAAAAATCCCATAACTACCACAATGTCAAAGGGAGACCAGGGTGCTAAATGCTGGGAGGGCAGTATCAAGGGTCCCCAGTAAATTCAGACGGGTGTAACTCATAGGACACTGATCCATTTCCCATCCTGGTTTGCCTGGCACAGCTGGAATGGACCCAGTATCCTCTGGTGCTCATAAAAGCCCCCAGTACAACATGAGAAAATGTGTTTCTATTAGGGGGAAAGACATGCATGTTTCCCATACTTTCACCTGGGCCAATTAAGCTGTAGCTCAACGGTCTTTGGAGAATGAATTACTCTTGAATCTGTTGCTGAGATGCCAATGGATACCAATATCCAGATGCACATTGTATCTGCTCTGAAGATGATCTCTGTAAGATCACTCTTAGGAGGTGCCACAATGTACAAAGAGTATCCCAGTATCCCTTGCAGCTGAGGTGATACAGCGTGGTGGAGTTCTCATAGTGTCCTAAAGTTTATATATGTCCTGACAGGGCATGGGCCATCAGGGTTAGTCTATAGGGCACAGTGTATGGACTTGTGCACACTGCACAGTGTGTGTATTTGTGTGTGGGGGGGAGTGGCCTTGGCCGGGATGTGTGGGGGACTGTGGTGTTTTGCAGTCTCTTCTAAACCACTTTGGCTGTGGTAACAGAACCGCCAGGCTATTCCAGTCCAGCACCCGCATAGATTGTTCTGGTGGACAGCGGGGTTGGCGAGGAAGCCCAGAGCGGTGGAGCCCCCACCCTGTTTTTGCTCAGGGAACTTGCACAGGCAAAGCGCCAGACCACCCGTGGGGACAGTCATAAGGGGGTGGCGATGCGCATTTCCAACGGGCACCGTCACCATGGCAACCATGCCAGACCACATGCCCAGGGATCTGAATCCCAAACAGTGTTAAATCAGCAACAGGAATGAAACTGAAAGAAAATGGGTTTGATCTTGCTAAATCACAGATAATGCCCTAACAAAAAACATTTTATTGACTTTGGTTTAATTATACAGGAACGTGTTCTGTTCATTTGGATGCATGAGTTTTATGAACTTATATCCAAAGAGCTTTTGCCACATCATTTTAGCAATGCATTAGGGAACACTCCCCCCTAGTGTTTCAATAGCACAGTACAGTACAATTTCTGCATGGTTAAAGAACATTACCATTCAATTTCATGTCTGCTGCAATGGTTGATGTTCATTTTTAAGTAAGGTGGTTTGGTTGCAGCTAATATATAAACTCTGATATTGGTAAATACTGAATAGTGGACATGGTAGGGACATAATTTATCCAGTTATTCACATTACAGTGATGCAGCCTCCTGCTTATGCACTTTTACCCCTGGCTGTGGGAGATAACAGGTAAGGACTGCCAGCACTGCGTGCTTCAACACTCCCAGCATGCACTGCACACTCCATTACCCACATGGGGCCCTGTAGGATGTCCTGGGGATCAGGGTTTAGGCACGACTGACTGAATATGAGCTGGCCCCTCATTACTCACTCTGCAACAGAGGCAACCATGGAAACAAAGACATCGTTCCCGCTGAGTTATGAAGACGTTGTGCTGTATGACAGAAACGGCACCCTTTGGAGGGAACGTGTGGATGAAAATGCAATACCCCCCTTTTGACACTAGAGGGAAGCAATACAATATGAACAAGACCAGCAATGTGTGGATGATGTGCGGACCACATTTTGCATCTCACTGCAGTATATGTAAATAATTTTAAGACTACTACATTTCAGTTGTTTATTTTACTACTGTATAACAGTGAAATATTACATGGAAGACCTGAATTTCTCACACAGTCCAAAGGACATTATTTAGAACGTGACCACAGAAACAAATGAACATGACACTGATATGTTAATTATACAGTGTAAATCCATCTAGGTATCTTATTATATTTTCAAGCTCCTGGGTGCAAATATGAATTCAGGGGTCAATCTTATTCATTCAGTTTGATCAATACGCCTCAAACAAGGATCCTTTTACTTGAAAGGAATGGGTTGTCCTTCAAAACCTACTATACACCATTGGTATAGATTTCTAGTAGACAGAACTATCTACTGAAAACACATTGAAAATGAATGTTTCTGAGTCATTCTGTCTCTATATGAGCAATGAGTGCTATCCGTTTTCAATTGTGGGTGCGTGTCAGTGTACATGCATGCATTCCTGGCAACTGTCATGTTCTGATACGTCTGGTGCCTCCTTCCACCAAAAGGACAGGACAGATTGATTAAATGAATGAGGCTAGTTGGTTGAAATGAGAGGGCAGATATTAGTTCCTCATTCTCACAGTAGCAGATCTCATTTTAATTTTGCCATGACTCATACTGTGCAATTCCCCCCACCCTCCCCCCTGCCCGAACCTGACCCAGAGTGAGGCTATGGCTGTCTCTGGGGAAATGGGTTCCTGTGGATATGCCTTGAGGTGGTAGACGGGCGCTACAAATCCAATCTCTTTACCTTCCCACAAATCCCCTTCCAAGCTTTATCGCGAAGTGTCCTGTGAGTCTCCCGAGTGAGAATTGCCTCGTGGTTTTGTTTTCTGTCTATGATCTCATAGTTAAATGCTCTAATATATGTGTCTTTAAGACTCAGCTTGTGGGTCAAATAGCTATCCTCGGCTCCTGATTGCGTCTCACACTGTCATTGTGGAGATGTTGTTCAGAGACTCTGCACAGGAAGCAGGCTGAGGAGCTTGTTCTGTGTTGGTTATGTTAGTTGTGCTGGCTGTGTTATTATTAAAAATCTAAATAGCAGCATGTCACTTGCAAGGTATGCCTTTTCACTTCATTTCTGGAAAATCACAGATTTGAAAAACACAGTGTAGCTGGATTACAAAGAAGAAGCCATCACTCCAGAGAGAAATTCATTTGTATGTTTGTTAAGATGGACAGCTGAAATCTTCCAAATTATCAGGTGTTGTAGAGCATGGTTCTCTACTGAAATCTAGGCACGCATGACAACAGCTAATTTATCAATCAACATTACAGACAGAGGTCCTCCGCTATAAGACAAATGGAGTTATCATCTCCACAAATTTAGCACTTTGTACCAATTAGACTCATTGACATCATTGAGACTTATAATAAATCTAAATTTGTCACGGAAAATGATATATACAGCACATGAGCATAAATATGGTCACTGCAATAAAAGCAACAAAGATCCAGCCTTTTCTGTCACCCTTAAACAAGGGGATAGCAGAACTGTGTGGAGGGTTGAGTCATGTTTAATTTCAACCAGATAAAATGCGTTCTGCTCAAAGGCTATTTCTTTCTAATTGGACGATAAAAACAGAAGCAGCAGTGATGGTGTGGGTGCGGGAAGATGCAGTCACCCTGTAGCGTGTTTGTGGGAAGTGACAGCAATACCCCGCACATGACCCCATCTCATGCTACAGACTGCCTTCACTCTGCCTCATTCCAGCAGCCAGAACCCCTGGGAGAAAAACCACTCTTTGGTAAACTCGTGTCTCCACAAATCAGGAATCCAGCAAGGTGTTAATATGCAACCATAGTGTGCACCCACACACCCAGATATTCTAACCATGCTGATTTAACCCCTTAGCTGTCACCTGGAATTCTTCATGAACAAAAGATAACTGCAGTAGATAAATTATCCACAACCGGAGGAAACCTAACTGAAATGGTTATTCTTTAAATGTAATAGATAAAGGATTTGAATTCAATGTCATTGGAACTTGTATGACCACTATGCTATGTATTTCACAGAGACTGAAGTGACCTGACAGAATTCTTCACACCAGTGTGTGGGAGTGAGTCCCATTCCTGCAGGCAATAATGCAAGCAACAACTAAGGAGCACAAATGTCCAGAGCAAAGGCTGACTCAGTCCCTGTGGTGCAGGTGTGTGCAGGGTCAGGATGTCTTGCAGACAGAGCAGGTCTCCACCTCTTGCTTCTATCCTTGAGCTTCATAGCCACAAGACTGTGACCCGCAGGCCATACGGGGGCTCCTGTACACCTGCTGCCTCACCATTAACGCTGCTGTTTTCCAGGGTCATTGTCATTTCCAGGCTGATACCTCCTGCTCTGGCTGAGCAGACCCTGATAATTAGGACTAAAAGAAAAAAAATCACTGATCTTTGCTCCCCGGCACCAGGTAAGAGTGGATATGTGTGTGTGCGTATTTGTGTGCATGTGTGCGTACTATAGAGGTAAACCAAATTTTGTCATGCATAGTTGTGAATAACCCATTAGTATTAATTCTGCAGGAGACACAATAACATTTAAGGAAACCATTACAGGTGTTACTATCAAAGGTATTTTTACATTGTGAGAAATCAAGGGGAAAAAAATCTACCCACAACATGTGTGGTCTTTGAAGGCTTATTATCTTTCCTCATCAGCATTCCAACAAAATGTGATTTTCCATTGCATGTGATACCATAGTGACAAAAAACAAAGATGAAGCACACTGTTTCAAGATACATCTGTCTTCCTCTACTAAGTAGATATGAAAATCAAATGAGGGTTTGGCACTTGAATCTAGAAGTCATTTCCTGTGAAAGGCAAATGGCAGGTCCAGGTTTAATATCTCGATTCATTATGCAAACATGAGCTTCTGCAGAGTGCGGTACTAATGAATATCAAGAGCCCTTGTATTTTATACCAAAAATATGTGTTCAAAGGGGTTGGTGATTCAGATTTCACAGTATAAACACTTGCAATAAAAGCAATTTCATCAGCTAAAAGGTGAGCCTGAAAATTCACAGGGGAGAATATTTCTGAGATATTATATACATCTTTAATGGCTGATATCGTGTTGATTGGAAAAAAAAATACAGATTTGGTCCCTGAACAGTGTTAGTACAATTAATCTCGTAATCAGTCAGAATGAAAGGCCATATTACTTTGCAGGCAGTGAAATAAAACATTACTTCACAATATCAAACAATGTAAGATGTCCATGTGCAACACTGGCCATAAATAGAAGAAAAACTCCAGAGGAATACCTAAATTTTTTTCATAAAATCTGAAATGAAATGTCAAGTAAATAACACAGGTTACCCGTGGCTTCAGTGCACAGCATGTGCTTCAGAGCCACCTCTAGGTCAAAATCTCAGGTCACTGCAGAATTAATTCATGGCAAACCCATCCAATCACATTTATTACTAATACAGTGACATACATTACGCGCAGTGACCTGACCCAGTATGCAAATAACTTGCACGCAGGAGTGATCATAAATTACGCTGGATCTGTGGTGATGAACAGGTTGTCAAGTGTGAAGCAGATCTCTGAACAGCGTCTTTGGTACTGGGGTTTATAACTGATCATTTATGAGCCTGTCCCTCCTCAGGGTAACAATGATGACCACTCTTTTCAAGACTGGAGCTCTTTCTAGTTCTGAGCTCCCTTCGTCTCCACAGCTGTGACTGTGAATTTCCCACTGTTATGTTTGAATGGGGAATACTGATGCTGATTACAGATTTGGCCCCGGCGCATTGGTCAATGTGTATCAGGCAAACGAGCAGATTCCATGTAGTAAGTAGGTAGGTACTGTAGCAGCAGTGACCCAGAGCACTGGTTTTACTCAAGTAGAGAATGATGGGAATGATGCCAAAAATAAACAAAGAAATATTCTCTGCCACTTTCCCACAGTAAAAGTCTACATCACAATATTTAAGACTTTAACCATACATGGTAACCATACTTTAATGAAGTAAGATCAGAAGTTCAACTTTTCAATAGTTATCTAAACTAAGTCCCATAAAAGTATTATTGGATAAGAGTTACATAAATAGAAAGAACACATTTAAGTTGTTAAAATTAACATTCTTTCCAATATACTTTCAAAAAGACTTAAAATAAGTTCTCAAATCTGAAGAGCTTAAAACTTTGTTTGAAAGACAGTCATGGCTATAGCTATCCTACAGTTCTATCCTGATTCTCACCAAAGACCATGTCATGGAAGATCTTTAAAATTATGGAACAGTGGTGTTAATCTCACAAGCATAATCCATAGGACAGTTGGCTACCCATTGAATAACTTCATCAAAATGTATCTCTGATGACCGTACATCAAAGATCTTCCCTTTGAACGGCTAATTAATAAGCTGTTGGAGGATTCACCACAGTGGCCTGGTGGAAAGATGGTCATGAGTTTATGATGAAATTTCTTCTTTGTCCTCTTTAAAAAACAGTCTACTTGTCTAACAAAGCAGAGGAAAGTCCATTTCGTTATGACAAAAACATGTTTACTACTGTTTCTTGTATACACAAACAAAAATAACCCCACAATCTACCTAGTTATTATTTTTATGATTAAAAAGGGCATCAAACTTTTTGAGCTTTTGCACTGAATCAGCTTCATCTCCATCTCATAGCAATTCATCTATTCAGCAGTTTATGCATACGAAGAAAATATTACTGACAAGCATCATCAGGGGTGCTCAGTTAGTTAAGGCAGTGGTTCTGTGTTCAGGCTGAGTCCGGCAGCTCAGACTGAGGTTTGGATATGAGCTTTGTTATTCATTGACAGTGACCAAGAGTCTGTAGAGGGAAAACACAATTGGCTTTGTTCCACTGGGGTAGGGTGAGTTTTGTCAGCTAGAGTCCCCTCATCCTATTGATTCGGCACCCTCTAGTGGCTCGTGAGATGCCTGCAGAGATGCGCCTATCCTACAGTTGGCGGTCGCTCCGCTGTGGTCCACTGTGGCATTTGTTCAGTGAAAAATACCTATTGGCTGCATGTGATTATACTGGAGGATTGCATTTGCCTTGCTTCAGTGCTCTTGCGCAAGCATAAAGAGAGGCCATTTTTATGCAGCACGATTGCTGACTCCAAAAGAGTTAAAAAGGGGGAAAAAAGAAGGTGAATGAAAGCTCCATTGTAGAGATGGGCCCATTCTCAAGTGAACAAAGTTGAATAAACCCTATGTCTATGGCTCTGCTAGGCCTGAACCTGAAGGAGTAATGAATGTCATATGTTGAGCACATGAAATATGGCAGGGAATTAATTGAAAAGGGGATTTTTGAAAAATCAAGAGTGAGGAGCCAATTGAGCTGTTTGCAAGAAAAGGGAGAATTGTTCTTCCTCTTATGAAGACTTCAAAGGCTGGGGGATCTCCGAGCTGTAATGGCAGTGACTTATATAAAATCCACAAAATCTGTTTCACCACACTTCAAAGAATGAGAAGAACCTTGCCACTGTCATTTAAATTGGATTTTTCAGGCATACAAATTTTCCTACAAAGCAGAGTGTCTTTGTGTCTCCATGCTGGTAAACCCTTAACACACCACTGTCTAAAACAACCTATCACAATATACCTTAGAATCATTCATGCACCTTGCATGTGAGTACAGCCAATGCCCACTTATACTGTGGATCAATATTACAGCTCTGTTGCAGCTAGCCAGGAGTAAAAGCCATGCTGATACTGAAAAATGCATTACTTCAATTTTCTTTTTTACTTTAAGTGGAAAATAAAGTGGATTTAAGCATGCAAAATATTTCCAGGAAGGATATATACATTCACACCTTTTCCCATATTAGTTTTCCATAAATTTTCCATGTATGGCTCAAATATAGCAACCAGTAGTGTTCCCCCTTCCATCGCAATGCATAAACTCGATGATATGATATTATCAATTACTGACTGCAACCCAGAAAAGGCCAAGAGAGGATCATATTTGCAGTAAAAGTCACTAAATTACTTGACCAAAAAGACATTTGTGTGCATGCTTGCCAACTCCAATTTCTTTAATATGGAGACAAGTTGATAATCTCAGAAATGTATTCTGCAACATTTCAAAGATGAATATAATGGCACACATTTCCTCATAATTCATTCCTGGGGCTCAGGGACATGTCTACATTTCCTGATTTTATTGAGTTGTTAAAGAATGGAGGTTTCCTCTCAGTCAAAACATTTTAAAATCTGGCTCTGGTGCACAATGTCATATCAAAACAATCAGATCACAATCAAAGAGGTTGAAAATTTTGCATAATTTTGCATAAATAATGCCTTACAAAATGCAGCTAGGCATACAGATAACATTCTCAAATCCTTTTATGTAACCCTGTGTTTGTATAGAGTTGGTGACATAATTACATTATTTCTCAACAACAGGACATTTTGATTTAGGTATTTACAATGAGCTTTGGACACAGAAGAGATTTTAGATGGTGTAACCCTCTGTCATAGCAATAGATGAAATTTGAGGGATTTGGATCTAATGTCTGCTGTGAGAAGTACTCACCTAACTGAGCAGGAATATGGTAATCCAGAAGCTGCACATGTTACTTTCAAGCATAATTCAGCAAGATAATAGTTCACCCTGTCCTTTCAAAGAATAAGCTGTTTGTGTCACAATGTGGTGATTGCAGTCCTTCATACACAATAGCCTGTCCAAGCTTTCTACTGACAGAAACCTGATACATAGATTCAGGCCAATAAGCAACCAGAATATGTGTTAATTACATGTTGTTATCATAAAAAAATCATAGTTTCTCCCTCTTTCTCATATGCAACTATACTGACAAGACACCCTCGCCATTTACAAGGGCCGTGTTCTTGCTCATAAATGGAGAAATCTATAAATGCACTGTAATGAAAACAGACTTAAGTGCAATGAGGGATTTGTTCTTGTTACAAAAAGCACACATTTAAATGAACATTGATTGATTACATTATCAGAAGCCGCAGTAAAGAGGGTGGTGTGTTCACCTTTAAAACAAACATTTTTAATTAACATTTAATTTCTCATGACTGGCAGCGCAACATCCAAACATCCATCTACTGCATCTGTGAGCAGTCATCCTGTGCAAAATATGAAACATGAATCCAATTCTGTAGATCTTAACATGCAGATCATAAGGAGGGTAGATATGAACTGGGTGATATGAAAAGTGAAGTGGCACTTTTGTTCCGCTCAGCACAGTTGACACTGAAAATCATTTTCAATGAAGCAGAAAGGACAAAGGCTTCAATGTGGCATGCTAGTGAGAGCTGGAGCTACAGCTCAGCACTAACAGCTCCATTTCAGGTGAAAAGTTAATGCTTAGTTATATTAATTATATGTATATTCAGATATTGAAATAAATGAATGTGACTGTTGTGCTTAATGTGCATTGTTATTTATTTATTTATTTGGTAGTTAATGCTGTTTTTATTGATTAATTACATTTTGGAATCCATCTTGGAATTCATTTACATTACATTCACATTTAGCCATGTAGCAGGTACTCTTATCCAGAATATACAAGAAGGTTAGGCGAAGAGAGAGATGATATCAAGTATCACAATCCAATATTAAGTGTAATTACATAACTTGTCATATTCTGTGCCATAGTAGATGCAAGAGGATAAAACAAATGTGTCTGAGGATATGGCATGAAGTTTAGAGGTCAGTGTTAGTTGAATGAAGATGCAATTTGAACAGATGAGTTTTCAGTCTGCGATGGAAGATGGCTAGTGATTCATCAGTTCCCACTGTTGTGGGGATCTCATTTCACCACTTGAGGGCCAGAGTAGAAAATAGATGTGACCAAGAAGATGGACCTTTTCAGGGATGATAAGGTGGTCAGAGGTTGGGGAGCTGAGTGGTTTGGTAGGAGTGTAAGAGGGTGCAGTTCATCTTGCTGCTCCATAAGTTAGGACCTGACATTTGTATTTTAGCCTGGCCACAACTGGCAACCAATGGAGGGTGATTACGAGGGGTGTGGCAAGCAAGTATGCATGTATGATCAGATGTGGAGTCTGTGTAAATGAGCAGAAATGGTGGACTCCAGAGCTGGAATATATTGTAAACACAAAGGCGATATTGAATTGTGTTGCCTATTGCCGATGTAGGATCCACTTGTTTAGAGAGAGTAATGCATGTTAATATCCCTTCCACATTAGCCTTCGCAATTATTTTCATCTTGCATTGGTGGTCAAACGGAGTTCCAGTGCATTGCCCAGTATAATTAGGATATTCTAGTTCATTCATTTCAAATTTTCCAAAGACCAAGTGCATACATTCCCCACTGAATTGTGGCACCTGCGGCACTCTGCTGGGATGGGGGCCTAAAGAACTGAAGGCAGGGAGTTCAGTTACTCAGCATGAACAACTGCCTTATGTCTGTTGCTGTTAATTAACAGATGTCTCAGTAAGTGAAAGTGAACATCTCAGACAAAATGAACTAAATCCTCCTCCTCAGTCCTTGTTAGTTGACAGGGTAACCTACTCAATGTCAGCCTATGGTGAACTGTTATTCGTAATGATTTTGATAATACCACTGCTGCTGATGATGATGTTAATGATGATGGTGATGATGATGAGAAGGTGGAGGAGGATGTTTTAAATAACAACTTAAAACACTTGAAAGTTTCAGGCAGCAAATTACAGACCACACTTTTCAGCCTATGGAGAAATAATCAGAATGGATTAAAGGTTAGCCTACTGCAAGATACTGCAAATTAGGTAGAGGAAATCTTTTACATGCACGCATACACACACACACACACACACATACCACCACCACCAAACCAAGTTAAACTTCTCCAATCCATTCTACTTATGTCACCATTATTTCAAACAAACTTCCTGCTTCCTGCTTGGATAGCATGCAATAGTTCACAGGGATAGGAAATGTGCTGAAATATCTAGCGTCTGGCTGACCAGGGCATATTATTAGCTGTTTGTGTTGTTTCTCTCAAACGTTACCGCTCAATGAACAATGGGAGTTGAAATGGTGCCATGTTTTTTTTTTTTCTCTCATGACATTGGTTGTGTTTGACAGGGGTTATATTTACTTGCGGACATCTCAAATAATAATTATTGGAGGATGACTTATTTGACTCATTTTGCTCCCATTTGGTTGGGTGATGGAATTTGCAGGGCAATTCCATCACCTAACCAGCTCCAACAAGATTATCTTCCAGGACAGCCAACTTGCATAAAAACAAATTAAAAGAACTGATCAAAACATCTACAGTATATCTGTAGTCACAGTCGAATCAAGAGATGGAAAAGACCATGTTTCACAAGCTATATTTGTTCTGCAAGGAAAATTCATCTCTCACAATTTAAAAGTCATCCTTGCTTACACTGTATGCTTTACTTGATGCAGATGGCATCAAAAAATGTTTACGAGATTTCAAGGTTGATTTTAATAATGTGACTGCATTTGCATCCAACAATGTGACCTATTCGTTAAAGGCATGACATCCTCAAAGGCTTATTGCCAACACTCCTCTCTGAAACATTTCACACAAGTCTGTATTGTCCATGGGTAGTCAGACTAAATTTGACATGTGAAAGAGACAAATCTAAAATTGCTGTCATTTCTGATTAATTAGTGTCAATTACTTCATCAATTTAGATGATTGGGGAGGTGCAATGAGATAATTGTTTAACAAGCGGCTTGAAAAAGGCTGTATCAACCTCGTGGTGCAGGAGGACCACAGCACTGTGCATTAAAGTTGGCATGCATGTTCTTTTGGCTCTCGTGTTATGTGGTCGATTGCAATTATTTATATACAGTGAATGCTTAAACATCGCTTTCTCAACATATTTAAACTCTGGATACATAGCTACTGTATACTGTTTTGTGGCTTAGTTGATAAAACATTTTTGAGTGTGCTCACACGTCTAGCTCAAAGCCATAAAATTGAATATTTAAGAAGAGAAATACGTCTGTGATGATTTTTTTTATTCTTCCTTCCAACGTCATGTACCATTTTGGATGCGACTAGCTATGGCGAGGAACCCTAGAGTCATGACCAGCAATCTGTATACATCCCCAGTTACATGCTTCATGACTGTGCCAAATATGACATAAATGATTCCTCTAAATATTTTCTGATACATGTGACAAAATGTTTTTGGTGGCCAGCTTGGCCATTGTCTTGAAAGGCAATGAAAAACATGATGTAAGTTATGAAAAAAGATTTCCAGTTATCAAGAATCCTTTGCATATATGTAGGTGAAAAGAATAACCTATGCATTTAATTAAACATCCCAAACATAAAAAGGCTTAATGTGACAAGCTGTTTCCTTTAATTTGAGTTACGAGTTTAAAGTGTAGTTTTTCTTACACAAAAATAGAAATTTGGCATTGAAAAAAATTAGGAAACAGAGAAACACTTTAAAAGCGCCCCTCAAAGTGAAGGACAAAATGCATTGTAGCCTCAATTACCAGTCTTGTGTTAGGCCGGCTTCATTTAGCCAGCCTTACATATGTATGGTAACAGTCATGTCCTGACGTAAATTCTCTATGCACAGACCACAGGGAAAAATATTTTGCTACCCACTTGTCCTTTATTTAATGAAAAACACCAAACTATTAAAGGCACATACTTCTCACTGATGCCTGTTTTAAAACACTCTGACCTTTATTAAGTTTGAAATGAAGTCTGAAAACATGGAGTGGACTGTGGCAGTGAGGACTGCAAAACAGTATCAAAGCTCCTCTCACCCATGAATTAATGGAATTTGGAGATATGATTCTGTGGCACAAGGAATAACACTATTAAATACATCCCAATTTATAAATATGTCCCAACAGAACAAATTTGTCACCGATGTCTGCTTTTCTCAGATAAACAGCACTGTTTTCTAAGAATGTGTTCTGTATGCTAGAAAACTATAGGGATTTAAAATGCAATTTGGTAAAAACACAAACAGTCATTTTATGGCACATGAGTCAGTCTTTGTAGCGTACATAAACAAACTGCAATGACAGGCCAATTACTTAAAACTTCAGAAAAATGTTAATTTTATGACACTCAAAGCATTTAATTAAGAGTTTTTATGTCTTTGAAACTACTGGAGAATGACATTATACATGCATACAAATTATTTAATTAATACAAAAATAAACCTGCACAGATTTTGCAAGCCTAACCAATTAAAAACAGACACTCTGCTCCTACTATTAAAACTGCAATGACCGCTGGCCAGGAAAAGAGGGTCAGCATACTCATATTTTCTGACAGTGCAGGACAGTGTGTTTTGTTCACTCCAAAGTCTCATCACGTAACATCAATCTGGCTGTCTGCTGAATTGATACCGCTCTTTATCTCTCGGCAGATACGGCAGACAGAAAGCAGGCACGATCTTTCACTAAACTATACGTTGGCTTCCATCGAGAAATACTCACTTTACAAATTGCAGCGTCCACTCGCCCCGCTTTGATGGTGTCACCGCAGATCAAAGACTGACGGATCTGCCAAAGTCCCTTTCATATGGGCCATGAGCCGCAGATCAAACATGAGCCATCCATGCAGCCCCTGATGAAAGCAAACGCACTGTCTCTGAGTGACTGTAGCCAGGGCACCGGGATCAAATACGCAAGAAGCAGACCGATTCTCTTTTGCTCGCTCAGACACACAACGCATTCATCAACCATCCAGCCAAACAGACAGGAGATGTAATTCACATGTCAGGTTATGTACCACAGATGACACTGATGATACAATTCAGATGTCAGTTTGCGTGGTGTTAATGACACTGATTATCACTGTTGTTGATGTTTGAAAACTTCTCAGGCTTCACAGAAGCTATGTGCTGTATACAAAGATATTGTGTGAAATAATCAACATCATTTATTTATTCTTCAAAGGTTTGACACATTTGGACACATTTTCTACACTGGTGATAATATTTTTGTCTCTAGATAGATCCATGCCCCTTGTTTGAAGATAATACCTTTGTCTCTATGAAGTTATGAAACTAACTAAACTAACTAACTAAAGTGTTATGTTCAGTTTGGCAGGTCAGTGACCCCCTGATCTGGATAAAGAAGCCATACTATTAAAAAAAAATCAAGCACTGCATAGGCAATTTGAATGAGGCCTTTCACCACAGAGCCACAGAAGAATATCAAAGTGGAAACCACTTATATCCATGCGCAAATGTCAGTGGAAGAGCGGATATTGACTACGTGTCTGTGGTGGTATTTGATATTCATTCACGCTTGATAAAAAGTAACAAACCAATCTGTATCTCCATCATTCTTCCTCTAATTATGCAGGCAGCAACCAGAATTCCTTTGGCTTGTGTCCACCTCTGTATGGTATTTCTCCTGAAATGCCAGTTGAAAATGGTCCCTTTTCAGAAAGGGAGTCCTGCCACAGCCTGAAATGAACCCTTTTACTACTAGTGGCCTTTCACAGTGCTGTTTCTGGTGGGATACGAACACCAAGTCATGTTTCAAGACGTTAAATGCCTCCCTCTCTGAAAGTGTTTAAGCTATTGGACCCTCCAATCTTCCTGTGTGCCATCAATGACTGTCCCTGCCATGATTGGCATGATTACAGAGGACAAAGAGGAGCTGAATCGTGAGGAGACTGTATGGGAAGGGTAAAGGAGATAAGTGATAACTTTTCAAATGAGTAGTGATCCTGAGCCCAGTGACAGCTTGTGGGTGTGGGTGCATGAAAAAAGGACATGCAGGACCAAGCACTTCCTCATGTCTGGGACATGCTGTCCTCCCCAGACATCTGCTCACTTCCCTGTTGGACCACCACAGACCATTGTAGACCGAACTGCAAGCCGCAATAAAGCAGAATTGCACCTCTGTGGACCCTACCTCCCAGCATATGTCTGCATGCACATGATGTGCTTGAGTGAACAGCTTGCGTTACAATAAAAAAAAAAAAAAAAAAAAATGTAGGAAATGCCTGAATGGAAGTCTACATTCATTAGCTGTTTTCACTCTGAGGACCTTATGCATATGCTCACACATACTACATGCTAATTAGGCCTATATATATCACGATGTCCATCATATGATATATTTATCTCACCCAAACCACTGCTTCTGTTTTTTATATGTTTCCTCCTGCCTTAATGTAAGTATACTGTAAAGGCACTGAGTGACAGCCGATCGACCTTGTGGCCCTAATTAGATCTGTGTAATGAGGATATTTAAGACAACACTGATTGCAGCATCCTCATCAAACCCAAATGGGGTCTGGAAAATGGGCTAATGACAAGCAGTGGTTGAGCAGACACTGAACTAAAAAAAGATTCAGCTTTAGCTGTGCCACGCTGTGTACTGCAGATGTCGTTCTAATATGCTTGGTTATTGGTCTGATGTCCATTTCTATTTAATTCTATTTGCTCCTGATGACAAGGCATCATTTACACGGCTGATATTTTCTCTCTGATTTGCAACATGAATGCACCTTAATTTGCGATTAACGAGCTGTAACAGCTGCATGTTCAAATGCTACATTAATCAAAGCACTTTGCGATGCTGTTACAGAGCACAGTAATGAGAATGGAACAGTGGATAAATATCACACTTACATGCTATGGAAAGGGACACTTGCCTCGGCTCCTGCACACAGTAAAGCCCTGTGCCAATTAGCAACGCTCCACAGGAAACGCATGATCTTTCGTCCTCATTTCTGCCAATAACTCTCATCACAGGCTTCAAAAAAATATTCTATCAACTGAACACGGCTGTGATTACGCATCAATGCCGCAGTGAGTTTCACAGGTGATTAAAAAAGTTCTTGGTAGCATTACCTTCTGATCTCAGTGGGGGCTGGAAGGGGGGGTGCTAGAGAGGCAGAATGTCTCCACTGCAATGACCCTGCAAGACCAGGGGAACGCCGCACGAGCAGCCACAAGTAATTACCGAGTTCAAGCTGGGTGAAAAGGAGGAAAACAGGCATTTACTTACAAAAGCTGACAACTCTCAGGAGTGGTACAAAACACATATCACAGTGCTATAAAAAAACAAATGAAGTCTAATCCTTTGAGGTTTTTGTGAGCGTGAGTGGAAAAGATATAGCCTATTACAGAGAATGAGATGTGGTTGTTGAGATTTGGACATTGCTGTTTTTCTGAATATGTTTGGAGGTGCTCTTTCTCAGCCCAATAATATCACTTATTGAAATAATATCACTCATTCAAAATACAGGTGGTCCCAACTTTTTTTGAGTAGGTATGAATTTTAATAGAATCAGAGGCATTGCTGTTGATGGGTATATAGGGGTACAGTTCTCTGCTTTAGAGTCAGAGTAAAGAGTTGCACCTCGTTCTGGGCCGAGGTTGTTGACCCCCCCTTGCCATGGGACATCATACACAGGCATAGGAATAAGGAGGAGATGCTGTGAACAGCTGACACAAAAAAGAAGAGGTGAGTGGGTTTTTTATACTTGAGGATGGGACAGGTTTTTTGATTGCACAAGGGATTGTCTAAAAATTCTCTTCCCAAATATTTGTTTAGAACTTCAATAATCTCTTTAAATAAATATGCAACATGTTACCATCCTTCAGTTTCACATGTTATAGTGTAAGTTTGACTAAAAGTATCATGATGGATATCATGTAATTTTGAGATATTCATTGCCACAAATACGTTAATATGTAAACATTGGCTGCTGGACATTATTTATGGCTGTGACCTTTCTGAAGTGGAATTTTAATAAGAACACTTCATATAATTCTACATTCATGTCTTTTGATTAATTTCTGCCTTGATTATCATCACAGGGGAAAACAACAACAACATGGAACATAACTTGCTAGTCACGTTCTGTTCTTAGTAAGTTTTTCAAAGCAACCATCAAGCAATCAGAGTGCCTTCCTTATTTATTCACATCCTTTCAACATTTTAACAAACAATAATACAAAGCAGAATAAAATCTACATGATTTTGGGATCTGAAATAGGCTAATGCCACTACCATCTTCAAAAAGAGCACCATCATGTTTTCCACAGAATAGTGTCTTTTAAAAAACACATTGTTATTCACATTCAAAACACGACATTATTCATTCACATATGTAACTACAAACAAAATCCTGCAAACATAATCTTGCTTCAGTATTCTGTTGTCTGGACATTCATAAGAAGCTTCTAGAACTTTACAGAAGCTCCCTGGGTATGAGGAGACTCTGCACAGGAGCAATACATTAGTGGCATTCATAATGGTATGACTCAAAGAGCTGTGCAAATGTCAGACACTTTCTGGCACATTTCAGGGTCATTGGTCTCCAAAAGTCAGATGACAGCTATAAAAATATTCACATGAAACAAACAAGTTTCCATAATAGCATCCATAACCATGAAGTTCAAGGAATTGGGAAGGGTCATTATCTTGCATGAAAGACTGCTTTACTAAAGGAAAGTGGCTTTGGAGGCAAATTCAAACCAAGAGCACCTATTGGAGATTGGAGAGTTTCTTACCCTGAGAAAATCTGCCAGCCTCAGGACACAGCACCCTAAAGGCCACCATTCTATGTTTTTAGTATCATGGCAGAGCTAATCATGAAACATGGAGGGCAGTAATGTTAAGATTCAGTTTGTACAAATCTGTACTGTGTCTTTTTTTGTCTGTGGTTTTTCAAGTGGTTTCTTCCTTGTGTCTTTGCCTTGAAAACCAAATGGAATATACTAATGTCATGTTGTATTATGTCATTATTGAGGTTAACATGGGTATGAATAAATATGAAGGGGCGTTGTGTATAGACAAACAAACAAACGAAAAGAAAAAAATGCAATAATGCCAGACTGTCCATAGTGGCAGGACACAGTTGGCTTCATTCTACCAGGATTGGTGGGTTTAATTGACCAGTGTCTACTCGCCTTGCCACTGTGGCACCCTCTGGTGGCTCATCGAGTTCCTGTAAGTTGCTTGGATGACGTCAATGGAGAGGCACCTATCCCCCAATCAGTGTTTGTTGTGATACACTGTGGAAATTGGAGTGTGAAAAGCAGCTGTTGGTTGCATGAAAGTGTATTGAAGGATTGCGTTGTCATTGAGGGAATTTGAAGAAGCAATAATACAACTGGCAATTTCCCCCTAAACTATCAAGTAAGAATGTCAAAGACCTTCTACCTGATAGCTGGTACAAAGCTTCTTATGTGGGTTCAACCACCATGCATTCCCCACTGGGAATGTCATTGGACCACTTAGAACTTCATAGAAACATTGCCAAAAGAAATGGTGAATTACCTAATAAATTATTCATGTAATATATACTCCTCCTGCCTCATAGCAGCACAGAGCACCTCTCAGTGAGGGTGTAATTATTTAAAATGCTTCAAATTGCAGTGTAATATAATTTCATCTCATGTTATATATGCTCTGTCATGGTAAAAATTTTCAGATGAAAAAAAGGTTAACTATGATAAAATCAGAAATATGTAACAGTTTGCCCTCATGTTAGGCCCTATTCTTTTTAGAGCTGACTACCAGCATGGCTAATTTCCTTGCCTACCATAACTATGCAGAGCACGGAGTACAGTCTGGTTGGGTTGGTGCGGAATAATAAGCACTGAAACTGGTTACCAGAGAGATGGCCTTTGTGAAAGACTAGGAGTCACACCTGCTTCACTGTAATTACAACACACTATGCTGTGGAGGTAGCATCCTGGCTGTCGGTTGATAAACAGGAAAGAGCAATTAAGGAATATGGACTGGAAGGGCACCGAGGATTCCACATTAATGCACTGCACTTCTGATTATGGAATACCATTAAAATAAAACCTACACTTCCACTAATGTCAGGGTTAGTTGTGGGTGTAATGAATTCAGATCTATATTTTACAAATGTTAGGAAGTCAAGTAAACCCTATTGATTTATTTTTAATTGGGAAACAAGTGCTTAATTAACAAATGAAACAACATTGAAGGACAATTATGTATATTGTTATGATTATGAATGTGTATATCTGCAGCAAGCTTTACTGGATGTGTGCGTACATGAGTGCATGTATATGTGAGCATGCCTGTTTGTGTTTGTATGTGTGCACATGTCTGTCTGTCTTTGCATTTGCATGTGCATACTTTCATGTGTCAGAGTGTGTGTGTGTGTGTGTGTGTGTGTGTGTGTGTGTGTGTGTGTGTGCGTGTGTGCGTGTGCGCATGTTTGTGCATTTGTCAGGAGAATGAAGCTAGATCAGAATCAAAGCAGTCTGAGTTTGTGACATCATAGCTGAGTGATATGAATTTTCCTGACCCTTGAGATGAGCATGTTAATTGAAATGACCCAGTGAAGGACTTCACTGCACATAATACAGATCTGCGCACTCCTGGACGGTGCTGCTGTTGCCCAATGCATGTTACGCAAATTGATGGGGGGCTCTTTGAGCTGCAGTAATTATGTAGCTTGTTGAGTTTGTAATTACTGTGGCGACTCATCTGTCCTTTGAGTTATATGATTTGATTGTGCACTGCTCAAATACCTTACAGGTGAGAAGGCAGCAATTCAATGCTGTGCTAAAACACACCTGAAATGTGTGGAGATCACCTTCTATAAAAAACTACACTATTAAAACCTTTAGAGACTATAGTCTTATCTGACAAGCAAAATACAACTTAGTCTCACATGGCACTGGGAATGGCTGTTTAGTACAGCTGAGTTGTGGATCTAATAACATATTGTTATGTGAAATGTAATGATGGGAAGGTAAGTTTTGAAAAGGTCAGTTTTGGTGTATGCAAACATTCAGTGTGTGTTTGTGTTGACTTGATAGCATTAGTTCAGGTTGTGCATGGAAAGACCATGACCTTGTCATGTGAACATTCTAGACAGTTAAATGATGTGGATCTGTCTTTGTGTTTATGGATATGATGAAGCTGCACCTCAAAAGGATAATTCTACGGAAGTAATTAAAGGGGACTTACTCTCCTGGCCTCATTACTCTCTAATTTTAAATGAAATCAATGATGGCTGCATGTCAGATTTAAAAGTAAGCACCTCAAACTATTAAGTGGCCAAACTTAGTGATGCTTAATTAAATGATGTGAAATAGTAGTACATTATGTTCAATTCAGTTTCAAGGCAATACATGAATAGGCACCCCTCAAGGGTTTGTGAAGCCAGTTGGTAAACTTGCACCTGTACTTTTTCTATTAGGCAACCCATGCCCAGGTTGGAAGTTTTAGTTCTGGTGAAGTAAAAACTAAGAATTCCCACTATGTAGCCAATGGTTCTTGATGTCACAGTCAATGCTGTGAATATGCATAATGAAGTCATTTTATCACAGATGATGGATTTCAGGCATACCTCAATTTAGTATAACTAATTTGCTGCTGATTGGCTGACGAAGAAATAAGGACTATAAATTGATGTGTATGTAGTATGCAGTTTGAGACTGATGTCCTGTTCCTTTGTCACCTGCCCAACTCCTCTTCCCACAACATTTCAGTGAGGGTTCTCCATGTTTAAGATCCTTCTCTTTAAGTTTAAAATGAATCACATGCTCCTTGGTAAAAGTGGGGTAAAGGACAGGGTTTCTGTGTATAGTACTGCTATTATGACATGTGCATGTAACCATGAAATCATGTAATAAAATGCCATGAAAAGTTGCACAAACAGGACACCACTAACCACATATGAAAAAGCATCAGGAACAGCACTGAGATTGCAAGTGTGTGCCTAGATAAATATGTAAGCAAAACACAGTATATATGACAGAGGGACTATACCATTATACGAATACTAAAATATGCCCTAGAGTACAGTGAATCTCCACATAAATAATTACACATAAGAGAAATGAAAGATTTGACACACTTGGATGGGGGGCTCAAGGTGTAGCCTGATGGGGCGAGTCTTCAGTCTGCAATAGGAAATGGCCAGAGTCTAAGGACTGAGGACAAAGGACACGGCTGGGATGGAATGGCACAAGAAGGGGGTGAAAAGGGGGTACAGCCAATTGTCCTGAAAAAAGCTAAGCACAGTTGTCTGGCCGGTGTAGTCCCTGACAATCGATTGAAGATAAGCACATTCCTATTCCTAGTGCATTCCCTGTATTACTCATTAGTTTAACACCAACGTTTGAAATGAATGTGAGCTGTCTCCGGTGGCCAGTGGAGGGAGATAAGGATGGGTAGGGCATGGGAGAATTTGGGGACATTGTGGACCAACTGAGCAGCAGCATTCTGATTGAGCTGCAGGGGTTTGATTGCATATGCAGGGAAGGAAGTGAGGAGAGATTTGCAATAGTCTATGCAGAAGAGAACCAGGGCCTGGACCAGGAATTTGATTGAGTATGTAGTGAAGAAAGGCAAATTCTTTAGTTGGGATTCATCATCATATGAACGAGGGTAAGAACAAAATTTGGTGTTTCTGCACATTTCATGAATCAGACATGAATTTTCAGATGGACTTTTCATAAAAGCAAAATATGCATTTTGATGAATGAAGCCCATTTTGTTGTGGGCTGCACTAACAAAATACCCGCATCACAGATCTTGGTCTCCACTAGCTCAGGAAGAGTCTGTACTATGTGATGAGACAGGTGGTGAATGTACACCATCCCTCATTAAAAAGATTGATTGGCTATCATATAATTATCACAAGTCACCTCATTACTGTCTCACAGTAATTATGATTCAAAGCTTATTGATGGTTAAATAAAGATCAGGGACAGTAGTTCTCAATCAGTTCTCACAGTATTTAAACTTGGCTAAATCATTTTCTCTGCAAGAATAAAAAATCCTACATATGTGAGCTGTCTTGTCTCAGCTGCATTTAGCATCCCCTCCTCCTGCTTTCCACGTCTTCCACTGTCTACACTTTCCTGTTATATAACATACACAGAGAAGGCAGTCAACAACCTCATACTAATGTCTAGGTGGAATCTGTTTCTCAGATGCCAAGCCAAACATAACCAGCCTACCTCTTTTGGAAATCCACTTGTTATTTATAATTAAACAATTTTGTCTGGAAATGCTATAGTCCCTTCTAATACCTCTTCCAGACACCAGATATCAGCGTGTCAGATCTGTATGGATGAGGACTTTCTTGGATTTCCTTTATAACAATGCATGTTGACAACAATACCTGAGAAAAAATGACCAAGACTGATATACCCTATATTTCAACAATCTGAATGATAGTATAGTATTGTATATATGAAACTTTACTATATTTTTGGATAGATTTATATCTTCGACTATGCTCTTTCAATGACTAGCCTAAGCATATGTCAAATACATCAAGCAGTGGTAGAGACCTCCTGCAATAGAGCACTTGTTCTCTGCAGGGTGGGTCTTTGCATGTTCCATTTCCAAAGCAAAAGGTGTGCTTCTCTCCCATCGTTTTTTTAACTCACATTAAAGTTACTTGTGAAATTATTGAAGAAAGAGTGTGGAGGCCCACTCGCCAAGGGACAAATTATGTTCTCAAAGCAGATGCTATCTGTTAAATAGGCTAAATAGAACTCAGTCGGTGGCAGATTTGCTGAACTGTGTTCTATATGAGGACAGGGCAGAACAAGATTTCTAAATCAGCCTTCATGGGACAGGGGAAAGTGAGGTACGGTAGGCTGGGGCAAACCTCTACCAGTTACACACATATAAGAGATTTCCTCTGAGAGAACAGCAATGTATTATGGTTATGGTGTTCCAGAACAAATTCCCCAAAAGGCTTTCACTTGTCTTATAATTCAAGTGGTGGGATAGATCCCCAAACATTTTTTGTCTTTTTTTGCACTTAAGCCTTTTCAGTATGGATTTCCAGCTGGTTTATCCCATCTCTCAGAAAATACAAAGTAAGTTTTTCTAACTTCCGTAATTTTACTGCTTTATGATCAGTTAACGTCAACAAGCAGTCTATCACAGCTTCATCTCTGCACGTGAATGGCTGTGTGGATTTTATTTTGGACATGCATGACTCACTCACACTTTCCACGTTGTTATTGACAGTTTTTTTCCATTATCCTATTTGATAAGCAGTCCCCAGAGGTCACAGGCTTTTTCTCTGGGCTTGTAGCTATTTTAAGCCTCACGCCTACTGTTTCTATGAAGAATTTCAGCTGGAGCTGCACCCCATGCACGAGAGCAATACAATAAATGTCACAGGACCAACTGATCCACAGTCATTTTGCCAGAACAATATCCTAGCTGTCGCCGCTCAGAGTCAGTGGGGCTCATCCACTGACCAGTATACGACAACCAGGCTCAACATGTCATAAAAGTCTTTCACCATTTTCAGTGTCAGGAGCCTGATATGATCAAGCGAGTTTTTTCCCTTTATACAGCCCTCTTCCGGATTGGATGTGTTCATCTCATCACAACGACCATTGTAATTGTGCAGGAATGCAGGGGCATGGGGAATACAATCCTCCAGTACACTCACAGGCAAACAGCGGTTCTTATCACACTGCACATTTCCCAGCACACTGCAGTGAGCTAAACGCCAACTGGAGGAATGGCGCAGTTTCACTTACATCATCCTAGCAACCTACAGGTACCTGATGAGTCACAGGGTGTCTGAGAGAGACGAGATGAACAAAACCTGTCAACATACCCATCCCTGTCCCCAGTGGAATGAGGCCAATTTGTTCCGCCGCTGTGGCTGATAGCTCACGGTCATCCTCAGCTGGAGTTGAACCTGGGCCATAGAGCTTAGCATGTGCTCAAAGTGAGTATCTTAGCTACTGAGATACTCAGGAGCCATATATGCATTTGTTCTTGAGAAAACAGATGATCAGGTCTGTTTATTTGTGACCACGTGTTACCATAATACCAATTATAACACAAAATCACTTAAAAAAATACATAAAAATGAATAAATAATAGATATTAAATATTACATTTAAAAGGATGGTACTCAGTGGTAAATCTGTAGCTCTAATCCTGTGCTCCTCACTGAAAAATTATATGGATATTGCAACATCATTCTTCATGTCTGGACCCAACAGTATTTAATGGCAAAAATATTAAAAAAGTATAGACATCCATCAGCTGATTTTCAATCCAATAAATTGTGGGAACCCTTTGTGGTAACAGGATTATGGATTAGATGGAGCAAAATTTATTTACTCCCTCCAGATATATGTATATGTGTGTGTGTGTGTGTGTGTGTGTGTGTGTGTGTGTGTGTAGTGTGTGTATAGTTTATGTGCATAGTTATATGGTTTTTACGGGGCAATTTAATTACATTTTCTTGTTATGTGACAGACTATAAACATTAAGACTTAAGATCTGCATTTGTTCATAAGAATATTCTTTATTTTACCCTGGGATTGAAAACAATTAAACAAATTGAAAGACCCATTCAATAAATGTTTTTCAAAATGCTGTTGAGGCGTTGGGGGCAGCTTTTATACTGTCAAACATTTATACAATAAAAACAATACAATGAAGAGAATTGACATTATCTCCTAGGAGGTGTTGAAGGTAAATGTTCAGTCTTCTTATTTTCAAGGTGAAGGCTAAGAGGGTGGTATTTCAGTTTAATACAGCAGTGCTTTATGTCTTAAAGGGCCTATGTGGCTCCCTGTAAGGGCATTTCTGACAGCTGACAGTGACAGTGTAGATAAAGGTGTAAATCTCATCATTTTAAACCATTGCAGGGTTTGGGTATTGTGTTTTTTAAGACAAAATAAAAATAATGAGATACTGTGGTATAATACTGAGATACTGTGCTGACTGAATGCGTGTCAGTATTTACGCAGATCAATATGTGAATGTCATGCATGCCAATGTGTTTGATGACACTGCAAAATTATCACCTCAAAGTCCAGCACTGGAGAAGGACCCACAGTCAAATCATGCTTAGGGTGTACCTGTTTATTAAGGTAGAGAGTGTCCAACAGTCAGAAATGACCATGATGTACATGGAAAGTCAGCCACTTGAGGCTGTGAATAGCCCTTTCTTTGCTGTGCTGAACAAGAGCCAGTATTTTTTGACCTTCAGCCCAGTATGAGCAAATGAGACAGGTGACTTTGCTCATCAGTAGAAGTCAAACGTGAATTTACCATCTATACAAAAGCCAACGCTTTGCTTGCTTTTTTGATTTTTACTTTTTTTTTCTGAATGAAAGGGATACTTCATTCATATAATACTGATATTTAACTACAATTCCAAACGCCTGTGAACACTGCCTTTTTTATTTGTTTATAGAAAACTACATAAACCAAAATGCATACTACACAAGCAATAACATAATGACTGCAATAAGTTGAATAACAAGTGCAGCCTAGATTATATTCGGTCATCATGTCAATGTCAAACTGCGCTGACCACAAATCAGCTCTATTTGGATGGACGCCAGCATCCTGTGTTACTTAATGCAGCATAGGCACTAGGTCTTTCTATTCCGAATCAACAGTATTGATTCTTGATAAATGATCTGTCATATGCAAAGGACGTTGTTCCTGACTTAACTCTGAGGCGTTGTTATGCTGTTACGCTTGATGTTTCCAATCATAATGAAGCACAGCTCAGCACGATGTTAACGCAAACCCTCATCTAAACCTGTGATGCATATACAGATGCTCTCTGTACATCAAGTACAATATTAACATGTTCATTCTGGTGCATTTCCTTTTTGCTGTTCAAAAAAAAAACCCAGATTGATTAAATTATGAAGACCCCCTTTTCTAGTAACAAGGTTAGTCACATGGAGAAGACTGATGCCAGCAAGAGAACAAAGGGGAGTGTGGGGTGCTGTGTCCCTCATAAAAGCCTTCCCTGAGAGCAGCAGCTCATCTGAGTAAAGGTGGGAGATCTGCGGGGGCTCCATTAAACAAATCATATTAATTGCACATCATTGACACAGTGAGCTGTCATCACTACACTATCCTTCATGTGGAGCTCATAAGAAAGAGCTCAGAAAGCAAGCACAAGTGGTTATCCAAATTATGTACCTCCAACTCTGTAGTCATTACAGTGTCCAGCTATCATCAGATCCTAAGAAATAAGATCATCATAGGAAATCATTGCCTATGATTTCCTAAACCATGTAATTTAGGAGGCGCCTGCAAACAGCCATGGTAACTCCAGTGTGGTCATTTATTGTTGATGCCCTTGCTTGCTTTCCCTCACACAAGAAACTTGCAATTTGTCATTTTGCAGTAAAAAAGCAATTGAGGATAAGTACCGTGCTCGAGGGTAAAATGGTAGTGCCCCACCGAAGAATTCAGCCTTCAACCTTTGAGTTACAATCCCAGCTCCCTCACCATTACACCTGACACTGCTGTCCAGGCTGTGAAAATACGGTGAGCACATAATCAATTTTCAAGATTTAACACCAAATATATAGAGATTGCACACGTGTGGAAACAGTGAATTACAGGGGCAAGCAATTCCAACTCTTAAAGTTCATGACCTAATCATTTGCACCATGTATACCTGCAGCAACCTGGTTTCACACTCTGAGGCTGTGTGCTCCTTTCACCCTCTGTAGCACAAGCTTTGCTCCTGCTGCCACTGTGAAGCATACGATGTGCAGAGCACTGTGATGCTGGCTCAGAGAGGGTGACCTATATTAGATTCCTCTCATCTGGAGACCGGGGCTTTGGGGAAGATGAAAGGCCACAAGCTTCAGAGGGTGCCTTGTTTCCTTTAACCCAGATATTGAAAATACATATTATATCTAACAGCTGGCATTGCCATTGCAGAGACTGGAGATAATCACATATATTAAAAAAAAAGAAATGACAAATTTGAAAGAGTCTGTCTCTGTCTGCTGTCTCGGTGACACAGAATACAGCAGGATGCCCTTGAAAAAGTGACTGTTTTAGAAAGTCCGTACGCTGCGGAATCGTGCTGATTGATCAGATCCCAGTTTTGCCGGCTCTGAAAGGAGGCAGAAGTAATGGTACATCTCAAATGTACTTGGATGATTGACAGTCTTTTGTGATAAAAAATCACAGTCACCCATTTCTGCTCTTCTTTGCATTTGAGTAGGCCTTTGATAAGGTAAGATTGCCTCAAGCTGAATCAGCTGAAAGAATTAGAATAGACACACTCAAAGCTTTATAAATGAATACACCCCAGAATTCACATTTTTACTGACATGAACAATAATAGGTTATGACACTTGAAAGAGTTGGCTCTTACTCTCTTCTATATATACTGCACTTGTGCGTGTGTGCATGTAAGTCCATGACATTTATGCCTATCTGTGACTCATATTTTGGTACGATAATATATTTGGTATGATAATATGTTTTGGTATGATAAAATATACTGTAATACTGTGACATGCCAATGGTTTCAGTAGAATTGCTGCAAAATTATCATCTAACAGCACTTTGCTGAATTCTATTCTGACAGAATCACAATATCTGTGGAGAGATAGCAGGCTTTGTAATGCAGTAAAATGCAGAATAATGCATATGCAAGAACAACAGCAAAGCATACTCAGAAAACAGAAACAGAATGACTCTTTTGTACTTTATCTAAACAGCACCATGGACAGCAGGCAAATAACTCCAACCAGTGGCTGAAGCCACCTAAAAAGCAACTGCAGGGCACCTTTCTTAATCAATATACAAACCCCAAAGGGTAACAGTTCCAGTGTCAAGGATGATGACTAATTGTTGACTAACAGTACAAAAAAAAAAACAGATTGAAGTGGATGTGATGTTGGTGCTGTATATAGAAGGAGATGGAAGGTGATTCCTGTTATTATCATAGCAATAACAGTTGTTTTAATCAGCTGGCTAAATATTTCATGACCAGGGGGCTAGACAGATAGCCAGATAGATAGGCAGTAAGATGTTTATTATAGCTAGTTTGAAAATTATTGTAGTCAGATAGCTGGTCATTATATGGCTAGATAGCCAGGTAAATAGTTAGCTTGCTGTAACAGCTTTTGCTCATGTACTGTAGTTATCAAGCCAGCCCAGCCAAGTAGATACTTTATTTCCATAACAAGGCATATTTAGGCAAAATGTTATGCTTGGGCAAATAATTAGTCTATATCATACATAATATATTTCATTTATAATGGTGACAGAACACATTAACAACCCATTTACTGTTGTACTGGGAATTTGGGTGAACAAATGTCCCCATTGTTTCTGTTTTTGGATTTTTCCGTGATTAAACCACTGATGGCAGATCAGTAGTTTGAGCTATCTCTGCTCATAATGCAAACAGTTATGGGTTACCAACTTCACCCTTCACTTTTCCAGCCCCCTCC
This sequence comes from Megalops atlanticus, assembly GCA_019176425.1. NCBI lineage: Eukaryota > Metazoa > Chordata > Actinopteri > Elopiformes > Megalopidae > Megalops > Megalops atlanticus. The sequence continues at coordinate 16,065,665 of CM032886.1, forward strand.
ACTTGCTTCCTGTGGAATTGGGACACAGCACAGCATGCTGCCAAGCGAGGGGAGTTAGCAAAATGAGGGTGTAAGGGGTGGCTTGGGATGCAGCCACAGACTCCACTAAATCAATGTTTCCTAGTCCTGATCCTGGTAGAATACTGTATGCGCTGGCTTTAGTTTCACCTGGGCTCAGTTAATGAGCATTTACTTTTCAACTGCTGATCTGAATTTGATATCTCATTCTAATTATCATGGAGAGTTATTCGTTAAAAAAAATGTGTAGGTGGGGGGTGTGTGATGTTGCTAAAAATACAAAAGGTATTTCTCAACTGATTTTTCTGATTAACTGTGGCAGGGCCAAGAAAAATGTGACAATTAATCAAGCTTAATCAAATCAGACCTGTCCTAAATATATTTAGGCAGCATTCACAAAAAACAGCATTCATAGAAATAACTTTACTTTGATCTTTTCTGTTGCAGAGATATATCCCCACATATTTCTTTGACCATGAACTCACAGCAGGTAACAGTCAAGTGATGTCAGATCCAGATCAGTATTAACTTAAAAAGTAAATTAGCTCAGCCTAATTATTTGAGGTAAGTTGAACCTAAAAGCAGTGTACACAGTGGTCCATATGGGCCAGAAAAGATAAACACTTTATAAGCAATTAAAATGATAAAGAATATGGCTCAATTTTCACTTCATGTCATGCTTTGTTAATTTAATTATGGCTCATTTATTTATAACAAGTCTTACTATGTTGTGTGTGTATGGAGGAAGGGCTCTTGAGCTCATGTCCTGTCCTGATTCATGTGTTGAATTAAGATGCTTTCATCTTATAGAAAATTATAGCTTGCACCTGCAAACATTCATGTTGTACTTTCCATAAACATTTTTACATTAAGAATTAAGACAATATCAAAAAATATTTGGAGTAATTTTTCAACATACAAACATTCTCAACAAATTTACTCACTGTTGATGTGAAGTATAATCTGTCTTTTTTTCTTCTTTTTTCTGTATTATCTTTGTAAACAGGTTGACTTTGCTATTGTTTTGGAGCAGTGGAATCATTTTTAAAAGGGAGAATACTATTACATTTTTTAGAGCTGTGTGAATGCTCTGCTGGAGTGTCTTTGTTCTCCATTGTTGTGTGAAATGATAGCTTCAATAATGTATTCATACATTTCAAAAAAGTTTCAAATGTTTGCAGTTTGATTGAAATGAGAGGCATGAAAACATGGTTTGTTCAGTCCTCTGAGAAACTGAGACGAAGATCATCATGACTTTTTTGGCAGTGCAGTCAGTTGTCTTCCTTACAAATATGTTGCTTTTTTAACTCGGGTCCAAAACAGATCAATACTAGGGTGAGCTGGTCTGCACACAGACAGATTACTAATTATCAGTGATATAACGTATGTGTGGGTCTTGAAAGGCAGGCTTACTGGACAGATCAGTTTCCTTGTGAGGAGCTTGCATGTGGGCTGCAGAGTGTTTTGCACCTCTGATTGCTCATCGACTCTTTTCTTGAGCCACAGATTGGCAGATGAAGTGAGTGCTGCATCCTGGTAGTCTGAGTGGGAATCGAACGAATGACTTTCACAACTACCCGTGAGACTAACTGAGCTGTAATCATGAGCCGGGTGGGTGACGTCACCCTCAGTAGTGGTGGAGTCGCGGACACAGCGAGATCTGCCAACACATGGGAAAAGCAGCCCTCCTCCTTCCTGGCGTGTGTCTTCACACACATGGTGAGGGTTGCTGAGGGAGTCTCAGCCTTGCATGGCAACAATGAATGTGAAACTACTGGGAATAATGTAGGCCTCAGGACAGAGCAGGAGTCCCACAGTATGCTGAGTCAATGCAAGGAGGGCCGTGTGTGTCCTTGTGGGACTGGGAGCAGGATGAAGTGATGGTGGGTGGAGGGGGAGCAGTCAGTGGTCTCCTGGAATGAAGTGCGAAAATGGCCAGGAGATATCTGTGCCACGGCTGCAAGAGGCAGGCACTGTGACCATGAATGAAAGTGGCTTAATTATGTGAACGGTGGAACCATTATTTCACGGTATAAAAGACTAGATTGACTGTGACCTTTTTAGCTTCTGGTTCTAACATGTACTTAAGGAGAGTCCACTACTTATGCCTGAAATCTTTTCATTTTATTTCAAAGCTGACCCTATCTCTCTCTCATGTAAACAGGCATTGCATTTTTGCATGGTGTGAAGGGAAATGTGAACTTCTTGATCAATATTTACATAGTAGGCCTTAGATAAGTTCTATGCCATGAAATTGGAACTGGATTTAAAATTCCTACTTGTACACATTTACAAATGAGGATTTAACTTTAACCTTTGTAACCCTGAAAGTACGACAAAAGATCTATTTTTGGTCTAATATTCTAATATTTGTTAAAATCCACAAATCTAAAGAATATATTATGATATATTATCTATATATTATGATATATGTTTTCCATAAATTAAATTTTCCCCTCTTTATAATTGTATGAAGACTCACAACCTTTTTGCTATATTCTAGTGCCCTAGCATCATTTACAGTGATGTCAATTTTTTCTTTCACTCTGGCTTTAAAAATTTGCATTACAAATGTCCCATCATTCTATAACTCTTTACTCTGATTTCCTCATATCAAAGACTCAAACATCTGTTTGCTATCCACAGGGGGAAAGGTCATAACGTTCATGGATGAGTTAGAAAATTGTTAAACTCTTTTATCATTCTGCTGCCTCACCTATACATGTGGCTTTTTATAAATGTTTTTGAAGGCAACATTATGAGGACATGTTTGAAAAGTTAAAATAGTGACTTGTTCTGAAAGCCCTGGCATATTGCATAGAAACATATTTACACACTCCATTTAAGCAATACACCTGTCCCCTGTCTTGCATAATTCTCTTGACTTTGATTTATAGATAATCAGTTTGATTTCACTCTGGAATTGTTGCCAGAATTGTATTTCTTACTGTAATTCAAAGAGCTCATTCTATAAGCCTGAGTAACACTTTAAATGTTCAATATGGTAAGATGGAATGTAAGCTATTTAAGTTTTAAGCAACATTTGTAAGTTGATACAGATTGATCCATTAAGATGATTACACAGCATCATATTTTTATTTGAGGTTGTCATTTTGACTCTTTTGGTTTGTTATTGCTCACAGGAATTCTAGGCCACTGCTACCTCATGTGAACTGTTATCCAACTGTTATATTTTTGGTTTTAGAAGATTATGAAGATGAAATTAAATGAACTTTGCTGTAGTGTTTTTGTGTATCTTAATCATCAGGATGTTCCATGTAATCTGAAACACAATGAGGAGAGGAGAAGGTGAGAAAATAAAGGTGGAGAGGAGGAGAGATGGAGAGGAAATAAACATAAATTACTGGTAGGAGGGTAAAACACCATGAACTGTTTTAAAGGTTAACTCTAGCATGACTTGTGTGATTAGCAGCATCAATTAGTAAAAGAGCCTCAGATAACAGGACGATAAATGGTCCTGTGCTTCTACTTAGAATATCCACTAAACAATAGCAACAACAACATCAACAACAGAGCAAAAATATAGCTTCCTCTGCATGTGGCACGAATTCCAGATGTCTGTGTTGAAGTCTCAATAAGAATCCACCAATTGTAAAGCACAGTGTTTCATATGGTAGAGTGCTCGATTTGGTGGAGTTTCTTGATAATCATATGAGGCCCATGCACTGGGAAAGCCAGGCATGTATTACATCTTAGATCTAAAGGCTCAGAGTAAATTTAGCATTTCAGACAGGTATGGTAATGACAGAAGCCAGTGCGCTGCAGTCTGACAATCAGCAGAACGGATTAACCTGATGTTGTGCTTCTGTATGTGGGAAGGTTTCATTCAGCAAGTGATGAGCTGTCTCTTCACCTCACTTTCTGGGCACCACTTTCTCTCTGGTGAGTCTGTTTCCCCCTCGGTCCCATTGGACTCTCTCTGAGATAAGAAGCGAACTGAGATAGGAAGCAATCACCAGAGAGGATCTGACATTTTGAGCATTTCAATCCGTATGAATTAAAATTGTCCCCTGAGAGTTTATTTCATTTTTTTACTATTCTGAAATATGGCAAATGTATTATCACCTCTGTGCATGCTGGGTCTTTGATGTTGTTCACAAATTATTTTTGGAGGGCAAACTACACACAGAATCGCAGCCGAATTGAACCCCAATAAATGTTACTGGTTTGAATGCTTTAGAAATTGTCAAGCTAAATTTGAGGATGCTATAATATCATGTTCTGCTACTAAACAACAGGCACAATATTGTTTGATCAACAATAGCCTGGTGTTCAACCATTTTAGATTAACTATTTGTTGTTATGCTTGTACTGTACATTGTGGTGTTTTTATTAGGTATTTATTAGGTATTATTCATTTCCTATGCAGGTTGCAGGTAGACTCAAGCCTTGCAATTGCTGGGTTTTCTCTTGCTTGTTTTGAAATATGGAAATGGTTATGATGGCAAACAGTTTTAAAACAAGAATGCTATTGAATATACACTGCCAACGCTCATAATTTGCATAAATGTCCTTAACAAATAATGATCTCACACCTCTATTCCAAGCAGTAAGCCTAGTCTAGTCATTTAAATACATACAACAATAGAGAAGCTAGGGAGCCCCATCTGCATTTGCTGTTCCTCACAGATCCAAAGCTATTTTTCTCTTTAAAGTGTGTTCATGCTTACAAGGCACTGTTCACGAATGTTAACAATAACAAATTAAATATACATGGATATTTAATGTGAATTCCCATTTACCATGAACATTTTGATGCATGGTCATGTCCTTGAGAGCTTTGAACCTTGATGTATACTTGTTATTTTATTTACACCGACAAAAGAGTTACAGTATAAACACTTTATCAAACGCGAGATTTTTTTTGTCATCGACAATTAACCTCTGTTTTACTGGCATTGCTGCAGAAGCTTTTAATTAGCTGTTTGTGATTTGTGAGGCTGTGAGTTGTGGCTCATCGACAGTTTGACGAATGGGACTCCAGCCCAGGCGAGTGTTGCGATTGGTGGGCTGGATACCCGAGGGCGTGTGTTCACATCTTCACTCTAGAACACAATGTGTCACTGGACATCCCAATCCCACATGAGGGTAAGCTCCTATCTCGGCACAGCACAGCCGCATCATTAAGACGATCCACTATTCCCCCTTCCATTGGTATTCATCATTGTTAGCAAAAGAACTTTGAAGATGTCCCACATATGCTAGAAGTGTTTATTTTCATTTCATTTGTATGGTTTGCAGACAGCCTCGTGGGAAGGGACTTAACAGTATATGAGCATCAGTACTGGAGCTTTTTTTTTTTGGTGGGGGAGGAGGTTTAAAATGTTTGAAGTTATACTTTTTAATCATCTGAAGGAAAAATGGCTTTAGAACTCACTTGAACAATTTGATTTGAATTTACTGAACATTACTTGTCAGAAAATGCCGAGCTTTGGTACATTAAGAACGCATTACACTTTTTGACACCCTGAATAAAAATGGGTCCTTGGGGTAAAGATGAAGGCAGCTCAATCCCAAGTCTGTATTGCAGGAAGAAGAGCATCTTGGAGCCTTGCTGGTGTTGTTTTCTTGATTTTATCACCGGTCTCATATTTAAAGCCACAGAGGAACAACAGGTGGATACAGATGCCCTCTAATCCAGGGAAAAGCATTGAGTAAATCTCCCAGTCTAATCACGTCACTGCCTCCATCTCAGCCTGTCCCTCACAATAGGATGCTGACTGTTGGGAATCTCTCCCTGGAATCAACAACTAGAGCTAAATAGGGAGGACAGTCTGAGTATGACTGTGTGTGTGTGTGTGTGTGTGTGTGTGTGTGTGTGTGTGTGTGTGTGTGTGTGTGTGTGTGCGCGTGTGTGTGAGCATGACATCATGTGTACGTGCATGTGCACCTGTCTGCAGGTGAGTGACTGAGGGAAAAAAAGGAACATACGTTGAAGAGGAAAAAAGTGCTTTACTTTGTATTTTATTTCATACACCTACTTTAACATGTTACATGTTGTAATTAGTGAGTTGGCACATCTGGATATCTGTTCCACAAACAAAGCTCAACCAACCATGTGTAATCTCTAATTAGACACTTACTCTCTGTGACCCACAGGTTCATGCCCAGACACTGTGACTCAGGTGTAACCCTAAATGTATCATTTCAAGAGAGGAGCTACAGTGAGTTGGTCAGCAGCAGAGATAAGGGAAGAGGCAGGGTTTAGGTGCACAGACTTGGAGGTGTCCAAGAGATATCCAGCCAAGTACTTATGCACATCTGTGATCTTCTTAAATTAAAAATAAATGATGTAATTCATGTCAAAAACGTTAAGCAGGCAAGAGAAGTGGAACACTGCATTTGAACCATTTACAGGATTGTTAAAATTATATGACAAAATGCTCAGTAATATAGAAGCCCTCGCATCTGAAGGGCCAATACTGCTGAGATGAACAGAGTGAATGTACTATAAGTTCAATACAGAATCATTTTTATTCTCAATTCACAATTATTTTGTTACACAATCCTAATTAAGATTCCTCTGTACAGTAACAGTGCCCATCCTGACATGATGACCCATCTCCAGTTACCAGGAATCACATTTATTCCTTCGCCTTCTGCATTATGTGAGTGAGAGACTGGTAACTGCTATGCAGAAATCATGGCGTTAAGGATGCACTGTTGATTGCTCTTACAACTCTATTAAGCGCAACAATCCCTGAAGAACACCATGTGAGAGACTTATTAGATTAATGGTTATGAGAATCAGATCATTTTACTACTAGGCCTACTCCTCATAAATATTCTTGTGAGGCATCAAGTAGGCATATGTATTATTGTAAAAGGCTGGACTTTAGCGCTCGCTTTAAACAGTAAAGTGCAGTCATGGTAATTAAAAGTAAGAAGCTTGTCCTCGTAGCGCTTTTTCTAAAACAAAGATGTTCTATCCCCTATCCATCAGATTAGTTAATAATAAAAAGCGTAGTGATGCTCCTTGACAACAAATTGACGTGTTATGCTAATTCTGTTCCTTAGCGCAAGGAACCACTGAAGCTCCGCTGCATAGGCGTAAATGGGAAAGAAGATAGGGCGGGTTCCCGCTTGAGCATCAAGTGACTCGCAGCTCCCACGGTGCGTGGGTCTGTGGAGCCTGTGTCAGGTTGGAATCTCCTACTATTTATCGACAGGCACGTCATCCAAATGCCGTTTGCCGGAGAAGGCTCGCACTGACCGGAGGGTGTCGAATGAAGCCTGTTGAATATCTCTGACTAGAAATGGACACCTGACTGAATGGCTGTCTGGAGACCCGTAAGTTATTTGAGCGAGTTAACTTTAAAAGGCGCGAATCAATATTAAATGTGGAGCAGCAGGAAAATATGCATAATATATCGTGTGTATTTATATACATTTGGCACTTCATGAAAAACGCACAGTTGGGAATCAATTGCACCGATTTTCTCTGTTTACTTTTCTTTTTTTCAGAAAGTGTAGCGTACTGGAATTCGAACGAATTTAAAGGATTTATTTTCAGAAGTATCAATGTTTCAATAACGTAGCGTTTCAGGAGTTGCATTTAAACGAGTATTGTAATAGTACGCACTCGATTTACTTGCGTTTCTATCTGTGCTGAAACAAAGAAGATACCTTTCCCCCCTATGTTACTTACTCTGCATGGATGTTCTCCCTGAAGCTGCATTCACGGTACCTGATATTTAGATAAAGAGGTGAAATATATTTAGATGAAAATGTAAGTGGGATGAACACAGGGGATGTTCATTATTATTTTATTTTATAACACAGTTCACAGTGCATTGTGACTGTGGAAGTTAAAGTAACTCGAACCCGTAAAACTCTGTTCACGGTTCTACTCCATACTACTGGAGGTCTCAGCATATTTTAAGTGGTTCGTGGCTCACTCCATTGCATTTGTTTTATGTTGTTAGAATCGCATAATTAAAGTATTTCGAGTTGTGTGCAGAAATTGGCAACAGATTTTAAAGATGTTTTTTGCATAATCTAACACGAAATTTCTTTGCGTCAGTTTGTACTGTCCCTTATGTGTTTGAAATATTTGTGTGTTAACGGTGTGTCTTGTGTATATAATACACTTAACAACATGCCCTTGTAGTAACGTGCCAGTTAGACAGACATGATAAAACGTCCCTCTAATGAGGCTATATCACCAGTTTCTTTGAAACCTCAGTGTCTCGGTGGGGAATGTAAGTATACAAAATCCACAGCAGAAAAAAATAAAATCCAGAGAAGTTCATGACCAGTGGGTTGTAGGGAAATAGCTCAGTTGTCTGCGCTGTGACTTCTAATTTGTAGTTAATTTGTCATGCTCCGTCATGTGCTATGAACTCTTTATAAACCACGAAAAGGCTACTTCTGTCGTTTTCTGAAAACACTTCAGTCATTTGGGTTTTGCCAAGTCTCTTTTACGCGGTTACCCTGTGTCAGAGGACTATTTTAGCGCATCGCCAGGATACACACATCGTTTAATTTTTTCTTGAAATAATTCTCTATTAAAGATATTTGTATAATAAAATAAATTAAAGATAATAATAAATAGAAAAAACTGAATAAACTCTCAAGTGATTTTTGAACATGTATTCTGCTAGGCGTTTGTACAACTCTAATATTGCTTCCGTGTAGAATAATACGCTTTTGTTATCCCACAAGCACATCCTCATTTATAAAACAACCAGTTGACACGTAGACTGTAGGTCCAAGGTGAAAAAAAATTGAATGCAGTTTCTGTGACATGAATGTAGTTTATTCCCACATGAATATCACATTAGACTGGTATACATGGATGTGGGATATGGTCATTAGTATTGTGTTTCTGCAGCATACACATTTTCTGGGCGCTACATGTTGTTATCTGTTTGAGTAATTACAACTTTTGTGGTATTATGGCAATCATTAGAAATAGGCTATCATTCTGATGTGCATTTTAGGGGGGGGGCATGCTGGTTGACCTCTGACACAGCAAGGTGGAAAGTGGTGTTCTCTAAGACCATGTAATGAAACAGACTGGGATCCAGATGCGGTTACAGGTTTTAATGACAGAATCCAAAAAACGTGGTCAGGGACAAAACGGGTCGTCAACAGGAATCAGAAGCACTCCAAACCAGAATCCAAAACACACAAGCAAGGTCCAAAAACAGGCGAGAGGTCAAAACACAGGAACAACACGGTAGAATGGCAAAGAGCAGGCTCAGTAATGAATCCAGGAAACAATACCTCACAATGAGGTAACTGAATGGAGTCCTTATAAAGGCAGGGCTTGATTGAAGGAATGAATCACAGGTGTGCTTGAGTGGGTGTGGTTGAGCCAGGCTGAACTGGGCGTGGCTGAGCTGGCTGAGCGGGGCGTGGCCGAGCTGGCTGACTGGGAGCGGGTGTGACAGACCAAGATTTGCAGAAACTATGAATTGTTGTTAAATGAGTGCAGACTAGATGGCCTTTGCTTCTTTACAATGTTATTTGTTAGAAGTGAAAAACAACAAAGACAGGGAGGTTGAAAGCAGCATCCGTAGAGCATTGTTTAAGTTTTTGTGGTGTTGACATCCATTGGACTGCATTTCTATAATGGAGAGACTTTGTGCAGATCATACAGATGACATGTTTACATATGTAAGTGCACTTCATGCAAACAACACTTTGAGAGAGGACCTTCTTTGTATAGAGGAATTAGCCTTTGTTTCTGACTCAGTGACAGTGATCTGGTATTATTCTTGTGATAGATATGTTTTGAAGAGAGGAAGAACTATGGCTATTTTGTATAGTTCAAAATAAATTATAGGGTTAAAAGTGTACATGTTGGAGGGAAGGGTATGCGGATACATGCAAAGGATTCTGTGCGTGCAGTAGTTGAGTCTCTGCATGCTATAACAGTCAAACCGGTCTGGAAGTGATAAAGCATAATTACAGTTCTCATATCAGTAATACACAGCACAGCAATCATCAAGGCAAAAATCTTGAAGGAAAAGAACACAAGTGAATTTACTGTTTTGTGAAGAACAGTTACTAATTGATGTCTTTTTATTACTTAGAGGTCCAACTACCCATATTGCCAAAGTGGGTGAACTGTCGTCATGCAGAAGTGACAATTTCTTTGAAAGTCCTTGTGAATTGACAATTAGATTAAATGACATTGGAAAAAATGTTTGTCAATTTCCATTCAAAGCCATCCGCATACACAATGAGCACCTCTTCCTAGCTATTTTTGACACTTAATAAGCTTAGGAAGGACATTAAAATATAGATTTAATGAGAATTACAGTTTCTAATTAACTTGTACCATCCCATGTGGTGGTTCTGATGAATTATGGCAATGGATTGACCTTAGGTTATTCCAGTGATCCCCTAAGTTATCAGAAGGCCACTGTAATTCAGATTCTTCTAGACTCAGCAAATCGGCAGTTATTGAACACCATAGGCCAGATGGCTTTTTGAACTAATGAAGACTCCATTAAGTGGTTCCATTAAATAAAGTCAAGGGATTTTTCAGGAGAAAAAAAAACTGAAAATACTTGGGAATACTTGACACTCTTGGAGTTAAGCATTTCTTCCTGTTGTACATTTCCCTTTCTTTGTAGAGTCATGGTCTCGTTAAAGAGCAGATTTGGTATAATGTTGATGGAGCGGGAAGACAGGTTTTGAGACACGATAAAACTGTCACAGTCTGAAAGACAGGTTCGATTCACCATCATTCAGCGTCTGAGTTTTAATAGCAAAGGTTGAGAATCAATACAACTAAGCCCCTGAAGTAGCACAGAGCATCTCTGCTTTGCTGTGAACCTGCAGTGTAATTTCAGACAAAACAGACTAAGCACTCAATGGCATCCGGTTTGGAATTTTTTTTGTATTGAGGAGTATTTACCATTTGGTGAATGTGAACAATAACACAGGTAGCTCCTCGGGCAGAATACCCTGGTGGTATCCCAAGACTTTGTGATCTGAAAGAGCACTGATACCAATAGTCTAAATGTAGCATCATGTGTTTCCCCAGATGAAAAAATATATTTACCCCTGAGGTTGTTTGGTCTGTTCTCATAGAAAGCCTTATGCAATGGTTTATTGACGTGACAATGTCTTTGCAAGGTCATTGCAAGACAAAAGGCAGGCTTTGAGAAACTGAACAAATTACACTTGACCACCACTGTATTTTGCACTGGACCATTCACGGGACCACTATATTTTACTAGTAGAATTTACTGGCAAAATTCAGATCCCAAACTGTGCATTTTTGTGCATCATTCATTACATGTTATGTGTTGACAATTTCTGTTCTCTTCACTACTCCAATACTAGTGCCCTCTGAATATAGATTCACCTACAAAAAACAATATATTGAGAGAATAAATTATTGTCATTTTGGCATATCACAATATATTTCTGCTTTGCATTAATTTATTTCATACGTATTTGCAATATGTTCTTGGGCTGGACAACATATTCCTCAGTATATTACAATGCTTCACTTTTGTAGGCGTTTCTGTGCTTTTTATCCTGGGGATGAGGCTAGTGGACTTTGCAACTAGGCCTGTGATTGGTTATTTGTTTCCTGAAATCAGCTACAGCAGAATGACAGACAACACCCTTACATGCTCTGCATCATCCTTTCTCTGTCTCTGTGGACACTATGAGAGGCCTCAGGTCCCGTCTGTCTACCCCGGAAAATCTGCTCTCTGCCGAGAGAGATTACAAAGTTTTCTACCAGGTCATGTGCAAAGTCCTTGAATGACACACATAACGTCAGTGTACTGAAATGCACTCCATAGGAGACCCACCCCATGTTGAAGTGGACTTTGAAAAGATGCAAGGATGCTGTGGATACTTCTCTGAAACATGATAAATATGTGACCTTCCCACAGCAATTCAACAAGTATTAAAGCTATCTGGAAAACATCCATGGGTTTTTGAATATGTATCCCACATACCCATGTTTGCCAGACAGTTGTATTTTTTTGTTGTCAATCTTTGAAATCAAGCACAGTGATCAGAAATTCCTTTTATCTGGAGTCCTGATGCATTGCACCAAGTACAGACACAAGTCAATACTGGAATTTCAACAGCAGGGTTCAGCCTCTGCTCTTGCTCTTGCAAAAACAGAATGTTTGGTGATGGTCTGTTTGTTTCCCCTTGCATTAGGATAAGTACACTCCCTACAACTGCACAGCTCAGAAGTAGGGGTATGTTTGCTATTGGTCATGATTCATAACCAGTCCTGCTACATTCTCACCGATATTAGTGTTCTCTGCCCTCACACGGATCCCATTTGTCTGTTCAGATGTGCTCTAGCTCTGACTTTTAAAATCCAAAGTTGCTGGAAAGATTTGAGTCTGAGTAGAAATAGCAGCATGCCTGACAGTTGTCCTCTTTGTAGCAAATTCAACTAGCCATCTTGATAGACCATGCTCAATGCTACCAGCTCTTGTGGCTCTCCACTCACCCTGTCATTGAAAGAAATGGGTCAAGTAAAAAAAAAAAAATGTTACAGAAGGAGCTTAGAGATGCCTTGGCGACCACATTGTTGCTGTTTATTCTGTCCTTGAACAGCTCAAGTCTCTCGCTTCTTCACTGCTCCTTAAGGCCTGAAGAGATGTATAGGGCAGCATAGCTTTACATCTCTTTTGAACATAGTGGGAGGGAAAGGACTGGCACTAATAAGGCATCCAGCAATTTGACATCATCCTCACTTCTCAGTATATCAGCATGATATTCCCTCTGAAAATAGATCTTGAGATTTATGCTGAAGCTTCTCGTTTGAACCTGCATCCAAGGTCCACACCAGGGTGACCACAGCATCATGTGGAAAATCTGTACAACTTAAGACATGAATCCTCAATAGTGCTTCTGTTCTTTACCTGCCTCTTTTCTATACAGATGCTTATGCACATCCTAGCACAGCTTACCAATGACATTGTCAGTCATTGAAACAGTCATAAATGTGGTCACAGTGGATGACCTGATATACTCTGTATGCAGTGAATATACCAGCAGAGTTGCAGAAATAGGATCATCATTACATTGACACAGCTGAAGATCTAAAACCCATAGGAAAACGCAGCACTAAATCCAGAAATATTCTGGAGGAGAACACCTGCACATGTCTCAGTAGGACTTTATTTTCAGGATTTTCTAATAAAACCACCTGCATCAGAGTAGTATGGCCATCTGCTTCCCACCTTCCACAGTATTGCAAAAATCTGCAAGCTGGTATGAGTCAAACACACTATCTGGGAGTAGTGGTAATTGGTGAGAACAGAAGGTTTTTTATGCAACTGATATGACAGACACTGAAATGTAATTAGACTAGAGACATCTGATTCTATTTTGCCATTTTTATTTTTTACCTTAGTTGGCAAACTAGTTCATTTCTTTTATATAATTTTTTCTATTGTGTGTTAAATCTGCGCTCTCACCTGCCCTCTAATAAATCTGCAGCAGTATATAAATACAGGATTGATAGTAGACATTATCCAATAAATGGACAGGTCTGTAATGCTAACACTGACACTTTGTTACAAACATTAGTTATACTTCTTCATTTTCACATGGAAAAACATGAGATTTTCCTTCTTGGTGCAATGCAGAAACATTGAGACAAAACAGCAACAGCTGAATCTAAAAAACACATAACATATTTAAACATTTAAACATATTTAACATATTTAAATCAAATATCTTAAACTTAATATGTTAATGCTCTAAATATAAAGAAGATAGTTAAAATGCTGCATGTAGCTAGTGTTTTCATCACAGGAAGTTCATCTGGTATGTCTGATTAAACAGGTGCAAATAAAACCTGCATTTGTTTATGCATGTCCTTAATGAGATTCTCCCTCCTTACACACAGCCAAGTATAAGAACAGCTTTTGTGTGATCAATCATATTGCTAACAGTAAAAATGTAAAATCCTCTGCACTTACTCTAATTCTTTTTGCTTACCTGTTTGGTAATACTCTGGGGCCTCTTCAGATGTCTTTTTGTTAACCTATTAAAGCATGCAATACAAGAGAAAGCGACATCGGACTATTACATTTCAATGAAAATGTCTGCATTGCTGTATATTGCTGTCAACTTTAAATCTAAACTTTTGGAGTCAGTAAACATGTTAGTTTTATTTTGAGTAAACTTGAATAATGTTTACATTGTGATTTAACTTATATATGCATTGATATATGTTCCACAATGTTTATACCCAATAATGATTTCCAATTTCTCATTTTCAGATAATGATTTTCAAACCTCTGAGCCAAAATATCTATTTGCTATCTATAGGGACCTTCACCCCTTTTGTTAGTGAATCCTGTCATCAAAGTGTTGTCCGCAAATCACCAGTGTACAGAGTGAAAAGCAGAGAACATAAGATGCAAACTTGTAGGGCTCCTGTGTTGGAGCAGACATTGTCAGAGAGGTGTTGAATAATGCATTTTCTGTCTGGAATCTTACTAAAAGAACATTTTCATTTGACGGTAGTATGCGAGGATTAACCTTCATGCTGCCGTTAAAGAACGTAAATGAACTGTAGAACATGCAATTGAATTATTGAAGTGGACAAGAAATCTAAAAGCAGTGTTTGTACATATTGTTCAGGTTTGTCCAAATGGGCATATATTCCGTTCAACATGGATGGAAGTAGCTTTCAAAACTTCTTTTTGCAAAATAATTTAACTGAAAATGGTCTCTAAAAATTTGGTTTGATCAAGTAAAATTTTGACAATGTGTTCAAAATATTTCATTTCCATGTAGGTAAGTGCAATAGGCAGAGCCATTAAGGTTACAAAGATTGAGTATTTTTGGAATCAGAGTAATAAAAGACTTTTTCCAAGTGCTAGGTTCAGTGCAACAGCTTGATTCAGTTAAACAGGGAATGAAATTCTCAAAATAGTCACTTCTTGCAGCATTTGAATTATTTTGCACATTGTTGCATTGATGGACACATCAGATTGGGGAGCTATATAGGCATTCAGCTGTCCTTGAAAAGCATAGTAAATGTGTGTGGTAGGAAATTTCAACAGAGTAATGGTAAGTAACTCCATATGTGTGAGGTTTTTGACACATATGTTGTTGCACCATTTTCTGTTTACATTAATGTAATTATGGTACCTCCCTTTCGTTTGAGAAGAGGATGGTCACACTCTCAACTGTCCTTTCCTAGTGATTGTCAGTGCAAGAAGGTGAAACTGATGATCCATGTGGTAGTGATAATTTAAAGAATCAAACCTATTCTGTCCCCCTCTGAATAACCGGTATAAGAATATTTATGGATATATACATGTCCACAAAGATATTGATTTGTTTTCTCAGCAAATGCCCTCATCCAGAGTGATTTATATTGCTTACATGCTCTTTGTTCATACTGCTTGATATTTGTTGAAGCAAATCAGGTTAAGTACATTTTAAGAGTATGAAAGCAGTGCCCTAGATGGGATTGGAACTTGTCCAGTCTCATAACTTCTACACTTGCTCCCACCCAGAAAATCCCCCTGTAATTCACTGAGGCTAAGATTACATGAAAACAGTGGTTTGCAGACCACAGTGCAGTGGTGTGATTGAACACAATAAAAAGGATTTTCCTTTTAGATAAGCATAGCCTATTAAGCTGCTGTTGACAGGTGGGTCACAGCACTTATGGAGGTCTTTATCAATGGAATGATGGCGGTGTGTCTATACCTCATTGTCATTGAGTTTCGTGTTACTGTGGTTTGAACTATTATTATGTAACCTTAGTTTGATCTCCATATTATTATCCGGCAACAGAGAGTGATGCTTCTCTATGCCTAAGGAATGAATTGTAATGGTGCTGTAAACCAGACCCACATCAAGGCACAGTCCCTGTTTATTCAAACGTATGAATTTGTAAGACTGCAATTGTATCAGTTTGGCTCCTAACATACTATATAATATAATTACACTACATATATGTACACCACTGTATTATACTATATTATGTAAGTTATATAATTTACAAATAAACAAACAAATAAACAAATATAATAAATAAATCTCCTCTTCACTCTTCACAAAAAAGTATCATACGCTTCCCTCTTCAATAACAGTATAAAACATCAATAAAACATTAAAGGCCACCAAACAGTGTCACATTAATGCCTCATAATAGCAAGCAAATGCAAATCCGCACAGTCCTGCTGCTTGGCTGACATTGCCTCTAGCTGCGATGTTAACTCTCCTTTCGAATTACTCTTTTGACTACCATGGGTCATGTATTATTTAAATGCGTTGCTGCTGGGTGAGTTTGATCTCTGGGGTATTGTGAAACTGAGATTAGAGCAGTTGATTGTAAGCGTGAGGCTCTGTGGATCCCAGGATCAGTGGCAGAAGTTCTTGGCCTGCCTCATATTGTCCTCTCTCCAATTAAGCTGGCATAGAGTAATATGCCAGTTCTGGTACCACAAAATAAGGGAGACAGTTGTGCTTGCTTTTAGCATGGGACTATGATAAAATGGTAGCGATCGTAAGGATTTGAACTTGATAAAAATATGTATTAGCCAATTCGCCAATATGCATCTTCTTTCTGTCTAGAAAATCCAGGTCATGTGAGGAATGTTAAAAACAACATGCTGGAAAGTATGATTACTGTAAGAGGATTAATGCCAGTGGTCTCCTGTTCTGATATTTGATGTAGTAAAATAAACAGTTGAAGAAGGTGATGCATTTCATTTTCCAGAAATGTGGGGAAATCATTCTTTTCAGCCTTTGGAGTTATAATGAATTGGAAATACAATCTGACAGATCTGGCAAACACCCAAAATACCTTGCGTATTATGTTAGGTTTTAAAAACCCCTGGGGTTTGATAGTACTTAGCTTCTCTAAATAATGGCCGTGTTATTGAGCTGAATGGATTTGCTCCCAACATGTTCAGAATGCCATAATGATGATGATGATGATGATTATGATGATGATGATGATGATGATGATGATGATGATGATGATGATGATGATGATAAATTGCATTTATGTAGCACTTCTCAAGGATCAGAAACATCTCAAAATAATTTTGTAATATTTGTAACTTTTTTTTATTTATATTGATATTAAGTATTATTACATTACATTACATTCATTTAGCAGACCCTCTTATCCAGAGCGACTGCCAGCACAAAAGATTATAAGCGTATTCATTCAAGTTAAATGAGCAACAGTGTCAGACAAGGCTAACAACCCTCACAGACCAGTGAGTGTGAGCATCACACCATTCAAGCCCGCCACAAATTAACTTGTGCCTCCTGACTAGGCAACAGAAGCCAAGTACACCACGATACATCAGTCATTAGAACACAGAATCTGAAATACATCACAATACTACACATAAAATAAACATGAAATCCTAGAGGTATCAGGTGTTAGGGGTGGGGCTCGCAGTGGAACCAAGATGCAGTCTGAAGAGATGGGTCTTCAGTCTGAGACAGAAGATGGCCAGCGACCAGCCAATGACTATCATCTCCAAGCAGGGCAACAATCACCAAAATTAATGATAAACTGTTGCAGTGGGATCCATCCATTTCATGTCAATGCTTGATGGAGAGTAAAACTCTGCTTTATGTGTTAGTTAGACCAACACAATATTTTTAGTGCTCAATAACACAGAAGCTAGTGCTTGGTTATTTTATTACCAAAATGCATGCATCTGGACAGGTTGGATGCGACGTGAACCTTATTACCTTTTTAAAAAGTTAATCTTGTATTTGAAACGATTTGCAAGTTTGCATGCTGACATAACATCATATATAATTTCAAACAAATTACAAACCAAGGACTTATTTTCTAAAACTGGCAAGTAAATAAATAAAGGAAGAAAGAATAATAAAGATTGAATAAAGATTATGAACCCAGTGTTTTACTCAATATTTGTATCCTTATAAGCATAAAATGAGAATTAGAGAATTAGAGAATGAGATCAGCATTGTTGCTTATGGGCTACTAGATGGCAACAGAACCTATTCACTGATCAGATTTGTCATTCCAGTCCTAGGTTTCCAGTTTGTAAATTGATCTTAGCAAATGTCACAATGGTATTGTGCAATAGTATAATCATAATACTATGGTGTGGTGTTATCAATATAAAAATAGTTTAAAGTTTATAAGCATATCCCTACAGACTGTCAGACTGTAGCAAAATAGATCATTATGAAAGAGTGAACTTATACATCATATTGTTAGTATAGTAGGGTCTTTGTTTGGAAGCCTTTACACATTCAATAAGTGTTTGTCTCCTAATCACCCCGTCAGTTGTTCTTACCCCTAGGTATTAGCCCTAGAGGTGGTCTGCATTGCATTAAGAGAATCTTTCATTGATAAGTTTTCAGGATCATATAGATAATACTGTACTGAGCATCTGCGCTAATTTACACCCCAAAACTAACAGTCACAGCTGCATCACACCCATGTGTAACGGCAGCACAGATAATTTTGTTTTTAACAAGGACCCAGTGTTATACAAGATACAGGAACCCCAGATGTAAACAAGAGCAATCATGAGAGCTGTTGTGTGTGCAGCAGCCATAGTTACTGAACAGCAAGAAGAAATATGTATAAAATGTAACTGTAATGTGTATTTTTAAAATGGAAAACACACTGAATAGCCTTGCTTCTTCAGCAATAAATTGATTCTCTCTTGATAAATTGATTCTCTCTAAAAATAAGTAAAGCTTTCTTTGGTGCTTATATTCCCATCAAAACCCATTTACTCATATGCAGTGTATGGGTGCAACTGTTGACACATCACACCAGATATATGATTAATACCACATATAAAAGTGTCTTTACAATCTGTTCTTGAACTGTGGTGTTTATTTAACTGCACACACGTGTTACTGGTCAATGTTACAACAGTATCACAACAGTTATATTTCCTGAAAAGGCAGTCTGATCTAAGTAAAATATTATTTTCCTAAAGAAATGCATATCATATTATGGTTATAGGTATCGGTCTACTGTATATAGAATGATCTCTATAAGTATTAGCTAAAAGCAGAATTAAAATTGGTAAAGGGGTCATAGTGGATATGGCTATTGTCTCTTATTTTTCCACAGATGAGCAACTTGCTTTGGTACAGTATGTCCAGCATGGAGAACACGGGAGGTTTCTAGCGACAGCTGTAATTACCTGGGCCTGAATCTCCAGCTTATTAGAGTGGTGCTAAGGAGCTCGCAGCTATATTTAGAAAGCAGAGTGAGCAATTAGTGGGGAAAGGGTTAGGGGCATTCTTCAGTGAAGAGAGGTGGGTTTACTTTGCTACTCTATATGTTGCACTCACGGTATTGAAGAGTTCATGGTACTCTGGAGTTTCCACATTGTATTAGAGAGAAAGGCGCTGTCTTTGAACCTTTGTTAAAAATGGTTGTCTCTGGAACAACTTGTAATTTTTGTTGCTGGTAAAGGGTAAACCAATTACAAGTCATAGCAAGTGAAACCCCTTTTAACCTTTAGAATTGGGAACAGTAACCCTGTCCAAGGGACCATACGGCTAACTTGGACTCTAATTAGGCTTTTGATTTTCTGTGATTAAGGTGTATTGGAAATTTAAGAAAAAATTAAGTCTGTTACAGGCTCAGTGTCTTTTCAGCCTGAGTGTTAATGGTGTCTCATTTTTTTTTTCAAACATATTCTTTGTGTTTCACTCACTTAATTTGACATCAGCCACCTTGGAAGTTGACCGCTATATGTGAAATCAAATTGGCCAACGTACACGAAGAAATTAATAAGAAATCTGAACATATTAATTACTTGTGTGCATGCTGTTGAATGACTAGGCACTAGACCAACTGAACTAATGGAGACTTGGATGGGAGGATTGTCAGTGCACACTGCCTCCCATGAGGGGCTTGAATGGGGTCAGACAGCCCTGCTCTGCTCCATTTGCGGTCACACCACTGGAAGGGGTATATTCCAGAAAAATTGCTAAGGGGTATTTCAGTCAAAGTGCACAGTGACTTGCCCTAGCTTACTGTACCGTAACCAGATTCAGTGTGATGCTTTCACTACTTCCAGTGTAGAGGATCGGCTAAAGTGTGCATGGCTTGGGCAGAGCACTGCTGTATTAAGCTACAGGGGGCAGTGGAGAGGAGTAGAGAACAGGCTGGATCAGCTGTATGAATAAGAAATTCAGTCTCAAATTATTGAGATTTATTCATGGGATGGATTTGGCCAAAGAGCAATTAACATTCAATTCATGAATCAGTTACCACACAAGTGGAGCAAAGCTAGGTGTCATATGAGGCATTTTCACTGGTTGATCATCAAAGCTAAGAAAATGAGACGTAGTTGTTTTGTATGTTGGGGTTTATCATGCAAATACCTAAGTACTGTTTTAAAATACTGTATTTAAAGCTAGCAAACTACATTTATCTCAATGGAGTCAGAGATGAGAGATGGCTAAATTGACCCCTGCCATAGGGAGTCAGAGTTTCAAACCACAAGACAAGCTAAACATTGTGTTAGGAATATTATGGCACCCTGACCTCCAAATACATCAAAAACAGATGGGGATCATGGGTGTCTAAGCAATAACAGTAATATTCACCTACAGATATCTCCAGATTCCAGGCCTGTCAGCCTGTTATACTCAATTCTGTTTGGCTTGTGACTGGTTTTGTTATGATGGTGATGCTGATGGCAATACACTGTGTTGCTAAAACGAGACTAACAAGACTCATTGTCTCAGACTGCACGCCTTCCACTGTAACAATGCAGTCTTGTGTTTATTCTCAAAACTCGCAGTGCCGTTTCTTTGCGAACTCACACTTTGTTACCTTGGAGACCACTCCATGTTCATTAGGTATGCTGAGAGGCCTCAGTGTTTTCAGCCTCAGCTCTTCCGCGGCTTCACACTCCAATGGAATCCTCAGCCAACCTGAAACAGCCAGTTTATCTTTCAGGGACATCGACACAGAAACATAATTTAGGATGGTTTGAGCATGTGTTCGTGTGCTGTGACATGATGCATGTCCCGGTTTCTGCCTGTGTTATCTGAGGTTGAGTGCTGTAGGAGCTTCTTCCCAGCCCACATGTGGATTTGGGGATTATCAACCCAAACTGCGTTCTGATGCCAGAGTGTACCAGCTGCGCAAGGGAGCTGTGCATGTTGGCTATTTCTTTTGCTTGAATCTGATCTGATGTGTTTTGGTGATTTTCCCCATTGTTTCACCCGTTTTGTGGGATCAGTAAATTATTGTATATTAGTCTCACCTGACCACAGCATCCTGTGTGCTCAAATGGGAATTCACAGTCAATGCAAGCCTGCCATGCACTTATATGTCAATAATGACTGTTCACATGACTGTTCCACCGCTACAGACTCTCAGCCATTGTAGTCAAATGTAGGAATAAAGGCCTTAGCTGACTGAGCCACTCTGATCTATTGTCGCTCATCAGGACTGTGAGATTTCACCTTCTGGAAACCAAAGAACAAGCAAAAATAATAATAAAAAATATCCCATCATTGTGCTTTGGATAATGAAAATACTGCAAATAAATGTGTTTAGTGTGTGCAACATAAAGATGTCTGTAGTCTGTTACCAGCAGTGCTCTTACGATATGTTTAGCAGATATGTCCATTCTTTGCCCTTTCCTCAATGCCATTCCCTGTGTCCCTGTTTCTCAGTTGTGTAATTTTAAAGTATTCATACATTTATCATTCTGTGAGGCTGCTGTTAGGGAAATCTTCTGATCATTTGCTTCCCATTTAATTCTGCAGCAGACATTTGATATGGAACAGGCTTTTATGGGCTGGAATTAATTCTCATCTATGAATATTTTATGGGAATTTTTAAAGGATCTTTGTTCAAATACAAGGTATATTTCCCACTTTATGGAGAATAACCACCATGGGTGAGAAGATACAGTTAATATGTGAATTTCACAATAATATATAAACTATAAGATATTGTGCACTGTAAATTCAATCGATATTCAGCATTGTATTACTTTT
This sequence comes from Megalops atlanticus, assembly GCA_019176425.1. Classification (NCBI taxonomy): domain Eukaryota; kingdom Metazoa; phylum Chordata; class Actinopteri; order Elopiformes; family Megalopidae; genus Megalops; species Megalops atlanticus. The sequence goes on from CM032886.1 coordinate 16,087,652, forward strand.
GCCATTCATTTACAATGAAAGGACTTGTCACATGGAAAAAGCATTAGGCCTAGTTATCTTTGGTTCAATTTTTAGTTATTGCACTTTCTGGTAATATTGACTTTTTACTCATCAAATACAGCCGCTCATGAAATAGTACATGTCACACTGCATATGTATTTTAACGGAATTGAGAATGCTTTGTGCATAATATTTTGTTTCTATTCTATGTTACATGCTTGACATTTGTGGGTTGCTTTAAATATTTTGAAAACATCTTTACATGACTGGTGATTGACAAGGAAGCTGTAAGTGAACCTGTGTGTATGTTTATGTTGTGAAGGTATTATTTGCATGGTTGTGTGAGAGAGAAAGAGCAAGTTCCATGTGCTCCATTAAAAAAAAACTGATCTGGTAGAAAACTGCTGATTTGAAACCAGCAATTGCACTGAGGCTGGAACATTTTCTAAATGACTCTGTGAAGAAAAGAGTTATTTAAACTTCCGTATCAGCTAAGAAGGTTGTTTTGAGATACAAGTTTAAAAGAAGAAAAAGAGGATAAGAGCAGCATTTTTGATAAATACACAAAGAAAACGCATAGTTCCTGTTAGACAAACTTGTTGTAATGGTTGAGCAGGAGGGACCCAAATACAGAGATCATTCAAAACACACAGAAGGATTGCAAACAGACAAAGAATCTTTACTACACAGGCAACCATCAGCACAGGAAGGCACAGAACACTAGCTCAAGACTGTTTGGGTTTAAATACACCAAACACTCAAAGACTAATTACAAACAGATGTGAACAATCAGACAGTGATGCACACACAAACAGGACTTTCTTGAAGAAAGTCCCTCTGGTGGGGGCTGAGGGAAGCAGCAGGCAACCGGGACAGACAGGCTGTCACGAGGATGCCTGCTGGTCATTGCGGGAAGCCGTCTCCGAAACCCTTACAGTTGTTTTGTAGACAAGAATCATGATAAAGTTTTCGTTTTCCATGTCAGTAGCTACAGCTCTCTCAATTGTATAATTTACACACTTGCTTCATCTCAGGTTTGAATATTGTAACGATAAAGAGTGATGAAGAGAGGTTTCTATAACTGTATTTCAGCTAGTTCAATTATTTACAACCTAGCTAAGTTAGCTTGTGCTGTTGTACTATTTGGCTGCCTTGTGTGGCAATCGCCTGTGTCTCCATGCCATTGAGATTTACCAAAATTTATGTTCCATTAAAAAGCTCTTGTAGCAAACCTACTCAGTTAAAGATTATTTTCCTTGAAGGATATGTGTGCAGAAACTCAGTCTTGGACAAGTTGAGTCTTAGGTAATGATTATACATCCATGATGGGACATGAGCTGGGCAAGTCAAGATGTGTGTCAAGACCTGAGTGTCAGAGGGGGAAAGGAGAGAAACACTTGACTGTCATTACTGTTGAAAGGATACAAGGGGCTGATATGGCCTCTCTCCAGGCAGGAGCATCCAGTGAGGTATGATGAGATCCAGTAAAGTGCCTGAAATGCTCAACGTTGCCAGGGCAGATAGAATGACACAGATCCCTGTGTAAAAGGCCATGGAAAGATATAGGAAAATCATGACACTTGAGTGGGAGTTAGGTTTTGCAGAGTTAAGTGAATCTGTGACCGGTGAGAAGAGCTGTTTCAGTGGTGTTGCCAGCTTTTAAATCTGGTTGGGATTGTGGGAGCCTTTGTGAGAAAAAGGGACAGTTGATTAAAAAACAGTGTGTTCAATGGAAAGGGAAAGGAGACCAGACAGCAGATCGGTACAGCAGAGGAGGCAATTGATGGCTTCTTGAGCAGGGATGTGACACAGGCACACCTGAAAGCAGAGAAAATGTAGTTAGTGGTCAGGGAGGTGATGGATGGGAAAAGATTGGGTCAGATTCTCTGGAGAAGATGAGGGGAGATTGAGTCCAAGAAATAGATGGTTGGACGATGAGACATCAGAAGTTCTTAGGTCTCAGCACCATAGGAGGAGAGAAAGCAGAGAATGAGGGTAGGTCAGAGTAGACATCAGTTGGCTGGTGGCTGAGTGACAGTGTTTTAGGTTGGTCAAAGGAGCAACTTTCCCATCAAAGAACAATGCAAAGTCATCTGCACTGAGAGAAGAGGGAGCTGAAGGTTGTGGCAGTTGGAGGATGACTCCTGAATTTTGCTATGGTATAAGATACCTTAGCACACGAAGGAGTAGATGAAAAGGCAGAGAGAAGAGTCTGGTTGATGGAGAGGTCTACAGGGCTGCTGCACTTCTCCTTCCTTTCCCCTACCCTTATTTAGCTGTCAGCGCAGAATGAGTCAGATAGCCATGGATTGTCTTATAGGCTTGGAAGGGAGCACAGAGGGAATCAAGGGGAGATGAGAGGGCAGATGTGAGTATGCAGTACAGTTAACGGACTTATGTGAGAATGATTCAACATCGAAGGGCAGGAAGAACTATAAAAGAAAGGGCAGAGGAAGAGAGATTATGAGGTTGTGGTGGGTCACTGTGGGGGTGGACTCAGATAACAGGATTTAGTGAAAAGGGGAGGAGTGATGGAAAAGAAATGGCGTTTTGAAAGATGAAAGGGGTGTAACTGTGAAACTGGAGGTGGTGCAGCTCCTGAGGAAATTCTGCCATTGGAAATTCTATGCGTGGCTGTGTGCTCTGTGATGGACAGAGGATCAAACAGGGCTAGAGACAGTACGCATAGTAAATTCAGTACAACAAATATTACTGCATATAATACGTGTTGTACCTGTACTTGTGTTAAAATAGAGTAGAAGACCCTTCCTTGATGGCTCCCACAGATAAACTCATGTCTTTGTACGATCGAGTCTTTGCACACTGTGGCTGCTGCTTTAGTGCAAATACACATGTTAAATAAACTGGCTAATTAATGAGTCACAGCTGGCTAACAGTCAGAAGCTGAAACTATTGACTAATTACTACTCAAATGAATGAAATTAAACAAGCCAAAAAGTAAACAGTCATGTAACACCTAAAGAATGTTACATGGTCAAACTGCAATTATAAGCAACCCACTATACTAAATAGATGGTTACACAGTTAAACTAGCAAGTTCTAAAAGTAATAAGCGTAGCCCTGTAAAGTCCTGTAGAAATTAAGAATGTCATGCCGTACAAATCAGACATTTGATGCACACAGTTGCACACAGGTTAGGTTTCCCCTCAATTAGACAAGCTATACTTTTGTCTTTATGGCGTTAAAAGGAAGGATAACAGATGATATTCTTAACTGTCTATCTGTGTGAAGTACAGATACATTCATTGTTTATTTAGTCACGTTTTCTTGGAAACGTGTTTGTTTGAGATGGTATCCTTTGAGCTTTTGGGCCAGCCTGCCTCTCGACTGATATAGAATGCAAGCTGTGCAAACACGAAATTAAGTGCCACCACTGTCAAAAATGAGATGATTTGAGAAAAAGAAATCCAGAAGAAAATACATACAGCCAAAGCCATGGAGCATTTCTATTGTTTGTTTCCTCCCAGTCTACATGTATTAATTTATTGTTATATTTCATGTTTTTTCTTTTGGGATAACTTGAAGATATCGCTGTAATTATGCATATTTGTGCAAGTTAGAAGCCATTATTTTGCTTCCAAGGTTAGGTTGATTATATCAGCCTTTTAAAATATATTTGTTCATTTTGATGTACTGTCATTCAAACAAAGGGTCATGTTTGATATGAATGGTCTTCATGTGTCAGGACATGTGGAACCCATTCGGATGCATTTTGTTCTCACTAATATAAAGCAATTATTTCCAGATGAGGCTGACAAATTATGAGATTCGTAATGTTCATTTAAGATCTAAAATGTTCCATTTTTAAAGGAATTTTAAAGGAAAGGATTTTTTTCCTGTAACACATCACAACAGTGATCTTTGTAACCATGAAAGATAGAGCCAAGTAACAGCTTTCAATATTATGATGTTTCAGCTGAAGGTTTTATGATGGCCTTGTCTTAGGCAATTGAGAAAAGAGACTATTATTTTCTGTGGAATCATAGATTAACCTGTTCTGGGTGCCTAGACAGATATTGATAGAGGTTATTTATTCGTTTATACAGTTATTGACATATGGTTGTTTGAGTTAGTCTGATCAATAGCACTCTACATAGGCAAAGCGCAGTAACTGTGCATTAGGCCAAATGTGTATTATGATTGCTTGACTGCTGTCAGTCTGAGCAATATTTGCTCTGCCTTGCATACAAATACCTTGACTCTACTCCTGTTTCTGAGAAATAGTTGGGTCAATTTCACAGTATCTCCTAATTCCTATGGCAAAGCAAAGGTTGACATCACTAGTTAGGTTGGAAGAGCACCTTTGCCTTTGCATTACTGTGCTTTTTGACAGTTATGGGATTCTAAAGCTCCCTGTTTGGAAAACAAGGTTGTTGTGAATGGTACATTCTCTTTAAAAAGACAAAATGAAGCACACACAGAGTGTGCAACACTGATTAAAACATGAAGCTGCATTTAAGAGGAGCATGTTTTTAAATCTTGCTTTTAAGTGCGAGATATATATGAATACCATGATCTATTCTTAGAAGCACTTCATTTGAATAGTGTATATTCACATACACACACACACAAACACACACACACACACACACACACACACACACACACACACACACACACACACACACACTCTCTCTCTCTCTCTCTCTCTCTGTCTCATGACAAAGTCCTTGTCTGGGACTGCAAATGGGGAAAAATGTTGTTAATACAGAAGAGCGCCCTTGCATTTAGCTTATTTCCTATACCTACAACCTCACACCTACTTTCACCAAAACATGACACAAAGTGTATATTCCATTAACAGGATGGACAGAGGAGTTTGGACGATTTTAGACATAATGTGAAAGTCAGCGTAGTCAATTTCAGTGGGCTCAGATGGAGGGGACCTGCAAGTTTGAAATACAGTAATTCATGGTTAGAATGAGTTGTCATAAACAGAATCAAATATCAACATCAGCAAATAGAAAGTTAAAACACAAGTTTGCTTTCTTGATTCAATATAATGGAAAAATTTTATGGTAATGATGTCTTTAGAATAACAGGTCCATACAACCATTGCAGAAAATGAAATGCATTACTGCTGAGAAGACCAGAAGCACATTTACTTTACTGAAAATATAAGCAAATTATTTCTGCTGAAAAGACCTAGAGTGCATTTACGTAATTGAATGTCTAATGTTTTTTATGCTTTAAAGAGCAGAAATGCATTTACTGAACCTCTGAATTAAATAATGTCTCCTGAAAAGATCTGGAATGCACATTTGAATTGTTTGTACAGTATGTTAGCATTCCTCAGTCAAAATACTTTATTATAAACAAGACAAAAAAGCCAGGTGAAGTTTCCATGACAACCATTCCCACACACGTGGGGCAAAATGAAAGGAAACAGAATCTGAGTGCATGATGTCATTTAATGCAGCGATTCTCATCATTTTTTCATCCACTCAACTCTTAGTTACATGATATTATTTCAGGCACATCATACAATCATAGACATTTGAATCACACTATTCCTCTGTTTTTATTTAAATCAAATTATTTCACAAGATACAACAACCATACTCCTTGCACCCCCATATGACTATAGGAGAAACATTTGCAAGGTTACTGAGAAACACTGGTCTAGAGTAGCATACTGTACAGTAGAAATGCTGTGGATTTATTTTTTGGCTCAGTAATGTTCATTAGCTGAGCTTGTCACTTCAATAACTAACTTAGTTCCATAAAGTTAATGATGTTGATGCCCTAGTGCCGAAGAAGTAATTTTTAAATGATTTACTTGTGCTGTCAATGCACATCCAAAAATGCAAACATAATTTGAACATTTACATTTATTTGAAAATCAGATTATTAACAACACAAACTGTCATTTTTAAATCCATGTGAAAAATAAAGATTTTATTTCAGGGATTACAGGGAGTGGACACCTTCATATAACTGTTAAAGCAGAAAAAATTACACTGTAAAAGGCATGTGGCAATTAAAGTGGAATTGCATTCAATTGTAGTCCATTATGTGTCCTCTATTTAAAATTTTCTGTGGTCCTCCACATTGAACTTCATAACAACATAAAGAACAATAGCACATTGATGCTGGATCTCTATCAAAAGGTTCTGAAACATATTTCATAGATTGGTTTGAAGATCACACTTTAAGTACTGGGGCCTGTTTCCAATCCCCCTGTGTCTTGGCATTAACGTAACTTAAAAAAATGCAATATTATGAGTTTAGCAATTGCTGAAATTAACTAAAAATGTTTCAAGAACAAAATGTATCCCTTGCTTAAATGCATGACTCAGTATTAAGGGAAATCTCCATTGGTAAAATATTGTGTTCTTAAAAATGCCCGTTTCCATACAAAATATGAATCTAGTTGGATTCAGGCTTTTTTCTTGTCTGAGCTACAGTAATTAGTTGGCAAGCTATCGAGAACCACAGCACACAGGAAACATAATGATGAAACATGATTTAGACAGTCTTATTTTTCAATATTCAAAATCATTACATTGCAGGAAGAAGATATTTTATTCGACAATTATTTTGTAATTAACTAGCTGAGTACAGCCATTGCCAGGTGGTGTCTGTGCAGGTTGTATCATCAGAATCATTACAAATTGAAAAAATAATTTTCTGCCTCATTTCTATGGCTGATGAATATTCAGGCTGAAACTGATATAATTCTGATAATATCATTTGCATAATGGAAAAAGGAAATGTTTGCTATGGTCAAGCACTGCGTCACTTTATAGCAATTATCAATTTATGGATTTAACCCTCTAAGTGGATATTTTCAGAGTTGATCTGAGCAATGAAGCATTGTTTGAGGGATTCCTTTAAGTGCATGTGGATGGTTTGAACCTGGAATTTAATCATTTGGCTTGTCTGTCTTTGGTCTGTGGGTGTGTTACTACCTCTCACTAACCAGCTGTTTTTTTCATTATACATTTTTGCTTAAGGAATGTTTTGGACTCCACAACACCAGTTATACTCCATAGGCGGGATCTACCACTCCCGAAGCAGTTTTTCTTACTGTACAATCACCATGTTTGATGCAATGTCTGGCATTTTTTGGTTAGGTTGCAATTTTGGTTGGTTAAGTTAGGAATCCAAACAGTAGCTTTGTGAACCAACTGTTTGTCCCACCCCAAAATTGCATGTGGTACAAAATTCTGGTATGGAAAAAAAATATGACTGTCACAGCAACATCAATTACTTTTTGCATGTGACCTTTTGGATACTTGGGAGACAGTGAGGCTTTGTTTGTGTACTTCATTGACCACTAGAGGGAGGCAATGAGGAAATTAGTTACATCAAATTAAGTGAGTTTTAACATTTTTTGACATAAAATCTCAAACTAATAAATTCAGCAACAAAAGCCTTTGAGTTCTGTGGTTATATTTCATTCGTAAATCTTTCATGTTTTTAACCATGAATACTGTTTATATGTACATAATAATTACTGTATACTTATATTGTATATTCTGCCCCTGCTACATAAAAAGTAAAATAGTGCTGTTTAATTATCTCTCAGCTTGCAGTAAACCTATGATAGAGGCCATAGTTGATCTCTTCAGGTCTGGACAAAGAAATACAAGCCCCTGCTCACAACAGGGTCAGTTACTGTTGCTTTTACTTCAGTGCTGTGTTTTTACCTAATAGCAATCTTTGGTCTACCTTGTCCAGGTTGATCTTTACTTTGTCTTTGATCCTATGCGCTAGCACAACCACATCCGTACCTACAACCCAGAATAGCTTTTGCCCCGAGCTGGTCCCTGTTTTCACAAACTGGAGCTGTTTCCTCTGTGGTGTTTATGTTGCGAGGTAGTTTTTATCGGTTGTGTTACACAACCATATTAAGAGGACAATTTACAATAATGAGCACTAATAAGAAAGAGTTGAGCAGCAAGGTGAGAAAAGGGTGAGATGAGAATCAATATTTGAAATATGTTTTACTGACAGTGATAGCGCTCAGAGAGTGTTAATTTACCAAACTAATATTAATATATTCGAAGCCATATTAGCACATTATTGATTTGTGTGAATAATAGAAAGGTTGAGCTTCTTATGAACTTTCAAACATGTTTCAACAACTTGAACGAGGGATAAAATCGTACAGCGTTTCTATATATGTGATAGCAGCTCGGATTTTAGAAATTAATGAGCAACCACACAATGATGTGATTACAGCTTTTCCTCTGAGTGGTGGGGAAATTGCATGGAATTGTCAGAAGAGCCAGTGATGCGATTTACATTTGAAATCAGATGACAGGAACAGAAACTGGGTCATTTATTGTCTCCATGCCCCCTTCTACAGCCTGCCACTCACAGCCAGGGGTGACACAAAGCCTCCATTCCCGCTCCAGACAAAGGGCTCAACAGCGTGTGGGGTGGAGTGTGGGGTTCAGAGCTGAGAGACCAAGTACTTCATATCCGTAATACAAACAAACATCGGATTCAGGTTGGGGAATGAATGCACTGTAACCTCCTTTTTTCTCGCATACCTCTCTCAATTTTTTTTTAAGGCCACCGAGGTGTCTGCTTTTGTGCAAATGACACCGGCCTGTGTTTGATCAGTAGTCATGTCAGGGTTATAGTAGCAGTAGTCTCCTTACTGCACAGGGAAATAACAATTGGAGACTGTCTATCAGGCTACCTGTGGGCCTCCTCTTGACATGCTAACACTCAGCGCCTCGTCTCAATTCTCTCTTTAGATGATGGTTTGTGCAGAGCCTCCATCTCAGCCTGATTGACCTCAATGCAGATAAAGAATGAATGACCTGGGGTTCCTGTCACACTGGATTCCTATTGAATTGATCTGATCAATGACAGCTGCTGTTGAAGGTACAAATGCCCACTTGCAAGTACTGTCAAGGACAGCAAGGAGGGTGACTTCTTTGCACCAGTAGGTTTATCTCAGAAGAGTAGAGCAGCAGTGTGGGTGTTCTGATAAACGGGCACATTGGTGTGAAAAATACTGAAAAGATGATAGCAAGTAAGAGAAGCAGAGATTGATTTCTTTTAGAAAATACGAGGTGCTCAGGCCATGAAATATTCCTGCTCACACCACATATACAATACCATGAAAACCTAACAGTCATTTTTGTAATGTGATCTGTGTAATATGTAGACTTATGTGTACATATATTTAGTATATATGCATACAGTAATTCAGTCTGCTTGTTAAGAATAAAAAATCTACATTCAGTAGCATTTAACTTTCTGTATTTAGTTTCATCTTGCACTTTCATTTGTTAATTTATTTATTGTTGTGTTTCAATTACAAGACTCTGGGCATTTCACCCTCAAAGCATGGATTTGTCCAACTGCACAGCTGTGGACCTCCATCCGGATCTGGTCAACAAAAGCGCCACCAGTAAGGTCCTGCTCTCCCTGACACTATCCCTGCTCGCAGTGATGACCACATGCATCAACTCCCTGGTCATAACCGCCATCATCGTCACCAGGAAGCTGCACCACCCCGCCAACTATCTCATCTGCTCCTTGGCTGTCACCGACCTGCTGGTGGCCATCCTGGTGATGCCCTTCAGCATCGTCTACATTATCAAGGAGACCTGGATCATGGGCCAGGTGGTGTGCAACATCTGGCTGGGCGTGGACATCACCTGCTGCACCTGCTCCATCCTGCACCTGGCGGCCATCGCCCTGGACCGTTACCGCGCCATCACGGACGCGGTGGAGTACTCCCGCATGAGCGGACGTCCCGGCGCGCCGCCGTCATGATCGCCGTGGTGTGGGTCCTCTCCATCCTCATTTCGCTGCCGCCGCTGGTGTGGAGGCACCAGGGTGGCTGCGGCGAGGAGTGCCTGATCAAGCACGACCACATCGCCTTCACCATCTACTCCACCTTCGGGGCCTTCTACATTCCGCTCGGCCTCATCCTCATCCTCTACTACAAGATCTACCGTGCCGCCAAGACCCTCTATCACAAGAGGGGCACCAGCCGGCTCACCAGGCAGGAAATGAACGGCAGCATGCTGCCAAAGTGCTCCGACAGGGACCTCCAGAGCCCTGACACGCTCAGCCCGCCTGAGAAGTCGTACTCGGACCCCTCCACAGAGGGCGACCGCGTGCGTATTGCTGTCAGGAGCCCTCAGTGCGAATCGCGCCGGGAAAGGTCCTTCCGGAGGCAGCGGATCTCCGGCACCAGGGAGAAGAGGGCGGCCACCACCCTGGGCTTGATCCTGGGGGCCTTTGTTATCTGCTGGCTGCCCTTCTTCCTGAAGGAGGTGATCGTCAACACCTGCTCCTCCTGCAGCCTGTCTGCCGAAATGACGGACTTCCTCACCTGGCTGGGGTACCTGAACTCACTCATCAACCCACTCATCTACACCATTTTCAATGAGGACTTCAAAAAGGCCTTTCAGAAGCTGGTCAAAGTGTAGATATTACCTCTGATGAAGAGAGATGCTGAAATCACCTGGTGTAGAGAGAATGACACAGTGTAAAAGGATTTGACTTCTAATTTGGACATGAACAGTATTATTTGATAAAAGTTATTTTGCGACTGGACATTCTGTAAAATATGGAAACAATGCAGCTGCACATCCTACTTGAAAGAACTGTGACTGGATTTATAAAGAGGTAGCTGTGATATAGTTCCAAGCTCCAGAAAAAAATGACCCCAGAATTTTGTGTGCAGTTTGTCAAATGGAGACAAGTCCTTCTTGCGGGATTTTAGTTGAACAAAAAGCTAGTCTATATCCAGACATAGCCAATACACCTGAGAGTGGCAAATTAAACATTTTGATCAGCTAGAATCATAATCAGTCATTCATTTTTGGGGTGAGACTCTATACATTATATACTGCACATCAGATGAGTTTGAAATTCCATATTTATGTTTATTTTCAATCAGTTTGTTCATTTTTGAAGTTGAATTAACAGTATGTACTATAGGTGTAGATCTCTATGTAGATGGTGTTTTGTACATTCACAATGCATAAATACATTTCATGTCTCAAAACAGAATTCTACTGCCGGTTATATAATTAATGTTGGGGTAAAGATGTTACTTCCTCACACCCATAGGATCATTACAATCAAGTTGAATAACTCAAAAACCTGTTGCAGCAAAACTTGAAAGTACTGCTTTTTAAATTGATTCATTCAAAAAACATTGAAGTTTTCAAAACTTAAATTTTATTTTATTACAATATTAGTCATGGGGAGCTCTATGTCTAATTGTGGATTAGCATAAAATTATGATTAATTTAACCCAAACTTAGTTTTGTTAAGGGAATTTACAGGAGAATCAATTAAAACTGATATTAGCAGCCCCAAAACTCCTTGTAGAAATGGGAATTTGAAATTAAAGATTTCAAAATGAATATAGAGGCACTTTAAAGGCCAAACAGTAAATTATAGGCCAAGTATGTATCTGTTACATATTTGCTTACAGAGTACTAACTGCAATGAATTGTAAATGTGACTGGGTGTTTTCAATTCTCTGTAAGATAATTGGAGAAAGATATTTGTTACTATGTTTCATTATCAATGTGTGGAGCTACAGCTGTTCACTTTATGTTCTATAAGAAATTTCTGTACTTGAACTGACTGTATTTTTGACATTAAAGCATTGATATTCTGTAAGCAGGAGATATGTATTTCTGTAATTGTTTAAGAGTCTTTAAATATTCCTGGCAGAAGAATGTGTACAATTTACAGGGCAGGAAATCCACTGGGACATTTAGTAGTTGGTTCAACACAGACCAGGGTTAGAAAAACATATTTCCAAGAGGAAGATAGAGAAATAGAGACCCCTGCTGGCAGATGTAGGCACTGGGGCACTGTAGTGTTTCTGACTCACCAACTCCCTGGCTGTATGCACAGCTCCCTCTGTAACCACTAGAATAGTCAGTGGCACTATGACAAAGTTTACTCGGCTGTTTTCCGAAAGTCTGTTCAATGTACATAGTGATGCAAAACATGCTTGCATTTAGTTATAATTGTAACCCAACTACAGAATTACCAAAAATTATTAAAAATATTTTTTCATACAGAACTCTTTCAGCATCAGTGCAGGTTTTAAGATCAAATAAACTTGCAGCTTATTGCCATTTAGTTTGTTTTTTGACCTCGTGGGATCAAGGGATCTGAAATGGTTCCATACTGACTACTGTGCATATTGCATTTTTACAACTGAATCTCACACTGATGAGATTTGTTTTGGAGAAACCTATGTGAAATGGTTCATCAAAAGGTTTAACAAACAAAAAACCCTCCCTGTGCCACTGGGGCAACCAGCAATATACACCATCTCATCCTTGTGATTATCTGCAAGCTGGGAATGGGTAAACAAACAGCAGGTTAAGGAAAATCAGCTCGACCAAGTCAACCAAATAGCAACCACATTTGCAGCTGTATCTCATTTGTTACAAACATCTGGTTTGGCTGGGAAGTACAGAGCTCTTTACCAAGATCATATTCAATTACCATTTAATCTCCCACATGTCCCTCTTCATTTTGGCTTTATAGCCTAGTTTTCAAATTCAGTGTGACAGATGCAGTTGAATTCTTCCAGATCAATTCAACTGGCACAATGGCTACAGAAGAGAACCCTCAAGTGCAACAGATGCAATCAAAAGTACTGTTATCCTCTGCTTCCAATCAATGCACTCACTTTTTGTGGAGTAGTTTCAAAGATGGCACATAGATTTTGTAAGCACATACTAGTTGCTGTTAATACATTTTAGCCTTAATTTAAAATTCCAAACATCAATTCTCAAACACTGAAATTTAGGACAGCCAGGAGTCATGTGATAAATTCCTCACAAAGCCTTTAATAGAAAAATGCATCTTTCATTTGTCTGAAGAACTCCCAATTCAAGCTTCCAATCTATGCAATTTCATGTAAAAGCATGGGCAGGGTGGCAGTAATGTGAAATATAAAGTGTTAACAATATAGTAAATCTAGCCCACAAAGCCACATGCAATTAGAAAAACAAAGCCTTGAATACTGCCACCTGCTGTCTGTCAAACAATAGAACAGAATTAGAGTTGCAAACAAATAATATTTTATTAAATACTAAAAACAAACATTTCCACTACACGCTTTCCAACACAAATCACATGGATTTTAAAATTTAAAAAGCATAAACTTCCCTAGATGAAAGCCTGTGCAAGAGTGCTCCACTGTCACTTCTCATGAATGAGGGAACTGCCAGTTCAGGCTAACACCTCAAACGTAGCCTGTGCGTTCACTTCGGCTGGCGGTCAGCTTGAAGCGGCCCATGTCGCTCTCTTCCTTTCTGGGACAGGAGCTACACAGGAATCCCCCTCCAATCAGCAGCAGGGCAGCTGAGCCCCAGCCAATGAAAATGGCAGCACCAAGCTCCCGCTTCTGGGCCTGCACCACCAGAGGGCTGTAGAAGTCGCGGATGACTCGATGCGCAGTCCAGCTAGCAGGCACCAGGCAGAGCAAGCCAGCGGCGGTGAACAGCAAGCCGGCTGCCACCGTGATCCGAGCTTTGGCAGGTCCCCGCTCCATGCAGTTGGTGCACTTCCCACCAACAACGCTCGCCAGCAGACCGATGGTGGCGAGGAGGATGCTGACGACAATAAGGGCACGAGAGGCCTGGAGATCCCGAGACAGGGCCAGCATGGAGTCGTAGACCTTGCACTGCATCTGCCCTGTGCTCTGCACCACACAGCTCATCCACAGGCCCTCCCACATCACCTGAGCTGTTACAATGTTGTTCCCAACAAAGGCAGTCACACGCCACAATGGCAGGGCACAGGACACAATGGCCCCTAACCAGCCCAGCACACACAGACCCACTCCCAGCATCTGCAGGCCTGCAGCCACCATCCTCTGTCAACAGTTTGGGTAAAACTCTGAAAATAAAGCAACACTTAACTGCCGTAGAGGTGGGACAAAGCAGTAGGTACATGGAAACCCAACATTTATTTCAACTCTACATTTCAATTTCAAATAAATTCTACTTGTACATTTTATGCTGCCATTTGACAGAAAAATTATGTCAGTATGCAACAGCACCGGGTGAAGGGTTCTGATCCATTTTAAGTGCCTTTACCAAAGTCATCTTTACCTAAATTAATAGAACCCTTACAAAAAGTTAACCAACTGACCTGCAACGTGTTTATCTTCACGAATCTTTTGCACAATGCAGTTTACCAGGAAATTCGTATGAAATCGCCGTTCCAGGTTAAACACGACCATAAAGAAAAAAGAAACAAAGGAGAGAAAACAAACCCTACAGCGACTAATTTGCCTAAACAGCCCTCGCCAATCACATGAACGGATCAGGGTCACGTTTGCAACTGAATTTAAGAGCTTGCACCGGAAGTGGTAAAGTCAATAGGTGTGACACAATTTCACTGCTGCACATTTTGTTTGCTTGCTTCTTTTAAACACACCTGTTGATACATCAAACACAAGCCATAAAGCTGTATAAAATAACTTTACAACAATGTATAGTTTAATAAAGCAAATCACTGAGGTAAACCTACTGCCACAGGTCGACCATCCCACATTACTTTGATTTGTCATCTGCTTAGTTAATTGGTCATTACTTATATTTGGCAACAGGCCAATCGACGACTAATTAAGATACCATTAGAAAACCATGCACAACGACCACATCCACACTGGCTGTCAGTTGTGTATTTTATATACGTATAAAAATATTTGAGAACATAGTTTGTGGCTTCATAGTCATCTTGGAAATGCAAGTAGTGCATTATTTCAAAGATGTGGTTTAAAAAACAGTTAGCAAACTAGCTGGCTAGCGCGGAAGAAAAATAAATAACGTGGCATAGACTTTTAAAGATACGGACTTCTCGAGATAATGCTCGGTCGAAGCATGATTGGACAGTGTCGAGTGTACTCTAATTAGGTAAAAATAATAAATAAAATGTAACCGTGTAACAATTAGGTTTACTTGATCTGTGCTGTGAACCTGGCCTAAAGTACACGTCCAATCAGATATTCCGCACGGAAACATATGAGAAGGGTGTGTGAATGATGTTCAACATGGTCCAATCGGCGGGGAGCACAACTGGAAGAGCAAGAAGATTGACGTATATCCTATCCAATAGAAGTGTAGTGAGCGGGTCGTACAGGAAGTCACTCTTGTTGGGGCTCTGTGGTCGTTGTTGTACGCGCAGGGTAAGACAAGCAGTATGGCGGAAGAGGAGAGCGACTTGGAGTCAGAAAGGTTTAAAGAACAATTGGGGAGTTTGTTGGACTGTGGCAGTGGCGACGACTGTGGATCCCAAAGCAAGAACTACTGTACTAGGTTTTGCGTGGTAAGAGAAGTTACCAAAGCACGGGCTTGACGCATACTCGAGAATCGTCGCTAGCTAGCAGCGTTACCAAACCTAGCTAGCTAAAATAGCTAGTCTAGCTATATTATTCCCCTCCCCCAGTAATGTAGCAATGGCTAGCTAGCATTCTGTGTAATGTTTACTTTCTTTTCGTACTTGATCGCATTAAATTGGGTAGCTACCAAGTTAGACGATTTAATGAGTGTCCATACAGCAATATACACGTTCAGCTACAGAGCTTTCTTTACAGTATTTGATATTTTCCTCCCTAATCCCGTGATTGTTTTGTCACAGAAAACACGATGTAGCTATTTAGCTAGTAACTTGCTGAAACGAAAGCCATTTCCCAAATTTAGAGATTCGTACGTTGGCAGTCAGGCAGCCAGCTAGCTAGGCATTTCTCTTCCCTTACTTTTGTTTACCACGAGAAGGATGCTTTTACAAACAGAGAACAAATATTTTCAAATAGAAAAACGTGAAGCACAATTTTTTGGCCGCAGATTCGTATGCCACCATCTGAAGTGTGCGGCTCGTGACTTGTAACGGATGCCTTTGCAAACCGTATCTATCTAGTTAGGTAGTTAGCTACACACAACTTCCCATTTTTGCACGAAGAAAAACGGTTAGGAACAACTTTACACGGTTGTTTGAAAGGCAAGTTAGGTACGTAAGTTTATGTTGCCTTTCAAATGCCGTAAGGGAACAGAGGGTAAGGAATGACATGATTGCATTATAGTGACTAACGTTTGGTAGCCAGCAGTTTTACTGTACCTACTCTAGCTAGTGTTTGAAACCAGATTTATTTACGCAGCTAGCTAGACGTATTTCCCTAACAGTCGCACAGACTCACTGACTAGTTATTATTCTGTACGAGATTGCTGCGTAACGTTATCTAGCTACTGTTAGAATACTGTTGACCTACATGCAAGCTTAGCCCTACACATTTCATGCCACATTATCGTGACACTGCACGTGTGTGAGTTCTGATAAGGAGCAGTTATTAAATGCATCACGTATCTGGTGGAAACAACCATTTTGAGTTTAAGGTATACGCTCTGGTAAAATATGTGGTGTGTGTCTATGTTATTGTATACTTTTTTGACCGTACATCAAGGTCAGCATGTTCGTAGTGCTGAATGATTTTAATCAGTTGGTTAATATTAATCAGATATTTATACCTTTCTCACCAACGTACATTCAGTAGTAATGCAGCTGGGTACTGAAGGACCATATCAGGTACAAGAGAAGTCAGACTTTCAGTGGGAGGGGATGGAAGACACTTCTGTACTTAATTCACTGCCGTTTAGTTGGTGAATCAATATAATAATTCTCTCTCATAATTCTATCTTTCTGTACAGTTGGTGGAGGAACAAACTGGACGATGGCAGGTGCCGTTACCCCAGCTACAAGTGCTGCGGACAGCGCTCTGCTACTTCGCCCGTGACACAGTGACCTTCCCGTCCGACTGTGAACATGTCCGCTACGCCCTGAGCAGCCTTGCCTTGTATGTATCTCCCTCTCAATTGTATCATACTGATGCTTCTTCTATTGTGTGAACTTTGGGAGTTGTGAGGGGACAGGACTGATGATTAAAGAGTTATGAATTCTCAATATGCTGATTTGCCCTTTAGACATGGGCATCACTATCTTTTGTGCAAAATGTACTAAGGTGTCTTTTGTGAGTCACTTTAGGGTAAAGTAACTTGTAACACATTGTTAGAGACATAGTCAGTAATTCAGTAGTACTCTGTACTCAGACAAATTTCTGGCTAACACTGTGATCACGGTGCATTCAATATGGATGGAGATTTGAGAACACCCAGAATTGAATGAGTGACTGTCTGGGTTGCTGTGTACCCTGGACACTGCTTTGAGTTGCTGAAAGGCTTAATGCTTACACCTGTGATTGAACCAAAATGGCCCAGAGGATTAATGCTTTTTTTCATTCCTCCTAAGTGAGAGTATTAAATGAGTATTACATGAGGTTTGTTTTCCCTGATATTGTTTAACATCTTGTAGAATGAAAGAGTTAGAATGCAGGAAAATTGTGGCTCATTTCACAAAAGGTTCTGGCCAAAGGAAACATTCTAAGGTCTGAACTTGCAGTTCTGGATGGCTTAAAGTTTAGTGGTTTAGTTTATGACAAACTAGCCAGCAGATAATCATTTGGTGTTGACACCATGGCAGTTTTAGATTGGTCCTCTTAATGGACTTGGTGTATCTGTGCTTGTTTTCTGTTAGATGAAATCAGTTATTTATGTACTAAAAATTTTTCCTTTGCAGGAGCTTTTTTGAGCTGCTGCTATTTTTTGGAAAGGACGAGTTCCTGGAGGATCCTTTGAAAGATATCCTTGAGTCTTTTCAGGTGAGAAGCAGCATATGTTCTGTCTTAGAATGTTGATTATTCATTGATTGTTCATTGCAGATTTAGCAGCCATCCATGGTAATTGGTGTGTTATAACTAATGATTGGTTGGTGTTTGGTCATCCTCCTGTAGTCATTTTGTACTGAGGATGATTAATTTTTTTCCCATCTTGTACATGTCCTGTACCTTAAATTGAATGTATTCCCAAAATGGAACTGTGAAATAAAACTGTGAAATAAATACCATTGTTATTGTGACCCATTCTCTGATCACAACATAATGATCGCCACCTCTCCTTGTGCAGGAATGTCACTCATGCCTAGTGAGACACAAGAATGTGTACCTGCTGTTGCTGAAGCAGATCATCAAAGATGGCGGGCCATGGGAGCATCCTGTCCTTCAGGCCATCCTGAGAGAGACAGCCCCGCCACGGGAAGAAGGTAAAAGGGAACCGACATCACTGTGGTAGATGTACAGCTCCTGCCTCTAACAGCCACAAATGTGGCAATTATCTTGATATCTTGATTGCTGTACAATGCGAGGGGTGATGAGGCCCAATTATGGTTCATTTGTGATTCCTTGAAAGGATTACATTGATGTGGGTGAAACTAGGGAACGCCGTCACTCCCTGGTGACTGGGTTTCCGATCTTTCCTTAAGCACAGTGTTTGTCGGCTATGGTCTTGCAGTCCCCCTGTGAATGCTGGTTTTTGTACCAGGAGCTTGAACCATTGATGAATACTGATTTATATTTGCATTATCTATAACTAAGATCTCTATAATAAATATATTAAGATATCTTGGATATTTTATGAGGTGTGTATATGAAATAAGATGTTTTACTCAGAGATGCTTTTGAACTAATAAAAAAGTCAAATAAAATGTACCTGTATTTCAACTTAATTTTTGCCTTTAAAGAAATCAGTAATGGCTACTGATATTTGGCCAGTTCAAGATTATGATGAGAGCTAGAGCAATTAGTTGAACTCATTTGTATCAAGACATTAAACAAGGGGCTTAAATCATTAAAAAGTTTGAAACCAACTTAAAACTTATTTCCAAGTCAGCAGGCCTCTAAGCAAAGTAGTAAGTAAGTAGTTTCTTTAACAAAAGAGAGGGCTGGGACTAATGCCTGTTAGACATATTACAATTTTACTGTCATTTACAGGTTTTGATTTTCTTTTATTGCAATGAGTTTGCCTTTGATTGTGGCAAAAAAAGGAATTGTAGCTGAAATGGAATCTTGGCCCAGCACCTTAGATTGCATAGTGTCTTATGCCAGGTCCTAACATTGAAAGAAATTTTCCTGTAGAAATCTACAGCAAGAGTGATGCAGAGCAATAAAGATACAATGCAGAAGTGCCAACCCAAAAATACCTGCCAGGCAGAAGATGACGATGAGAAATCTGTTAAACTGTGGCAAAGCATCAGAGTTTTGTTAATACGTCCACAAACAGTTAACACAACATAAAATGGAAGCACAATATGTGGAAAAATGTGGTACAAACAGTTGGTGACTTTATTCAGTCTGGAGTTATAATAAATACTTAACAGTAACATGTAACATTACAGGGCAGCATTAGTGACTAGTGGATTCCAGAATTATTGCTAGGTACTGAGGCGGTAACACATACTATTACTATTTTGTTTCAGCCCTCTCAAAATTCCTTCATCTTGCAGTGAACTCACTTGTGATTTTAAAGAAATGTAATTTGTTCTAGGCCTAAGATTAACTGTCAGTGGACATCAAATCCAGATCAGTATTCTGGGTTTGATGTAGAGCTTGGTTGGAGTGTGAAGCAGAGTCCACACAGTTACCCCAGACCAGGGTTTTGGAAACACTGTAGCACATTCTGCAGTCTGTAGTAGACACAACTTTTATGTAGGGAGTAAGCTTTGGCATCATGTTCAGTTTTTCTGATTTCTGTTTTTGTATTTTCTTGACAGTGGAGAGGTACTTGAGCTCTGAGGTTCCAGTCTTTTTTGAGCTGCGGGTGCGTTATCTTCTGGCCTGTGAGCGCATCCCGGAGGCCGTGGCCCTGGCTAAGAGCTGCATAGAGCACCCAGATGTAGGGAGACACCTTTACTTCCACCAAGCGTATCTGACATGCCTCTGGAAAGCATCTCTTTATGATCATCTACATAAGGAGGTAAGAGGAGGAGAGGGCTTAGTGTTCAAGGAAATAACCTTTACGAGACATTACTGATAACACATGTTTGTATGTTCAGTCCCATCCAGTTAAACCAGACCACAGACATACCTGCACCAACACCTCTGTTGTTGAAAGATTATGTCAGGCATTGGGTCAGAAATGTTTCTGTGTAGTTTTAATTTAGGGTAGACTTTCTCAGCATAAGTGTCTGTCTCAGTGTATGTGCAGACAAGGGACAGGAATTCATGACTGGAGTTACCTGAATTTCAGTCCCTGTGTTTTCTGGTTTGCTTGCTCTGATCCTAGATAGCTGAGATCGATGGGAGAGATGCTGTGGAGATCATATGCAACACTGAGAGTGAGGAGAGGGATGACCTGCTCTTAGCTCTCTGCAAAGCCTTCCTCACTCAGCAGCTGCAGAATGGGGACATGTACTACATATGGTGAGTATGTGCCAGTTATTTTCCTTTGCTTTCTAAGGTGTTTATTTCACAATACTTAACAGGACAATAATGTCAGTAGGAACTGGACGGGCTATGGTATCTTTGAAAAAGGGACTTTCTAATCTGTTCTCCTAGAACCAGAAAAGATATCTGTTCAAGTGGTATTTAACAGTCTACCTTCTGTGCAAATGTTAATATTTGACATATGACTGAAGTCACTATCTGTATAAGGACAAGATGATAGTGGTGTCAAAGTGAGTTGCATTACTTCATTCACTCAAGTGCACTGGTCTCCAGTTGGACATTTTATGAATACCAGTGAGTGGACCACAATATACAGCCAGGAGGTAAACTTATTTGGAGGGCTGCTTCATTCCAATGAGATCTTCCCCCCATGAGTTAATAATGTTGTGGACATTTATTTTCTCTTCACTATATACATTGTGCTTTCACTGTTGATCCTCATTGGGTTGATCAACTGACCTGACTACATGTTAGAGTTAAAGTAGAGATTTGGAAATTCATTATTTAGGAAAACCTAGACTACAAAAATAAAACTAAAAGGAAACCACAGATGCTAACATATACTTGAATGTAAGATGACTCACACACTTGCTTTTCATACATTCTCTAAACCGTCTTTAAGTCATCAGTGGGAAAAGGAGATTTTTTTGACAGGATTTTGTATTTTGCCATTCATGCTAATGAAAAGCTCTGTCTAAGGCTGGCTTGAATCATAAACTGGGGAAGGGGTTAGCAACCTAAGCTCAGAGGACATGATTTGAAATACTTGGTGCACATGAAATTTGATTCATGAAATGAATCAAAGTTGAATTACTGACCAGAGTGCTTTCTTAAAGCAAACTCTGGACTTGAGGACGTTCAGCGCAGAATATAGGGGAGTGTTTGCTGTTTAAAACAGCCCCAATGATACATTTCAAGAATGTAATGGTTTACATATACTCTACTAAATGAGTAATATTTCCAGTAGATGGAGGGTTTTACATATTTAATATTTGCCCTGTCTTTATTTACTGAGAAATAAGCGTGAGCTTAACAGACCGTAATCTGGTAACATGTACGTTGCATTGTGCAGCGTTCCTGGACAGTAAGTAATGTAGTTGCATTAATTACCTTTTTCACAGGGACCTCATCTTCATATGGAGCAAACTTCACCTCAGGGCAAACCCCTCCAAACAGGACTTCCTGGAGGAATGCCATCAGCTGATGCTGTCTGCAACCAATGTCAAATCCATCTTTCCATTCATGAAGGTCATCAGAGCTGAAGTGAGTGGAGTCTCAGAGTCTATTGATGCAAGTGCAGTGGAAAGGAAGCTATGCGGATTTTATATGGATTTTGATGCAGTTGTTTTCGTAATTCAGTAACTAGTAATGTATAGTTTTAAGTCAGTAGGTTTTTATTCAAAATTGCTTAACTGATTTTCTAAAGGTTTTTTGTGAGTTTGACACTAAGAAGAATTTTAACTGTACATTGTGGTTGTCAGTTCTTTTATTGTATTAGAAGAGGTGTCGTATTAACATGAAAGTAATTGTTTTTATGCTGTCTGTATTTTTGTCAGTTGGGGAACGAAGGCTTGCAGTTCTGTGTGGAACTATGTGCTCGTGCTCTTCAGATGGATCTGCACCATGACCCCGTTACCAAGTCGCTCATCTACAAGACCATTGCCTTCCTGTTGCCCAATGACCTGGAAGTCTGCAGAGCCTGTGCCCTTCTGGTGTTCTTTCTGGAACGAACTGTAGAGTCCTACAAGACAGTATACCTCCTCTACACCCATCCTGACCAGGAATACCACGTGGACTACAGCTTGGTCAAGAATCACATACGCTTCGAGATTCTCCAAATGCTGAAAAAGGGACTGTTTTTCGATCCAGAATTTTGGAATCTCATTACTCTGCGGACCAACTGCCTGAAACTGATGAGCGAGAAGGTTATGCAAGCTGCTTTAAATGAAATCATGGAGGAGGACAAGTGGATACCAAATTACTGTGTGAAAGAGCCACCCAAATTCTATTCAGACATCCCAGACTGCTACACAAATCGAGTGAGGAGGCACCCTGTGAGAGACTCAAATAAGCCTGTGCGAAAATGCATTGTTGTGCCACCTGAGGGGGGCGTTGTGCCACTTGTCAAAAAAAGGGGCAGAAAACCAGGGTCACGTGTTATTAGAGTGATTGATGACTCCCAGTTGAGACGGTCCTTCAGGCAGCTGGACATGGCTCAGGAAAACTCCATCAGACAACACGATAATAGGCAGCAAAGGCTCATGGCCAGACAGGTGGAGAAAAAGACCCTGAAACGGCGTGGTAGAAAACCGCGCTGGCTCCTGCAAGAGGCAGCCAGACAGGCAGAGAACAGTGCCCCCAGACGCATGGGACGTCCAGGGAGGAAAAAACAGCTTCCCCCAAAGATGGAGACAAAGCAGCCCGACCATGGCACAGTAGAGGTGAATGAAATGGACAAAGCACAAGACATTTCCATAGAGGAGCCTGGTGGTGATACTGAGTTGACCCCTCAGTCGCCAGCAGCAGAGACTGAAAATGAAGAAACTGTCCACCTTCAAGAAGAGGCCCCCACCTCGCAGGACACACCTGTCCTGGACAGTCCACTCCTCACTCCAGTCCCAGTCACAATGCTGGAAGTGTCCGTCCCAGACAACGTAGTGATGGGCTCATTCTCTGAGGATCAAGAGTTGGAAATGCTTGTGGATGTAGCTCTACAAGCCTCTACTCCTGAGCATGGCGTCCATGTAGGGGAAGTTTCCGAGAAAGACCCCTCAGCTGAATCTTCTGACAAGAAATATGTCCTTCCCACTGAGACTCCAGATGATGCCAGATTGTGTGCCCTGCAACTAAGGGTGATGACTGAGGGTGGTGAGGAGTCTGTCGTTGAGGTGGATAATGACATCATACAGCAATTGCATAACTATTCTAGAATTCCTGAGGAAGTATCTGAAGAAAATGTTCAGTCCTCAGCAACAGTTCCAGAAGAGTTGCCCACTGCACAACAGGAGAGTCTATCTGAAAGCACTGAGACAGTGAGACAGGAGACTAAGACAGAAGAACTCTGTGAGACTGCTGTGGCAGAAGAAGTGATGCCCTCACAGACTCCAGCTGGAGTGGGTTTGCTCGGTGAGGTTGACATTTCAGAAGCAGAAAGAAGGTCTGAGGCTGTTGTGGAAGGGACTGAACAGGTTAGTCAGGAAAGAGCTTACCAAGCTGAAGACAGCTGTGTGACTTTAGATGCCAGTGTCCCTGGTGACATTAGTGTTCCTGATGATCATATCGCCATCCCACATGATGTAACCAGTGCTCTCCAGAACATAACCAGTGCCCCTGATAATAGTGCGATTACTTGTATCAAAAACACTGAAAGCATCACTGACGTCCTTGATAAAACAGTTGTTGATAGCACCGGTGTTTCTGTTAAGACAGCTGCCTCTGATGACACGACTGATGCCCCCAGTAATGTGATTGGTGTCCTAAATGACACTGTAGCGCATATTGTCCCTACCCCTCCTTCTGAGAAAGACCTAGGGCTTACCTCTGCACCGGTACACACTGAACACATGGAGTTGGAAAAAGATCCATCGGAGCCCGTGCCTGATGTCCTTCCGAAAAAGGTGAACTCTGTTCTCAAGCATCGCTGCAAGCTGTGCAACAAGGAATTCAAAGGTGGTAACATAATGCGCCATGCACTTTCTCACCTTCAGAAGGCCACGCTTCAGTGCATGTTTTGTGGGAAAGTATTCAACCGTCGTCTCATAGCAAAGAGGCATGTGGAGGAGCATGTTGACAAGCTGAGATCAGAACATGGTCCTGATTCTAGTACGGCTCCTGAAAATGGAACTTCGGAAACTTTGGAATGTGTTAGACAGTCTTTATCAAGAAATGCCAAGCACAAAAAGAGATCTGCAGCAAAATATTCAGCAGATACTGAGATTCCTGTAAATAACAGGAAGTTCAACAAGCTAAAAGGCTTAGAGAAGCTGGAGGAAGTGAAAGATTCAAATTCCCTCAAAGATAAAGGAACTGCTCTGAAAGCCAATGGATCTATTGTGGAAGGAGACCTGGAGAGGAGGACAGAAGAACACTGTTGTCCTGCAGATGGATGCAAAAGGAAATTTGTCAGGAGAGGGATGGCTATGATCAGACATGCTTTGAAATCTCACCCCAAAGACATAAAAGTGCAGGAATTTGCCTTCCATTGGCGAAAGGGAAAGTGTGAGTTTTGCCAAAGGAGGTTTTGGAGTTTTCTGCACTACCAGGACCACATCAAGAGGCATGACCATCCCCTGAAACATGTCTGCCTCCACCTGGAATGCAAAAACAGGTTCAAAACCAAGGCAGAACTCAGAGGTCACATGAAGACCCACCAGCCGCTGAGGGCACAGTGCTCCTTTGCCAATTGTTCTCAGATCTTCTTTCGCGTCTCTCAGCTGCAGGATCATGAATGGCGGCATTACCCAGTTCCTGACACAATGGAGGCCTCTTTGAAAACACGGCGTAAGGTCGGCAGACCGGCGGGACGGAAACGGAAAGATTCCCAAGATGCTTCTGGTCACAGCCACACAGTTCTGAAAGAGTCAGCAAAACTTCAGCCTGCTGTAGCAGATGTGAGTGACGCCAATAAAGCAGCAACTAATACAACCGAGATGAAAGGTGGAAATAAAGACATGGCTGAAACAAATGCCTTGGAGAAGCCTGTGGAACCAGAGGTGGTGAGATCTGCAGAGGGCAATGGCTCCGACAGGCAGATAGTGAATGGACACAGTGAAAATGTTCTGACACAAACAGAAACCAGGCCCATCTGCACACAAAACAGCGGCCAAGAGACCAGAGTGGAAGTCAAAAGCGTGGACAAAAAGATAGACGTTAAAGCGAGTAATCAGAATCCAGCCGTCCAAGAATGTAAAAGGTTGAAAGAAGTGGAGCGTTCTACTTACGGGGGAACGTCCAACAGGCCATTCGTGCGGCCTCCTCCCTCGGCCTACCTCGACGAGCGCTACATTAGCATGCCAAAGCGCCGGAAGTCGTCGC
The DNA here is from genome assembly GCA_019176425.1 of Megalops atlanticus. Lineage (NCBI taxonomy): Eukaryota > Metazoa > Chordata > Actinopteri > Elopiformes > Megalopidae > Megalops > Megalops atlanticus. The sequence continues at coordinate 16,112,997 of CM032886.1, forward strand.
CCGTGGACTCCCGCTCTCCAGCGGAGCAGAGCAACTTCAGCCGCGAGGTTCAGAGACAGCGCTGTTCCAGATGCTTCTCCACCTTCAACAGTGCAGAAGAACTGCAGAGCCACCTCTCTCTCAACAAGTGCACATCTCTCTTTGGCTTTGACTCGGATGAAGAAAGTAAGTCGGGCTGGGGTTAACCCACTTGTGTGTCAGTTCTCCCTCGTCTTACAAGCTTATACATTAGTAGCTCAGCAGAAATGCCCCAGGTTGACTTACGTAGCTAGTTTTACATATTCTTGTCATGTTATGTCTCCACCTGTACCAGATCCAAATCACAACCCAATGCTAGACTATATGATACTTAATTAGGGGTGATGTAGGTGGGGGCAATCTAACCTATATGCTACTTGTTATAGTGGATGCAGCCTGCGTAAACCAAAAACACAAAAACAGCAGTGACTGTGGGCCAAACACCACTAATGGTTATGATCAATCGTTACGGTAACTTAAATGTCATGAATGGTAATTTTACAGCCTCCAAAGAACAAGTGTGAAAGTTAAGTAAAAGTAAATGTATGTCACATTCCATACTGGTCAATCCTAACAGCTGGGATTTTGGACCTAATGTACATATTTTGCATAAATTGTGAGAAGTGATTGGTTCATGGCAGGCATTTTGATGGATGTGGAAAAAAATCCAAAGTATGTCCAGAACACCAACTCAAAGCAAGTGAAATGAAGGGGAAAAACTATCCTTTTGACAAGCTTATGGCTATTCCAAAAGACAGAACACAAAGTAAGAATAGGAAATAGAAGGAAAGTCTCAAGCTGCAAGCAATGACAGTGCAGTTTGCCAAAGTAAACAAAGAAAATGTGTATCACACGAGTGCGTGTGTATTGTATTCCTTACCAATGATACAACTGGGTCTTTATTTAAGGGTAAATACTTTGCAGCAGTATACAGCATCAGTGTCCTGCTTTCTGGTCATAAGCGCCGTTCTCTTACCCGTTCTCCGCTTGTGCTGTGTGCATGTCATGACTTGTGATGCACATCTTTCTGAAATGTGTTTGTGTTCATGTACAGGTGCCTGGTAAACAAGAGATGGTTACATCTACGATCAGCATCCAGGAATGGACAGGGTGTGAGCGGTTGATCTGCTTCTACAGGGATAATCTGTTTCTGTAAGGCATGATGGATGGGCCTCTTTGCAATCTCATCACCCCGCAGCCAGCAGAGCAAGAGACTCAAAGGAGTCATGTTCATAAATCTGCGAAAACATGGGAGCAGATGGACTAAAAACTATTTGAAAGGCACCACCTCTGAGAGGCGCGCAAGGCCCTCGTACAGTGCTCTGAACGGATGGAGATGTCACCATGGAGAACTCTGTGAGCAAAGTCAGAGAACATATTGTCTTTGGCAGTTTTAACACCCGCCAGTCAGGACACATTCCCAGTTTAAGAAGTGCCTGGATCTAAATGTTCAACTTCCTGCAATATTTATTGTAAATGGTTTGGGACACAGCCAGCTGGACGATTTGTTTCATTATTTCAGAGGCTGTGATGACTACGCCTGTAGTGTAAAGACAGCTTGGGCGATTTAATAAAGACTTCACCTTATGACACCGTGAACCCCAGCGTTTATTCCTCAGTTGTATGTTGACCACTGCAGTGTTTTCTGGCATTGAGGATTTTGCTCCAGTACACTTTGTCACCTCAAGTGATTCCCCTGTTTACTTCCAGCTGATGTTCTTTCATTGTAAAACATGACTATTTGTGAAACCTAACTGAGGTCAATGAAAAGAGAATGGAGTGTGACTGATGTACCATATTGTTCTTGTTGGATGAACTGCTTTGCCGTGGTTAAGGAAGAATTGCACTGTAAAATATCCCAGTGCTCCAAGGGGCCTTTGAATTACATCGTACATTTTTTGAGGCCAGCAAAACAGTTGGCTGAATAGACGGTTTAAAGCAGATGGATGGGAAGGAAATGAATGAGTGGAACCCTAGCATATGGACAGTATTCCACACCACTCAGGTATGGGGAACCAGTTAATGACAGGAAGTTGAATCCAGTTGGTCAAATGGGGTAAATGTTTTTATCGGCGCTCACAAAAATGCAATGCTGTGGGGTTTTTGTTCCCCTTACAAAAGAAATTTTGTAAAAAAAAAAAAAAAAGACAAAAAAGAAACACGTGAAATAAAGACTCATCTGTGTCCTTAAAGTCGGCACAAAATTATAACTGTTCAGTGGAAGAACAGTGGCAGTCTTATTTATTCATATTGTTTTTATCTTAGTTCTGTAAATGTGTAGAGTTTGGATGGTTTATGTTTGGAAAAAAAAAACAGGTTTATATATCAGAAACTGGTTTTAAATAAAACACTAATTTGAAAAGGGGACTCAAATTTTGTTGGGGTCTGTTTCAGAAAACACTTTATCCAGGGAGTGCACCAAATTGAAACTGCTGTTGTGAGGTTATATTTGCTACCTCTGTTGCTGTAGTTAGATGAAAGCAATTTATGTGAAAAGGTCCAGTGTGTGCTCATCTAAAGTGACGTGGGTGATTTTGGTGTCCTTTTCTTGGCTGAGATTAATGTTAAATATGGAAGAAATTCCAAGAAAACAAAAATGCCACACATCATGATTCAAACTTCTAGCCCTTTAAGTAAAAATTTTATATCTTAAAATTTGTTTGGTTGACTATTCTTACTTCACTAAAAGTAGTATGTTTGCATTCTAGATTGTTACATCATTTTTTCCACTGTCATTACAAAAACCAGAAGCATACTTGGGTCTAGATTATGTTGTAGTTTTGAGGAATGAATTTAAACAAATGCTACTTTGTCTTGCCCATCAGTTTGGGGTTTGCTAAAATGAATAGAGAAATGAATACAAGAGAAATGAAACATGTAATTTGCTTAAATTCATCATTCAAACCTGGGGAGAAAGTGCATGGCAGTTAGATGGAAATTTTTGTTGATTTCACATTTATGTGGCAGGTCTTACGATTTCTTGGTAGTCATTGGTCCATACCCTATGTCAAAGGCCCTTGTCAGGAGACTTTATATTCAGATTGGTCAGCAATTAGAAAATTTAGGGGTCACTCAGCTGGATATGTGCACTTGTGTGACTTTGTATACAGAATCCTGTATTTATTATTTTATATTCTATACGAACAGAAAATCCTCTACTGTATTTTTTCCTAGAAACAACATTAATGCCTTTTGTTTTTGACTCTTTTTATAAACCAAAGGAAGTCAAGAGTACTTAAATGACTAATAACTTCAAGGAAGTCAGATGTGTGTTACGTATGGCTGGCAGTTTAAAGTATCATGTGTCACCCTGAGACTTGATGTGATAGCAGGGTACTGTATTTTTAAACAGCAGGTTTTGTTTTCTGACTAGTTTTACCATAATTAGCTACATTATCTGCATTTTCCAGAGATGAATCAAACTTTGGGCTTCCTTCTTGAATGTTTCATAGTATTTCTCACAATTCCTTAAAATGCTTTCTTCTTGCTATAGTACAAAAAATGATATTGAGCCATTTAACTGCAATAAAATTACCGTAGCAACAGTTGGATATATGATCCAGGCTAACTTAAGCACTTACTCCAATCTAGTAAAATGGGCAGTTTTTGTATTTTATCTAAAGCTGTTAAATAAACTTTTGTGGATGATACAGGATGTCTATTCAGAATCTCATGGAATCAATGTCATTTTTATACTGTGGTCAGTATCACACCGCAAATCATATTACAGCCAAAATAAGACTTTTTTGCAGCAATTATTTGCTTCTTTTAGTACTGTGGAACAGGTTTATTTGGAATTGCTTCATAAAAAACACTATATACCAAAATGTTTCCCTTGAGATTTATACAGTGTAAGTGTGGTATCTTATTTGCCCATGCATATTCACTTACGAATACTCATAATTGAACCTATACACACAGAATGATAATGTTGTTATAGTCCCAGGAGGGTGCATAATCTAGTTCATGAAGTTACAGGAAAGTGTGACAACTTTGCATTTCCATTTTAAATTTAGAAATGACCCATAGGAAGCTGGAATAGGACAGGATTTTGGGTTTCCAGAATAAACCCTGCAAAGACTAATTTAATGAGATAATTAATGGAAAAACCATCTTACACATCTGAAGGGAAACGCTGATGCCATTACCCCACGGTTCACCACATATCTGAATCTTTGTATTCTACACCAGATATCTAGCTTGCTGGCTGCAAAACCCAGACACATTTAAAGATAAGTGCATAATGATGAAACCCATCCCACTAGAAAAGGTTGTCCGCAGACCTTGCCGTGACCTGTAGAGGATGTCTAGCACACACAAAGAGGAAACAAAAGCAGCTCTGCTGTCAATCAAGTCTATTTATTTCAGATATTCATTGCATATTTTACATTTGTAGAGAATCATAAAAGTATTGCTTAAGAGTTATACGATATGTAAAGTATTAAATCCATGCAAGAGCATGATTACAGTTGGATCATTTGTTGTTTTTCAAGGTTTGCATCGCACATTTTTTCCTGATAAGTCAAGGGATGAATGAGGTAAACACTTAATGCAGTATTGCAGTTCAGTAGGAGTGCTGCCCGACACCATGAATGTGAATTTTTTCTGGATGTGGAACTTATGAAATACCAGAGCAAATTTATGTTGAGATGTAACCGAGATTATACAGGGCAGGCTTAAGATAACAGCTACACCTTTTCCATACTGTAATGAGAGAGGGTACAGGGCAAACCAAGCTGTTGGATTCTTGACAAGTTTGGGGTTACTGAGGTATGCTCTGTCATGCAGGGACTGAAGGCACTGTCTAGGAAAAAAGGATTAACATCCTAGTTAGGGTTCAGGTCTGAACAAGAGCCCTTGAAGTAGAACATGCAACAAACACATACCATCATATCAACACATGCATATTAATCTGCAAGCAACTCGGCTCACAATGAAGAGACATCTCTCCAAGGCTGTATCTCAAGAAGTGTTTTTTCCTCTAGCCCTCGAGCAGACAAGTAACCCTGCCCCCCAAAAGTGTATTACAGTTCATGCTGATTTTATGCAGAACACAGGGGCTAGACCACAGAAACAGATCCAATCAAATTCACCTCCACTTTCAAAACCAAATCTGATGATATTCAGAGAATTGAATCTAGCTGCAAATCAGACTGGATTTGATATGTGAAGACCCGTGATGGCCATGGGTGAAATGACTGGTGTGAAAGTGCAGTATGTTTGGTCACTGTTGGATAAGCAGAGCTGTACAGTATTTCTAGACATCCAGTCACAGGAAATTCAGATATGATAGCGGTATGTCTACTCATATTCTCAGTGTTGTCTGGAGTAAGCCGATGTGGTAAAGATAAGGCAATGTGTTCTCAGTTATCTCACAGAACACATCTGTAATTACAACCCTTTACAGCAAAATCACAGGACAAATGAAAAGGAACAAAAATGGACAGGGCTTCCACTGTACACAACACATGTAGTGTTCAGGTTTTTTCCTTTATGTTTCTTGGTGCTAAAAAGTCAAATCAATCCTGCATACTTTTTAAAGTTTGGCTTCATCTGGCCAGGTCTCAAGCCATGGTATTACAAATGCATAACAGAGTATCTGACACTGCGAGTTCATGATCTGAGGAACAGGCAACAGTGGTGTCATTTGCTATTGCAGAGATGAAAAACATTAGTTTGCTGTATTTTTGAGTAAATTCCAGTACAACTGACATAATTAAGGTATTGTTTCATACCATTTTGATCACTATCTGATCACTCAGTGTGCATATGAGTGCCATTTAGTTTTTAACAACTGGGAACATATCAGGATTGATTATCTCAGTTTAGCTTTCCAAACATAATTTACCCTTGGAAGACTTCCAGCACACAATACACAGGGTCAGCAAAAATAAAGTGTGAAATTGTGTTGCTTTTAGATGCCATTTCAAATAAGTGGATCAGAACATGACATGACTGAAAAATTTTTTGAAAATTGTGAAGTCCCATTAGTCAAAGCTGAGATTCTTAGTACAACTCCATATCCGCAGGAAAAATAAACTCACAAAATGATATGCCCCCTTGTTTAGACATGAAAAACAGCCAACCATTGGGGAGAGTTTTATCTGTACGAGTTTCCAGTGCGTGTTCCAGATTATGGCTTTGTTGGGCCCTGTTAGTGCAGGAAGAGGGGTTATCACACACCTCTGCAGCTGTGCTTCATCAAGGGGGAACTATACACCTGAAGTCTTTGTGTACATGGGGACAGTGCTTAGAATAACACTGGTCCCAGCCTTAAGGCCTGCAGCCCACTGCTACCTACGCACAGATCTTGATGTAGAGGTCAGGGCTGCAGCCTCAGTCCTTGCTGTTGCTGGACCAGTCATATGGCATGTAGCTCACTTTGAAGCTGCCTGTCTTCAGCACAGTCTGGAGACTGGACCTCTTGGGGGAATCACTCATGTGGTTTAAAATCCAGCTCAGCAGCTGCAGGTTGAACACAAAACAGCCAACCATCAGTTATCCTACCACAAGTTTGTTGTTTTTGTGTACTGACAATGTGTCAATGTTAACACGTGCTAAGCATGTGAACGTAAACACATGTCAATAACAGCTGCAGTTGTGAGTCTAGATTGGTGGAAAGTTGTGATCGGTTACACTTGGTAAGGCCACAGACATTTGAACTATGACCTAATTACATTATTAAAGGTGTCAAATCCAGCAGCACAGTGGATTCCAGCACGTGAGTCATCACTCGAACATCACTGGCCACTACTGACATCACTGTACCTTCTCATCTGTGTCTCCGAAGTCGGCTTTGTACCACTTGAAGATCTGGCTGAGTTTGACTTCGTGTTTTTCAGTATCCACCCTGCAGCCATCATCATTCTCCAGGAATGCCTCTGCTGCTGTGCGAAGCTGAATATCAATGTCCTTCAGCCGCATTTCCCAGCACAAGCAAAATACAGTCACCATCAGTCCAACTGTAAAACATGCGCTAGAGCTAATACTCATACTCATATTTGTACCTGGATCAGTGACATGATACTCGGAATTGTACTTGTACAAGGATCAGAAGACCCCATTACTTTGTAGCAGTTACAGAATAATAACAATGCTATGAAAAGTACAGAAACCAATAATATTTAAAATGTATGCAAGACAGCACTCACCTGTGAAGTATTTAAGATAACTAATTCAACAACAAAACAGTAAAGTCCTGCAATGTGACTAAATACTAACATAAACAGTTGACTGGAGCTTAAAACAGGGTTTGTGTCTGTAGTTACAATAAAAAAAAATGCAAATACTGATATATATTTTCTGCCTGTACCTTAGCAGTGTAGGTTTTGATGGGAGGGCAGCTCTTTGCCCCGCAATTCAAGGCAAAATGAATGAGGGGCTCTGCGTCCGGAAGCGCCACCTGGTGGTAAATCATTGAAAAAGCAGAATGACCTGGGGTGACCTCTTCACCAAAACTGCTTCTCATACTGAACAGCGTGAAATGCTGTAACATATCATCTTTGTTATGAGTGTCTATATAAATCTAGGACTAGTTACACAAATCAGAAGGTTCCAAGGTGACCATGCGTCTGTTGATCAGTTGAATGACGTTGAAGTGGGGCCGGGGTTGTGACCCGTGTTTGGAAAGAAGTACCTGGAGCCGAGGGTCACTCTTTGAGAAGGGCTTTAGGAGTTGTGCCATGCCCTTTCTGTTCCCCCGTAGCACCCCATTCTCAATGTCCTGCAGGGTGAAGACCTCCCCTCCAATGAGGTAGCTGATGTAGTTGAAGAACTGGAGAACACAACATACAACATTCAATGACGGCATGTTTTTTTTTTTTTTAAATGACAAAGCAACATAACAGAAGGAAATATGACAGCAGTTTCTGTCTAACTAAGGAAATTCTAAGATAATTCTTTAATGTAAAAATAATTTTCTCTAACATGCAACAATATTTTCATTATGTAGCCTCCACATTAGAGGTCTGTTTAACCTTGTAACTTATACAACAGTACATGCTGATGACGCAGAAGCTTTGGAATGTCTGGTCTGGCTGGCATTTATCATGTAGCTGCGAGGGACAGCAAGTCTGATGACAAGTTTGTGGTTTGATTACAGGGCTCCTGATGTCATGCTTAAAGGCCGCGGTCTCCTTACCCGGTACCTCTGCCACATGTTCTTGGGGCAGCCGAGCCGCAGGTTGCCGTGGATGACCAGGGCGTTGTAGATGTTGATGAAGAAGGCCAGCTTTTCCTCGCGGCTCAGAGACCGCAGCTCCACGCGCTGCAGCTGCACGGCCAGCTCGCAGTAGCGCTCGAAGGACGGGCTCTGTGACATTGCCGTGTAATCCACCGTCTGGGGGACGACACAGGGACATCCCGTGGCACTGGTGACCGCAGCTCTGCTTACCCACAATTTCCATTTTTGCTCGGGCCTGTTCATGTCTGCTCTTTTGGCATATTCTATCTGCATACTGTGTATGCACCCACATCTAGCAGCTTACAGGGGTAGAAGAAGTAGAAGAGTTCTGGTAGGGACATGGAGTCTGGGAAAGGTCTCTCTTTACTGCTTAAATAGTGCTTGAATCAGACACTCCATCAAGTATATTACAGTTACAGGCTAGGGTCGTGCATGTCTTCCTAGTGTAAAAACGTTATCCATTTAGGCATCGCAACAGTGACACTGTGGTACCTTGCCATCCGCAGATAGATGGTCCGAGTAGAGTCTCAGCATCATGTTCCGCAGGATCTCTGACAGTTCAGCAGCTGAACAGAGAGGAGACATTAAGATCAGTAACACTGCTTACTTAACTGCTACACAGTAATGTGCCACAACATGGTTTTAACACAGAACTGTACAACAGCAATTACATCTGTTGTCAGTATGGTTTCTTAAACTACAGCCAAGAAATGTGGTCAGAATAAGAATGATGATATATTCAATATGGACAATCTACGAACAACTTATTTGTAGCTTGCACTGTGCCTCCTTTTTTGATTGATGTGACCTTATAGTGAAAGAAAAGAAGCAGTGGATTCAGATAAAAAAGGCTAGCATTTCTACTGTATAAACAGATCACTGACATGCAGCAATGTGCCTAAGAACTAGAAGTACAATGACAGAGGCTGTTTTGAACAGAGAAGAGCTCAGGGAACAGAGAGGCGCTTAGGGAAACTGAAGTATTCTCCTGCTGCTTTAGATTCTATCATGGCAACAGAAATACAGAGTGAGTGTGAGTGTACACAGCGGGTTAGTGTAAAGTAATATGGCTCAGAGCAGTGGGAGACAGACTACTGGCATTATGCAGAAACATCACACGAAGACAGAGGACCCACAGCCAGGAAATAAATCATGATTAGAAACAACATTGTGCCTTTCAGACAGCATTGTTAGAAGAAGGCACAAAAATCTTTGATCCCAGAGAAGTCATTTTTAGAGTCCTTTGAAGACATCCCTCAAGTCATTTAAAGTGATCAAAAACTGTCAAATGAATCAAAGTATTTTCATGATAACACCAGGGGTATGTTTTAAATGAAATGAGCCACAAAATGGAAGACACAGTGGATGATGGGAAGTGAAGTTCTGAACTTTACATACAACACAGCCCCAACCTGTGGACTTTACCTTCAATCAGCCCCTCTGAAATGGTCTGTGGTACTTTTGTATTGAACACAGCCACGCAGTATTTTCACCTTTACAGATTCCCTTTAGTGTTTAACATCCTTGATTAACTGACTATTTAAGGTGATACCAGCCACTGGAGACAAGGTATGGATGATGATATTACAACAAAACAAACTGGTATTCTGCAGGACCAGGCTTGGACTTTTCCCCATCAAGAACTGTAATGCTACCAACCAAAACAGGCTTTTACTCTGTCTAGCCTTTTATTCCCTCTACTGTCTCATGCACTGTGCCATTAAAAGCAATCAGTCCTCTAATTCTCAAGGACAACAGTATTTACATGTTTTGCTTAATTACTGAGTGCAACAAAACATTTTCCCCTGCTGTGAGAATTTATCATTTCAGAGCCAGGAAAACTGCTTTACTATAACCCTCAAGCTATAATGCCCACTGATTTAACATTCAATGTTGACATTATTTCAGGGCTACACCCTCTGTATCCATAGGGTTGATTTTCTGAATTCCTATAACACACACAGTGAGGACAGAGAGAGCACAGAGCCAACAGACAAAGACACACAGAAAGCTGGCAGACACCAACACTTGCAGAACCCGCAGCGGAACACACAGGCACATGCTGCAGTCCACAGAACTGAGCTGCCAGCACCTCCCTTAGATTTAGCAGCTTGTGCAGATCCCATAAAAAGCAAGGCAGCATGAAGTCAGATGCAAAAAGCACTTCTGGGATAGCAAAGCAGTAGGCCATGCCTGCTCAGAGCTGATGACCATGTACTGCAAGTTGTATGCCCAAACAAGCACCTTTTTTAAATACATATTCTTGATCCCTATAATGTAACCGTACTTCCATGTACCACCATTCTAAGAGTGGTAGTAGCTTAAATGGAGCAGGAAAGACTGTAGAGTTGTGGCTTTCCAGGATGAGAATCACATCAGCAACAGCCCTTAAAAATATCTACACTAATCTCCAAAGAAGGTAAACCCAGGGAAAGCGCTTGGTTTGATAAAAAGCATTTATCAATTAACACTGTAAAGGCAATCTACTCAGTGTGTGCTTGAAATATCAAACCAAACAACTGCACTGCTGTTTAATTTCAAAAAGCTTTTCCACGGAGCTTGATGTTCAATGTTAAAGGAGGAGTCAGTATCAAACAGTAAGCATTGTTCATGGTACCCTTTGGGGGAGACCAGGGGGATTTCATGTGTATAAATGTCCCGGTGGGTGGTGCTGCGTGCAAGGTGGCCCATGGGAGCCCTCTCTCTGCTCTCTACATACCCGGCAGGGGACTGCATGTGGCCGTCTCCCCCGCGTTGAGTACTGAGCGTGGGTCATGCTCCAGCAACCTGAACAGGGCGCTACTCTCTTCAAACTGCCCTTTCCCCGTCACAGAGTTAATAAACTTCCTGTCCATCAAAACCTTGCCCATCTCACGAGCCTTATTCCTGTCTATGAGGTGCAAGCAAGAGGGGTTAAACATCACAAGAATGAAGTGTATGGTCAGGTCAAAGTACTGAATTCCATAAAGCTGTGTGCACAACATACAAAGAAAGCATTTTTCACCGCTCTGGGGTATTTTGTTTACCCTCGCAAGGAACACTGATCCAACATCACACAAGAAACGTCCTGAAACATGACAAATCTTTGAAAAATATTTGGTACTGTAGAACACACATCAACAAGAATAAGACGTAGTAGTAAACCTTTTGTAGCATTTCTCATGACATAATGGGCTAATCACAATGACTTAACATTTCAATCACTGATTTCTTACGCACTTTTTGTACTATTTTTCACTTATACTTCATAAATTCCAAAATTCAAAAACAACGGGCTTTAAAGCTATAGTACATACTAATAGTCCTTACCAAAAACTATTTCCACTGTCCAAATTCCCCTAAATTCAGAGCAGTGCAAAAAGATTGCAACAAAGATTAAGACTATTATGAGATTATCCTGTTTTGTACATCCATCTGTTCATTGTACTGGAATTAAAAGTTATTTTCAGATTACAGATTTGTTACAGTCATAATATGGTGTGTAGAAATATATTTTTCTGATGTTACATATAAAAATTAGCAGTGAAATTATTCAACAGTTATAATGGTTAAGGACAATCATCTTAATTTGCATAGCAAACATCGTTTCTGCATTATTTCCATTTGCTGCTCTTAGGAACATGTGCTATTCATGGATTTACCCGAGTGTCTTTTAGGTTACATCCACATAATGTAATTAAGTAAGTCAGCACTTTTAGTACTATTCAATGCTAACAAGCTGTGTGTGTATTTTTGTAGCTGCCCCACAAACTTGCCATCTACTGCATGTAAAACAAGAACATTGAATACAGATCACCAGCAGGAGGCACTGCTGACAGGTGATTTGACATGAGCTGAACAGATCAATCAAATAAAACTTTCATATCCTGACAACATAGGCTAACAATACATTTTTTGTCTGGCTAGTTAGAAGGAAAACAGGACTGACTGACTCACAGTAAATGTGACCAACACAAGGGGACACACTGGTTATCAGCAATGTGTGATCGCCGCACATTAAACAAACATCAAATATACGGGTGGTAGGATTTCCCTAGCTGGTGACTTGATGAGAGCGCAAGGATGACTTACCCAGCCCCTTCTCCCGCTCCAGCCAATCCACCAGCTGAACTCCTGTGAAGCAGTTCCTGTACACCCTCAGCCCTCTCCTGTGGCTGCCAATCACCCCACACTGCTTGAACTCCTCAACCACGTCCGCAAACTCATCCCTCTCACACTTAAATTCTGTTAAGGAGGCAGACAAGGCCATCTTTTAAAAGTGCGGCTTATCCGTGCAAAGCTGCAGCAGTCCTGCTTTAAGCGCCACGGCTCCAGACAACCTGAGGCATGTTTCAACTTAGGCCCATATTCCATCCAGCCCCAGTGTACTTTGCTCTTAACTTTGTGTTGTTTTCACGTGGCATTTGCTTTCATTCAATTTTGGTGACTACTGAACCTATAAAGATGTGCGCTAAAGGAAGCAATACTTAAAGTTATTCCTCAGTGTTAAACATGAAGTGCATTGCAGGTAGACTGAACAGACCAGAGACACAAATATGGACACAGGTATTCCCATTCCTGCTCTCACATTAAGATCAATATACCTTTTATACTATGATGACATTGTCTGAATTTTCTCAAAAACAAGGAGGTATTATACACTCTAGAGGGTTAGCAAAATATTTTGAGAATGAGTACATCCCTAATCTAGACTTTAACATGTCCCAGTTTTTTAATGGAATCTGTATTTACTTGCTGAGGACATCAGCTTCACCTTGTACATGGGCACCAAAAAGATACCATGGGTTTTTTGCAGTAAAAGATTTTAGCTCAGTGACACAGCAATGAGGACAGACAATGCATGGACAGTGATACAGTAAGTTCTATGACCGCTTCAATCTTACCACAACCTCCTTTGTCCTTAAACTCATATTATTATTTCAGAGACCATTTCTATTTTTTTGTTTTACTTTGACTGCTAAACCCAGAATGTGTCTGATTAAGAACAGCTAAAATAATCATGGCATTTGTTTAAATTCTTTTCTCAAACTCATGGACACAGCACAACGCCACCAATTTAAATGAAGGTCTAAACTATAGATGTCATTGTTTGACTAACTGTAGGCTTTGTGCCTAACAACAGGATCAATCTTCTCTTGAAAGATTACTGGAGCCAAAGCAAGTCCACATCTGAGTCATAGTTTTGAGATTCATTAAATATTTTCACAAAAAGGATTTTAAAAAAGTCTGGGGGACACCTTTCATCACCCTATACTGTCTGATACAAAGATAACAAGTTCTCATAGTATTGGTGTCGAAACCTCTTCTCCTTAGATCCTTTATTCATTTGACAAGGAAATGAATCAGCAGCCCTGGCAGAGAAGTAGCTAGATATGTTGACACAAAAACCTACTGTTTCACAATGAAAAACTACACACATTCCTCTCTCACATGGGAATATGGGGGATGGTGTTTAATTCCATTTAAGCTGGCCTGTGGTATTCTGACATTCATGACACACATACATGCCACAGATGAATGTTCTATAGGATATAATGTCTCAAAATTGTCTTGTGGGTTACAATACAGTCTTTGCACTGTGTTGCTTTAGTGTTAAACTGACTACATTCCCTGTTTAATAAAACCTTAATCCCACCCTGAAAGGGCAGGAAGCATATCTGTTGCTGGTAAGCGTAAGATCCCTAATCAGTTCACATGTGATTCTTTACTACTTTGGGCTATTACTCCATACACAGATTATTTTCAACAAAAAGTATACAAATTGAAATAAAGAGCAATTTTGGCAACAGGTTGCAGACCTCACTTAGAAAAGACAATCTGGGGAATTTCTGAGCTTCTGTAATTCAGGACACAGACCTCCATACTGGTTCCCCGCTCCCTCTTGATGGCCCTCTTCTGGCAGAGGGGGGCCGTCCGGGGGCACTGACTCATCCCTCACCAGACACACCAGGCGCTCCAGCTCTTCAGAACTCTGATTAGGCATAACAGACTTCTGTCATCTCTCAGTTATTGATTCCACTATAATATTATGAATGACTAAAACCCTGCATTTCAGGCATCCAGATTTTTTTACTTTGACTTCAGCTATCAAGATGCAAGATGCTGACACAGACTCTTCATGCAGCTACCTGTTAAGCAATCATTAAAAAACCTCCTATTGCAGTATTTGAATCTTACTAATTATGTGCAAAAATTGTGCCTTTTTTCAATTTTTTTAGTATTTAATTATTCTTTGTTTTCAACTGTGGTCATAAGATAAATTGCTACAGGTGTGAAAAAAAGTACAGATATCTGCATAGAACCAAGTGGATCAAGTGCCACAAAGGATTTTAGATGTCCTAACATCTTCCACTGTCTAATCAATTCAGATAACCCAATAAAGTACAGGATTATAATGTAATATATACTAATCTAATATAAACTAATTATAATCAGTCTCTTTATCAAATTAATCATTGCTTAATCACAGTAAATTAGCTACCCTGTTATCTGTTCACCAACCAGACTGGCTGCAGCATAGTGCATTTCAACTGAATTAAAGCCAACAAAACCTGGTTGCCAAAATTGCAGTGTGCACTATATAGCAAGTATTCTTAAACCATTACATAAAACATACTGTACAACTCATCATTCTGCATTCTTAAAACATAGTACCATCACTTACATAGGGCACTGACTTAACATTTACAGTAGGGCCTCCACAGTCAATACCCAAAATATTTAAATGACAATCAAGGAGCGCACCAGTCTGTGAAGGTCATCATTTCCCCCAACATGGACGTTGTTGAAGAATATCTGCGGCACAGTGCTGCGGCCTGTGAGTTCCTTCACTCGCGCCCAGAGCTCGCTGTGCTGGTTCATGTCCACCTCGTGCACCGGCAGCCCTAGTTCCCCCAAGCGAGACTTGGCCCGCAGACAGTGTGGGCAGCCTGCCACAGAGTACACTGTCACCCGACCCTTCGGACTTCCCTCTGATCCATCCATTGGAGAACCTGCAAATGAAAGAAGTACCAAAACAGGGACAAAAAAGAGATGTGTTTTTCTGAAGCATATGATTAAGTGCAAACTGCTGACGAAAACTGGAGTCGTATCGAAAACCTCATTTTTTGGCACTTACCAATCCCTTCACAATTTTCTAAAATTGCATATTCAAAAATAAATAAACTAATTATTAGCTTTATCCAAGAACTAGTCATTTAAAACATGGTTGTTTCAGTTAATGCCGATGCAATTTATGATTCATGCCATCTGAATTAAAAGCCATATAAATGATAATAATAAACTACATCAGAGCAAAAAATATGTTTAAAACGTACATGCTATAGATGCGTTATGTTCACTTACTGTAACGTGTTCGTGCAACAATGGACGAGGACGTCAATGTTATAGGAGTGTGTCGTGCTACAAGGAAGGTGCTTTTGTTATTGTCTAACAACACTGATATCACCACTGCAGGACGCTACCTCGATATAGCTGCTACCTGAAACGAACAAGGCTTTGCATGTTATCTTTGAGGAACTGAAGTTTTTTCCTTTGTGTATTTCCTGGTAGAGTCATAATTTGGCTTGCTACGTGGATATTTCTGCGATACAGTCTTAGTAAAATAATGCAACTGAAGGACTGGAGCAAATGGCTGTTAAAAGGTAGCTATGTACACAACGCAAATAAGGCATTAGCTTTAACAATCGCTATCACTCATCTTAAACTCTATGCATGTTGGCTACTACCGTACCCTGTCATTGACGCGACTTTATCTTGTTTTAAAACTTAAAGACACTACAGTGGTTTGCTAGCTATCTTTATGTCTAGAATTGCGCTATTATGTAGCTATCAGCGGATAGTTAAAATGACTAAAGGGGGACATACGCGGACTATCAGGATATAAATTAGTTTTGCTGACAGTTAAGTACTGGAGAGCGAAATTAGTTAGCCAAGGTCCGTGTCATTTACCAACTAGAAAACGTGATGACAGGTATCCCTAGGATTTGCGCTAGATTAACGTTAGTTAAGAGCAATCTCTGTATATGTAAACTAACCAGCAAACATTCTTAAAACCATAAGCCGCTTGTCTATAAACACACGTAGCCAGCTAGCCATAGTTTGCTAGCTTGACTTCAGTTTAAATTGCACTTTTCGGCTCACGTCACCGTATGGCTAGCCAGCTGTAGCGTTAGCTAGATGAAAACAAACCTGACTCTATTGGCAAGCTAAGCAACATTTTCTTGTAGTATTTGACCTTGGATACATTTCAGGTTACAAATGAAACACAGCCATCGATAGTGCACGAAAGCGAAAAATAAACTAAAACAGATCGAAAAACAAAAAAGAAATAACCGAGTCTGCATACCTAAAATTGCCTCAGTTATAGCTTTAGACTACCTACTGTAGCTAGCCAAGCAACCGTGAATAGAAAGGAGAGTGAGAGCTAGCTACAGTGCTATCACCGAGAGCTTGGCTGCGGACTGATACCTAATGGCACAGCTATATTTAATCTTAAATTATTCACTGTCTGGCCAGTTCGTTTATCATCTATCACGTTTATACCCACACTGCTGGAATGTACAACCAGCTGAATTTGTTACCCTGTAAGAATGAAAGCCATGGTCATATGTCTTACCTGTGTTGAGGCTCGGCATGGTGAAGTTGCTGGCATATTAGCAGCGCAATGTATACTGCTGGCTGCAGGTGCTTTTCCTATGTCATATGGAACGGGCTTCACAAGAGCGCAGTGAAGCTGGCAATTGGAGAATCAACCCAGCGCATGCTCAGCACAGCACTATGAATAACGTCTGCAGAGGAGGGAGAAATGGACCTAGGCTATAGCATATTGTGACAAAGAGCCTTTCTCAGTTGGGAATTCAAGTGCGAGTGCTTGTCTTGCTGTATGCATTCCCAGCATAATGGAACGCAAGTGTAAGGACACTTCTTTTTTCTGAGGTGACATGCATTTTAAGACATTAGTTCGAGGGAAAGGGCAGGGTTGAAAACCGTTCAGTTTGAAATGTTTTCAGCATTACTTTCAACTGTAGATACTTTTTGGACATTTCAGTTAAAAACCCCAGGACTTTAAATATGCAAAAATATTGGTTGAAAAAAAGATAACATAGATGATACTCCAAAGATATTGCCTAGTCGCTTTATATTCAAGAAATCAGCTTTTTGACTTTTGTCTGTTTACATTTTACATTTTGCCATTTGGCAGAGACTCCTACCTAGAACGACACACAAAACACGAATCTATTGCACTGAAATGCGTTTTTATATCTGTATATAATATATAGACGCATGTGTCATTTTAATATTAGCTTTAAGTTTGTCTCACAACCATATTTAACACGTTTTAATGTTTTCTACACATATGCTAACAATGTCATATTTTGTACAACAAGAATGGTAATTTTTTAAAACCCGGGAATTGTGGTGGAGAACCTCTCTCAGTCTAGGCCAATCGGACTTATCCTCCACACGTGTGCTGTAACAATTCTAAGTTATATAATTTATACATACCTTTTGTAATAACTACAGAACGTGAATTCAAGTGCCCGATAAAGAACAAATATAATTCTCAAGAGTCTTATGTAATTAGGTTTATTGCATATGGTGATCAATCACATACAGTAAACCGGGCTGGTCCACACGAAGCAACACACACATTCACTCTCCCCAAGCATTCATTCACACCCCAGAAAGCTAGCCCCTTTGGTCTGCATACATTTCGATTCAGCCCGATTCATCTTTATCTTACTCTCACGATCCATCTCCTGGGCAATGTCCAGCCAGCATCTAATTCCCACACTAACAGGCCTTACTTTGTAGCTTACAGCATACAGTTCTCTCACAGCTGCATAACCCCCCCACTGTCTCTTTAGTTTCTGCTCACATGCATACAAAGTATAATAGAATACATATTGTTTTTTTAAGGCTAACATATTAGATTGTCTGGTTTCCTTATACACTTCCAGACCTCCACATGTATAGTAAAGATAAAGTAAGTGGTTGATATACAATAACTTCAGCTAATATGTCAATACTGTCTTAAATATGTCAATACTGTGGTTAAAGTGGTTAAAATCAAAAACTGACATCAACACTCGGCAATGCTTGTAACCTTCAAGCGATAATAGTAATACACTGACATCTGCTAGAAATGCTTATGATGTTTGCTGGCAATAATTTATCTCCACCATGTAACAAGCTTAATCGTAACACGTCAAGCTCCGCTTTTCTCTGGTGGGGTGAAAGTGGCAATGCTCATAATTTACGTATTGGGTATATACTTAGTCAAAAATTTTCCACCACAGAATGAATTGTAGTGTTCAGTTATGAAATTTACATACATCATTACCTTTGTAGTAGCAGTGGAGAATGACACTCTGGTGTAGTACAATGTAAGAGCTACCACTTTATTTCAAAATCATATCTTTTTAATCTGGCCTTACAGCTGGCTTGTCAGCTTCAGTGGGATATATCACACAGCTGACTGATTATGAAGTTGCTTTGGAGAAAAGGGACATATTCTCTCACTTGAAGGACAGTTATGGTTAGTTTCCAGATTCAGTCAAGTTTTTCCATATTAAGTAAGTCACTGCATGCTCTTGTAAAGACAACTGAGTCATTGTAAGAGAAATTTTTAGAAGAATGCTTGTTTAAATAATGAGCATGTGGTATACTTTTTATTAGAAGAATTTGCAGTGTGACCATTATTTCTACTAAAAAATATCTAAAATGAAACACCTCAGCAAAATGCTCTATATAGCAGGCCACATTGTTTCAATGCTAAAAAACCATAATTTTATACTTTACCCAGTGGATACATTGGGATTTCAACAGGAGCCACATTGTTTTAAATGCATTGCTTAAGGGTGCACCAAAATTGTCTAAAAGTTCACTATTAAGCAAAGTCAAAGTTCTGAAATGATGAGCTAAGTAGTCAACAGTTCAACAGAACTGCCGGTATGACAGCAAATAACACATACATTTATCAGTAATAATACAAAAACAGAGCATTAGTGTTAAAAATACAGATAGATATACACAATACCTTTGAATATCTATGTTACGGTAAAAGAACACATAAAAGTACTCTTGTGTCATGCTTTGTCCTAATCATTTTACTAAAAAGGTTTTGTTATTCCATACATATTTTTCCCAAAATGTATATTTTCAATACCTGCATTTGTATACTCTCATACTGAACACAACTTAATGTGGCATGCAAGTAATCAGCTCGAAGAAACGCGGCATTTGTAGTTAATATACTGCCAATTATTGTAAGAAGTGAATGGGATACGTTTTCCTCACTGATACAGAATACAAGCCCCAGAATTGCAGGACCTGTCCGGATCTATTGACGCACACATTGTTTGCCTCGCTCTAGCCTAATTCCCGGCTCAGAATATGAGAGGACCACATAATCGTCAGGACAGGGAACTTCACAGGCTGCCTCAAACGTCAAAAGTGTTTCCTTCTTTCTTTCCTTCAGATCGCGGAACGTTGGCAACTTCCGTATTGTTTCTAGACGGAAAGTTGTGATGCCGCACCTCACCCAGGAAAACACGGATGGCGCTGAAAGCAGACTCGGTGTGTTGAGGATTGTAGGTTGTCAGCTTGATAAGAATAGGAAGATGTCAGGGTTAACCAAAAAAGAGCGTGAGGGTTGTATTAGAATACTGAAACGTCTGTCACATGCCGATTTATTCGCTCTCAGTGATACCGTAACTAACAGGATGATTGTGGTGGAGAACATGAAAGGTGAGACCGGATATGTGAGTTACTGAGAGTGGACGTTTCCAATCGATTGATAGCTCGCTAGCTAGTTACAAAACTTTGTAGTTATAAGACACGTTTTGATTATATTCCTCTGCTGCTGTGTTCTTCGTGATTTCTGACCACACCTTTCCATCCCCATGTGCAGAGGCAATGGAAGCTATCCTTACCTACACCCAGAGTGCAGAGGAACTATTGAAGCGGAAGAAGGTGCACCGCGACATTATATTTAAATATCTGGCCGATGAGGGTGAAATCATGCCGCCCACAGCTGAGAAGAATCAGCTCGTGAAGAGGGCTCTGCAGTTTTGGTCCTCTGCGAAGACGGTAATGACAGTACAGCGCAGAGTGTTGCCTTGCATTGTGCCGTGATGCATGCATCTGTCGTTTTTGTATGAGTCAACAGTACAAAATTATATAATATTATCAGTCGGTAACTATGGCACTAGAAATGAACCTTTAGCGATAGAGTATAACAGCAGGAATGGAAGTAAAGTTGTTGGTTTGCATAGCATCATTTCAACGAAGTCTTGGGATATGGAACTGTTAGTAACACCAATACTGTTACATTGAAATGACCCAAAATCATCTCGATTACATGAACTGCCTTTTTTACCTACTTAGTATGAAAAGACAGCAAATGCGAAAACACCGCAGGGTATAATTAATTTTGAAAATGGGAAGATAGTTGCAACTTCATTCATCCGCATTTTAATATTATTTTAATATTTGAATATAACAGGATATTTTGAATGAAATGTGTTGAAACATGAACACTGTATCATTGTACAAGCAGTAAATGTAGTAACGTTCTCTAAAAAATAGGTGCATTTTCTTTCCTTAAGGTGCCAGCACAAACCAATGACAAAAAGGAGGATATTTCCAGTGCAGGGGAGGGCATCAGTGACTATCAGGCCCTTGGACAGCAGTTCTGCCAGTGGTTCTTCCAGCTTCTGAATACACAGAATCCCACACTGGGCCAGCCGGCGCTGGACTGGGGGCCCCAGCACTTCTGGGAGGATGCGCGCCTGACGCTCTGCTCCTGCACAGAGCAACAGCAGCAGAAGGAGGATTTCCAGGGGGCGCAGGTAGTGAGCCTGCGCCTCCTGGCCCTCGTGAGGGATGAGAGAATCTTCTTCTGCCCCAACCTGGAGCCCCACGGGCTGAAGTGCATCACCTCGCCTCATGGGTTGGTAGTGGTGGCTGTGGCAGGGACCATACACCGGGAGCGAGCCTGTCTTGGCATCTTTGAGCAGGTGTTTGGCCTTATCCGCTCCCCGCTGGACAGCCATAGCTGGAAAATTAAATTTGCCCATTTGAAAATAAGAGGGCAGAACGCACTTGCAGGGGGAGAGGACGTGACAGCACCAGCTTTGACCTATGACTCTGGGGACCTCCAGCTCTTTTGTGAATAGTGATTTTTGGTTCTTGCAGTTAGGTGAGAAACTCTTAGATACAACTGTGCACTTTAAACAAATGGTTTATGCTTTATTCTTTTGGGATGAAACTACTGGGACATTTTTTATTTGGTCAGTCTCTTTCTATTTTTTTAATGCATCCTAAGCATCTTTTTACTTATTTTGATTGGGTTTGGGCTTCAAATGATTTTTAATAATTTTAAAAAAACATTTAGGAGCTTGCGTATATAGTCACCATGACCTTTCCTGATATTCTTGAAATTTAGATTGAAAGGTAGGCTAACAAGCATGCATTTTCTATTTTTTGGGGAACTCTAAGCAATTAAATTAACCATGTTTGTTATCCTCTAATGTGTGTATATATATATATATATATATATATATATATATATATATATATATGAAAAAAGTCCCATGTTCAGTTGACAGTTTAACTGTTCAAAATAAATAAAAGTTACCATTTATCTTGGTTGTACAACAGGTTGTACAAAATTCTGACGTGATTATCTGTGATTTAAAGCCCCTTTAAGTTTTTAACTCTTTAGCCGTCACCTTTTCTACAACACAATGCCTTTCACATATGTATATTTAATAGTAATAGTAATAATAATGGATTGCAAATATATGGTTGTCTTTCATGAAGTTTAAGGTACTCTGCAGTGAAGGGGAAGACTGACCTCAACTGTCACCAGTGTGTAGCACCCACCTGGGTGATGCACGGCAGAAATTTTGTGCTAGAATACTCACCACACGTCACTCAGGGTGAGAAGGTCGTGATTTATTCCACCAGTTAAACTGGGGGATCATTAGATGGAAAATTTGGGGAGTTAGCCAGGGCACAGTAGAATTAGTCTTTACACTAAGTGCCACAGGAACTTAAGGACCACAGTTTAACTTCTCATGCAGAGGACAGAAACTCCTGCAGCACTGCATGCCCACCTAAATTCTACTTTCCATTTTTTTCAGAGGGAACACTGCCCCCTACTGGTTTGTACCACTTCCAATAGCAAAATCGTTTTCTTAGGAGATCCCCGATTCAAGTACTAAACAAGGCCAGTCCCACTGAGCTGCAGCCTTCAGGCAGAGGAATTTTATTAGCTAGCATGATTGCTGATAGTTTTCTGTTGTGTGCCTTGATGTACAGAATACTATCTGCAATGGCTTCTGCCTGCTTCTGTTCTAAATCTGAAGTAAAGGCTGAGATAATCACTGCATGAAATCTTTGAATGTAATGATCAAGTCTGAAAATGTGACGCTTTTAGTTTTTAAAGGAATGGTGGCTGTCTGACTTGTGTGGATGTATGTGGTAGGGATACAACGGTACAGTGGGCCCACGGTTCGGTATGTATCGCGGTTTTTGGGCCACGGTAACGGTACGGTTTCGGTATCTTTATGTTTAAGAAAAAAATAACACGTCACCCTTTAAACAATGAACTCTTTATTTAGCCTCATTCAGAAAATTGGCAGCATGACTGACCAGTAGGGCTGCTCGATTATGGCAAAAATCATAAACCCTTTTAACCCTTTCTCATAGTAACTTATTTTTATGCTATGTAGCGCGCTTACATTACATGGTTTGTCATGTTTTCATTAGCGTTATTAAGCTTCTCATAGTTTTCAGTTAGCATGTGCTATATTTTTTTAACGTTAAATCGCTGTTTCCTCAAAGCTAAAATTAGCTAGAATTTTTCCAATCTAGTGTTCTAATCACGCTAGAGATGAAACGGTATGAAAATGATTATAGGTATTCATCGCAAATCGGGTGCAAAGGGAAGAGTCGAGTCTGCTTGTGCATGTTGTTTTCTAAAAGTCTTGGTATAATATAGGCTAATTTGTAGGTCATTTCAGAATATTATTATAATGCCGAAGAGGGCAAATTAAATAGCAGTGTTCTCCAATGTTCAGTTCCCCCTGACAGCAAAGTAGGCTAATTGACTCAAGACTTCTTAGGAGTTCAACTATTTACTGAACTTCAGACAAATACAAATAATGCTGTCACATCGCAGTTACGCTGAAAAATCCATACAGAAGAAGGAAATAAACTGGTCTAAACCGTGTTCTGTTTCAAGAGTATGCAAATACAATCGTACACGGAATTCATTCTTAATAGCAAATTAGTTCCCTTAGAAGGCTGAAAAATCTCTGGAGCGCTGTCACTTCATTTGTCACTGTTTTCACTGACACAAAACAAACCCACGTTGCATGCTGCGCCTGCGCACCTGCGAGACCGTTGCTAACTTTGGTTGATTCTGGGCAGTATTTTTTCAAAACGCGGTAGTCAACCACGGTTTTAATGATCATTAAAATTTGAAACGGTAATACTAACCGACGGGAATTTTACTGTGGTTTACCGTGAAACTCGTGCATCCCTAAATCGCAATGGTTTTAGCATACCCGCTAAACAGCGAATCACACCGGTGTGACGCGAGAATGTTTTTAGTTTCCTCTCTCTTCTGCAACTCATATTTGCATACAGATAGGCTCCAGGGAAATTCTGACTGGCTCCAGAGATGTTCCGTGGATCTGAATGTACAACGTGCGTGTGGTCTGCCTCGCAATAAGCGTTTTGGAAATTAAAGGAAAATTACAGGCATATCGTGTTACCGCGGTTCACGTGTGCGTATTGAACCGTAGGAGGCGTACCGAACGGTTCGACAACATACCGTCTACCGTTGCATCCCTAGTATATGGGGTCTTCACTGAACCAGTTTAAATGGGAGTATGCAGGATTTTTAGATTTTTCAGATGTTTCTCCTTGGGCACACATAAGATTCCAAAAAGCCTTACAAAAGATTTATACTTTGTCTGAGGTTGAAATAAAAAATGTTTTGAATTTATTTGTTGGATGATATCTATATTGGTGACTTGTAATGAGAAATTACTTCGCTTTTATCTGCTTAAATATAGTTTAAAAAAAAAACTGCAGAAACATCAATGTACATATTTAAGACATAAGGCTGTCGATGGGTGCAGTAAACCAGGCATTTCATTAGCATATTTTTACACTGTCATCCACATGTCATCAAAGTGATGAGGCCATCTACTGGTTAGGAAAATACACTGCACCTACTTTGAAAGACCAACGTAGACCCTGTGCTTTTTTCACTTTTTTGTTACATTTCTACTTTCTTACATTCTTACAAAGTGTTCAATGACCTAAAAAAACAGGCATTTGTTTTAAAAAAAAATTAATAAAAATAAACATCTTAACAAATTGTGTGGTATTGCCTGGTCATGTCTAAAATATTTGGCAGCACTGGAGCAAATCTTATCCTCTTACCTGATCTGTCTATCCTAGGACCTCATGCCTTATGAGTCATGCTAAAGAAACATCCTGAATGGAGGAAGCCATTATATATGCCTGAAAGCATCCATGTTTATGACGTTTCTATTTTTTTTCTCAGATGGTATCAAGTAAAGGTGAGCTGCTTCTGGAAGTCGTTGAAAATCATGAATGAATTGTTCAATGCAGAATGATAATATAAAACCACACTTATCCAAGAGGTTCAGCCTGCTAACCATCAGACATTCTGGTGATCAACACCACTGACAACTTTGTATTATCTGCTCATGCCTGGTTAATAGATATTGAGGCAACAGCTCATTTGATCGTTCATAATACCATTTAATTTGCCTCACTGCGCTTAGCAGTCGAGGCATAGCATGGCCCCTTGTTACCTTTATGATTGAACATATGATGCATTTTAACTATATATCCCTGGAGGCTATCTGTGGCTCATGCAATCTTTAACGTGAGTAGATCTCACACATAATGAATATGATCTGAAGGTGACAAGGGAAGATCTGCTGTGTAGTGTTTCTGAAGTAATTTTTATTAACCAGAATTAAATTTAATGTTAAAAGGAACAAAGCTTAAAATTCCACATTATTTTCTTCCTGAATGGTCATGCCAGACTACCAGAGCAGGAATGACTCGTGGCCTCTGGGATAGTGATTTTTTAGGCCCCTCATAAGCACATGACTAGTCATTGACCACACTGAACAAAATGGAATGCTGAGGTCTGTTTGTAATAATCAATAAATCTATCAGTGATTACTCAGATGTCGCTTTTCATTTTTTATTATTCATGTAGATATTTGTGTGTAGCATCAAACAGGATGTCTACTTTGTCTACACCTGGTTTGACCAGCTGAAAGCATTTATTCAGGAGCCATACAAAAGACACAGCATGCTGAGGTGGTACATCTCCTGAGACATCTGAAAGAATTGCAATGCCTGGGGCTTTTTTTACATTTTTTACATGGGTTCATTTGAGCATTACTCACAATGAATGTAACCACTTTATAAATTGGTCAGAGGTTTATGATATGATGTTTGCAGAAGAAGTCATGTTTAATATAAATTTATTAGGGCCTTGTGCCTCTTCTTTCTGCTTCTGGTATACATTCTCTATTTCCTGTTCATTTTACAAAAAAAATGTTTCTACCCAGTACAACATAGCAAAAGTATTCACAATGTTCCAGGATCTGACAACAGAATCTGGGGAAGAATGAAGTAATGCTTGAATCAAAAGTAAACTGTCTCCATTGTGCTGAACTTAAAAATGTAAAGCTAAAAATTCACATTAAAGCAATAAACTTTGCATACTTTATCTGTTATCAAGGCCCAAATTCAATCGAAGACCAATACACAAGTCAGGTGTTACTCTTCCACTTCTTTCATTTTTGTTCATTTTTATGGCCAGTGAACTCACATGCAAAATCTTGTAGGAAGCAATAAATAAAAATATAAATAAATAATGCCCCATCCTCTGCTTCCCTGATTCTTCTGGATTTCTATGTGACCCTCGACACAGTGAATCACAATTCTTCTGTCTATGGACAGCAATGGACATCTTGGGCATCTTGTTCTACTACTCTGGGCATTACTAACAGGTAGCTTGTGGAGAGGCTATGTCAATTCCTTGTATTGTTCTCTCAAGGCTCTGTGCGTGGACCCTTTCTGTTCTCACTGTACAAAAGATCACCCGCATCCCTTGCTACTTCTCTTGGTTTCTCCTGTCACCATTATGCCGATGACACTCAACTGTTTCTCTCTTTTCTTCTGTCACACACTCAGGCCTCATCACACATCTCAGTTTCCCTAACTGACGCTTAATTGTGGATGCACAATCATCACTGGAGGCTCAGTTTGGTTAAGACTGAGCTTTCTTACATCACAGCTAATCACTCTCCCCTCTATAATCTCACCATCACCCTAGAAAACAGTAAGGTGTCAGCCTCCCAGTCCACCAAGAGCCTTGGGGTGATGCATTCACAGAGCACGTAGCAGTGGTTGGTATGTCACCTTGACTGCGCCATCAATTCAATCCAGTTCCTGGTCGGGGTCTTGGTCATCTCCTTACATGACTACTGTGACTCCCTCCTTGGGGGCCTCCCTGCATGTGCTGTCAGATCCCTGAAGCTAAGCTGGAATGCTGCTGCTTGGCTGGCCCACAGTCTCCCCAAATTCTCCCATGTCACCCCAAAGAGTATCAAGGAGATGTGAAATATTTAAATCTTTGCTGGTCGCTGGTACAGATGAACCAATGCACCCTGAGGAGTGCAGGTATTGCTTATTATCTTCAAGATCCCTGAAGTTACCTGTCATGCCAATCTGTCATTCCTGAGGCATAAAAATAGATGTGTTGAGAGCATTAAGTGTAGTATTCATTGCCTTTCTGTATAGAACCACACAGCAAGGGGCGTCAGCTTGTGCTGGCTTCTAGATTCATGGCTTACGATGTTTTAACATTTGAATGACACTTGAAGAAACGGTGAGATGCACAGAAAGCTTTGACCCTACAGTTTTCAGCTTTCGATTAAAACCAAGGTCTGGGGCCATCAGTCTTTTCAGTCACCTTTTCTTGTCATCGGGAGATAATGTCAGCTCTACTCGGCCGTTCTGTAAGGAGGAGAATAGGGCAAACGTGCAGGATGAGAAGAGGTATTTAAAACGCAGCAGTCTCCCCGCGGTTTTGGTGGGACGCGTAACATGTGGGAAATTATTCTTGGCGTTCTCTTCAAAGGTCCAGGCGTCCTTAATGTCTTTTCTGTAGGCTGGCGTACATGCCTTAGAGTACCATAGCTGTGGCGAACGCGACCACCGCAGCCATTGATCTTTTTGCTGTTCGCCTCACAGAAAGAAAAATAACAAGCCGCTCGACTCCTGTCTTTATGGCACTTGGCTTCCGTCGTTTTAATAAGTGGTTTGGCCGCAGCTGCGTCTGTGACGCATACGGTTCAAAAATACCGCTTCTTGGCGTCTGTGGATCTTTGTGACTTTTGATTTTTTAATGGCAGTTTGTTTCCCATAAAGGCTATGGTTCTCATGTTTAACCCCTGGCTGGCTGGTTCTATAAAATGATATAACTGTAGATCATAACTATAAAAGCACAGCAGATTTGGTTTGGTTGCTATCGAATTTTGCTCAGACTTGAAGGCTTTGGATTGATAAAAGTTTCTATTTGTTTATTTATTTTGAGTTGTTGATCTTTTCAGTTCTGGGATTGCTCAGTTTAAAACTACCACTACTTAATATTCTCTCTGCTTCTGGAATATGCTTGTCTCTCAGGCTGATACCTTTTTTTTCAGAAGATTCCTGAATTTCATTGTGATGAATGTATCTTTCACATTCACATTCAAGTATTTAACCTATGTATTTACATTTGCATTTGAAACAGCAATAACTGCTGTTGGAATATATCTGTGTTTGTGGCTGAGTGAACCAGTGTATATTGTATGATGTGAATGTAGCCTATGATAGTAAATATTTTATATATTTTTATATGGCTCAGGAATAATGTTTGCATTTATTAGTTATTGTTAATGATCCTATTTCGCATAGTATTTATGATTTTACCCGTTCTTTATTTGTCACGCTATTACAGCAAGATCACCACAAGAGGGCACAAGAGCTACATTTATACGGTCCAGGTTTTGATCCCCGCCAAAAGCTTTTAAACTGATTATTTGTGGAAAGTCATCAATTTCAGAGCACATACGGAATTGGGTTATGTAATCTGGCAGTTCGCCGTTTCCTTAGTCTCTGAACAATACGATACATTTGTAAGAGCGTTTACTGTGGAAGATGAAACTGTCAGACAATTAATGGATGGAACATTAATGTGAATAGTTTTGTGAAATATTTCTCTCTCAGAGGTATTAAAACTTCTTTACAAAGCCCATAAATAGTGTCAATAAACATTTAATGGAGATAAGTTTTACTGGTTTAAATAACAAAGACACTTTAAATAATAAAGACACTGTCTTTGCACTAAAAGGAAAACACCTAATTGAAGTTGGAAACACAAGTTCTCAAGTAATCACAGCATTGAAGCGCAGCCACATATGAGATACTTAAACGGCTATATTAAAGCTTAGTGATGTAGTCAATCATGTCAGATAGATCACAGTGGCAGATAACTGAACTGCAGGTAACAGTAAATGCCAATGCCAACGGCATGGCAATGCATAAAGAATTAAAACCATTCTGTAAACACACAGATCTTTGAGAACTTTGAATGATGCACGGCCAAGATTTTAATAGCAAACCCCCAGATTTCGCCTATTAAGATTCTTGATGTTAATTACATGATGTCACACTGGCCTTTTCTCTTTCTGGCTTCTGCATGTATTTTCAGGATGGACCATAATAGCTGACATCATTGTTCCGTTTCACTGAAAATTGATCTTGACTTCTTGGGCAGGCATTGCAATTATTGTCAGTGTTCGCTGGTGTAGTTTTACACATGCATAATTATTTCACATAAACAGTGGAAATCCAAAACTGTGGGGGATAAGGGTATAAGATCCAAGGAAACAAACACAGAGGCAGTGGGATGACTCCATTCTTTGTGCCATTTTATATCAATTAAAAGAACAATTACGAGAGCACATTTTCACCAGAAAAAAAGATGTTACTAATTTTAAGTATTAGAGAGCTCCTTAAAACAATCAATCAATTAATACATTTTTTATGTTAAAGTATCTGTACTTATATGTAGGTTCAGTTAAGATAATCTGGTCTATTATTTACTTTGATGTCATAATGCTAAAGGGTACAAAGCTATGGCTGGTACCTGCTAGGCAGGAAACGATACAGAGAAGGATGCACTCCAAAATGTCAAAAAATTTGTGGACAGAAAATGATTGTTTAATGTTTGCAGCCTTTCTCATAGGCATACACAAAATATCAGAAGTACTCTGAGATTTTACTGTCTGAATGATCCTGTTTCGAAAAACAGTGGAAAGTTGATAAGATGATGAGTTTAACAAAGAATTGCAACAGTGGTTGAATTAACTCATTGTGCTGAGATGCACATCAATATGCTATGTGTGCTGTGTACATATACTACTAGCTGTAGTACAAAATTTGATGATTTCTTCTATGTGGAAAATATCTGTTTGTAATTCACATTTGAATGTGCAACTGTATCATATAATGTACATTTTGTTATCAAAACGAAAATTTTATTATGGACGTCTTATGTTTTCTCAAGCACAAGACTTTTTGTCATATGTGGAAAAAGTTTTTTCTTATAAGAACATATTTTCCTATATAGAGAGAAGGATGCTGTGAATTATTTTTCTCCTAAAACAAGAAAAAAATAATGAAAATGAATCTTTAATATTCTTATTGAGACGATATTTTTACAATGCTTCACCACCTTGCAGTGGGCATGGGGGTAACAGTATGGCTCTAAACTGAGACCGCGTCCTGCTATCAGAGCTTGCCAGGAGGCTGTCGGGTTGTGTTTGGCCTGCTGTCTGTGTTGCCATCCTGCGGATGCGCCAGGCTTCTGTTGTCCTCCAGGACATCTGCTGTCAACCCACAGCTGAGATGCATCTTAATACAGATCTGCAGCCCACCGGTAGCCTGTTTATATTAATTGCCTGTGCTTCGCTCGCTGTTCGCCACTGATTACGCTCATTAATTTCAATTCCCTCAGAGCAACCTTTCTTGCTCTCTCCATGACATCACTTTTTGGGCATTCCAGTAGCCATTAATGTCCACGGCCCTTCTCCCTGGGTCTCTAGGATTAGTTAGACACTGCACTGTAGGGTGGGTTGGGTCCTGGGTCCACTTGACCTAGGACAAGGGGTTGACAAACTGCAGTTTCAGACAGACCTTGGCTTGTTGGATCCTTCTTCTGAGCTACTCTAGTGAGATGCTAGCCATAAAATGAGCTCCAGGAGGTGTGGAAGATATAACAATGAAAGATCTGTAAGACATCCCAGACAATGGCACCCTAAAAATGACAGTGCTGTAAGATAATGTCTTTTATATTACTATCTTCCTGACAGAACCATTTTTTTGCACAGAAGGCTTAAACCTCAGACATCAGGTGTCAACCAGTATTATATGCTAGTGACATACAATTTTATCAATCAGCCTAGTGATATTAGTAAGATATCTGCTTTACATGAATGTCTTATGGATATGAATGAACGAATGTCTCAGAACTATGGAAAACCCACATTTTACTTTTTTATTCTCTGTAATCTTCTCCCTTTTTAATAATTATTATGTGCCTTATTTTGCATCTTCCTTGTTATCAGTTATGCAATGATTGTTCTATTTTTCTGTATGTCCCAATTGCTTTTTTGTGCACTTACATGCTATATAGTCTTTATATAGCTATAGTCTCCATAACTGTCTCGGCTTATCTTTTTATTTAATAATATAACCAGGAAGTGTTTTCAGCATTCCAATGTAACAACAGTATATGAATAAATTTCATTATTATTCCTACCTTTTACTATTGTCAGTATTGTAGGCATACACCCTTATCCTAGATGACAAAGTACCCAGGAAAGAGCGAATAAGAGTTATGTTACAAACACTTTCATGGTGATAGTTATTTGGACCAAAAAGGAAAGCAGATAATTAGATAAAGTGTCTTGAATGTAGACACTGTATAAAAATATGTTATGGTTTTACATTAGCATAAAAATATAGGTCATGAATCATATGAAATATACTTTTCTCTAACTTTCAGTCTTTGTTCTAGACGAAAGGAATATCATATTACTCACAGCTCAGTTTTTAATGACATTTATTCATATGTGTGCTGGAAAGCAATCAGGGAAGGGAAAAGGGATAGCTTTTCCTCTCCTGTCCATAGTTATTTAGACATTTCAGACATGCTGATTTCCGTGTCTCAGAGTGACACTTAAAATTCTGGGAAAAAAGGGGGTTAGAGGAATGATTTATTTCACAGCAGTACCTCTGCCGCCCTCTTGGGGGTGACACTTTTGGGATCGGTCCAGTTGGCTCATGTCAGAGGGAAAGGTATGTGCCCCCTGAAGCTTGACTTCCCAGCAGAAGCATAATCCAATTAGGAACACAACTTCACGGAACCCTGCATCCACAGTTTAAAACAAAATAATTCGATTTCTCATTATCTATCATATAGAAATACAATATTACTAAATATGGTAAATACTCTTGAAAGTGCAATTAAGCATTTTATTCACATGACAAGCCCAACAGATCTGTTTTTCATATCCACAGCATGCACAATAGCATAAACAGTTAAGTACTGTGTATTGTGAGCAGAGGTTTTTTACACAGTGATCTAAATTGGGACAGTTTTATCTCCTCATGATTATGCTGCTACATCTCTGATGAAGACATTCAGAAGCTTGAACTGGATACAGCGCAGTCCTCTCAGGCAGTGTAAACCCACCACAATGTGCCCATTACCCATGGTGCAGTGGGACGTGCTGGGAAGTACCAGGATGGGCGATACAAGATCTGTGGGCTGGCTCAGGTCCCAGTGATTGATGAGGTGTCCCCACCCCACATTGCAGGCCACCTCCCCTTGGACCCAATGCTGCTTACGTATATGTTAATTACATCCAGACAGCCTCGCGTCAGTTTTTGATCATTTCCCTGAGCGGAGAGATGATCAATATCTCCCCATGTGCTCGCAAGTGGTACCTGCCCACTTCCACTGAGCCTGTGCTCGTGTCCAGGGATGTCACCATTCATCCTCATCTAGAGGGCCTATTTTATTGCATGTGATGATCCCAAAAACAAAATTATCACTGTGTTAAGGAGCAGAGCCGAGGACACACAGTCATTATGTCAGCATGTTCTGCCATTCCATGAGCAGCACTAATTGTCAGGTCAGCATGTTTGTTTCCCCTCTTATCAGGCAAGGGTGCACATCACACTTATGATTAATTCATGACGTGATGAGGACTTACCCTCACAAAGATCTTTGAACAATAAACTTCATTCGGTGTTTGTTAGAAATGATTTTCCAGCAAACACTCAATCCTGTGCAGTTGTGATGATACAGTGATGTTTCCTCTAGACTGACTAAATATCTGTGTTCTGTGTAGTAGCTGGGTCTTTAAGTTTAGTGAGCTGAATAGTCTAACTGCAGGGTGTAGGCAGTATAGTTGCAAAGGATGCAGATTCTTTTTCTGTTTGGATAGAACCACACCAGCTGTGCTGCCACCATGCACGTTGATCTTCTTTCTAGTATGTACCAGCCCGATACATGCAAAGAGGGAATGTGCAATAGCTGTGTTTTACCTGTCCTCCTTCATGCTTTCTGACCTTTTCTGTAGCTACTATACATCTGTGGTGTGAAAATGTGCTGTCTAGGAGGTCGAGCAAAGCACTTCCATAGATCATGCCTTCTTAGGAATCAGCAACGTACTGGTGATTAGCCTTGAACTATTTAGCCTTGAACACGAGAAACCAACAACAGAAAAATAAATTACATTGCTGTCTGTTACCTGGTAAAAATTGTACTCCATTAGCTGGCAAAAATTTAAGACAAGGTTCAATTTCACCACAATGACCTTGCAAATTTGAGTAAGAATTAAGTTGAAATTAAGAAGTAACAGTAAAAAAAAAACACTTTTAATAGCAGTAATTTTTTTCTTATTACATTTGGTCAGTTTGAGCAACCACCACTGCTGTAATTTCATGTTAGAAACAAATCATTACATCACATTATTGCCATTTAGCAGACACTCTTATCCAGAGCGACTGACATAGGTCATGTTTTTTTTACGTTACCCAGTTATGCAGCTGGATACTTACTGAGGCAATTCTGGGTTAAGTACCTTGCCAAAAGGTACAACAGCAATACCCCAGCAGAGAATTGAACTGGCAAACTTGTGGTTATGAGTCTGGCACAGTACCACTATGCTACACTGTTGCCCAAGGAAAGGTTGCTTAAATTCATCACCCACATTTCAGGTCAAAGTGCATCAAGGTTCAACTGAATGCAGGCATTTCACTGCTTCCATTGCTTTAATAAAGAACCTCTATCAGGACATTTTTACCATTACCTTTTTGACCATGCCGGGGGGGCTGTGTGGTTTACCTGCGGTGCTCTCCTGGGTTCACATGCCAGGAATAAAACTGACTGGCTTTCATGGCCTCCAGTGGAATCCCTCTTTCCTCCTGAGCTGTGGAATCCAGTGAAGCCAGAATGTTTCCTTGTGGTGACTGTGGAATTTTTCCTGCTGCTCAAAACTCGATTGCAGGTGCACTGTCCCCCCCTCCTCTCCCCACTGGAATCATGTAATACAAATTATATATTCTAACAATTAGTGACTCTTTAACATTTTTCTGCATATTATTTGAATAGAACCATAAATATGCTATAATAGCATTGCATCAATGCTCTGTACTTAGGAATCATATTAACACAAAATCTTTAAGGCATACAGTCATGAAAACCAGTTATTAAAATTCAGATAATCTTTTCACTTGCACAATCAACACAAAATATCCTTTTTTCACTATTTAACCTTTTGGCAGTTATAAATGGATGTAGTCTGACCACATATTTAGGACATTTATTCACACTGTGACTCAGTATAGTTGTCATTATAAAAAAGAGTCTAATGAAGTTCTCATATAAAGAGTGATGTTGCTGTTGTGAAGGCTTTGTTTCAGAATCCTCTTCGCTGTGGCCTTAACTGTCACTCTAGATATAATTAGCATGAAAGGAAGGTCGCTCCTCTTCATTTTTCTGTTTTCCCTCTTTGCCTTAACACTAATTGAAATAGCCTAGGGTGTTTAGTTAACTTATTGAACTTATGTAATAGCAACAGACTGTCAAAAATGATGCCCATCAATCAAATGCTTCCAGTAGGGTTTAGGGTTTCCAGATTTTCACACTCCACGAGTCTGAGTCAGCTCAAGGAATGCTGCGTTTAAACCCGATCGCCTTTCTCCTTGCCAGGAAAAATGCTGTTATATTAATGTGAAACGAGAAGATTGAAAGATTTTCAACACGTGTCAAAAACTTGTCGCCAAAAGAGAGAAAACCTGTGAATTCTTTCAGCTGAAGGTTTCCATTGCTGAGATCCTTTCATTCTTTCATCTTTAACTGTGTATTCATACAGTACACATATATGCAAACGTGCACACGCGCACACACACACACACACACACACACACACACACACACACACACACACACACACACACACACGCCATACAGTGACTCATACTTCAGATTTAGGAAAATACTGTTATATTAGGGAATCACAAACTCATCTTAGATTGGAGGGATATGTAGTGGAAGAAGGGGGATTACCGGTGTTCCGGGGCATATACAGGACAGATTAATGAGGATTTCACATGGTGGTGGAGAGGAGCACAGAGCGTGCGAGCAAGATTTTCCATACTGAGGT
The DNA here is from genome assembly GCA_019176425.1 of Megalops atlanticus. Taxonomy (NCBI): domain Eukaryota; kingdom Metazoa; phylum Chordata; class Actinopteri; order Elopiformes; family Megalopidae; genus Megalops; species Megalops atlanticus. The sequence continues at coordinate 16,148,052 of CM032886.1, forward strand.
CTGTATGAGAGATGGAGAGAATAAGTCCCACCTCATCAGTTGCAGGAAGGAGAGAATGGTAAGCAGCCTCTCCCCACCTTGTGCAGGGGCTGGTGTATTATACATCAATTTGCTGGCCAGGGGGTTTGATAATGAACAGATATGGCTGTGGAAAGTAGCAGTATGCCTCTGCGCTGTCCGCCTCTGGATATTCTTCAGTAATCAAACAGTTGCATCTCTGCACTGTGAGTGCCCAGTACACTCTGCACTCCAGCCATCAGAGCAGTCAAGTATGCAGAGCGTTTGCTGGGGATGTAGAATCACAGTCGGTAAAACAGTAATCGTGTTTTTCATGTTAGGCACTTCCCATACATCTGACAGGGAAAGTTACCATTATTATCATCTGAAAAGGTGTGCTAAAGTCTGGCCAGCCGGGGTTGCAAGTGTAATAATATGCCTGTGTGTCATTTCTTCAGGAGTCACAGGTAAAAGCAAGAGGGATAATCCAGACTGTACATTTAATTCATGCGACATGGCTGTTCTTGGAATAAACAGAGCTGGGGAATTAGACTGCAGATAGGCAACAAGCCTAATACATGAAGCATGACACAACTATACATTTTCTCTGTGTAAATTTTGTGCAGGTCAGGCTCAAACCACCATTAACCAATAACGTAGTGCCAGTTTAAGGATATCTACCATTGTGGCATCTATTGTTCTCAGATAATTTATCCGTATGCATTCCGTGTGCTCTTCCTCAGTCAGTAAGGAGATTGTAGAATAGTTTTGAATCAGGAAACGAAGGAAGGCTGTTGAAAAGAAAGTATTTTTGAAGAAGACGAGAAGTGAGAATGGTGGAGCATTGAATGACTCATGTATGCCTGAGGTTGGAAGATAAAGATGAAATGGGCACTATATTCTTGCCTACACACAGATCTGCCAAATGCTTTATTTGCAGTTGCTCTGATTCACATCCGAACATAAAGCTTTTAGCAGAGGCTCTAGTATAGTGATGAGTCTGAAGGTATAGACAAAGTGGGATTCACAGACTCAGCCACCTATAAAAAGCTAATATTAAAGTCTTCAGGGTTGTGGAATGACGTTTTAAACAGCCTCCGAAGTTTATAAGTGTTGATGGCATTTAATCCAGCAAAAAGATTTATTAACTTATTATTAAGGTGCAAGTAGTAAGGTGCAAGTAGTCTCAAGCCTACCCTTTGTTTACTCTCTGCTGTTACAAATTGCAAAAGTTCTCTAGAGCTCCCAAAGAGAGAACGTGAGAGAGCCTGGGTTCAGACAGAGGAGCTCAGGAGAGCTGTAGTAGTCTGCCAATGCCCAGTCACTGTAGAATTGATTCACCATTCCGTAAACAACTTACCATCTGCATTTAAATGAGACAGACAGGTGAATGCATCAGGGAGATTATTCTATTAAGCTTGAATTATTCTCCTTTGAAGGACAGTGCTTAATGGCATGGTGGCACCGATCCATAATTCCAGCTTCAAGAGGAGAGCCAGCAACATCCGATTGATTATACGTTTGCTGCTGTTAACATCCTTGAGGGCCAGAGTGTAACTTTTGTTGTTATTTGATTCTGCGGCATAGATTCTGTCATTACGGGCCTTGGATGCACATGTGTTGCCTGAACTGATTATTGGATGAAGAGAAATCAGATTCCCCATAGCGCTGGTTAACCTCCCAGGAAGCACTGAGCCTCTCAGACTGAGTGCAGCTGCTTCAATTTGGAGCAGTCAACCTCAGTGGAAATCCAGCTCTATCTGGTCAATGAAGGGATTTTTGAGATTTTGTGTTCAGCTCCCCTGACGAAAACTGGACTATAGTGATAATGAGCAGGAAGGCTAAGTCCATTCCAGTGCACGTTTATTAATCTTATTCACTCTCTAAGCTGTCTATACTTATGACCCCTTTAATTGTCCGTTAATGGTATTAGCTTGTGAGAAAAAGATGTGGAAAGAACACCTTTCCTGCATAATATGAAATTAACTGACACAAAGATATTTGATCCTTTTCTATTTTTTTTTTCTACTAGAGATGTGGCAATGTGTCCCCATTTCCTCAATCTCTGAAAATACTACATGTGGATGCATAGAAATGGCATAGCATATGATGTGTGACAGTATACCCCAGTTATAACCGCACGCATCAATGTTGCTCAGTCCTAGCGCACTCTCCAATCTCACCCGTCTATAATCAGTCTGGGATTGGCAGGCTCACTTATGTCCACATGGCTGTTGGTAAGAGATGTCCTCATGCCAAGTCTGCCCTCCAGAAGGCTCTGCAGCGTGTGCGACTAACAAGCATGCGTCGTCTAGACCGTCGACCACACAAGGCGAAGTTGGCTAAAAACACTGGGGGGTTACCATCTGTCCTTGTTTGCTTAAATGACAGAAATAGGAAACTTATGTGGTGTGCATGTGAGCAGATCTGCTGCTGGAAGGAGTTCTCAAGGAAACGGTAGCCTTCAACAAACATGCAAACAAGCACAAGATGGCCCACACTTCCACAGAAGGAAATTTATGTGTCAGGCTGCATGTGGAAACAATGCACCACAGTAAAACTTTTCAAAATATTTCTTCGTCTTTTACTCCCACCAATAGTCATAGCTATATCTCCTGTGGTTGGTGCCCCTTCTGTGTTCTAGTGTAAGCAGAATGAAATTAAATAGATAATGCAAGCCTTGTAATAGACACAATAATACTAATATTGATACCACTAACATATATAGCCAGCCATACTACTACTTACTACTACTACTATTTACTACTACTACTACTACCACTACTACTACTAATAATAATAATAATAACATGATAGATTAGAATTAAAATATGCCGAACCCCCTGAGTTTAGGGGAAACTGTATATGAAACTAGTCATACTGATCGTGCCCTTGAAAAAATGATGCATTTACTATGTAATTATTCAGTGTATAAATGCTTGGTAAATATGCCTAGAACATATTTTCGTTGGATCAATATTCATCATTTGAAATATGATTTACGTAACTAATTAATTTTCTAGCCTTCATGAAAAATAGGTAATCAGGCATATTGCCATGACAAGCTGAAAGCAATCAAATCAAACTTGTCTCATGCCATAACTGGTGGCCATTAACAGTGCAGTGATGAAAAGATGTATGGATTCTTTTCATTATGTAATGCTCGCCTCTCAGTTCCACAGTGCAGAGTTGTTTTATTTTTTCTTTTTTTAAGGAGCTATGGTACCTCTTACAGGAAAAAGGTAGCTGAAATTACAGCTTTGCAACAATCCGTGCTGCAAGTTTGTTTTAACTGTAAGCCTTGGGCCAATAGGATGATTCAGTCAAAGCTGCACCATCTTGCTCAACAGCAATGAAAGGCAGACCATAGAAAGCCCACAGAAAGTCAGTCATAGAAAGTCATAAAAAGCCCAAAATGCTATGGGGCGTGACAGTCAAAACTTTCTCATAATATAGTTCATAAACATTTGTTGAACTGAACCCCCATACAAATTGAAATAAAATGACATCAATAACCATATTCAGTATGCTTTCCAGTGAGACTTAGCATTGTCATAGTACATCTTATGAAAAGACGAAAAAGACATGAGCTATGGTTTGACTGCACCACCTATTATCTTGCACAGCCACACTCTTGGCTGTGTGGTAGTTGCTGATCTGCACAGATCATACTCATTTTTACAGTTGTTTATTTCCTGGGTTCATTTGTCCATTAAAACTTACTGCGAGGTTAAGTGTAATTACCATGTGAGGATAAGCGTAATCAAGAAGCACAGAACAACAGCATCTGTAATTGACAAATTTTGGTTGAAATCTGTATAGGTGTAGTTCATCCTCCAATAAATTCTACTCAGCCTCAGTCTAAATCATGACCTACAGCACAGAAGTAGTAGGAGCATTCTCCTTTACTAATGTTCAGTAGGAAACAAGGAACAGTTTGATTTTATTGGATGGAAGATGAGTCCAGAACAGCAGGAAATGCTACCCTTCTTTGAGTATTGTAGGTAGGGAATCGAAAAATGGGTTTGAGCTATGCTGCTTTGTATTCTAGGGACTGGAGGCAGAGTAGAGCAATGTTTCAGTGATTACTTTTCAACCAAAATTTTAGCCGAGAGGTGATGGGGAAAAAAAAAAAAACTGATGAGACCAAAGGTTTGGTGATGCTGTGATGGTGTTTTATTCACCCAAACCCATGACAGGTGAAAATAACAAAAATAATGCTAAACTAACTTAATGGAAAACAGAAAAAGTACTTGTAAAAAAAAAACTAGTGCAAACAAAAAGAAGACAAAACAAACAAAATACAAACAAAAATTGCCTAAGGCAGGCAAAAAGAGAATACGTCAATTATACAGCTGCTCTAGACACCACTGCACTCTTAGCCAGCCCTCCCTACTGACTGAATGCTGTTTCTTGTAAAGGAAGTCAGCCATTTCAGAATAAACTAAGAAGCATCAAATCAATTAACTGAACAAAGGCAATAAACCAATAGGTATTGACATACCAGTATCTCTCTATCATAAATAAAATGTCTCATATGTATTTTGCCTCTTTCAAACACAATACAAATCGATTATAAAAGATTTAAAAGCAAACACAGGAAACTCTTGTTAATTTTAAAAAGGTCCATGGAAAAGATATGCATTCTGTTACACCATAAAACAAAAATGTTTTTCTTGGTCCAGTACAGCTACCTGAACATGTTTCATCAGCTCATGTTAAATCAGGTCCCCCTTTAATCCTACTTTGTTGGAATAGGGAATGTACCTTCCCAAGAGCAGGGCAAGAAAAATGGAGAGTTCTGTGCCGTTCATATGATTTTCTGCATTTGATTTTAATACCAGCTGAACGGTAAGTTAAGCTCTAAGAAACCATTTACAAATGCTCTTTGCATTAAGAATGCTCAATGTGAAAAACAGTAACTAAGACTTGACTTTATTATTCTAAGACAGGGGTCATGGACCCAAATTAGAGGAGGAGCCTTTTTTTCTCAAGAAGAAAATGGTTAAATTCCATTTACTCCCTGCTTCCCTCCGATGACCCAAAGAAAGATGGCTAGATGCAAACTACTTGCAGTCATTTTAGTCACTCAGAATTGGTGGACTCTTGGCAAGTCAACAAAAAAGACAAATGTATGCTACATCCAAGAGATAATAGAGATACTGTAAAAATACAACATTAACAAGAAGCATCAGCAAACTAATGTTCATTAATGCTCATTACTCATTTACTATCATGTTTCACTGTTGGTGATGCACTGAACTAGCTAGCAAGAATAATCAATATTCAGTTCTTCTGTAGATGGATATAGAGAATTATTAATGAGCTTTAGGGGCACAGATGCTCATGAGCAGCAAGAGAGAGGACAACCGGGGGACAGCCAGGGAGCGAGGAGAGCACAGGTGTTTTGGTTTGTTTAGGAATTTATGGGATGAATGGAAATTAATGTTAATCTTCTTGGTTTCCACAAAATATGATCTAAGAAATTCACATTACCTGGTAGAATATTGGTAATATGAATGTTAAAAAAGCCATTTACCTTTTACTTTACCTATTACGTTTAACAGGTGAATATATTTGGCAGCTCTCCTGTTTTTCATTTTGTTCAGAGCTTGTCATCTGAGGTTGTTGGCTAATTATGACATTTTAACCCATGGACAAGGTATGTATGCTGTATATCATTCTATGCATTTTTCTAAAAAAAAACACCCTGAAAGTATTTTGTGGGGTTTACATTTGTATTGGATAAAGCATCATAGTAGTACCACTAAATAATTGACATTGCATTTTTACATCTGTGATTACTATCAAAATCATGGAGGATGGTCTCAGGCCCAAAAGTGTTCAAATACTGTGGGTAGTGCCCGTCTATCTGCAGCTTGTACCTGTATGGTGGCGAGTGGCAGCCAGTAAAGCTCAGTTAAGAACCTCACTGACATTTGCAAATGAGGCATATGTAGCCAATTTTGATTGTTTTCTGTTATTGTTGTTCTATTAATATAGTTTGTGTGAGCTACGAGTTTATTTTAAAAAATAATAATAGGAAATTTTGTAGGACTGCTAAGTGTTCATTTTTATGGGTCACTTCAGACCCGCAGGGGGCAGTCAGAGAGCTGCATGCAGCTCCAAAGCCACAGGTTGCTGAGCCCTGCTCTAGGGTAAGTCTAAAATAAATATTGCTCACCAGCGCCTGCCTTTATAACTCTTACTGGACCATGCGGGTAGAGTTCAATTTGGGACTGGATCAGCAGCCATTTGATAGTAGAAAGCCAGCTGGTGCATGTTTTGGGGGCTTTCTTACTGAAACGTTAAACACTTTGAAATAAATGGGTATTAGTGTTCAGACAGCATGTAGTAGACTGGAGTGCTGAAAGGTACAGCATCTTCTGAAGGCTAAATCTGTTTTGGGTCCTTGATCAAAGGGAGAGAGAGAGTGCAGTGGGAATGGGTTTGGCAGCCTGTCCCTACCATAGAAAGCAGTGGATCATTGCTCTCTGCCTACCCAGTCCTCCCTCATCATTCCAGGCTTGTGCAAGGAGGTCAACTGTAATTTTTTTTGCTACTATTATCGATGGACTGCATTTGACAGAATTCTTTGCTTATGATGTGGCAGCTTTCATGTCATCACTTCCTTTGCAACTGCTTAATGAATTTATGAGGATCTACTGCCTCACACTAATTTCCACAAATAAAATATTTGTTATTGTTACAACTGTGAAAAATATCAGCTATTTGTTCACACTTTGCTCTGAGAAAATTGTTGCTTATTTCATTTTATCATAATAAAAAAGCGTAGGGAGTGTGTTTACAGAACATCAACATCCTAACTCAAAAAATTCAAAAATCAGCTAGTATGCTAACAACTTTATGTCTCTTAGCAGAGCCCCACATGAACAATGTCAGAGAGATCTCCCATTTGAGACACCGGCATGAAGGCTGTTAAAGCACAGAATTACTACATGTTTATTGTCCTATTATGAACACCGTAGAAGCCCCCATTTGCCCCATCCCTGCAGCTTCGGCAGAATGCCTCAGCGTGAGGAGAATCAGACTGCGACAGCTTCCTCTGTCTGGTTAATTGAGGTGATAGATACTCTTGACATTTATCTAAGCCGCGCAGAGAAGATTAAGACATATTTTTCTCTCACGCACTCGCTGTATTAGAGGAGGTCACTTTCCGGGGTCTTTTTAATATGCCTATGCAATTAATAACACCCTTAATTCTGCTCCATATCTCTGCGTGTTTAAAGTTCCCTTTCAAGCGCAAGATAAAACCTTCTTCCTCCCTGTGCTGTTTGCCTGAAATTAGACTAATCTCTTTCAAGTTCACCCTCTGGGTGCGCGTTCTCTTTTTTATCCTTTCCTTTTCTTATTCTAGGCTGCTGAAAACTAATACTGACTGACACAAATAAAAAGGTTACACATTAGTACGTCCAAAAAAAGAAAAACAAAATAAAAAACCCTGCTTCTGTGGATATTTATTATTCATGCCACATTTACCTGACTTCCCTTTGAAAAATTTTTGTGCATATTGATAATCAATTTATTTATCGCCATTTCTCAGCTTAACCACGGTAAGTTTCAATTAGAGGCTTTGGTGAGTGACCTCCTGTTGCTATCTAAAATACAACGGGTCATGATAGTAATGCTGAGTGGAGCAGGCTCATGCTGTGTTTCCGAGGCTCGAAACCCATTGTCTCTGTGAGGCACAGCCAACTCATGCCAGTTCCAAGCTGCGGTACAAAGTCTGCTCTGTCAGATGACTGGGGATTTCAGTCCTTGTGCATTTATGTGATGATGTCACTGTAAGAGGTCCACCAACATTAAATGTTTAACATCCACCTGTCTTGTAACAATTAACCTAATTGTCACAAGTCGGGAGACCACCTTACCGAGGAATGTTTTTTGAGATTTATTTTGGGAAAGCTGGGAGGTGATCCGATTTCTATTGAATGACTTATTCTGTTCAAGGGAATTTGTCATAGAAGACTAGACTTTCACACTGATGTGAGGATTTAAAAATGGTATTCAAATTCACTTGTTAATTCAAAGAGCATTCTTGGCCTGAATAGAACATTCATTGTGGTTCTTTGAAAGCAACAAAATTGTCTGTTCTTGATTTTCAGTGATCATTACAGAGGTGCACTGGAGTAAACAGAATGTGTCCTAGACATTCCTTGGCACTTTCAGCAAACTCTGAAAGGAACTCTAGAAAACTCTAGAAACCTGAAAACTCTGAAACTCTAGAAAAGCCCTGTGCAAAAGTTTATGAATTTTATTTACCCTCAGTTTATGTAATTGATCTGGCATGTAATACATGTAAAGAAATAACTACATTCATTCAAAGCTAATTTGGCATTTGTTTATACCTGTTACTGTCAATCAATATTTTATTGCACCATGTTTACTAAGCAGGCTGTATAAACCAACTCTGAACAGAAAAAATGCATTTTTATTTCAGGGATCTCTGGAATGATTTAATTTGGATGATTTAATTGATAATATCTGCAAAAATTAACACAGGGCCTAGTTCCAGGCACTGAGCAGTCTCACTGTACATCCTTGTGTCTCCCTGGAAAGAAAATGGAATGTTTTGTGGTATGTGAAAAAAAAAAAAAAAATTGAAAGGAATCTAGTGTCTCCGCAACCCGAGTCTTTGTTTACCTCACAAGCTGAGACACTCTTTGCTGTGGATGTCTGGAAACCATCACTGAGCACATTGTTGGCAAGATTATTTATATGATGGTAAATTAAGAAGCATCACTTGCCTCAAGGATACCCCTTTCACAGATTTGCACATGGTTGCTTGCAGTTTATCTGAACGTGAGATGTGACATCTGAAAAGCTGCCAGTTGTCCGGGAAACTTCAAGACGCTTCTTTTCAGACAAAGAAAATAATCATGGTCACTGCATAATTGCTGCCCTGAGTATTAAACCCTATTCAGAAACTGCTAAGAAGGTAGGGTGACCTTCCATATCAGATTGGTATACAATTGTGCTCAGCTTTGGAGAGTAATTATCTCAGAGCTTTACCTGGTACCTTGATGAGGAGCTTGTTCTTCCTTTGTCTTCCTCTGTGATCGTTTACCCATCAGGCCCTGCAGCTGCATCGTCTGCTATTGTCTCTCCCACCTGGGGGATGATTTATAGAGCGCGCCGAAATCCCATATTATTGTAATTAAAATGTACCACTCTCGTTCTCCCTTCCGAAAAACAGGACTCCACTCTCCTTGGCAAGGCTCCTCTGCCACTCATGCATGTCACGTCATTAATTAAGCTGTCAGACTCTGCAATCGAACCCCTTTCATACCCCCTGAAATTACAGCTCAGAAAATATGTTGCCAGGTTGCACTAGGTGACCCCCAGCTCTGTGGCAGCTGTGTAAGGGGGAGGAAAGCAAAACATATTAAGATGCATTTTTAAAATTGTTGCTGGTGCCCACAAGCTGTTCTTGTTATCACTGTCACAGCGCATGAGAGGATTCACACAGACAGGTTGTTTGTCGCGAATTCTTCCTGCCTTGTTCAAACTCATCCATACCGAAAAATGAGCATAATCAGTTTTTCAGGCTCTTCAGGTTCTCATATCATATGCAGTCGAACTACATATTATATACCAGTAAAAATACATATTCCATACACATTAAACTATATCACTTATGAAAAACGTGAATTTACTCTGGCTTTGATGCGTTTAGTGTGACATGTTTCTCTGAGATACACAAGGCGTCCAGGGTGTGGCGCTGTGTGCTTCAGAGGCCTTTTTGGAGTACCATAGGTGACAGAGCACGCCACACTGACGTCATTAGTTTAGGCAGTGGCAGCAAAAAGCTGCTTCGAGACCTGCAACACCTCCTCACTGAGACCTGTGAACCCAGGGCGCGGTCTCGATCAATGGCAATTAAAAGAGGGAAGACCTCTCGCACAACCTCGGCTCTCGCATGTTTCCTTCCCTGCTCGGATACATGCAAAGGGCATGATGACTCACCCCTGGCTGTAAATTAATTGCTGTGTGTCCCTAATGACTGTATCTTTTCGGGACGCCTCTTCATTGCCCTTGACTGAGCAACTGCTGAAGCAGGAGCCGGATTTCTTGCGAGGAAAGCGAAAGGATGGGGGTGGGGGCGTGTGAGGGCGGGGCGAGGTTGCGGCACATGAGCCAAAGAATCAAGTGATGTCTTCATCAGGAGCGGCGGCGATTGTGGCTCCCCTGGCGGCGGAGCGAAGAAGCTCCAGAGGCAGGGCGGAGGAGACGCGGGCGAGGAGCCCACGAGAGCAGGGAGAGGACAGGGAGAAAGGAGAGAGCTCCATGGGCACGGGGCTGCAGCCAGGCAGCGGTCCGCTCCCTCTCTCTCAGCCCTGCCGCTCAGCTCAGGGATCCCAGCAGTCTGCAGGATCTGCTGATGCACTCCCGTCTGTTTTGATGTTTTGGTGGTTTCGTGATTGGTACCAGTTTCCTGCAGCCAAAACATAAATTTGTCATAGCGCTTGCCCCTGTGAAAACTAATTGAAAGAAATCAGCCGTGACCACTTAGGGGGCGATTGTGACAGTCGAAGAGGGGAGGGGGGAGAGAGGGGGTACTGGGACATTGTAATTAGTTGCCGTTGCACTGCTGCTCACCTGGAGGGCTTTTTTGCACAGATTTGGGCACACTGGCTCGCTAAGTAAGTATTTGCACGCAAACTAGTGATATTTGATCCACCTCAGTGTCAAGTGCTTCCATAACTTTAAAAATTAAAAAGGAGGAAACTCTCCAGTGGCTTTCAGCTGGCAGTTTGATTCAGATTTTATTATCCGCAGTGGTTCTATAATAAGCAGGAACTGTCCTTTTGGATTAGCCATGCATGGAGGGGTTGCTTGCCCCCCCCACGAAACTGGAGGAAATGGAAGCTCCCGCCGCCAGACTCTCTCCTGGTGAGACAAGGCGGGTAGAAGGAGAACAGCCAGACAACCTTAACCCTTTCTGTCTGGTGCAGCTCACCACTTAGCTGGGTGCTGAGAGATGGGGTGGGGGCATAACAACAGGAAACTGTTAGGTGTTCATGCATCACTTTAATGCTGAGCCCAAACTGTAATTAGGAATGGGAAAATCCAATTGTCTGCCCAACCACAGCCAAGAGGCTAGCCAATGCTAAAGCCAAGTGTCTTCATTCCATATCGTCATTGGGGGTATATTTAAAATCATATATATTTGGGACAATACCTTTTTTCATAGATGAGTGTTTTCAGGGGTATTCTTGTAAGAAATAATGCTGTTGGAAGTTGTTGTATTTTTATGTGGTTTTATCACTTAAGATTATAGGGCGAGGGGATACCACCTTCACTATCCAAGAGAATGCCACGTCACTGGCTTCTTACCACAAAAGCCCTCTGCTGTTTGAGAATAAGCAGACAGGGTGCGATATCTCAGCCATCACAGAGCCATCCCTGTGCCACTGAAATGAACCACTTATTGACTAATTGCAGCTTTGTGTTTTGGGCGATGAAGACCCTTTGTCTTTTGTTCCTTGTATGGGACACATTTTCCAACCTCGTTAGGTACAAATGCCTCAACATCTCTGCTGACATGTTCCTCGGTGTGCTAGCCTTATAAGCAGCACAATATAGCACTGCCCTGTGGCGCTATGATCTGACCCCTAGGGACTCCACGCCTAAGACTAGACCTTGGAGATACAGTATATTTATAGAAATGGAAGCTCAGCCAATTAAACTTCACCCTGTACATTCGGGGCGGTTCCAAACATGCACTGTTCCTGTTGGTAAAGTGGCAAATGAACAGGGTCTTGCTCCAGTGGATAGTCTCACCTGCTGAGATAACCTTCTGCATTGGGGGGGGGGTTGAGTTGAAGCCTCATACTGGCGCAGGTAAAGAATATTGGGATGGTGAATCTCATACCTGTGCTGACTCCAGCTCTCTCTCTCTCTCTCTCTCTCTCTCTTTCTCACACACACACACACACACACACACACACACACACACACACACACACACACACACACACACTAGGTAACACATTTGTGTGTAAATTTTAACTTCTTGTGTTAGCTTATGCTAGGCTAGTCCTTCCTTTATGTTAATGAGCATTTACAATTGCATTGATTCATTTCAAGTGAGTTTCATACGTGGTATGTTTGATATCCTTTATTGAATGGTCCATAACTAATTTCTGTGTGATGTCAAGGATGTTACCATAAGGCATTGTCTGTACGTCCTAAAACTCATTTAATTTGTGAACAGAGGGTAAATGTAATTTTCACCTCAGTGGTGAAAATAATACTGGTCATTTATGATCTCTAAATCTGTGACATGACATAACTTTAACAGTCAACATACTTACTGTGAATAATCGTTCATAGCAAGACAGACAAAATAAAGAAAATCCACCATATTTTTGTTAACATTTTAGTTCCTCAGATAAAACTGAACAGAGATGTGTTTTGTCTTTTAGCTACTTAACATATAAGGAAAGAATATCAGCTTCTTCTTTCTAAACTTTCCTATAATACCTTCCAGTATATGCATGTATTAACATTTTGGTTGAATTATTAATAGCAGTGCTATATTCACACTAATACTCTGAAATTGTGTTATACCTGCAATCTGAAATGGCCTGGGGCTAGCCTGATGCTGATGTACAGAATATGCAGTGTGGTATAACTGCAGGCACATGAGGGCCGAACTCCTCACCACATGGGAAAACAAACACAACAACGAGGCGATATTAACTGTAGAGCTAATGATATGTTTTGAATTTGATTCTATGTGCAGGATATTCATCTATGTCAGGATACCAAAAATTCTAAGAATCTCCCTATAGGTGCAGTGTGAAAAAAAGCAAACAGTTTAAAAAACACCTCAGTCAGGCAGGCATACCTCTAATCACCATGCTCCAGAGCCATACATAAGATAGACTAGGAGACACTCCTGTGAGCTTGAAAAGCATAACATTTTATACATTTAACCATGTGCAGTTAAATAACTGAAGGCCAGACTTTGCTTTCATGGTCCTCTCTCTGACCCCTGCACCACCCTTGACAGTTTTTAAATGTTTCAACACTCAGTGTTACATCCAGTAGCTTGGATTTGTTTCTAGTGAATGATACTCTGTGATAACAGTTGTTGTAAATGCCAAGAATACACACACTGTTGCTTTAAGATGTTACAATTCACTTCAGGAGATCAACTCTCCAGGCAGCGTTATATCACTCTCACCTCAGCAGTGCTATTCCTCTGCTTCTTCTGTAGCATGTGACAGGCTGAGCTTTTAAGCTTTTACATAGTGCCATGCGTCAACCCAAACACCACAAATAATTCCCATTTTCATTTAAATACACTGGTTTTGCTGCTGGATGCCTTGTAGTGACTGTAAGACACAATTTCTAGGAAGCTCAAGCTATGGCTTGAAATGCAGACAACGTCTCACTTAGCATCACCTGGTTCAGGACTATTTTGCCATAAAATGTTCGTCTCTCCTTGTCTTTTTGTTTGTATCAGCAAAGAATGAGGTTTAAATGCAAACAGTTATGATTTCCTTTTCCTGTGCCTCTTCCCTTGATGCAAACAAAAACAATGTGAGCTTCACTGCCATACATTTTTTTCTTGTGTTCAGAGAAGAAGAGATTGTTCCAAAGCAGGAGGCTAACACAGAAGGCCACAGTTTGTTGGAAAGCTAGGCTGAAACACTGTTTTTGAGCAGCATGCTTGTGAGTCTGAACTCCTCCAACTTTACTGCATTATTAAATAATTCATGCATTATTCATTGCGTTTCGTATCAAACAAATATTTCGCAACTTGCACCTACAGATGGGAGAGAAGAAATTTGCAGATGCCTATGGAGCGAAAGGAAGCTGTTTTTTAACACTGTTTGTTAAATGTAAGGCTCCAAATCGGTTCACCTCATGTGGTGGCATCCAAGGGTGTGCCAACTGTGATTCCCCACAGAAAAATCGCTTTCTACTTTACACTTAGTATCAGAAATCGGCCTCTTTCACACGGCCATCCGACACATCCTGACAATATTTTCAAAAAACCTTCTCAGCCTGTCCCGTTGCTATAGATATTCATGAGCATTCCATTAGGATCTGGAACAGAAACATTGGCTTAGCTTGTACTGCTTAAAGCAGCCTCTGCTCTCTTGCTCTGTAAAACTACATACTGTCCTATGGTCTCTAATGTTGTGCGATGACTTGCACGGTCATGTTAGTCACGCCGTCCTGCACAGTTTAAGGAGGTCTTGAGAAAGTCTAATAGATGTATGTAGAAACCCAGCACATTTCAGAGGACTGTGGACAGTACCACATGTTTAGATCATTGCATATTCTTTTTAATATTTTCCATGATTCCTTTTCAATAAAAAGGAACTGCCTCATTGCATGCATTGCGCCAAGCTTAAAGCCATAAGATCATGGATGGTTTGATCTCACAGAGACACCGAATAAACATAAACAAACAACATAAACTCTCTCCCTCCCTCCCTCCCTCTCTCTTTCTTGCTCTCTCTCTGTCTCTCTCTATATATACAGTATATATATATCTATATATATATATATATATATATATATATATATATATATATATATATATATATATATATATATATATATATATATATATATATATATATGACATTGCAACAAATCTATTGCTACAGACTCTTACACATATACACTGTAATACCCTACAAACCTATCATGCTGTGGTTTCTTTTATAGGTAATGTTCAAATGATGGCATTCTTAAAAGGATTTCTGTTACACTGCACATGTACCATATACATGAAATAATTTAAGCCCCAAAACCTTGCACTATTAAAAACCAAAAAACAAAACATGTGACCCAGAGCAGGAGCAGGCCTACGTTAACATATTCAAACCAACCTGACCCACTGTAGTCAACAAGCACGGAAGACATCTTTGCCATAAAAGTTAGAGCTATTTAGATCTTGCATCCCACTTGCATGCTATGAAGTTTTCTGCCTCATGTGGGTGATCTCTCCTACCTTTTGAAAGCAGACTCTTTTCAGTCTATAATTTATACATTTACCTCACTTGCTTCTGCGTGCGTGAGGCTCCTGCATATTTAAAGGCTGGGTATTGAGGGATTTTCTGTCATGCTCTCTTGCCTTGTTCTGATCACGCAAAGCGTTGCCATCCCACATACGGGGAATGCTGGTGGGGGAAGGACCAGCACGAGCTACACGCCTTCTCCACGCCGTGGGCCAGAACCCTGCCCGTGAGGCGGACCTCCTCACTCAAGTGCGGAACACGTAAACAGTCCCGCCCTCCAAGACACAGTCTGAGCAGTCTGGAATGTCTGCTACCGCTACACTCTACAGAATAAAGCTGTACATACATGCCTTGTCATTGTATTTAGGGAAGACGTTAACAGATAAATAGCTTGTGACCAGTAAATGTAGGTGCAGTGCAATTCTGATGACATCTTCACACAGCAAAATCAAAGACTATGATAAAAAATTTGAACTAATCTTGAAACTCATTCATAGATCTTACATTTCATCCACTTTCAGTATAGTGTTGCCATTTGTAAGCATATTCAAGATAAAAACATGATCAGCAAATGAGAAATGAGAAATCATAAAAAAAATCATGATTAATGATCTCACATACTCTCTGTATGATGAATACAGTGTATTGCTATCAGGTCATGGATTTGGAGTAAGAAGAGCAAAAAGTAGTTTAAGCCTGTATTAAGTATTACATTATTAGATTATTAAATTATTATGTGATAGATTGGTTTCATTATATGATTGTACTGTACATGGAGACAGAATTCTGATTGTTTAATGGCCTATTTCACAGTACAGTTGACCTTCCCACATCATGGCTTTCCACATCGCGGCTTCGATTTTTCGTGGGTCGGCAACAAACAATTAAATGGGATTTTTTAGGGAGCTTTGATGCCTTGTGCGGGAAACCACATAGCACTGCAGACGACGCGCATAGTGGACGAAAAGTAAAGAAAACGTAAAAAAGTTTAGTAAGTCATAAATGCATAAAATATATGTATAATATTAATGTATTTTATTGTTTAATACCATAAATATACACAAATATGTATATATATATATAAATATATATAAAATTTTACGCTGTTTTTCTACATCGTGGGGGGGCTGAGCCCCTAACCCCCGTGATGTTGGGGGTAGCAACTGTATTACATGTCACAGTAGTGAACACTTCAAAGAAACATTTTTTGTTTTCCTGTGAATGTTGTATAATTGTCTTCAAAAGAGGCTATATCATAATGAAGCAAATTAAATTGCCATTTGCTCCTACGTTTTGTTTACAATAATGGTTGACCAAATTTGGTTTGTAGTAAATTTAATAAATAAAAAAGTAAGAAATATGGCTTTAAATTGGCCCTAAAGCTCAGAAATATTTACCCTCCTCATGGTACATTGCCTGAAAAGTAACTGGACTGGCGAAAAAATACATCTATATACAGTATTTCTAAAGACTGTACTGGTTTGCATGATTTCTAGGGAATTCTTATTGCAAAGAAACATCTCTGTAAATTTTTAACCCCTTCGGATGGACTCTTTTCATATACTAAACTAGGCACAATATACTTAGAGAGATGGTATATCTTTTCGTATTACTAAAAAAAATAATGATAAAAAACAGGCCAATTTTCTAGATTTCTAACATGAGGGCCAAACTTATAACAGTTCTCACAAATTATGGTTCACTCAAAACCTGCACCCTGAACATTTTCCATACCATCTGCAGAAGAACTGTTCACTGATATTGTTATACATTTCATTTATTACAACATTTTGTTATAATAAATTCTATTTCATTCTTTTTGTTCCACATTAAAATAAACATACATTAGGCATTCAAACACAGACACATTACTGTATTCAAGTAATAATAAATTTGTAGTTATATTAATTATACACTAATACTTTTGTTACACAACCTGTTGCAGAAGAACAGTCCCATCAAAACTGATCAGAAGTAGATTTTTACATCTATGTAGCATACTGTTTTATATTGTGACAAAGGTTTTTGAATACTCTGACACCAATTGCATTTAGTGGGGTGTTAGCTAACTATTTATTTAATTAGTGGGGTATTTATTTAGTGGGGTATTAGCTAAGCTATTTATTTAATTTTTGCTTACATAAGGATATGTAAGCACCGGCATATCTTTTTTAAAACACATCTGAAATAAACTGTAAGTCCTTATTAGGGGTCCAGTATTCATGATTCCTTTCTGATAAATTTAGCACATACTGTATTTCAGCTTTGTGTTTCATAGCAAACACTGTAAAGGAAGCCATCCACACTGAGATAAACTTGCTTTCTCTCTGTCCTTTTCCTTCTGCATGGCTCTCTCTCTCTTCCTTCCTTCCTTTCTTTCTCTCTCTCACTGCATGTCACCAAGTCTCGCCTCTTCTACGTGTGCTGTCATTTAAATTTACTCACAACATGTGAATTTAGGTCAGGCTGCAGTTTTCTTTCAGATTGCCTGCAACCGCTCAAGGGTTTTCACAAACGCATTTAGGAGAGCGTTTCACTGGATTTAATCTCGCCGAGACAGAAAAACAATCTAATACGCTCAAACACACTTTTTCTGCCAAACCTCCAGGTTCGGCCAGGAGTAGAAGCCTATGGGGGGTCGTCAGAAAATGCTGCTTGCATTTGCACTCCCTCCCTTCACAGCATTACATATCTGGCAGCCTACATTCAAGAGCGAAGATGTACAAATTTAGAGGGTAACATTCACACAGTGTATAAATACACAGAGACCACTTCTATAAGAGATGGAATGCAAAGACCAATTATTATATGTCTATTGCGACAGGCTGAGCTCTCGCCATCACTGGAGCTCCTGTATAGCTGAGCGAGGCTTTAATCTATCATTTATGGTGTCTGCTGTAGAAGCTAAGTCGTCTGATCGTCTGGCTATAGAAGGCTGCGGCACGGTGCTGATTCATGTGACCAGGAAGCCAATTACCCACCTGGAGTAGACTCCATCACGGGCAGAAAATGATGAGTTTGGTCAACAGCCACATTTTATGAGATGGCCGGTGTCTTTGTCGTTTTTCAGGAGCAAGGGCTCTGTATTCAGTTTACCGCAGTCCACATTGTCCTTGAATTAATTTAGGAAAGTGTTACTTAAAACAAAAACTTACACTTTTTTGTTGTCAATTCCAAGTCTTTCAGCCAACTGCCCAACACATAATATAGTTATGGATATTATGTAAGAACTGGAAGAAACTCAAAACTTCAAATCCTTTCCTCGCAATTATATATTTTATATTAACAATGATCCCATTTTATATTAACAATGATCTAACTTACTGCTTGCTCTTTTATTAGCTTTGTTTTCTTATTTTAACTAAAGCCACATTGGTTTTCATTTTCCAGGATTAACAAACACAGAATAATCCTCTGCTGATTGATGCTGATTAAACGCCACATTAATGTGGTGCAGCAGCCCAATATTTCCTGTGAAGTTTAATGGGAGGGACCCTGTCATTTAATGCGATGGCAGTGACGGGGCAGCGACTGTGACCCTGGAGATGTGGGCCCCACTAGAAAGACATTAATGTCATGTCCACAGGAAAAATGAATCCTGACAGCGCACTCCTGGGAGCTGGGCACTTGGGCTGCTCAGGGGTGCACCAGGGGGTATTGTTTGGCACCCTGTACTCGTTTAGGCAAAGCAATCTGGTGCTGTCAATTGTGCCAGTGACCTCATCTCTCGCCTGGTTCAATTATCGCACCCAATAACATCTCAGTAATGGAAATGTGACACAGGATGAAGGTTTATATCTGTGTGACTGGCCCGGGTCACAAAGGTGGGCCTTCATTAAAAGGACGGAACCCAGTGATTTAAAGAGACTAACTGAGAATTCGATGTGCCCCACTCTCTCTCTCTCTCTCTGTCTCTCTCTCTACTTGTCTATTCAAGGTGTCCTCAATTACACTCTTCTTGTAAAGCAATGTCAAAGAATTCCATAACCTAGTGCTTGGGATTTTTTTTCAAGGGTTCATTTACTGAAAAGAAAAGTGCCTGGCAGTCTATTGTTCACAAGTAGTTACTCTGAAATATTTAATTGAAGTCAAAAGGCTTCTTCAGTGTACTTTTAAATGGCAGAGATCATGTTTTATGGCAAAGGTCTGCTTTTTGTTTAGTTTATGAAAATCATGATGAGAGAAAGCACTGTCTCTATATATTAAATTTTAATCTAAATGAAGTTAAAATGGTCTATTAAGCAAAACCTGTCCAGTCCACATTTTACAATGGTCTTTGAATGTGTACAGCTGTGCTCTTCTGATCTTCTCTTTGGATCACACAGTACTTTCCATTTAAAATGGAAAAATGGGTAGTATTACGACTATATCTGTACATTGTGGTTTGTACAATATTAAATATGAAAATACACAATACACACAAACTCAAAAACAAACATTTTTTTGACAAAAATGTTCAAAACACACTAATAGCATTTCTACCATAATCACTAAATTGACAAATACATTTCCTGACATTCAGATCAGAGAGTTATTTAGAACATTGGCCTTTGGAGCTAAGAGGTCAATTCAAGTTCAGAAGGTGCTGCTAGCTTCACAGTCATCAATGCCGCCACATTTACACATGCATGCATGCACATGTTCAGAACTGAACCACAATCACACAACCATTGATCACTACCCTGAGAAATCTTAACAGAGAAATAATGTAAAAAAATATACAATGACAATTTTTGTAACAGATGTCATGTTGTGGGATGTAACAATAACCCTGAGACATAACAAGGTTGTCACTTCAATGAAAGCAAGAAGTAATGTGATGTTCGTAATAATCTTTAAGCATATTAAAACAGTTTTTCCTCACTGATATTACCTCTGGCTGGCTCACAGGGGACATTGGAGGTTTGGTTTTCAAAGCATTTTGTCATCCACCTGACCTTGTCATCTATGCTCCTCCAGATTGGATGTGTTGGGGATCATTCATCTTCATGGACTAATTCAGCTCACAACACAGTACTATGCCAAACAGAACCCATCTTAATAGGTCTGCTTGAATCAACAGCATCATTTTTAGTTGCATTTTAAATGAAACTGTAGTAATTATATAAACATAGAATTTATTTATTGACTAAAATAATTGTAATTATTTTATTTTACTTTATTTGGGACTTTATTTTAATTTTGTTTGTCAATAAACAACTATGCACCTAGGTGAAAGATTCTGTCTGATGCACAGTCTGCTTGCTGCTGGGAAAACTATGACTCCAGCCTTAGATTTTAAACAGGCACTCCCAACTACTCTACTGTAATGCTTATTATGATAGGTCTTCACTCTACAAAAGACATCAATCTCACTGGTACACCTTCATTTACAAATAACTCACAGGAAAAAGCAACTTTTATCTTCCTGGCCCATGAAATCCACACACAAAACACGATACCCCTCACTTATCATTTAAGTACACAGTCACACACATTTAGAAAAACAACACTCAGACTTCTCGACATACTAGTGGTTACATGTAAAACCAAAATAGAATATTTTCTACTAAGTGTTTGTAATTATGACTGTTAAATGTATGGTACCTTATAATGTCCTGACTTGACCTTTTGTATTCCCTGTGCTGTGTTTATGTGGTTATTGTTTTATCACTGTTCCAGTAAATGTTTTTATTTGTGTTTACTATTGCCTGTTTCTTGCTTAAAAAAAAAAAAACACGTGTACTCTGTTTGCAAAATCGAAAAATGAGAATTTGTTCCTGACAATTTACTTGTTCAATCAAAATTGCAAAAATAAATCAAATTGACTGAATTTAAGTTTTAGCTGTGGCCATCCATTACCACAGTGTAGTGATATGCCATTTATTTAATTTTTACTTTTAAAATGGCATTCATTTCAAATTAAAATGCAAATTTGAAAAACAATTGTCATTATGTTTTTTTTTTGGTAATCTTATTGCTATAAATTTGTTTCTTATCTCATTTTACCAGTGTGGTTGACATAGTAATCTATTTCCATCATATGTTTTCATCCTCAGTAATAACTATGTCCTTTATTTTTCATACATTTATTTATTAATTATTAATTAATCATCTTATATATTCTACCACTTTGCCAAAAGCAATTTTTATGTTGTGCTTGATACATTCAGTGGCACATTTATAACCAAGGGTGGTATGCGGAATAAAATTTGATTGATTGATTTGATTGGTTTGTAACGAGATGACGGCGATTGGATTTGTTAAAGTTTAATCAGTGTAAAATTATCTGTCAGGCTCCAGGGAGACAGTTAATTTTGCTTAGAAATGAGTCACAGTGGGACCACGCCTCATGCTGTTTTTATTGCACAACAAGGGTGAACCCCATGTGACCCTCAGATCACCCTTTGACCTCATGAGTCAAAGCTGATAAATGCAATGAGGCAGTGCTTTAATTCATGTGCAGTGAAATTAGTGAGGTTTCCCTGACTGCAGCTGTCAGAATGGAACATTTTTAAATGCAAATTATTTTGTACTTTTACTGTGTTAAAACAACTGAAAGAAAATGCCAGAAAAAGGACCTGACTCACTGATTTGACTGAGCAGTTACGTGTTGCCCTAGAGAGCCCTCCTCTTTAAATTTTTTATTCCTTATTTTTTTCTCTGACCTGTCACAAGTTAGTGATTGAGTTAACAGTGTGAAGAAAAAAAAAGCTATCTTGTCAGAGTAAAACTTAACTTTAATCTTGACTGGATCCCTTTCAAGGGAGACACGTCAAGCGGGGCAACCGGAGAAAACCTCTCTAATGATCCGTCCAATTTATCGGCCTGAGCAGCCACTGCCAAGAGCCCTGGTCAGAGTGACTGACAGCCGGGTCTTTCCACAGAAAGGCAGCGCTTTTTGTTATTCCAGCCCTCCTTCGCCGGTCGGGAAACAGAGGGAGTCGGGGGCGGCCAGTTTTCCCCACGCTGCCATTATCGAGCGCCTGCCACCAGCGATCAGCGGAGGCGGTGCCAGGAAGATGCGGGGAGAAGGCCCGGATTAGCCCCCTGTCTGCCGGGCCGCTGGGCACATGCCCACTCCATGAGCTCCACGGCTTGGCCCAGCTTTAAACACAGCTGCCAACTTAATTGGACCGTTAAGACGGACAGCTTCTTTTCATCATCTTTTTTTATTATTTTAAAAAAATGTAATTACGGAGTTTTGTTCGGCTGGACAGGGTAGTTCATGAAAGAGAAATGTTTCCAGTTGCAGTGCCTAGAAATGTACAGAAAAATGCCGCTTTTTACATGAAGTCTGCAAATAATTAGCTTCTTGGAAATTAATACGCTAAAAAAGACTTGATGGGAATGGGAAGGACAACCTCTCCAGCCTTTCCAAATTGTATTGTATGTACAAACAAAACAACCTCGGAAGGGTAGAGCCAATTCGTAATAACAGACTACTAACAGTCAGTTATTATTTAGCTTCTCCTCCTTATGTGTAACAGATTTTTCATTCAAGAATTTTTGTATAACATTTATAATATTTATTTATAATAAAATAAATGTTCATCTTACCATTTTAAGATAACATATTTTATGCAACAGTCATTTTGAGGTAGAAAAAATAGGCACAAAAATATACTCATCTGTTTTCATAAACAAAAACAACAGAAATTATAATTATTTTTAAAGCAGATGGAATTATCAGAATCTGTGGAGAATAATGTAATTGTAGAACAACACTAAGACAGGTAAATATTACCCATATAAACTGGACTTTATCAAAATGTAAATCATTTTCAAAAGAAGTACTTACCTGGAATATATGTATAGGAGTTTATATACATTATAATGTCATTTAAGGTTAGGGGTTGGCAGTAAAACTGCCAGATGTGGACAGAAAAAGGCAAAGGACAATTTTTGTGTCAAACCCTCCTTAATTGTGAAAGTGATGAACTTACCAATTAAATAAAACTCAGAAGATACTATGGATAGTGAAAGCTACCGCCCTTTTCATTGTGCCGTCTTATTTTAAAATGAACTTTCTGTTGTCAGGAAAAGGTCTTTAAAGGAGATCTCTGAACTATGAATATTTTATATTTACTTTTTTAAATTCAAGGCGTGCTCTTTCAGCAAGTCATTCCTCATTGAAAGAATATGTGAGCACCGTCTCTAGTTTTGTTTTCGTTCTCTAGCATTTCGTTCTCTAAAATCATCAGCATGAGGCAACCACACATTTATATGCTGACATGTTTTTCTTTGTGATTCTTGGTGTCTTTAAGATAGAGCTTACGGAGGTATCTGCTGGGGAAAAAAAAAAACATTTTCTTTCATCCTTTCATGCAGGGTGTTGTATTTCTCCATTTACTGGCAGATTTGGCCGTTAGCAATGCTGACTTGCGTCATAAGCTCAAGCAGTGTTGTGGGCTTCATTTTTGAGCAGGATTTTCCTTTTCTCCTGGATTAATACAATTGCAGAAAAAAATCATGACGGTACTGCAGAAAAAGTCTTTCATAATAGTCTGGACCTGCATAAATTAATGCCAACTTTTGTATCATACAGAATAATAATGACAACATTTTTAACACTTTTGAAGTCAGAGTGGTATTTTGAAAATGCAGAGGCATATGATGATGGATGAATAAAATGGAGCTTTTGAAATTTTGATATAATCAGGAAGCAGCCCTGACCGAGATATCCTTCCACTCAGTGCATCATTTGAGAGTGTTACAGTTACATCAGTTACATTATTCAAAAAAATTTCTGGAACTTTGGGGGTGGCAGGGTGTTTATAATTAAAATACCACTTGCATGCTTCTCTCAATCAGACCTATTTCAGTACAGCACTTTTCAGTATAAGTTACATAACCTTTTCCAATTTGCATGCATATGGACACACATTCATTCAATACAAAAAAAAAAATAGTTCAGTATAAAACTACACGACTATCATCATTCAAATTGATTTTTATTGCTGTATCAATTCTTTCTGCAGTCCCTTTTCATTCTTTTCTTTTTTTAATTGATACATGAATAAACAATAACCCCTTTCATGTTTTCTGGAACAAGCAAATAACAACACAGTAACTTCGGCTGTAACTTTGATTGAATTTTGAATTGTCCCTTGAGTGACATTATTATTTATGAACTGATTAATGCAGCAGTGTCAAATATGAAATAATCATAGCCTTTGAGATTATATTTTAGAAACCTCACTATTATATATGAACGGATATTCAACTGATTAAATAGTGATATGCTATTTATTTTGAAAGAATATTACAGGTCCAAATAACAACTTGCTGTGTTTAATGGCATCAGAAAATGATGATAAGTACCTATTTTGTTTTGAATAGAATTTATTTTGAACACTTGACATAACTTTTTATGCCCCATTTGTATTTAATTGTATTGTATACCCCATCCTTTGTATTTAGGGCTTTGTGGAAACAATCAACTTTTGAGAAAGAGAATACGTCTTTCCACAGAGAAACAGGCTCAGTATCAAATGAGTGGTATATTTTATTGATAATATGTGTTACATTGCTGAAGGTGGAATCCTTCAATGTGAAGAGTGCCCTGCTGAGAGATCAGCTGACTAAAATGGATGGAATAACAACAATGTTCATTTGGTAACTGTACATTTAGCTGTTCAAAATTAAGTGCAAGATGGGCTGTATAGGCAAAATAATAATTTAAATAACCATAATTAAAGCTGGAAAATTTCCTGACAAAGTACACTGTAGAGAGCTAGGCACTGGGGAACACCTTAACATGCTTCTGTTTGAAGTTCATGAATGTATTTGAGGCATTAAAGTATGTCTATAAACTATTTGATGACCAGCATTATTGAAAATTAAGAATGTTTTCATGCTGTGTGCTCTGTAACCAAAAATAGGTATTGCAAATATGAACAGAAATAGGGAGTCAGGTACTGTTGACCTCACTATGTTGATGTCATGTAATTGTGTATGCCCACAGCCTGGCGCTTTTCAGTGATGGGACATTGGTAAGTGTTGTCAGGGTGTGTGGAGGGTTTTGCCTGCATTATGAATTGCTTTAATCTGAACAGACTTGTGAATGTTCCAAGTTTGGCAATTGTGAACTGTTTTTTTCTTTGTATATACAGAGGTTGATTCTAATCTATGTTGGACTTCATGTGTGTGTTTCCTCTGCAGAGCAAAGAAAGCTTAACCAACACCTGAACAGCAACCCTTCAGCCTTGTCCCAATAACTATCTCATCCCATATTAGTTAACCTCCACTCCCATCTTTCTGGAAGTTTCTAAATTCCTGTCTTAATTGCATTTCACAAGGGTGGCATTTTCTGTGGGGGAATGGGAGTTGTTTTCCTGACTGACACTATGACATCCATCTTACTGGAGAAACCTCGTGTTTAGTTGTGTTAGTTCTGCATTTAGTCTATCTTCTGTGAAAATCTATCCACAGCATCAACAAGTACATTTTGGAAAATTCAAGAACAACATCTCCCACTGGGATTTTTCAATAAATCCCTTTGACTGCTGCTCACTGGGCAGCTCCGTAGAGGCATGATCTGTATGTCATGAGGCATGGCTTGCAAGCTCCCGCACGATGATGGACGAGAACTTTCTCGATCCTCTGGCTGGATACTGGCGTATGTCTCCCGGCCGGCCTTGTTTTCTGTGTGATTTACACTGCCGCATGGGGCGAGAGTGTCCAGCGGTGGCTAACGGCAGTCACTCTGTCATCCTGCCTTTTCCACAGGGCGCAGTGATTATTCCAGCCGACAGCCGAGAGTTCATTTCTCGGCTCCTTTCGGTTTAGAGTGCCGGCCATCCATTTCCACAAAGAGGATTTCGCTCCAAACGGCTTACGAACTGCTGCTGCTTTGAAGTGCCGTAATCCGTCCCGTACTTTCAGACAACCTCTCCTGAGATACTGATGAGCACTGAAAAAGGCAGAAAATTGGGTAAAATGTGTCATTTCCTCTCCATGGTCAATTTTTCCTCTATCTTTATATATGTGTTTCCATAGCGTACTTGCATGGAAACCCGTTGGATAAGGTCACACCTCTTCCCCAGGGGTCAGTCCTTGACACAGCTGTCAAAACTCTTTCATACCATCTGCCTTTTTGTGACATGTCTTTGCAATTTCTTTACTCATACTGTCCAGGTTAATGTTTTGGTCAACAGTGTAAATTGTACATAAAACAGTTGCTCCTCACAGATAAAAGACTCCTCCCTTAAATAAAGTTTTTCACACTGATGGTAACATAAGCCTTTAAGTGACAGCTCATAAGATGATGTTGGAATTTGAGGTGGATGTGTATTTAATGGACACCTACATTACAGACCAAAGATGATTAAGTGCTGCTAAGGATGTTGTAGACAAAAATTCGTAACATTACAGACCAAACTCATGGACATTACAGACCAAACTCATGACATTGCAGCCCAGATTCATAACATTATACTCCAGACTCATGACATAAGAGACCAAACACATGACATTGCAGACAAAACTCATGGACATTATAGACCAAAGTCAGCTGGTGCCTCTGTAGCTTTAGAGCACTGAGCAAGATGGGGAGGCACTCAGAGCTCTTCGGCTTCCCCACACGCCCCTCTCTGCTGCTGGCTAAGTGTCTTCACCCGACCAGGCCCTAATGTGGATGAGGTTTGCATGTAATTGGACGAGAGCATCACGACTTTCGAGATACAGCGTGCCAGCACTGGTGACGGTTAAGTAAAGAGACACACACTTTACATAAATTTGTGGTTAGAAGCTTTGTGTGATAATAATATTTTCATGACCGCATTTAAGAAAAGGTGGCACAATGAGATTTATCCATGTTCTGCGGGAAAAAAAACAGGTCTGGGAATTCTGGCTCCTGTGTTTGCTTTTCAGTGCCCGTATATTTACACCCCTGTAAAGGATATTATATAATGGCTCTTTGAATTCCAGAGATGTGTCCAATGGGATTATGCTCTCTTAGTTGAATTGATTTTGCTGTGTGTATGTGGGTCAGAGGACTGCTCAGATTACATCCATGTGAAATGCTCTACAGCATACCTGATGAATTTGTTTACCTGTAGCTAAGCACCAATACTGGTACTATGCACTGATAATTCAACTCAGTTCAGTTCAATTCAATTCAATTTTATTTCTATAATGCGTTTTTAAAGGACATTTGTCATAAAGAATCTTTACCGAGAGCCTGGACTTGAACCCCCAAAAGCAGCCTATGGCAGCAGTGGCACGGAAAAACTCCCTAGGTAAGAAACCTGGAGCAGAGCACAGCTCAAAAAGGGAACTCATCAGCTTCTGGCCAGCACTCGACAGTCTAATTAGGTTTAAGGTGGTGTGGAAGTATATTAGATAAGTCTATTGTGCAGGGATGAGAAGTCTGAAGATGAGGGGATCGCTGGGTCGAGGGGACTGACCGGTTAGGTCAAGTGGCTGGGCACGGTCAGGCAAAAGAGCAGGTGAGGCATCTGGAGCTGGATCCCAAGGATGTGGGCTGGGCTGCACGATCAATTCTTGCTCAATAAAGCAAGCATTGATTCAAATCCATCTTTCAAGTTTATAATTTTTAAATAATTAAAACATAAATAGGATTTTTAACATGTGCACTGTACACATGTAGCAGAGAAAAGCAATGACTGAAGTCCCTCAGCACATATGATTTCTCACTTACTTTATTGTGCTAAAGAGATATGCCAATCAATGTTCTAAAAGCTTGATAAAAGGTTAGCTGATTAATTCAGTCAACTGATTTTTGCAGTAAAATAAAAAAGCCCAGCTTTGTTAAATGCATATGTCCTGTGCATACTGGCAGCCAACAAGTGAGTGAATGTTCATAATGTATACATGGTAAAACAGAGGTCTTGGAGCAGTATTCTTATTCTTTTTCTGGCAATGGCTTTAATTGATTTATATACTTACCATGATAGCCGCATTGTCCATTCAAGGAGCCAGCACCACAGCTTTACTGTCCCAAGTTCAGAACTGCTGATCTGTAGCCAGACACAAGGCAAGCACTTTAGACATGGGCTTACTCCTCAAATCAAAATGGGTGGTCAGTTCACTAAACTAACTCCTCTCAGCAAAGTCTCTGCCAGATGAGGTCAGTAAAGCTTTATACCAGAGATGCTATACAACATAGAAAGGTAACAGAGGAACCAGTCTTCCGCAAAGTGCTCAGCCTGACGTCTGTTGTGCAGGTGCTATGCGACCTTCGCAGCCCCTGTGTACATTGGATCCCATTTACTTGTCCTTTTTGAGCCAACCTCAGCTGCCGACGAGAACCGAGAGCCTCAGAAACACATTAGAAACACACATCAAAGTCGACGCTCGCACCACCGTCTGTTCGCCGAGCTGTACTTTGTTTCCGTGAAGTGTTTTCATTTTTACATTGAGCCTGTTTTTCTCTCTGTACTTCTGTTCTGTGTGACGATGGACTTCCACTTCGCTTCGCTCTGAAGCATCCAGGCACTGCTGAGTTTCTGTCGGTTTCCGTTTCAGTGTTGTCAGCCCAGTTTATTCAGGCCGACAAGCGACTCAACACAGAGCGGAAGGCAGCGGTTGGCTTTGGGCAGGCTGGGCCGGTGGCATGCTAAAGCCAGATAACTCTTGGAAACGTTCAGTGGTTTGGACAGGGGGGCAGTGGAACAGTGTCAGTGTTTCTCATTAAATACTTCATTCCATTTTTTCGTGTTGGAGGTCTGGAAACATGAGAAATGTCCTAGAAAGGGCAGATTAATAAAGTGCAATTTCTGAAGCGGCTTTTGTTAAGCGCCCCTTCTGCCTCTTTGATTGGAGCCACTTTGCCTCTGTGTTTTGCATCTCCTTTTGCCGGTCTTCTGTGTAGCCAAAGTTCAGGATCGCTTTGGAACACATTCAGGAACAAAAACGATGAGATTCTCAGACTTATTCTTCATCAGGGCTAAAGCTGACAACATTCCACCATGAAGTGATCAATATCTGTATTTTCCCCCTAGCTGATTGGTATTCCCATTGGTTTTGACAATCCACCTCAGCAGAAACTTAACTCCAGGAAAAGCAAAACCATATGAGTAATGATGGTGATTGTTAAAGTAATATTCCGGGCTTTCTTATTCTCCCATAACAAGTTGGCAGTAGGCTGAAGCCTCATCTATAGTTAACTATTGAGGCCTAATTTGTCATGGAAAAGGATATAGTGATGCATGTAGAATTCCTGTTGGATGTGTATCCTAGCCATAGCAAAGCAGTTATTTCTGTAGACATTGATACAGTACTATCAACAGGAAATATCTGGTACATGAATTTTCTAGTGAGTGGCCACTGCAAAGGTGATCAGCTTTTGGTAAACTTTTTAAGATATAGATGATTGCCTGCATATTGTCACGATTTTTATTATTTTTTCAGGTTTAACCAAAATATTTTTCAGAATTATTTTTATGCTTCATAATCATTTCAGAATTAACCCCAGGAAAGTATAATTGCCAGAATGATTTTAATTAGAAAAGAGCTGCATGCACATGGTATATGTCATCTTGAACCCATTAAATATTTTACGTCACAGAATCACAGTCATTTAAGCATACCTGCCTAAAAGTGAATCCCTTTATCAGTTAATGTATCAGTTTATCACTACTTTTTTCTCAAAGAGAAGTTCAATTTATCGATTCATACGCAAATTACTGACATTCATTAATCAAATCATGTGATTTTCATACATAAAATAACAAAATGTCACTTATACTGCTTGATTAACTAGATATATTTGTACAATATTTTTATCCAGTCTTATCAATGTTTACAGTACTAGCAAGACACCTTATTCTTTGAGAAGCTGCACACAATTGGTATATTTTCAGCAGTGTCATGTCTCATTATAATACTCTTTCATAATTTTGTTCCCTGAATGGTAATTTTTGGTTTGTATATAAATAAATCTGCAGACTATATACATTAACCTTAACTGTGGCTTCTAGATGTGTATTATTCCAAAGGACCAAAGTATTGAAATTGCTTTGTATGGATTGTAATCATAATATGCTTATAGAGAATTTTCAAACTGTTGATTTACCCCACATCTCTTCTGGTGGCCATTGGGTGCACTGTTACCTTGCCAAACATCCATAAAAGAGAAAACAAGTGCATCTGTGCTACATACAGTACATATAATCAATGTGGATATACAGTAAGAAGAACTGTGCCAATGATTGTTCCTCTCCAATACTGTTTGATATTAAAATGTTCAAAGCAGACAGATGTTAAAACTCTGAAATATTGGAAAATTCATTTACTTTAGCATATTTTGGCCACATTAAGACACTCCAGTACCATCTAAATTGTTATTAGTCACTCTAATCTCTTTGAAAAGGTGGAAAATAACTAGGGATTTGACAAGGAGGAAAAACATCAGGTAGCCAATTAAACTTAAATGCCCCCACAGTGCTCTCTACCTCTGCTTAACATTCATTACTGGCATGGCCTGTGTACTGTTTTATCGGCAGGAAACTTTACTGCATTGAACTGACAATCACCCCGATAAACCTGTGTGTTAATTAAAGAGGGATGGAGATACAGTATTTGTAATCCACGGAGCAAACCAGCGTTTTTGTACCGCTTGCCTGTCTTTATCCCAGCACTGCCTGGCACTGCTCAACGCTCCGAATTGAATGAAGTATTTAAATCTGACACTTGGTTGGATTAAAGGTGACGAGAGAGTGAGAAAATGAGATACTCAAAGGTGAACCAGGGGACAATATGGAGGATTTATGTATAATAAGTATAAAGTACACCAGTGCTATTAGAATATTTCCCCCCTCTGCTGCATGAATGCACAGAAGATTCTGTGTTTTTTTTTCCATCTCTGATTATTGTGGTTGTTAATCAAAGACATTTCCATCCTTTAAAATCAAAAGTGTAATGGTCCCAATTTTACACCACCTCCGTCTTCTTTGTGTGAAGAAATGATCTGTATCTAAAATTAACACCTTTATGACACATTAAAAACTGGTTGCCTTTATTGAGATTTTTTTCTTCTGTGATTCAGTGAACATCTGATTTGGCAAAACGCAGGCAAACAAATCCAGGAGAACACTTCCTCCATGTGGATCTCAGTGCGGTCTGACTGATACAGCATTTAATCCTCTTGCCTTTGATTCCTCTGCGGATGGCAGATTAATGAACATGTGCAGAGCTAAGACACTGAGCGCTTTACCTAATTGCAGCATTAACTGAGAAACTTCACAATGCACTGTGCCAAGACAGACATGTGCTTCTCCCAGCCTCCCTCGTGATCAGGGCAGCAGGAAGAATTGGACTCAGTTTTGTGACTCTCAGATATAAAAAAAAATTCCACAGTGGTGTCACATTAAAGTTATCATATTTTATATTGCGTATTATTTGAAAGGAACATAGGGTGGGTCCATGAGGAAAGGAAAACCCAGGGAAGGGTTTGACTGGACCCAAATGGGCCTGGTAATGCTGTTCCTCATTTCATTATCACATACCAATAATATATTTCAGGCTCTTAGTAGACATTTGTGTTTAATCAGGAAGCAAACAATTTTTAATCCTAGCAACTAAATAAATTACTACTTTGGTCCTTAGGATAAATTCTATCATCCTATAAACAAGAGAGAATAGAAATCTAATAAATACATGTAGAACCAAATGCAGTTTTCCAAATGTAAGGACCAACAGCAATAAATATGTTCCTCCAGTGTTTACCCAGAACAGCCTGTTTATTTAGAAGCAGTTGTTTAAAATACATCAGCACATCACAGTAAGTCAGCTCTTCCACCACTTTCTGCCCTGTGACATCGCGACAGATCCGACAGGCACTCTGAACTCTAGCCGCTACGCCACCCGCCAACCATCCATTGATTGACAGGTCTGAATTGCTCTGCTCTTGTCTGGAGCTGCCACAGGAGATGCTGACCAGAAAATGCCTTCTTCCAAAGCCAATATCACTCTCAGTCTAGAAACAACAAAATCATAGTGTTTAAAATTTCTCTTGACCTTTATTTAAAATGACAAATGAGATATGGCATTGTAGATCCAGCTAACTCATCAAATCTCACAACATACTATATTTGTAATGTTGTGGTTTTGTTTTCATATTGCTACAACCTCATAACAGTATTCACACAAAGTTATGTATTAGCCAGGAGCAGCCAATAATACAGCAAGCTATCTATGTATAGAACAAAAAATCATTTATTGGTACTGTAGTATCACACATTGGCCAGGCCATACTCTGTTTAAACAAAGATGTGGGATGTGAGTTTTGAGAAAATCCCTATGCCTTTTTTTCAGATGAATATATTTTCTTATGACAAAAAAACTCCCCATCTCAGGATCTTATGTCAGCTGTGTTCAACACCTCCATCCAGCCTCCCCCCGATCTCCACCTCACTGTTCTTTCTCCTGTCCTGTGATGCCTTGGTGGGCAGGTGGTTGGTGGTGGTGGAGGACCTCAGTCTCATCTTGACAGCTAGATGTGATCCTTTTTGTTAATTCTTGATCAAAGATATTATTATTGAAGTTCCAAACACAGATTCTACATAGATAGAATTTACAGAAAATCCCCAGGCTGTTAATGAAAACGAGACAAACCAGTCATGTCCACAACTATAAAAATTGCACTTACCACTTCCTTTGTGCATTAGCTGTTCACAGTATCTCTCCTCCACCATATCTCTCCCTTTCTTTGCTCTGTTTATGATGTCCACACGGTGGGTCATCAACCTTGGATGAAGGGCAGTTGTGATCCCTTCATCAGATTCCAAGCCAAATAAAGTTCCTCTATAACCACATCAAACACTAACCTTCATGCTTTGGTTGCATGGAAATTCATTTCTACTGAATAATGATAATGTGAACCATGTCACCAAAAGACATCCACCAGTTTAGTTTATGGTTTTGCAAATGCACACCATAAACACTAGCACTTTTTCAGGAAATTACTCTCTAGTTAATCATGACTCTGGCAGGCCCACAGCTGTATGCAGGTAACCTTTAATGTGCAAGTGCTCCTTAAGGAGGGGAAAACAGGCTAATAAAGCATTGGGGATTTGAGGTTTGGTTGTGTATCACACACATATGTTCTCTGTTCTCTTCTTTAAATGCATTTATAGCTATTCACCGTAGCACTGTATAAAGTCTAGTCTAGTTACGCCTTTCCATAATTCATGTGCTGTTTTGACATCCTATTTTTATCACTCATACTTTGTACTGCATAAGCTTTCCATCAGCCAATTAATATAATGCGTTATTGAGTGTCTCATCCATGCAAATTCAATGTTTATAAAGCAACATTTTGTTCAGTGCAAATATGCTGTGTTTTTGGAACATACAGAACACATCTTCCCAGATACACATCCTCCTGGTGCCTATGTATGCTATGTCCATGCTGCTTTCTGTTTCACACAGTATTAATGGACTGTACCAAACAACAGTGTATTTTGGGATAAAGGTATTAATATTCAGCAGTGATTTCGGCAGATGTTTAGAACTGGAGCACGACAAACATGCTAACAGATTAATAATGCAGTGATTCTTTTTGCTCTGCACATTTCATCTCAGAGCAACTTCTTAATTTGTCCCAGTGAGGTGCACTGGTGCAGCACCAAACGTGAAACTGAAAGGACTGAAAGATGAGCATTGAACACGGCCTGGCTTTTAAGGCCCATACTGAGTCAAGTGTATTACATGTTCTCACAACATTTGTAGTTGACTGATGGTCTCGGTGGTACTGTAATTTTCAAATATGGGTTTTGTGTAAAATAGCTTGAAGATGATATGTTTAATTTCACATTAAATTGTGTACATGATAAGTTATGTAGTTCTGTGTGGTCCAATTAAATTAATTTGAGAGAAAATCCTTAGTTGACGACCAAAATTTAACTCAATTTGTTACGAATTGTTTGTCATTTGTTAAAAAGTCCGTAATTTACTTGTAATTCTGTTATTTGGGCACATAGCAGTATGAGGTCATGGATGCCCATCTGCTACATTGTGTTTCATATCATTATTTAACTATCAAGACCACAAGCTATTCATCTGTGTTTATATGTCTTAGTTACTGAGTTTGTCTGAGATAATACAGCAGATGCATCAGTGTAATTAAAACAATTATCAGTGTAATTAAAACTCTAATGTATTCTGGCCTGTTGTATATTATTTTTATCAATTCAGTGTGTGAATGGAAAGAACAATTTTCGGCTGAGCAATTCTTCAGGTTCTGAAATAAAAAAGCAGCACTTAATCAGGTTTTGATACTGAAAACATTACAAATGCAGCAGAACCAAATGACACCCTTTAATTCACTTAAAACAGCAGACTAACCACTCAGTCAGGAATTGTTCAGCACACTCATAAAACTCATAAAGTAAAATAAAATACTTCATTATTATGCTTTTTGGATTATTGAAAGTCTAATATGTTTACATGCTTTAAATTGTTTTCGGTGTTAAGAGTAAAAATTCTATGATCATGGAATGTCATGTAACTGGGAAAAGAACAGCACACTATTGCAAGTTTGAAATTCTGTGTACCAATTCAACACCATGGAAAACTATAGAAATCTTTCTTTAAAAAAACTAGATGATCCTGCCACATACCTGTCCCTAAAATGTCACTAGAATTTAGTATTATTCAGTTACATTTTTTGAAAATTTCACAGGGGAAACGCCCCCAGACTTCTCTAGTTGAAATACTATGCACTTGCAAAGCATTTAGAAAATGGACGGTGTGCTGACTGTCAAGAGGAAAGCCACAGTAAGATAAATGGTTTGAGGCAAAATGATAATAAGAACATTACCTCTTATGCATGCATTATTAATAACTTCTTCAACATTACTTTCAGAACAACAGGCAAAAAGAAGCCATTTGCTGCATATGTCTCAAGTACTGTGCTATGCTAAACTAGAGGTTAACTTGTAGGGAACAGGCAATGTTTCGTACATATGACCTACATCTTGCTTTGATGTGAAATTCAGTTTGCAACAATATCTAGGAAATTCAACCCAGATGTGTTCTTCAAGGTCAGTTTCCACACGCATCCAAATAAGTGGATATGTTACTCCATTTTATATAAAACAAATGACACTGTCAATAAAGGCCAGTGTGTATGTAGATAAGTAAACAGTTTTGCATTTTGGCATCTTTTTGGATGTAATGAAACTGAGTTGTGATTATTGCTGTTTCTTCTTCTGAGAGCAATCACTGCATCGTGTAAACTATTGATATGGTAAGAACAGCAAAGGCTTTACTTTATAGCATTCAAATATAGCATGAAAGAGATGATTCCAAATAGCTGGTTCACTGAGATCTACACAGGGGAAGTAAAAAAAAACATGTAAATTAAAATGGAAAATCTGCTTGTTAGATTAAAGGAATTTCATACTGACACAAGCTCCAATTAAATGTGGATAATTAATGAATTCTACCTCCTGTCTGAGGCAAGCAGGCACACCATCACTGTCTAGCACCTTGGTGTTTGAAGTTCACACTGAGGGGATGGGTGATAAAGGTTTGTGCTGTGTGTGAGTGGGTGGGACTTGCACCCCTCACAGACCAATGGAACCAAACCTTTTCCACCCGTCCCCTGTAGATGAGACTTTTTTCTCTGATGTTGATGTTGAAATCTCTTGTGTGACTTTTACCTTTGGTGATGCAAGGACTGCAGATGTTGACTGAGTATGCCAGCGATGTCTCGCTTCTGTATTCGTTGCAGCCGAGTGAGATGTAATATTAATCCCATTTTAACATATAATAGGATCATGTCATTTAATTAAAAATAACTCAAGCGCAATTTACAGTACAATACTGGAAGTGTTATAAAGTTGAGGCGTAGTTCACAGTTGCCTGCTCACTTACTCCAGAGGCTGTTGTATTATGTTATATCCTACAGTGTAAGACTTTGTGATACAATTATTATTATACAATTACTCATTATGTGATTGCCATTTTATCATTTCATAATTAATACCTCTGACTGATCTCCAAAAGAACAAAAAAGACAGGTTTTATGTAACACATTGAGAGAAATGTTCAAAAAATGAAAGCACCATATTCATTCTTTCAGTATTTTGTATAAGACATAGATTTATCAATATGAGCAGTATGGAATGTCAGCTAAGTATTAACACTCATTGTAGGCCATATACATGCTATTACGATATGTCTGTTTGTCAAAAGTACAGACAGAGGCTTTGGAAACAGATTACCAGATTGATTTAATGTTATTTAGATATTTGTCTTGGATGTGTGAAGAAAAAAAGAAATGCTCAACTCTGAGTCTAAATAACAATTAAGTTTGACGAACAAACAGTGCAAACAACATGTGTTTCAGATTACCGTTCAGTGTTTCACCATCCGAAGCAATTCTGTTACATATCTTTATTTTGACGACATTTGTAATTGTATCTCGTGAATCAATTAAGGAAGGTCGGCCAAGGGTTACATGCAGAAGAGTCATATTAGAAAAGGTCGCATTACGGTACAGAAAAAAAAGTCATGAGAGGGCTTATACAGCTCTTTTAATCAAATTCAGCAGTGCGAGGCCTTGCTAATGTGTCACAGCAGGAAACATGCTGTCACCAGTAGGGTATCCATGCTCCGAGCACCACGGTTTCACAAACGCTTTCCTTTCAATTACCTGGGACTAAGATACAAGAGCTCGCTTTGTACCAATTAGCTCCAAAAGGAAGCGGTGCCCGCCGGCAGAGACAGAGGAGAGAAGGAGCTCGAGGCGTGATTAATCCCTTCACCTTTACATCTCATTTGCATTTATGCTTTGTTATTCCAGAAGAGATGGTGTATTTTAAGACAAGGCTTTCCCAACTCCTTTGAAGCACTGAAAGGGTGAGAGAGCAAGAGAGAGAGAGGCAGAGAGAGAAAGAGAGGGAGTGAGAGAGACAGAGAGAGAGAGAGACAGAGAGACAGAGAGAGAGAGAGAGAAATCTGTGATAGAAGTTCAGCCAGACATTATGGCTTCTATTAATTCTAATACTAATATACTTTGCCCTTAACTTTCATTAAAAAATATTGCTTTTGTCACCTATCTTCATTTGGCTGAAATTGATTAAAATGCTGTAACCTTAAAAAACATAAAAGTTAAATGTGTTAATTACTTTGCTCTGAAATAATCAAGGCTTTGTCTCTTTCATGTTTATGACTTTTGGTCAAGAGGTGATGTATTTGCAGCCAAAGACAGGGGTTGCTGAAAAGCCTAATGCCTGAAACCAAAATCATGAGATGCACGTTTTTATTAAATATCGAACATTTTATTAAATATTCTCCAACGCTGAGTACTTAAAAGACCCAGCTGAACTATAGATACAGAAAAAAGTGGCTGGTGCATTCTGGAATGCACATGCACCACTCCCCTCGAAGACAAGGTGATAAGTAGTTTAAGATGGGACTTATGAATGGGACTGCTTCAAAGGAACTGCCCCATGGGAAGGCCGCTCACATTTCCTGGTGTTATTTTGGTGCCTTTTCATAATTTTAACGTCCCAGTGCTTTTTAGGGTTAGGTAGAACATAGACTATTTCCATTGCAAAAGCACCTCCTGTAACTATAACTCCATATCCTAAGTGCACTAAGAATGACAGTCGTAATTCTCAGCCTCTTGCCAGAGGACACCCTGATTAAATACATGGGGGCCAGTGCAATATTTACTCTGGTCACCGCGCGCTGGCCTCATTTCCTCAATTACAGACCGAGCTGGCCTGTCCAGCACCTCCCACATGCTGAAGCGCTAGAACAGTGCAGTCCATGTTTGTTCAGTTGTGCTACATTAGTTACATCTCCACAGAGCATAGGGCACAAACACTGCTGCTTGAAATCTATTGTTTTTACATGAAGGTAAAGAGGAAATGAAGGAGCTATTTTTAATGGAGTTCAATGAAGGTCATGGGGGGAAGGTTCAGTCATCAGAAAAGAAGGTCAGGTATAACGCTAGAACGGGATCTCTGGGAATTTCCCTGTCCTAATGTATGATAGGAGAATGAGCATCATATAAGCGATAAGCATAAGTATACAGACCTGTATGCATGTCACCGTTTGGCTGTGACTAGAGGAAGCAGTCCTAGAAACAGCAGTGTCCTCGAGGGCAAAAAGCCCAGCAAAGTATTCACACCAATTGATCAGTCTGCTCACCCTTATTTGTTATTTAATTGACTTGTGGATCTAAATCTAGGACCAGACTCTATGCACAATTTGTTTCACCCTTAAAACATAAAACAGTGTAATTTTTTGTGTTGTGTAAAAATAAAAAATTTAAAAGACCTTTCTTAATTTCATTAGTCAGAGTTAAGGACCTTTGCAGTTAGAATCTGCTCCTTGGTTTTCAGCCACAGGAAAAATCAATGCACATTTGAAATGTAGCCATGTCAGCTTGGATGACCTGCAGCAAGTCTATTGCTCGATTACCCGCTCCCTGATCGTTCGGGTCTACCACCACCGGTCATGGGGGTGGAGGACATTTTGGAAGGTGTCCAATAATAGCTCTATTTGGCATTCTGAGTCTTAATTTCCCGGCCTATTCTGAGGAAGACTCAGATTTCAGTTTCTGGATCACATCTGCTAACGAGGGTTTGTGTGACAGCCTTTGGGTATCACTTAGGGATAGTGTCATTGTTCTGGAATGGGCTGATGAGGCAGTCCCAGCCCTCCACTCAGGCCACCTAACATGATGGAAAACGTGTCTGGGAGGTAAAGAGTTTGAAAGGTTAAATGCTCGGCTCAGGGGGCATGGGATTTTTCATATATGAAAGTGGCCATCCTGCAAGCTTCCCTCGACTGCTATGCATGGTACTTCTTTCATAGAGCAGTCAGGCTTCTTTGCTTTTTTGTTTTTATCTGTATTACATGTATATTTACAGTGTATATTCATTCATGTAAGATCTTGTGCAAGAACATACTTATAACTGAATGATGAATTTCCTACACTATTTGTCTTTAGCACTTTTTCATTTGTTTCCTTTGTAAATGTTGAAATATGTAATTATTTTGCCACCAACTGAGTGCATGTATAAAATATTTGTCAAAAAATTCTTTCAGTTCTGTGATATTACATTACATTTCAATTCTATACAACATTTCTATTTTACTAGCAATTATTTGAGAAATTTAGATTTTTAAAACATTATTGGAAATGCAAATACAAATAAAAATGTAAACATAAAGCATTTAAATGTTTTAACTGTAATCCCATAAAGGGATTATGGATAAGAGGTTAAGAGTTTATGGATTATTATTATGGTTATGATTATGTTTTGAAGTGCATTCGGTCTTAAATTTGTCAACTTTCGTTGTTCAACAATCCTTGAAAATTTGTTTTAAACTCTGAAGTTGTACTTAAGTCAAAATGTGGTTTATGTAGAGAATTCTATGAACTCATACAGAACATGACCTTTTCTGCCTTCAGACAGTTCTGGGGATGCTCCTCTGTAACTTAGCATTATTGTGAGTAATGGTAAATTAAAAGCAGTTGGGTATCATTCAGTCCTTGCCGTGTACCATGATGTCAATAGACTGATTATTATTTCCTCCCCTTAAAACAATACACAGAATGACATGACTGGTCACCATTGTATTAGTTTGTGTGGGAGGTGGTGGTCATCTTGTATTTGTGACGGAAGAAATGAAAGATAACAAAGGTTTAGTTTACACATCACATTTCAGTTCATTGGACAGCTGATGTCAGTTAATAGTCAAAGTAAATATTTGTAAATGTCAAAAGTTGCATTACTTTAGCACTATCTGGTCAAGTCTGTCCACATAGTGATAGCTTTACATGCACTGTGGTTAATCACATCCCTTTCTCAAGGAAAAATGCTTTCTAAACAAGACTTGGACAAAACTAGGATGTTGGCAATGTCAGAGGCCCTGTGTGCACTAATCAGTAATTCAATGACTAATGGAAAATGTGCATATGTAAATGCACTATATCCAAGCTTATATGTAATGATGGACATAATTATTTATCTCACTGTGAATGTCCTGAGATCTACAATGGGATTTGGGCATCCATAAATGGCAAAATATAACGTAATTTAAAAATGAACATATTCATTGCTTATCTGAAGTAATTCATTTCACCATTTTGGTATTGACCATTCAAAACAGTCGTAGCCATGATTGCTTGCTGAAGTCTGAAAACAGGAAAATCGTTTTTGGAAAGCCCCATTTTACTGACTCAATATTTCTGAAGTAGTTTTGGTAAGTACTCTAGTTCTAAGGGACTTGCAAGGTTGCATTATGATACTGTATGATTTGTCTTGCACCCTGGGAATTTGTTTCCAGGGCATGCACTTCTACATTTGCACTGCAATATTGGCTCTGTATTGTTAATTGCAAAAGGAAACTCCCCCTTACTTGTGCCATTGGAATGTAGATACTACATACTATTTTATGTTTTGGACATGTTGTGAGTGATGACTCACAGGCGAATGTTCTCACCTGCCTCAAAGATCTTTTTTGGGTGTATCCGTCTTACTTTGTTTAGTTAATGGATGGTTATCATAACAACACCCTGTGCATATGCTCTGGTAATGCACTGATATTAAAGTCCCATAGCCATGAAATAGTTGACAGAACACCTCCTCCTGGCACTATAAGGTTTACATGCCTCTAATCGTCGCCAATGTAAAAATAGAGCTTGTGTTTGCGGCATGGCAGAGGAGAGTGCAGTGTTTCACCCCCCTCTTTAACGGAGCTCCAAACCCCTGTGTGAGATCAAACAGCCGCCTCGTCAGCTCCCCTCAGCTCTCTGATCCTTTTCGCTGCGTTTCATAACACTGCCAACAAACAGCAAATCCCCCGTCGCGACCCAAATTTAGCACAGCTTCCGACCTCCTCGCTCCTTATGCGTGTCTCTTTAAAATTACAACTCAAAGTGACATCTTTATTTTCACATTTCAATAATCATCCAACATGGTTTTCAGTCTGTTGTCATGTACGCGGGGGTATTATCAGTCGTCAAAGATAACTGAAATAAAAATAATACTTAGAGCTGTCTTATTTTCTGGTGAATGATGTCTGACTGGTTCTTGGTGATGGGTTACAAAGCTCAGCGTGGCTTATTTTGTCCTGAGTGTACCAGACCGGCACAGCTGCAGTCAATACCAAGTGCCTCACAGTGGCTGACTTTTCTCAAGTTCCAGGGGACAGAGCCTCCACCACAAAGTGCCTCCGTTCTCTTCCGCTAATCTTGCGCTCCTCTGTAGTCGCAGTGTCATCTGCAAGCAATTTGTTTTGGTAGGGAAACCCTTACAATCCAATATCTCACAGATCTTCAGACAGCTAAGTAATTCATCCTGTCCTTGTTAGAGCACTGCGGTCTCTTTGGCTTTCAACATTATCTGGACTATTAAGACAAGAATCAGGAAGATGGTTATGGAGCAGATGATAATTACCTAATTGAGGAAATCAGGGGTTTTATAATTCCATTAGAAGTCTGAATTCAGCATTTGCGAATTTACATATTCTGTACAGTTCCCACCTCCATGTGACAGTTCAGTTGTATGGATATTGACCTGGAAAGGCTATGGTTAACATTTCATCATCTTAAGTGTTGATTACTAACATCATTCTCAACCATGGTTTCCACTGTTCTCAAACTCTGTGACAGACTTGAAAAGGTGTTGATTACAACATAAGTCAGCCATAATCAAAATATAACATAGACATAAACACTGTTATCTGATTCTGTCCACATTCATTTCAGTACTTACTCACTTTTGTGACCAGCTACTACGACCCAATAGGGTTAATGAAAACTAAATCTTTCTGAACAACCGCAGAAATTACTTAGATGTCTCCCGGGGGGGCAAGCGTATCACCAGCATCTCACCGCTTAGTCACTCCCATTTATATTTCTTGAAGCATGTCATTTGTACAGCAAGGAGGTTTGTGTGTCTTATCCTTGGCTCAGCTTTAGATCTAATCTCAATGAGAAACTGTACGCCACTGAGCTGAGCAACTGGCTGTCATTCCTCATGTCTCTGCTGGTCCTACATTCCCACAGTCCTTCAGCTTTTTTGCTGCACAGCACACTTTGTACGGACATTTCATGACTTACTTGAACCATGAAGGATTTTATTCATGGGAGTTGAGCTGAAAATGGCATGTTTTAATGATTTTCATAATGTATGAATGGACTTGTCCCCCTACATTGGGGAGTGTATAAGGAATACTGGAGGTTGCACACTAGTCCCAAAATGAATTTGTATCCTACCTACAAATTCACACACACTTGTCATGCGTAAAGTTGTCTGTAAATTGAAAAGACAAACAGATAAATACAAACAGAAAGGTACAAAACAGGAGCATTGGATGCTAATATGTACTGATCATAGACTGACCTCATAGCAACTTCTGTCAGAGAAGTGCAAAGCTATGCTTTATGCTGCACATAATATTCTTGTTCATTTTTATTTGCTATATGGATGGGATAAACATTACATTATTATGTGTAGCACAACATTATTATTTTCTGTCTATTACTTTGACAGAATGCATCTTATGGTACAGCCTTTCAGAACTTAAACATTGTTTTTTTTTTACTTTAACTTCTGAATGACCTCAAAATTTGCATTTTACATCCCCGAAAACATTAAGACAGAATTTTATGCGCTTGACAAAATTATGTTTTTTTTTTTATTTTCAATGGAA
Source organism: Megalops atlanticus (assembly GCA_019176425.1). NCBI lineage: Eukaryota > Metazoa > Chordata > Actinopteri > Elopiformes > Megalopidae > Megalops > Megalops atlanticus. Next base: position 16,190,681 of record CM032886.1, read on the forward strand.
ATTTCAGAGGAAGCTGGAACGTGTAGGCTTAAACCCTTTTGAAGATAATGTGATTTTCCATTTGCCAGATAAGGATGTGTCATGGAATTTTTCATTATTTAGACATTAAGCACTCCTCATAGATTATGGCTTGAACAAAGAATGAATCCAGCATGCATGTCACCTACCCTTCAGACATGAAGACACTGTCAAGCTCTTGTAACAGCTGTCAAAAGTACCCAAACACAAAATGAACACACTCACACACTGCAAATTTACAACATATCTTACATAAGTATACGGTACGCATGCTCATATATAGCACCAAAAGTTGAAATGGATTGAATGGTCAAGTACATTAGCATGTGCTTGAGAGAACCATGAATGTCACATTGTAAAAGGAAACAATTATCTTGTTGTTTTCTTTCTTTGTCTCTTCACACATTTTAATTATAGGTTTCTCCCCTCTTTCTGCTGCCCAGAAATGGCTTCCCTTCTGCTTCCTCTGTGTTATAAAATGTTCGTTTTATTATTTTTTTTTCCATCTCGCCACAAAACCACAGCCTCTGATGTCATGGCCAGAGTGTTACAGAAAAGAATATTTCATTTTTCTTTAAAGGGATTTTCCTTTCGCAAATAATCAGCTGGTCCGGGCCTTTCAACTGTGATGAATAGGAGACTCAAAGAGCTCTTGGTTTTTGTTCTCTCTTTCACCCTTATTAAAACATTGAAATTGATTCATGAGGGCTTCATCCCCGTCCGGTGGCTTGCCAAACGGCCCCGACGCACGTGGAAAAGCTTGAGCGCCTGAGATGAGTTGGACACAGCACGTCTCGGAGGACAGGAATGGGCCAGCATTTTTAGGCGCGCTGGTTTTGGGAAAGCCTCCAAACAGAGGACATGACATGTAACAGAAACCAGGATACATGGTCAAAACGAATAAAGACAAGGGAAAAAAGCCCTTGCCAACATATACTGTTTGTGATCTGTTGTGAAACATGGGGCTCAGAGCTGAGGCACATGAACTGGAGGTGACATTTTACAAGCTCTTGTCAGTCAGAAAAACCAAACAGATCTCTTTTTTTGGCAAAAGATAGTGGAAAATTAAATAATATAAACTACGAATGTTTGAAAATGAAATCGTCATTGCTCTTTGAACAGTAGAAATAGAGGTACAATTCTGCTATGAACAATACAAAGTTTACACAATTGTGTAGTCAGGGTTGCCTAATTATAGAATGCATTGGACGAGTGATTGCCATCCGAAAACCTGTATATACAATTTTACACTGTCCATAAAGAATTGCAGCTCTGATTGCATGGAATATATGAGGTTGGAGAGATATTTTCCTAATTAAGTCATGGGTTCACAATCACTCTCAAAGTTGTTTAAGGATATGTGCTGTATGTTTCTCCAGATTTCCTTTTTTGAGCATTACAAATTGGGAAATTCTTAGCTAATACAATGCATGTCAATCTGTATGACTAAATATGACTATTAACGTTTCTGTGAAACTCAGTTTATTGTGCAAACATCACTGCTGCCAGTTTGACCACGAAATTTTGGCAAGGTGGTTAGAAAAGGGAAATAACAACTTACATAGAAAATTATAAATTACATTTTTCAAGACTGAAATAGGTCACTTATTCTAACCCACAAGTTTTTATAGAAAAGGGATAGCACAGGGTTTTCCAAATTGAATAACCTCAAGTCAGCTTGCTCATAAAACCAAAGCAAAACAAAGAGTGGAAACAGCAAACAGGATGGAAAATCATCACAAAATACAATAATTTCAACAAATATGAATAATAAATGATTACATAATAGTTGAACTTATCATATGTATGTACATGTAATGTACACACATATGCATGTCATAGATAATGATAGAGACATGACCATTGGGGATCAGACTCACGTCACATCCTCTTTGCAATTCAATAATTCTCAGCAAGAGCAAGGACCAGACAAGCTCACAGACACATCGCAGTGTTGAAGAAACTCTCTCAGCACATATGTCAACCTGCTGAGAATTTTCACAATATTAGTGCTGTAAATTACATTTCTGCTCTCCCACAAAATAAACAGACAAAGATTCTACTGCAGCGGTGCTCTCGGGTGGACGTTATCCGACAGTTATCTAAAATATTTGGATTGCATGTTTTGGTTTCGCTGTGCAGATTTATTACTTTTTAATTTAATACCTTCCAAATGTGCTCCTAAGTGCAATTATCCTCTTGGGGATAACCCTGTGCTGCACACTGTCGGTGTATCACCCATCAGTTCCAGAACCGCATCAACATACACAGATATTTGCTAAATTCCTACCAAAACAGTCAGATGTTTGCACATACTGACCTCTCGGAGCAGGATGGGCCAGGGCCATGTTCACCACAGCTCTTGTGTGCCGTAACCTCAGACAAGTAGCCGGATTTGTTTGTTTATTTAGTTTTTCTCTGACCTCTGAATTCCCAGCAGAGGGAATCAGCTGCAAACCCTGGTTGCTGTGTTCCTCTTCACTACAGAATCTATTGTGTCAGTGCATAGTAATGTATTAGTCTTTTTACCATTATAACTTACTGTATGGGCGATACACTCAATGCAATTTATTTAAAAACAGGGCTATATGTAAGTTTGAGAAGTTTGCTGAGAATATTTAGTGGTTAGGAGTACTTGTATACCTGTTCATCTGTTCTTGTGATGAAACAGCTGTACATGATCTATAGGGGCAGCTGCTGAGAGCGGGCAAGGGAAATCATGTGTTTAGTTTTCCAGCTAGTTGGTGGAATAGTGCCAACTATTCCACCAACTAGCTTGTCCAGGACTGACCATTGGATCATAGTCCAAGTTCAGACACCTTACAGACAACAAATCATACCTTTTGATAATACCTCTACAACCTAACCCCTAGTGTCCGTGAATTAATTAAAAATGAGAAGACTGCTGGAAGTCAGTACATGAGAATAATTTACATAGAGAGTGGAGAGTCATTGTTTTATCCTTGTTTAATTGCATTGACAAGTTGGTATGTGTTGTCTCCATCTTGATTTTTGTTTTTGACATCTACAGTAGTATTTAGCTAGGTAACTTAATTGCTGACTTTGTCCTTAGTGGAATGGAGTTTTTACCTAGCCACTGCCACATTGGGCTTTCTTATGTGGATACTAATGAGATATATACATATATATCCTTCAGTAGTTACCTTTTAAATCATTTTGACCAACTTTGAATCCCAACAGGCAGATCTAACCCTATTTATTCTAGCCTAGGTTTTGTCTGCTGGTTGGAGACTCAGAATAACATTCCACAGAGGGCTTTCACCATCTTATTGCTGCCCAAAGGAGTTATTGTGACATAGAGGCCAAGGGAAAGGAAATTTGTTTCGGGTGTGACACCGGTATGAGATTCCATCACACGGTTTATTTTGACTTCCTGGCATGAGGGCTCCTGAGAAGCTCAAAGGAATGCTTGGTAAGGTTTATCCAAGTCACCATACCTCACATTGGCCTCCTTCCCATGCGACTCAACTGGTCTGCCCCAAGAAACTTCTATATGCTACATGCTAAGTGCAGATGCACACACACTTGACAGATTAACTCATGAAACATGCAAAGTAGGCCTCTCACCCTAAACTACAAGCCCCTCTAGCCTGCCATTGTTCAGATGAGCTGACACACTTGTTATTCGGTGGTTGTCAGTGGAAATGCAGTTGTTAATAAAAGTATGAATACATCACCCCTGCCACTGGTGGTTAGATGTGAGCTTATGTGATGAACAAGCTATTTACAAACAGGTGATGCCATTTGACTCCAGAAAGAGGGGTCTTTTCAAACCAATTTACTGACTTCAAACCAGTATTTGATGTCTCCTGAGAGTGAGTTATTTGCCAAGGTTCCATGAGATAAATACTGAATTAATTAAATGCAAAATAACACTTTATTTAATCCAGTTACAGTTAATCTGAATGGAAAAATATAAATTGGAACGTTGTTGGGGGCTTCCATCCATCAACCACATTGTGAGTCAACTGCTCCAGTGGAAATGGGAAATGATTCCTTTTTTCAGCTGCATTTTGGAACTATCAACTTCATTTTAGGTTCATCTCACAGAAACGACCTCTCTTGTGCAGGAGCACTGGGTATAGCAAGTGCAATCTTCTGATACACTCACATGCCTACAGCAACTGTTTTCACACTGTGACTCTCACTGTGCACTACGCTGAAGCACCGCCAGCTGGAAGGTCATCCCCACTGATGTCACATTTTCTCACATAATTCTGAACAGTTATGTAAACAGCTACCTGGGTGGAAAATTAGTCAAATTTCCGAGACATATGGTTTGTAATTCTACAGTGTTTTGCCATTTTCAGTTATGTTATTATTATTATGTTATTGATTTTCTTTTAGCTGAACACATAGACCACAGATTACAGACATTCAGTTTGTTGCTTCACAGGCACCCATCTCCACCAGTGCATGCAATAAGTTGAATAACAATAGACCAAGATCAGGGCAAAGGCAGACAGGAAACATTGCAGACAGTTCAAAAATATGTCAAATGTACATTACATTACCTACAAAAATGGTTTGTTTTTATTTGACAGACATTGCATAAATATAGATGAGATTCTAGGTTCTGCATAATCACAAAATGGTGTCCAGACGTGACAGAAGTCATCAATTTTTCATTTCACTGATAAGTTAAATATTCAATCGGCAGAAAATCAATATCAGTGTGAAAAAAACAACGACAATTAAACTTCTCCCTCCTTCTCCCATTCAACAAATGATGTCCCTGTCTGGATTTACCTCTTTGATATGTCCTTTAATGTCATTTCCATTAGAACTTGGTCAGACTATTTGGTGTTATGCCAGGGTACTTCCTTCCTCATTGGTTATATAAACACAGATTCTTGTGCCAAATGTTCAGTAACCCTGCCCCCCAATGGCACAGACTACTAGGTAGCCAATTGTGAGTGATCAGCTTTCAATCCCACCACACCAACAGCTGGCTGTAAGTGGAAACAGCCTTTTTGGGCTGTGGAAACAAGTTACCATTCTTACTGAATATATGTTTACTCTTCACCTTTGATCAGAGACTGGAAGGCTATATATATATATATATATATATATATGTGTGTGTGTGTGTGTGTGTGTGTGTGTGAATTCACACATTTCAACCTTCAACTATCTAGAGAAAACATAACTTGAAAGAATAACATTGAGTTTTGGAGCTGAAATGAAAACCTTGTGTTTCTCAAGAATTATCATTCTTTCCCATCAGAAACTTTTTTGTTCAAGAATGTTTAAATTTATTACTCTTAAAATATACATTAAATCAATTTAGCATGTGTGGTGTTCCTGGTAATTGAAAGATTTTCGAGTTTAACTACTGCTTCTGTCATGTGTGTCTGTCTTTGATGCTCTAGGGTCTGACTTAAACTTATGGATCACATCCCATTGGTTTTGGGTAATTTGTCATAGCCTCCAGGTTCCTACAGTAGCCCGTGAAACTTATCTGAATCCCTGTTCCTGCTTTCATAAGCTGTTCCTAATTTTTGTATGTGTGTAAATGTGTGATGCATGATACGGGTCAGTGCCCCCTGCCCATCAGAGACCAGACCTGCATGGGAAAAGTTAATGGTTTTAGTGGTGGTTTGTGTGGGCCACAGTTTTGTTGTAAGGTGCATTAAGTTTTTTTGTGAGACAGAATACACAACCAAAAAATTTTGATCGTGCCTGAAACCACATTTTAACGACTAGTTAGGGTCCCTCTTTGATAATGTTGATCCCAGACAAAATATACCTCAGAGAAATCCCAGAGGTGCATTTTTACCATGATCAGCTAGAGCCCCAAATGCAGATGAATGAATTTTCTCAAAACACCACTATTCTGATAATTTTTGTTAGTCTCCTATTGTGTTGTAGTGCACTCTACCACTGGTTCACATGGTACACATGCATAACACCCTTCAAAGCTGTGCTATGAGGCTATACAGAGTCAAAGTTGACTAAGAACTGTGTTCACTGTGATCATAACTTTTTTCTTTGGAGAGGAATAAGAACATATGATCCGTACTTCAGAAAGAATCATAATAGGAATCAATAAGAATCACTTATTACTAACTTTTGTTGGAACTTGAAAATCCAATAACATTTTTCCACTGCATGGCTTATTGATACAGGTCATTCATGGTCCTGAACCTGCAGACATCTGTGCTTGGTTTGGGTTGATCAGTGTTACAGAGGTCAAATACCAGACTTTGAAGTGTGCATATTAATTCAGTTCACCGTCCATTCTGTCACATCAGAACAGTTGCATCTGCTTTGGCCTCTCAGCTTAAGTTGTAAATCCACCACACAGCAGGACTTATGTCCTCACATGTGTTCTGACTTATGGATCCAATGCCCTGAGCAGAAGAGAATCTACAATGATAAACCAGGGCTGGCACCAGCCCATCAAAATGCCACAGTATTCAAAGAGGGCAAATATTTTACCAAGGATAACAGCATTCCCTCAGGACAATGCGGTCAGAAACGGTGACACAGAATGAAGGGTTTGGGGCTGTCACCTCCAGGAGGAGTGCAGTAAGGTGCCTGAGAAGCAAGAGGACGTCTCTCCTCCTTCTGGGAACTGCCCTGAGCAGCCGAGCGTAAGGCAACCGTTAAAAGGATGTGAAATGCAGGCCGCGCTCCAGCCTCTGTCTGAGATTTCCAGCACATTGTTTCCTGACTGACAGAGGGAGGCGAATGGGAACCCAGGAGCAGCTGTCGGCAGTCTATATTGGGGAAGCAGACACGGAGTGGGAAAACGAGCACTTCTCCTGACAACACCTCTACAGGAGTGAACCAAGGCAGCTCCCAAAGTGTCTGACATCTTTGCCATGACTTTGAAATGGATGGATATGCAAATTGTTTTTTTTTTTTTTTTTTTTTAAGGCTTTCAGCTACTTAGTGTACCCTAGAACACATCCTATTAGTGTGGCATAGCAGTTGAATTAAGTTATTCCATAAAACAAACTGATTGACAGAAAAAGTTCTTTGTTCATCTGTTACATCCACCCTTATATTAAGCAATGAATATGGAATACATTAAAATTCTTTTATTATATAACAGATACCTTTATTTGAAGACCACTTACAGCAAATTCCATTAATGCATACATTGGTGTAATTGCCATCAGATAACAATGGAAAATCCACAACAAATTCAAGAGTAATTAGTTGAATATTAAAAGATCCCAACACAGTTATGGAATGCATAACTGTGTTAACATTTTAAAGCCCACCACAATCAATAAAACACAAAGCCCAAGCCTCCAATCAATACTTCCCACAACTAACTCCCAGGGGCAGACTCACTGGATATTTGTGGGTGGGGATCATTGTGCATCTGGCACTTCCCAGCCTGTTAAATTTGTACTATAATCCTAACACCTCAAGGATGGATAACCAAGCTTAAACAATTGATTGAATATCTCTTACACATAACTAGGACAAGTCTTGTAGTTACAGACGACTGCTAATAATACTATTACACAACTGTATACCACCATTGAGAAAGATTTTTACATAATACCATAAGTTTGTGATTTATGCTAAAACAAAATAACTCCACACAAACCACTTCCCTGAGTCCTAGCCCTGATTCCATAATTACTTATAATGCTAATCCTATCCCCTATGCTAATCACTAATTCATAACCCTTTGTAACCCTTTATAACATTCTTAGTATATATAATATGAGTACATTGGGATGATTTGTTCTTTTTTAGGAAATCAATGCTGAAAATAATGTCACAAAACAATGTGTCAACCACTTGGTGTAGCAGAACAGACAAAAGACAGACAGGCAGACAGACAGACAGACCGACAGACACACACACACACATACGCGCACACACACACATACACACACACAAACACAAATTCATTTTTTTTAGATTTTTTGAGCACATTTTTCTCCTCAACACCCCAAATGCATCCCTTTGAACTTACATATTCATACCCAGGCACTTCACATTTAGTTTTTGAATAATAAAAAGCATGCTGTTTCATACATGTTATAACTTTGCCTGGAATACATAATTTTATTCACTTCCATGGCAGTTTGCTAGCTCAATAGGGCACATAGGGCCTTAGGGAGAGGTGCCTGAGCCTCTCAATATATCAGCAATAGATCAATCATGGCTGGAAATGCAGGCAGGCATTATGCAGTGGGATTGTTTGCATTGCAGGCCAGGTGACTCCTCTCCCAGCTGATGCCTGATTCAGCAAGTATCGCCTCCGAGGAAGGGCTCTCCACTGAGGCGTAAGGGCAGCAGCAGGCCAGGGCTCTGCTGAGAAGTGCTGCAGCGCTGGGTCTCTGTCACTTGAGGCCACGGCATACTGCCTCCCAGCTGGAGTCAGATCTATTATGTCAAAATCAAGATTGAACACTGGAGAGCCTGTGTGCTCTGTGCCTGTGACACAACAGCGCATGCTGAGACTGACACTTTAGAATCTGGGTTTTGCAGTCTGAATCACCCATGCCAGCATGTGGCACTATGGCACAAAATGAGATTAACATCACCAACATCAGTTCTACGACTTATTTTTTCCTGATTGCTGGAAAGCAGCACTTTAAAATGAAAAAAAAAAAAGATGTGGCCAATTTTAGACCATTTTGACCCTTGGGGAAGCAATCATGAACACTCACCTTCAAGTGCATTTTGCTGAGTTATAGTAATAAGTAACCGACCCTGAATGTTCCAAAGCCTGACAGCAGATGATGTGCAAGTGCAAGCTATGAGGAAGCTTTGAGATGTTGGACAAGAACAGAGAGCCTGCAGTTTCAGTGTGTATTTCATTTATGACACTGTCCTGAACTAGAACAAAAAACTACATTGGTAAGCACAAAAGTGAAGTGTACTATATATAATATATATTTTTATTTCATATATGTTATATATTGTAACTAAGGACATTCCACAAATAATACTGTGATGTGTATTGCTAATCTATGGCTAAGTCTTACCTTTTCACCAAGATTTTTCTACTCTAATGAATTTTTTGCTGCACAATGACAAAAACAGCATATTTTCAGTTTTCTGTGTTGGGAGGTAGCCATAGTTGTGACAGATATTGACACTGTGATTAACTAAACTTTATTCAGTTTGCTCCAAAATGGCAGTTAGTTTAATGTTTTTGCAATAGCTCTTCTGTGGTTTCCTCCTGAACATCTGCCAAATTGTTCTGCAGGAAAACAATATATTGCTGCACATTTCCAACTGTAGTGCAGAAATATGTCTCATTTCGACAGTTTTATTATTATTTTTTTGTAAGACCAGAGAAACAGGGGCCCTTGGCTGAGGTTTTGCACAGCTAAAGGTGTAACGTTTGGCATCCTCACGCAAGCACCCCTCCACAGTCCTAAACTGTCTTAAATCACCTCTGAAGAACCTAACATTCTTCTTATCCTGAAGGATTCTGCAACTTCTTGCCAGATTTCGTCTGCTGTGCCTTCAATGCTGTATTCAAGCATACACCACTATACAGACATGTAAGAAAACATGCAGAATCATCAACTAAACATTTCCAACTAATTTCTGTAAATGGATTACTCCATTTTAAGATACATAGAAGGTACTTATTAGGAGGTACCTGGACATCCAGTAAGACCTACAGCAGACCCGGTTAAGTGATCCCCACTTGGACAGACAAGTGGTAGTTACAGGCTAAGAATGTCCACACTCATATTGTGCCCCATGAGGTCCCCAGGTTCTCTTCACCACAGCACATTGATTCTCTCTGATTTGTCCCGTGTTTTTACTGTCACCACTGCTGCCGTTGTCTTTTGTAAAGTGTCCAATGTAAAATCAGCATGAGAGGATTGCTCCACTATGATGAATGAGACGGAGGCTGCCCCACGATGATCACGGCAGCACAAATCTACACCGTCTCCCATAAAGTGTCAGCTGCAGTGCGTTTCGTCCCTGCAGAGGCAAGATGGGCGGGTCATTGCGAAGGCCTGGTTTCTCCCGTGAAGAGATGAAAGATGGCCCAAAATGAGTAAATGGGATGGCACAGTTAATCATCCAGTCCTTTAAAACCTGGGATGAACTGTTGATCTGTGGTTGCTGGAATATCACAAGAGATTTAAGAACTGAAAATTACGATCTATATAGTCAGTGACTCAGTTCTGCAAAGTTCCTGAACAGCTTTGATAGCCTTACAAAATTATTTTACCAAATATTCCAGTACTACCTGATGTCATTTATTATGTTAGTTTTTGAAACTTGTTTGATACTTTTTTCAAGGATTGCCATCTCTACAGCAGTGTTGCGAAAATCCAGCCTCTCTGGTATCCTGTCTTCACTGTGGCCCTTACAGAGATAGTATTTTTAGAGGTGGTAACAGTTCTTCACAAGCATGCTTACAGCCTCTAAGTCTTCACCGCATATGAGCATTTTAATACTGGAGATTTTTTGAAATGTCTTTACGTGGCACAAAGCACATTTGCTGAATTTATGTCATGAAGTGCCAGGCTGACTAAATCCTGACTAACTCTAAAAAAACCCACAGTTTTACATTTCTGCAATATCTATGTCTTGCTTGTCTGAAAGTTTTTTACTTGTCTGATGCTGCATGCTGTCAGTGGGAATGCATGAACAAAATACAGCTGGGGGACACTGCTGCACTGGGGAAAAGAGTAGAACATAATAAAAGGAAATGAAATGAGAGGAAAGCAAATGAAAAGAAATTATTCAAACTAAAAATGCTGAGCGAGTACTGTAGATAAGTATTCTTATGTGAACTGGAGGACATACCGATTCTTAGAAGAGATTATGCGAATGCGTAATACTGTGAAAAGGAATAAAATCAAATTTGTGGTTGAAGTTTACAAAGTCGATAAAGAGAATTGCATTGGAGCCCTGTGCAAGTGAAAATAACCCTTACAGGGAGGGAAGAATATAGGGCTAGATTGAATATCTGGGATTTCTTAATCAGCCAACCCTGGAATGAGATCACCTCCTGGTCATGACATTCGGCCACTCTGGATTAAAGGAGAGGTGACTGGGGACTGGGATGTCCTACACCCATCTCCTCTCCCCTCCTGATGACAACAATGACACCATGGTGCAGTGTGTAGTCCATGGAATCCACAGATTAATACACACATTAGACTTTTAGTAATGTATTGTTTTCTCATCTACATAGCTGCCAGCCTGTAGTGTGTGTCTTTTTCTCTTATACCTATAAAGCTCTAAATTGCAAAGAAATGGTTGATATGTAAAAAAAAAACATGCCTTCTACAAGCAATTTGGTTTGCATCATATGAGTGTAAATAGTTAAACGAGCCCATTTTGTTCAATTTTGGGCCAGTCTTTCTCAATATTAGTATGCTAACAGCCTTAGCTATGCCAAAACTTGAACAGCATTCAAGTTAAAACTGTGATGCTGTGAGCCATTAAAATTTCTAAAACTTTGGTCATTTTTAAATATTAAACAATGTTCAAAAAACTCAAAAACATCTTCTGATGAAGTATAGTTCAGATAGACATGAAAATGGGTATGTAGGACCTTTTGGACATGCTGTACTTTTTTACAGCCTTTGGACAGACATGTGTTTCAGATGACTATAAATTCTAGACAGTTGATTAAAGCTAACAAAACTAGGAACCATCTCCAGTAGTAAAATTGTGCACATTAGTCACATCGTTTAGCTGCCATATTGGATTTTATAGCACATTTTCACTGTGTCCTCATTACAGAACAAATCTTTGGGAGTCCTCAAACTTAACTCCTTCAAAACTCTGTTTCTGTATTTGACTGCAGTAAGTCCATTAAGGATGAGAGGCATAGGTCACATAGTTTGTCAAAGGCCTAAATGTCATCTCCTCTTGAATCATCAGGTAGCCCAGAATTTGATATGTACAATCCTTGTGAAAGCTCTAAAATGCTAAGGAGATGTTGCTAAATGAATAAACATGACCATTACAAGCCAATAAAATGGTGACATTTGGGAATAATTATGTAAAAGATCTAATGTTATTCACTGTAGGGTCAACCGCGCTTAAATTTTGTGTTTGCAATGTTTGGCTCATACATGGCAAGAGTTGCAAGGCTGAAGACAATGGTCTGTCGCAGACATTCAGTATTCACAATTAGAGGACAACAAATTAGAGGAGTTGTGCACATACTGGATGTATACCCATACTACACTGTTGCCTCTTCATTATCTCAAGTCTCCTCAAAATGATCTCATAGCCATATATTAGTTGAACATCAATACTGTAATACTGATAGTCCAGATAAAGTGTTATGATTTGATAACAGTTCATCATAAATACATCACATATTTATCTTACTGTGGGTGCAGTAATTATGCTATCAATGTATCAGCTCAGTATTACATTTCTGACCATAGGAATACAGCCTATGGGCATGCAGCAGACTGGTATGAAATGATGGCAATGTATTATATTACAACATTGAAGGAATGAGTTGTATATTGTGCCATTTTCAGGGTTTTCATTTCAGGGTATTGTGCCATTCTGTGGGTTTATGATAGCATAGCTAATGGAAGAAAGAGTTCTGGCTGCTGTAGCAACCCTTTGCAGGTTTTCCTAATGTACTCTTTTAGAGCAGAGAGGAGAAAGACTCTGGGGACCACAGAGGACAGTGCAGTGCATGTCTGTGCTTTAGTGCTGTGTTTGTGATTGGTGTGCAAGAAGCTGTATTTTATAACTGTATCTTGTGTATTATTTTAAAGTCTTTTGTTTATTGTATTTACAATCTGTGTCTTATTTGGGTAAGTACATTAAAGGAGTATTTCACCAGATTTACATAATTATTCACTGACCTTTGATGTTATTAATTATATTATCTTCAGTGATTGTCCTCCCCTGCCTTTACTGAAAGAAGGGTTAACCTATTATTAATCTTATATTGCCCCCACCCTCCCAGGTCAGCTGTCAGCTTTTCCACCTATCATGTGTTGGGATCCCTGCTTATCTTCTCATACCCTCTGTACTCACACAAGAGTACTAAAGGGAGACAAATTGCATGCAGGTCAATGCCTATTTTTCACAAAAGTCCCACAGTGCACTACAGTGTGGCAAACACTGATTGAAGGACAGACGCATCTCCACTGATGTCATCAGAGCAACCCCATGAATGGTGAATGAATCCTGACTGACAATAACTCACCATACCATGATGAAACAAACCAAAACTTTTTCCGCAACTGTGGACCCCTCAGTCATTGTTGTTGAACAGCTCAGACTCAAACTCTTGTCCTCAGACTAAAATCGTGTCCTTAAGTCTTTCTTGTGACATGTACAATTTAAAAATCAAATCATTATAGGTTCTCCAGAGTAAGCTGTTGTTTGGCTGAATCCCTGTAGGTATGGGATATAACCCAGTCTGAAATATTTATCTCTCAAGGATCAATCCAGTGTCACAATCTGCCTGTCACAGTATTAGTCCTATAATGGGTGCTGAACTGCCCCTGAAGTAGCTCCTCAAGGATAATTTCAAGCCTGCATTATTTAAATTAACTGCAGTGAAACTCAATACATGTGTTGGAGGATCTCAACACTGACATCAGGCTTCACTTTTGTAAGCTTCAGTGTCATTCTGGGTGGCTAGGTCTACCCGGATTTAATCAATGGTCTGAGAGACCATCAGTCTCCCTGCAATGGCCTCGACTACTGTACTTTTGTCCCCTCTTAGATAATCCATGTGCTCTGATTGTCAATTTAAGAAAGGAAATTTGAACCACCCATTCCAAAATCTGGCATTAATAAGGAGTTCTGGTTAGGGAAAGGTTGGCCTAATGATGCGTTGGCAGAAATTTTAATGAAAAGTGCAGAATCCACCATGTTGGTTTTATAAAGTTGGTATCTTTGGTATCTTTATATGTTGTTCTCAAAATAATGATTTCCAGCTTTGTAGACATTTTTATTACTTGTATAGATCTTGTTCTTTGCAAACCCTCAATGGCTACTTAAATGCAATATACTGTCATGTACTCTTCAAGGCTTGTAAACTAGTATTACACTGTTGTATCGAATTAATAATAATAAAAAAGAAAGAATTACACATTGTACCAACTTTGTTTTAGGGAAGCCCAGAATATACTGTGATGATCTGTAAATTAAAAAGGGGAAGGGGTCAGGAGAAACGAAAGCAGGAAAGCTGCACCCCCACACCCCCAAATGGCCACCTATGTTATGAAAGGTTGGGTTTCAATACCCCTTGTGTTGAACTATATATATCCTTGTTTTTTGTTTAGTCAGCCGTCTAATCTTTCTTGACAGACATCAATTCCCATTACAGATATATTTATATAATTATATAAGTCAAAAATGCCTTCAAGTCTGATTGCATGTCTACCAACACAAATTAATTGGAATATGAATTTCAGGTTTAGATCTTCCACCTGGTGCCTCTCCTTCTTGTCTTTCACATAGCTGTTATCCTTAAAGGGAGAGGGTGTGTGAGAAAAAGGCAAGCCCTTGTGTGAGGACACTATGCCAGGCCAGCCCCTCTGAAAGCCCTCTAATTAATAGGCTCATTACCTTTCAATCTAACCTTGTTCCCGCTCTCAGGGGACTAAAAGAGTCTTGTCTGCTTGAAGAATATGGCCCCCGGACTGTTAGCCATGCTTCACTGGCACTGCGGAATTGATGTTGCTGTAACCAGGAGCACAAACAAAAGGAGATCGGCAGTGATGGTGCATATTTAATGTCTCCTCCTGGTGTAGCGCACTCCCAGAAAGGCACTGAAAGGCCATTATCTCTCCATCTTCACCACCCAGGTGGTGTCAGGGCTCCGCTGATGAGATGCAGGCAGATCTGCATGCTGGACACAGGGGAAATTACGTTAGCCTAATGACTCCTAAGGACCAGGCGCCAAATTCTGTGTGTGTGTGTGTGTGTGTGTGTGTGTGTGTGTGTGTGTGTGTGTGTGTGTGTGTTTGTGTTAGTGGATCTTAATCTCAGTTTTTTTTTTTTTTGCCCTGATGATGTGCCAAGGAGTTTTCATTAAAATCAAGATTGTTTCATTTGTTCAGGACAGTTTCTTTTTGTCAGTGAAGTTTTATGCTTCTAAGTGTCGATTGCTTATACGATTTGAGATGACCTCATTTTAATCAGTTCTGATCCACCTTGAGCGTACACAAAGGCAAAGCTGGTTTGCTTGCATGGTTGGGAGGCAATGTGGGCTAGGCGAGTGGCTCTGCTGGAATAAACCTGAAATAAACATGAAAAATGACAGCCTCACAAATAAAAGAAACTTCTACCGCCAACATGGATAAAAACCATTCTACATTCACAGATATTTACATCTTAAAATGCAAACTGCTGGCTTTAATCAATCCATATTTACTGTATGGAGCTTTAGCATTATGGTAGGCAGGCGATCTTCTTACTCACAACTTTTCTCTAAAATGATTATCTTTGTATAGACTTTTCAGTGACATAGTGGTATGATTGTAAAGTTTGGACATTATGGTGGTGTATCTCTTTCCTCCTTTAAGCAAATATAGATTAGATAATAATGCAATCAGTCTTTTCAAGCTTTGCATGCACAGAAATGTGTACAATTTCATGACAGAGCATATAAACGCTATTACTGATTGTGTTTGAAAAAATTGGCAGACTAATAAATTGTGAGAAAAAAAGCTATTCACATTCAATTCAGATGCAATATGTGCTGGTCATTAAACTGAGGCCAACAGTGGGGCATGTTGAGGTCACTGAACTGAAGGTTTATGTGAGACAAACCCCATCCTGGCCCAGCTAGCCTGCATTCTTGTGAAGGGCATGGGAGAACTAATGGTGGGACATGGCCTGTTTAAGGTGCAAAAACAAGAGGTTGATTTCCCTGCCTGAAAGACATGGTCTCAGGACCGCCTCCTTATCCTCCCGTCTGCCTTCTATTGTGTTTCATCCCATTTTGCTGGGCAAGAGAACTAATTTTTCTGCTTGTTAAGACCACCCAAGCAAACCCTGGGGTCTGTGAGAAGGGTAGAGTTTGAAGCCAGGGTTTTTGAGGTGATTGCTCTAATAGGTTGATGAATTGTTCTTACTTGTTTACCAGACGTTTCTAATGTTCCCTTTCCTGAAGAAACAGCTCCTCTTGGGGGAGGCGGGTGACGCCCACCGTTCACACTTTGGATGTATGGAGTTTAGTGATACTTACTCTTGCCAAACATCTCTCATTCAGGCAGGATAACTTAAGATGAAGATGAAAGAAGTTCTTGTGATCATAACACCACTAACTAAAAAAATGAAATGTGAACTGGAAATTGTCAAAGGCAGATAATAGATGCAGCTTGAAGACTTATGACCACTGTATTACTTGTACAAGCCTGTTGATCTAAATAAACTGATTTCTATTTACTCTCAAGAAAAGGTCATCCTCTGATACTGAACATCCTGCTAATGTTTGATCTTTCCCTCTCCTTTTTCCTTCATGTCCTTCAGGTAGTCATGTGACTGGGAGATACAGTGTTCAATGTTCAGGAAATACCTTTTGAGTGTGATTTCTTTTGGGTTGCTGAGCTCTAATACCTAAGGGCTGATTTACTTCGTTCTGGTTCCAATTTCCATCTTGACCTGACTCAATTCATTCAGCTAGCAGTACTGCTGTTGACCTGTTCACAAACATGTAATAGTAACTACATTGCTTCCATTGAGAGAGGCACTAAAAACTAAGCAAGGAAATACACAGCAAATAATCAGAGTGACTGCATTATGACTGAGTTTTTCTTAAGAAAACCTGACCGAAAATTACAATGTACGCAGACACTAGCATTAAGTGTGACACTTTGAACTGCAGGTTGTGCAATACAATGGAAAAGCAACTGTGCTGTACCTGGCAAGGTCGAGGTAACCTTGTTCCCACTCTGAAGTGGAAGAGGTATATGTCACTGGTGGAATTCCTCATATCATCTTTAACTTTATGGAACTGTGGATGGCAGTATGTTTGAAGGAGAAAAAAATTAATTCAGTAGTGCCAAAGAAACACTCATTGACACAGGTTCCCTCCACAAGGAAACTACTGCATATTGCTGAGGACTGCAGGGTTTGGAGATGTGCTTCAATAGACACATTCATGCCATATCTCTAGCTGAATCTAATCTGAATTTTAATGCAATCCTCCCTCATCCCCCTTTTAATCTAACTCTTCCATTCTGCATGGCTTCTCTGAAGCCTCTCTCCCATTGAATGGGAGAACAAATGGCTGAACGAATGAGCTAATGAATTTTGAAATCACGGGGAGTTTTGTTTTGTTTCTAATATTTCTGTTTTGCTGGGTTAATGGGAAGGATCAGGCTGACACGATGAAGTCGTGCGCTTGTGTTTTTGAAGCGCTCAGCTCCAAGTGAATCTGTTAACAAGGACTGTAGGAGAGCTGTAAATATCAACGCGTCTTCTTTTTATAGAGGCCGCCCGTCCACACATTTGTGAAGTGTCTGGTGTCTGAATATTAATTGCGCAGACATGTCAAGCTGAGCAGAGGGGCTGAATAACAAGTTTGTCCTTGTGCTGGTTTTCTGCATGCATTTGGATGTACAGTGTGCTGCAGGAATGACTCTTACCTCCTTTGCTGTGAATATTGGTGAAGCGATCTTTAAATAATGTCAGAGCACACCATTATAACCAGTACAATTGGTTACTGTCAAGTTGTTAAACTAATAGAATGACTCTGCATAAAGTTATACAAAATGGTATGATGAAGTTCAGCTCAAAAGAATCTGAAGGAAGGATGGACTTGACATTCTCCAACATATACTTCATACAGTATAGCAATATTTTCTATTCATAAATAGAAAAAGAACAGACTATTGGTTCTCAAGAGGCCCATACTTTTTATTTAAGCACAAAATATGTTTACCATTTGCACAGAGAAGAGCGATCAATAACAAAATTGTCTTTGAGCCTGACTCAAGGCTGCTTTGTGAGTCATTGTCTTGAGGGACTGGCCTGTCTAAGTCAGGAGTAGTAATTATGAGAATAATCTGTTTGTCTTACTTATTGTCTTTTAATTCAAACCAGTCTTGGAACATCAGAGCTTCTGGGATTTAGTCTAAGGGATTGCACAACTACCACTACGATTAATATTTGCCTTTCCTATTGGTAAATACAGCACTGAGGTAATCAATTCCCTTGGACTGGTCACAGTTTGGGAAGGGTGAGGTCTTTTAGGATGAACTAGCCTAGAATTTGCCCTAAATATTTGTCCTGAATTTGGGTGATTGTCTGTGAGTATTCCAAAATCCACCATGGGGAGAGACAGTGTGACATTTTTTTGAGAGTGACAAAAACATGTTGTCTCATCAGCAACACACAGGGCACTTGGCATACTGACTGCTCTCGCCTGGTTATTGCCTCAGTAGTGATATGATTCCATTTATGGGCTCAGCTGACATTAGGAAATTTGGACTCTACACAGTATTACTTCCAGGAAAACAAGAAAGAACCACCCCAAACCAGCCAGATCATTTGTGTTCACAAGCTGCACATTATAATATGAAAATTCCACTCCCTCCACCCAGTTCTGATGTCATCCTCAGAAGTGAGAGAACTCCAAGCCTCTGGAGTCTAACCACACTTTCAACCTCCAGACCTTCAGACTCCCCTCGGCATGCTGGGAGAAAAAGTACCCCCCCCCCGTCATAGCGACCATCCATTCTTGCTGTCCTGCTTTTATTCAGGACATCTGAGATATCTGTGTCCTGATATCTGTGTGCATGGAGCTTGTACCATTTTTTTAAGTGAAAAAACCCAAACATATCTGTGGCTTTGGCTTTCAGATCTGACCATGGCCTGACCCTCTTTCTGGGAAATGTCTGTAGATCCGTTACAACATCATAATCATGGAATCTTTGGTCACATTTGCTCCTTTGCATCTTGATTATGTCCTCTCTTCTTTGCTTGTGTCACACAGTTTAACAGTAGAAGTCATATTTTTCTTGATAGGGCTGGACCATTGTGGCAGCTGATGATGTCCATAACAGAATATCATTAAAAAATAACTATATTTAATATTTTTTTCAAGATGCATCACACTAATTGATAAACCATTATATACATGACCTGTTAAGTACATTGTATGAACAGTATCCTTTAAAATAAGAGTGCAAAATTGTAACAGCAGTAAAATTTTGAGGATACGATTGCATTTTAGAGGGCTATTGCTATCAGAAAATAAATAGCGAATGTGCATTTGTGCTTAGGAAAGCTGTCACACCCCTCATGCCCAAACTCCCAAAGCAGCTGGCTCTGACACATTGGCTCTCTTAGAGCACTGCAAACAGATTAACAGCTTCTCCGAAGCACAGCTAAGGAACATGTGAGGCGGAACTACAACGTGTGCGATCAAACAATGGAAGGATGAGATGTCAGCCTGCCGAAAACGAATCTGTGTGTGTGTGTGTGTGTGTGTGGATGTGTGTGTATGTGTATGTGCCTAGGGTTAAACACACAGAGGATGTACAGAGAGAGTCTAAAAACCACACAGCTTCAGTACAGAATGAGGGTAAAAAAACATAAGGAAGGAATCAAACCGTAAATAATAGGAAGTCCCGCTGGAGTGATTCCTCCCACTACAGACCCTAATAGAAATGCTGGCATGCGTTTACACTGGGGCTGCACCCCGCAACAGTGGCCATAAATGCAGAGTAATGAGATATGTGAGTAATAGATTCCCGCTCTTGAGCAGGGGTTAGAAGCCATGAAAGCTCTGTGCTCCCAGCCACCACCGAGCGCCTCTGCTGGTGAGCGCAGGAATCCCGTTGCCAGGCTGGGGGCCCTCGCTAGATGGGGCCCTCTGTAGATCGGGCCGAGCTTCACGCTTATTGTCCTCCCTGCACCTGCTCTGCCGGGCCACACCAGAGACAGAGTCGCACGGCGCTAGGGTTTTCTGTCGTCTCTCATTACTCAGCTCCATTATATCCCAGTCCCCTCCCACAGCAGGGGAGCAAGCAGGCCTGATTGCCATGACAATGTGCTCCTCGCTCTTGCCCCTTTCTCCCGAGGGTCCTAAATGAAGACATGGGACATGGCGCTAATCATCGTCATACATGGGCTGTCAGCGCTGAAAAGGACCATGGAAACCCGCAGCACAACCACCAAAGCCTCTGCTCCTCTTTCAGGAGACTTAATTGAGAGCTTATTTCCTCTTGTTCCGGCGCTGATGTATGTTTTGCTCCTCTGTGGTGGTTTTCGTAAGAGGCACACTGCACTCTTGCCAAACTGTTGTGAACTCTGAAACGACCTGTGAAATGTTGCTCTTGAGATGCTGTGAAACATCCCCAAACTGCACGCAATAGCATTCATTCCAAACTGCAGTACATTATCTGGATAATCGTTTATTGGATATTGTGAATGATGACATCAGTATCCTGCATTCCGCAAAAAACGCATTTGACTGATCTTTGTTTGTTGCAGAAACACAGCTTGTCCTCTGAGACACACCGTTGTAGAAGTGGATGGAAACTACAGTGGTCTAAGGGTCACTTCAGCCTCCTCCAGATGTTGTGTGTGACTGAAGTCTCATGAGGCTTTTGTTTGATTGCATTACTTGCAGTACAGACTCCTCTGAGCCCCCAGTGGTATCGCCCAGGCCAGAATGTGTAAATGAAGAGCTCGCCTGGCAGTCCCTCAACGTGGATGGTGACTCCCTGGGAGGGGGGCCGTGTGTGCTTTTGGGCACGGGCCTCAAGGCTTCTGTTCCTCTGGCAGATCCGTGTCAGCCCAGGAACTAGGAGGACGTATTTGTGGAGGGTCAGGGGGTTGATGGTGCTGTCCTTGGATAGGTTCCTCAATCAAGCCCAGTTAGAGCAGTTCCAAATCCTATTACGCTTTTCAAGCAAGACTGAACACTGCAATCAGCATACGGGGTTCAGCTCATTTTCGTCAGTATTAACTCTTGTCATCCAAGTAGCAGAGCAGTGTTGATTAAGGACAGTAGGTGTTTGTGTGTGTGTGTGTGTGTGTGTGTGTGTGTGCCTGCCTGTATAAAAAGAAAATATGTACGTGTGTGTGAATAGGAGATGTGTGTGCGTGTATAGGACAGAGAGTGTGTGTGTGTGAGTGTGTGAGTGTGTGTCTGTGTGTGTGTGTCTTTTGGGGTGAGTGCAGGGACGAAGGGGTGATTTGCTGCTCAGAGGTTTGAGGATTCCACGGACAAATACAATGCAAATAGGATTTTACACCATGTTGCCAGGCGGAGCAGGGAGCTCCAAGCTGGCGAAGCCACAGTGGGAACTGAAGTCTGACAATAGCAGACAGTGTTTGTGTACAAAGACCTGTATATTCAGCCAAGGCTTCTGAGCTTGAGTGAATGGCCCTGAACTTTCCTGAGGAGTTCAATTCTGTGGTGTACTTTTCAGATTCGTGTTACTCTTGAAACACACTGAGTATTGCATATCACTTCATTTGCTTTTAGGATATCAGGATAACTCCTGTTAAAGGCACACTGTCTGCTTCAGATTTCACTGACATATTCTACAGGAGATGGAATGATACAGTTATTTTTTATTTTAAAAAATCTGTTATATTTATTTGATTTATTTTCTGGGTTTCAAAATATATATCTTTTCAAAAGATTAAAAAAAATTGTTGCAGGATTACTGTCTACTTACTTAATGTCCATGATCTTTGAAGGAAAAAAATGTAATTCCTTATCCAGATGTGTATTTGTGTTACATGATATGGCTTATTACTCTGGGTTCCATTAAAATAACATCACAGTAGCTTCCCCTTTACTGGGTTTTCCTGCATCATGGAAAACATAAATATAGAGATTTCACATTCAGATATGCATAACAGATCTGTTATGGCCAGACATCATCATTCACAATACCACCTTACAAAGCAAATGCCTGTGGTTTACCATAATAGGGTGGACAGTGTACAGCATCATGACTGTGAGTGGGACCTTCCCATGCCGCACAGTAGAGAAGAGCAGTGTCTTCTGTAAGCAGACCTTGACGAAGCTAATGCCTGACACAAGGCCTGCTGCCAGCTGCTTCAAAAGTGTTCAATGCTGCTGTTGTTATTCAACCTGAAAGCCCTTTACAGTAACAGATGTGTCTTTGGTACATGTCCTTCCATGGCAGAACTAGAGAGGACTGAGAGAGTGTCCACAGGGATGTCTCCTCCTAACTGTCTGGTCTGGTGGTGATAAATGTACCTAAAAAGGAGGCAGTATAGACAGTGAGGCTTAGTAGTTCTTTGCAAGACAATGTGGAGAGTGCTGCTTCAGTTATCCAGCCAGTGTAATGCAGTTCAAATTAGCAGCCCAGAAACAGGTTTGGCTTTTGTGGCAGGGGCTGCGCTCACAAGTATGGAAAGCTTTGCTAGTATTTAGTTCATTCTTTTGTGAAATATGTGACAGGCATTAATATCTTCACCACTCTATAACAATTAATTTGCAGTGATGATGCTGAGAAAACATACATTGCAATGTGTACACCACAGTCTTATATATAGTCATATTTTACAGTATGACATAGGCAAGCCTGTGACAGATCTGGTAATGAATTCCCAGATTCAAATTAAAACTAGCAATGCAACCTATTTAGGAACTGAAAACAAATTATATTATAGTATTCCGCAACTGGAAAAATATTCTGGGCATATAAATCTTAAAATTACACAGTGTGAACCTCATATCACCCTTTTAACTGCTTCACCGTGCAATACTTAGAAAACATCTCAGATGTAATATATTCAGAGGTGTATCCTGATCTTTTAATGTCACATCACTCAAAATCTCACATCTCTGAGATGGATAAATGCCCCCAACACATTGGTTCTGTGTAAACTATTACAATCCCTAAGTAGTACTCATAAATATTTAAACTGTAATTGACTCCTTGTGAACTCTTACCTTACATTTTAGGGAGGGGGAGTAGAAGCAATTTTGCGCACACGTTTGTTGGAGCTGCATGCATTAACCATGTGAAACCACACAAGGTGGAGGCTTTAACCACTACCAGACTTACCTTATCACATGATGCACGTCACAAAAGCCCTCATATTGGATCCATAAGGCATATCATTTTGTTGCAGTAATGGGGCATAAAATTGGGGTTAAATATCTGAGTGGGGGCCGTACAACCAGACTGCCCCTTAGCAACACAGCCACAGTTTAAGACCTGCATAATCGCTGGGCATTACCGCAGGCCACAAGTTATAGAGCGGTCAAGTAAAGAATCTAATTGCACCCTGACCAAAGTTTAATTCACTTTCAGCGCAGCTAATTGTCTGTTTTTCAGATGGAGACACAAGCCCCGATTTCAAAAGGGCCGATCGTTTGCTCTGTGAAATGGCCTGACCCCGACGCTCCAACTGCAAACATTCTTTTGGGCTCACTAATGGAGATATCGGGGAGACCAGAGGGCAAAGGAGTGCATTTCACCCTGCATTATTGTTGTTTGTCTGATTCAAGAGGACAAAGAGGGAACGTTTAGCTGAAGAACGGGAGAAGAACAACTGGGAAACTGCTGCTGCAGATTTCTCCAAATAATGGCACCCTCACAAAGAGACTGACCCCCGAAGTGCCCGAATTTATGTAAATCCCCCCTGCTCACGGCA
The DNA here is from genome assembly GCA_019176425.1 of Megalops atlanticus. NCBI lineage: Eukaryota > Metazoa > Chordata > Actinopteri > Elopiformes > Megalopidae > Megalops > Megalops atlanticus. The sequence goes on from CM032886.1 coordinate 16,214,255, forward strand.
ACGGATCTCCCTGGAAAAATGGGGGAAAAAACACTGAACCTGGCCGTCTGTGCAACTGAAGCACAATGGTCAGGGAAGGCCCAGCAATCCTCCCCTGGGACTGGCCCCATTTTCAATTTAATGAAAGAAAAGAAAACGCCAAGCTCCGTGTATCACAAATGGGGCCCCAGAGAATCCAAAACCAATTGGTACTGGACAATAAAAAAGAAGTAAAGAAAGAAAGAAAAAAACACAGTGCGACAGGATCTGTGATGGAGGGATGAGAGCCGAATAGATGAAGCTGGATGATGATATAAAAGGAGGAAAGGGGCAGAGCTCAGAGGTGTTCCTTCATTAACAGGATTAGGACAAGGGGGCCAAGGGTGACAGTTCACCAGCCACACTGTGTTCAACCGATGTCATTAACAGACCATGGCAGATCCTGCCCCAACCAGACCAGACAGAATAGTCAGGGGTTTCTCAAGGTCCAGCATGAAAAAAGTGCAGATTGTTTGCTTATTGTGAGGATAAGAAAGGAAAACAGCCCCACAATTTTTGCTGAATCCCCAGGGACAATGTTAAGGCCAGGGCTTGAACCATGTGAGCGTGTGTTGTTGTTCCCACTTTTTGATCTTTATTCTCACGATTTCTCATGGGCGAATATTCTGACTACAATGTGGTTCAGACCAAATACTGCTAACACTGTCCTTTTTCTCTTTCGCTGCAGAATTTAACTAAAGGTAGTGTAAAATGTAACTCCACAACAAAAAAGAAAACAAAAACAATTTGAGGTGACATTATCTCACACACTGGACCATCAGTATTCCAAAAGAAAAGTGCCCAAAGTTTCAACAATTTCAGATTCTTTTGTGTAACTTTTACTTTGTGCTCTTTGTTTTTTCATTGTGCCCGCTTGCTTGCAACCTCACCACTGACTTAGCTACTAAGTTAGTTAGTGGACTATCTAGCAAATGGAGACGTGACTATAACCTGGCTCTCACTGTTTGTAGGCTGGGGTGGGCGGGTCCTTTTAACCCAATAGGTGACAGTAGGTTACAGTTGGCTGTGAATATCAAATCTTGATTGAAAGCCTATCATTTCAGCTTGATACCTGCTGTGAGTTGACCTTCAATCAATAAGTCAAAACAATTAACTAGATAGTGATGCAACTGGCTGGCTATTGAGGTTGCTAACAAGGCCACTGGATGAAAATATAGTTAGCTTGCTAGCTAAATAGTTTGCTGGCTGGCTTGCAAACCAGTTTAACCCAGTAGGTGACAGAAGGTTACAGTTGGCTGTGAATATCAAATCTAGATTGAAAGCCTATCAATTATTCTTGATTCCTGTTGTGAGTTCACATTCAAGACAAATTTGTTGTTATATATCACATTCCAATAAATTAGCCATGTGTTCGACGCGTGAAACTTTCTAGCTCTTGAAGGATACTTTTTGCTTATCAGACCAGCATCATCATCATCATGGTCAATAATAAATATGGTAACTGTAAAGATGAAAAACAAATGTCTCTAAAATGTCCTCCTGGAAGGAAGTCCACATCCACAGTATAGAATATCATTTTCAAAGTCAAATGCAGTGAAAAGGGCTTTTCTGCTCTTAGAAAATCCTTCTGTATAAATCACTGTATGTCAGAGGTACAGACACTACACTGCTTTAACACTGATGGCATATGGCAAAATAAATGAAATCATGAAGTCAGTCATAAACATAACCTCAGATATGGTCATCTGAAGACACAACAACTGTTCAAAGCCTTCCAGGCCATCTTGAGTGCAAGCTGTCACATCTTCTGTTTAAATAGGCATCAGTTCCTTAAAGGGGCCATACAGTTAAAAATGTGATCTTCTGTGTTTTGTGTGGTATGTGCACAGTGTTAAATACAGAAAACAATTTGACAATGATATCCATGGACAGTGCTGTTTTGCTGTGGTTGCTATCAAAACAATAACCGTTTCTTCCCAGATTAGCCCCTTTTTCTGGGCTTCATTTTAATAGACCAATCAAGATGTTTAATCTATCATTTGTACATATTTATAAATAAAAAACATATACAGGCATACTCTAATTGTATTGAAATCTTGGTAAAGCTAATCAACCTGGGGATCAAGCCTTAGGATGAAAACTACTAAGTAAAAGGCTAATTGTTTTTAAATTTATTTGGCAGATTCAATTCAATCGCACTGTATTGTACTCAGAGTAAACTTGGGTGTCAAGGAAACTAACGATGAAAGAACTGTATCAGTGTGCCGCATAACCTTGTTGGCTTCTGCAGCTGTTTATGTGATTTAATTATATTTTTTCCAAGTGGTCTTTGCTGACAAATGACAGACATCAGCTATGACTTCTTGTGAAATAACTGTAACCACAATGTCCTTTGTTTCAGGCCAAACAACAATCATAATACTGTCTAGATGTAGAGTGCAGTCCTATAAATTGTAGCCAAAAAGGAGCTTAGGGTGTCAAATGCATAATTTAGCCAATTGATTCAGCCAAAGCTTTTAACCATGAGAAATGAGTTGTAAAGTCATCCTGTCAAAACAGTATGAATTAAACCGATATACCTTGGCACAACACTGGTCACACAAATGGAAAACTTCTATTATCTTTTTATTTGGATTTTTGGACAGAGTTTGCAAATATTTCTTTTTAATATGAAAAGGCAAAGCATTCAATAAACAGGACATACATATCAGCTAACCAACATTAAAATAAAATGACTAAGATATCTGCACTGTGTTATTTTCTTTTTTATTACCTTTCTTCATCCTTTGTGTGGATAAAACTTTCCAGGAACAGGAAGGTATTGTTTGAGTATCAAACTGGCAGTGTCTTCAGTATAAAGGCCCATCATAAAGCTGTAATATTAAATTGAAAAAACTCTCTTTAGAGAGTCCAACTGGAAGGAAGTCCACTCCCACGAAGGGGAGTATCATTTCCCCTTGTAAAATGTCCACACACTAGTAAACCATGCTCTGATGTTGGATTAATGATAGATAAGTATAAGAACACAGGGAGGGAAATTCATAAACACTGAAGACGTCATCATGGTAATAAATGTGGAAGGAACGGCTAATGCCAAAGACCTCTGTCCGGTTCATAACCTCTGAGCAGGAGAGGTGGATGGAGTCACACAGGGTCCCACTGGAAGGAGATGCATCGGGTCAGAGAGATGTCCCAACCGCTGCTACCTCAGCCATTAATTCAAAAGGCCACTGGTTCCCGGTTAATAAAATGCTCTTTCTTTTCAGGCGGAAAATACACCCTAAAACTAATCGAGAGACACTCCTTTAACTGAGGGGGCGTGAGGTCTGGGTAAAAATTCCTCCCTTTTTTTTGAATGATGAAAATGGCAGCATCCGGTATATTAAGCTGTCACTGTGCATCTAAATCTGTTCCTGTTTTGTCATGCTGCCTCCTTATGAACGGCTTTAGCGATGCGAAGGTATTCAGGAGCTGGGAGGGAAGAAAAAAACGAGCGAAATGAGATGTAAATCCTACAATTCATTTGGCAATGTGCAACGCAGGTCTAATTCTTCCAGCTCTGCGCAATCTGCTGCAACATTACTGTGATATACAGTACAATGGCAGTAACAAAGTTGTTCATACGAGGACATTGTGAGGCTTTGGCAGGGAGAAAAATCAATGAAGGCGTGAGGACAATAGTGGCAGTTTAAACAGGCTGCAGAAATTTGCTAAGACTCACACAAAGGAACCTATGAGCTGAAAGGGGGGGGTGCTAAGTTGGAGGGGGTGTTACAGAGGAGGAAGGAGGGGCTTTCTGGGGCTCTTCAAGTCTTCTGGCTCCATTATACCCTTGAAACAATCCTCACTTAGAGCTTGGATTTGCATCCGTAATAGAGTTCAGGCTGTTGTTTGTGAAAGGCTTTCGTCGGGCCTGACCCTGCGTCAGAGCCCCACATTGACACTCAGCGTCCTGTCCCGACCCCATCCCGCCGCAGCTCGCAGTGGTATCATGGGAAAATTCACCAACTTAAAGGAGCTTTTGGGAGGCCTGGGATGGAAATGAAAATCTCATGGCAGCCGCGGTGGTACTTAGGAGGGGAAATTACTTGGGCGTACAATGGAACCCGCCGCTGTTAATTACTGCTAACAAGCCCCTCGAAAAAAAAAAAACTCCAGCGTGACACGCGGGGCCGCTGTGAAAGAAAAGGGAACGAGTGTGAACCCAGAGCAGGAGACCCGGCTTCCCCAGGCTTCAGAGGGTCCTGTTCTGTTCTTGCTCTGTTCCGTCCTGTTCCTTGGCTTTCCAGTTCACTCACCTCAGTGTTCAGCTTGTTCTAACATGCTGAGGCTGGAGTGGCATGGAGACAACTACAAGCGAAAATAATAATAATACTAAAAAAAAAACGAACTAATCTGGCCACGAGCTGTACTTTATTCTCAGCTAAGCTTTGCTCTGCCAACACTCGAAAGGGAAAATGCTGAATTAGTGTAATAGCACTTATATGATCCTTGACTTTCATATTAATTCCTTTCAGGAAGTTAAAAAATGTGAGAATAAGTGAAACCAATCATAAAACCGAGGTGCTGTTTAGCAGCTGAGCCTCCCCTGAAGCTTTTTTCTGTGATTTATGGAGGTGTGACCAAGTGGTTATTTTCAGACTGTGTACTTTACCCAACCAATTAGATTACAAAGTTTGGCTGAGTTTTTCACACAAATCACTTTCAACTGAGAGAGTTTTAGAGCTGATTTTGCTTTCATTCTTGACCAATGCATGAGTTATTATGCAAAGATAATCCAATGCTATACAACTACAGCAGTCCAAAAAAAGTTTGGGTTCATGATAATAGGGAAAGTGAAACATTGTGCAATGTCATTTTTTTGCAAAAATGCAGGGAGAAATAGGTCTGTGTCTGCAAATATGATGATTTGGGTTTGCACTTCTCCTTTCACCATTCACTGAGGTAATGTCACAGATTGGGCATGTTTTGCATACAATATGAATTTTATCAGGTCACCTGTGTTGCTCCTCCTTGTGATGAATTGAGGCGGCTCAAATGTCATACAAATATTTCAAACACAATGCTTGGCTGCTGCTCGTAAACTATACTAATCCATTACATAGTGATAAGTTATATCCCTTGATTTATGTCATTAAGTCATGAAAATAACCTGGAGAAATATAATTTCTTTGTGCTAGAACAAAGGGAACAGAGGACATTCTTGATTATTTTATGATGATACCTGTCAAATGCATGTATTTACAATCACATAAATAACCTAAAATGACACAATACTTAGCTGTGCTCCTGGCTCTGAATTATCATGTTGATGCTGGAACAGAAACGGCTGATATTGTCTGGTATTACAATAGGGCCATGTAATACTGGATAAGTTTTTTCAGTGATTTTCCAATGTTATTTGAATGTGCCTGCCAGTGGGAGTGAACTGATTGAGTTAGAATGCAGTTCATTCCCCTCATGTGGTCGGGCAATCGCCCAGTTATCCACTAGGGGCAGGCACAATTCTGTTTAATCCTATTCTGCCCCTTCTTTATGTATAAGACACAAATGGGTGACAAAGTAATGGGTTTTCTTCAGAGGTGCAACTTTTATCTACTAAAGACACAGAAGGTGTTTACATTGTTCATTATTTTAAACAAATCTCCACACCACCTTGATTCCTCTGCCCTGGATCTTACCTTACTCTGTCTACATTTTCTTGGTTATTTTCCTGGAAAATACCGACACACTTATGGATTTAGGCATCCTGTTAACACAGGAGAGAATCATGGGGATTTGTTTTTTTGGCAGATGCGTTGGTTTTGAGACTGGTGGGAAATCATTTTCACCCCTATCTGAAACGTTGTGGCTCTTCTGGAATCATAAATCAGAGGCACATTCTTCTAAAGCATTCTCACCACAATCATCTAGTTCCCAGGATTTTATTGATTCATGCTACTAACTGTCCAGAATTTATTATCAGATGTTTTTTTTTTCCTAAATGAAGTGAAGTTTCATCAGGTTAAAGGATAGATTGCATTTTCAACCTTACCATGTTCATTGCAAGGCAAGGCCACTGCAGCTAGACACAAAAGCTCATTTGTAAATTTAAATTAGTATGTTTTGATAATGAACACTAGTGCTGGACTGCCTTAATTCTTTTTTATTTGATATGTGCGTATATATCTGCTTTCCTCATCTCTGCTCTATTATGACAGATACCACTGTATCGCTGAGGGTCAGAAAGCATTCGTGTCAGACTCATACAAGAGTAGTTGCCCATGAAGAAGTATCAGACATAGGTGAAAAAATAAGACTACTGAATCTGAAAAATACTCATGAAGAATACTAGAGTATAAAGGTTTTGTTTGATACCACTCAATGAATGAATAAAATAAAAATATGACCTTGAAACCTACAGGTCTTTCAGAGTGTGAGTTTTTTCATGAGTTTGTATTCATTCCATTATGAGTTTTAGAAAACTAATTGTGAAAGCACTTCATAATTGTTATTTATATGCAGATTAAAGACTATGTGTATGTAAAATGCAAAAAAAAAGTTTTGAAAAACACAGCGAAAGAGTACCAACAGAGCAACAACTTAGCAAGTACGTTAAAGTCTGAAATTTTTCAAAAGAAATCTTTCAATTATGAAGAGTGAATTGAACTTTGCTGTGTTTGCATGATAAATAACTTGGAGCTTGAGCAACAGATGAAACAATTATACTAATCTATACATTTAATTAATATAACACCATCTGGAAACATGAGCCATTGGCGAAAATGATTTGGGTAATAGAGAAAGTCACCCACAAATCGAGCATATAAAAGTATAACTTATAAAAGCATGTTCATAAACCATCTGTATAGACAAGTGAGACATTCCACTGGGTTAGATTGTAACGTGTTGCCGCTGTGGGAAAAATGACATCTTATTTAAAACTGTCGAGTCCAAGCATTAATAAGTCAGGCGTCCTGTCTCGCGTTTGCTGTATTTATGGATATGGATGCACGGCATACTAATATATTCTGAGGATTTAATCTGAAAGTAAAACACTTGTCAAATGAGGTGTTGCGTGCTGTCGTCCATCCTTGTCCACAAAGCACTCAAGCACCCCACACCAGAGCTTACAGAGGACCCTCAATACCGCCTAGAAACATCGTTCACAACACTTGTACAGCGTCAACTATTTGCAAACATTTACTAATGTAGTGCTTAGGAAGTCAGGGTGTCATCTGAGAATCTGCTTCCCATCAAACATGCTCTTCTTCACAATGTCTTCATAATACTACCCTGTTTCCACCTAAAACAAAGAACCAAGGACACATTTGATTGCAGTCACCATTCATGATAATAGGTGCCAGAGCCACACAATGAACACATTTGTGTGTGTGTGTGTGTGAGTGTGTGCTTCCTCCTTGTAGACACCTGCTTAGTGACACCCATGCACACATCGCTCGACTTCCCCCCGGTTAGCCGCCCATAGCACCACATGTAAATTATTCCACAGCGCTTCCAGTGGGCTTGGAATGAGCAAACAGACTCAAGGTGAAAAGGTTTCCTTCCCATTAAGTACCAGAGAACAGGCTCGGCCCTCAAACTATTATTTTAACAACTGGCCCAGGCTGCTGTTTCTCAGGCTGATGCCCACAGAATGAATGAGTGATTTGTGCTGTCTGCTCCCAAGTAGGACATGTGTTTCCTATTCACAGTGCTGTTCAGCCAGTCGAAAGTCCAGATTAACATAAAAGAGTAGGTAGGCCTGTTTTCACATTCAGCACAGAGCTCCGGGGTTGAGGAGAAAAGGTTGCTCCTGGATTACCTAATTTATTATTATTTAAATGTTATTTACTTTCCTAAGTGCGCATCGGAATGAGGTATTTTCGGGAGCTTGGGGGTCCTGGCTAATCGCACCCGGGGTCGTGTAAACCTCGGGGCCGGAGGAGAGGGGCAGGGCCTCGGCCTCTCTGGGACAAACGCCAGGAGCCAGGCCCCACACGCTGGGGTTCGCCCAGATGGCCCCCGTTCCAGACCGCACTGTTCCGAGCCACCACTAGTGTTTCTCGACCTAATCCTCCCCACAGCGCCGATCTGGTGCTACAGGAAGCAGGTGAAACTGGGCCGTGGCCAAAGTGCAGTGGAGCCACAACCTTCTCTCCCTGTGGGTGACAAAGTCTGACAATAACTCTCTTATTCCCCCTCTTAGCAGAGCTCAGCCTAATCCTACAGGCCATAGAAAATGGTTCCTGTACAAGGGTGTGCAGACTGAAGAACTTTAATGGGCATATTTTGTATTGTAGGCTGGTCTCCAAGTTAGCTCTGAGCACAAAAAGTCTGCTGGACCATAAGGTTGATTAAAGTAAAACAGAGGTACAAAAGTGCGGTACTGTGTAACACTTACGGTAAACACTACCAGTCTCCTCCAGCAAAGCAGTTTATTCCTAAAATTTACCAGACCTTTTGGAGAAAAGCAGCTAAAAATCTTTAAGCATTTAAGCACATTCACATGTGTGTCATTTTCTCAATTGTTTTTCGCCTAGAGTTCTTCTAATCGTTTTTGTGTACTTTAAATGGTCAGGTTGGCTAAGACCTCAAGCATTCATATTTTTAACGGTGCCACTTCGAAGTTTAACTCTTTGTAAACCAAAAGTTACAAAGTTCTGTCAGCTGAAACAGACTTAGAAGTAACAGTGGCTAACGACACAGTGCAGATGCTTCATGAAGACTTTTGACATGGTGGAGTTCAGTTTGCGAACATTGCGGCAAACTACGCCCAGGTAAGGGTGCCTGAAGCAATGTACTGCGTTTTGTGAGGAGGCTGCTGGGTTTCGCGGGGCGCGGGATGGGCTCTTCTCTCTGCCAACCAGTGCCCCCTCCTGGACTGCCACTGAGCGGATCTTTTGGAGGCCATCCTGGCGGTACGGAAATCCAGCTGCTTCAGCATAAACATGGCTAACTCAATATGAAAGCAGCAAATTAAGAAATCTTTTCCCTTTCAAAAGGAGAAAAAAAATTCTTTTGTCGATAATTATACCTTGTCTTACTACTCTGATTTAACCCACGCAAATTTAACCAGGGTAAAAACTTGAAAAGACACATTTTTGCAGAACCTGTGCAATATAACTATTTTAATTGCTATTTTTTGGCAGGTCTGAAACTGTACTTTTCTCAGCCCAGGAACCAACTGTCACCTAATTACACCACACAGTGAGAGCTCCAGCAAAATGTCCATGCGCTATACACGCAGCCAAGCCAGGGCAGTAGTCAATGCATATTCCAGTCTGCACAGGGAATCAAGCTTTTTTTGTGTGTGTGTGTATGTATGGCTGCGGTTGAGATCCTTTTCTTTGTGCGCTTTGTGGTGATAATTATGAGAGCTGTTCATGGTCCAACTGTCAGGTCATCATAATTATCACATTAATTCTGAGCATTTAAACAATAATTTTCATGCGAATGGAACACACGGGGAGACAATAAATATTACCTTTGAGGTCTTTAACCATTTTGATTTTGGGGGCAAAAAAATATGAGTTTGAACAACAGAATGAAAAGCGTAACTGATCTATTTGGTGTCAAGATTTACTAAAAGGGAAATGATGACTCGGTGGCACGTGATTGACACACCAGCTCACAGTGGTCCTGCTCTCAAAGGCCATAAAATGCCATTCAAAATAACACTGTAACAATCATAACTGCGAGGTTGTGACTCCAATAACAAATCCAGCCTTTGTCTGGTGCTTTCTTCTCTTTTTTATATTTGTTTATTCATGCATTTAATTGACGAAGTGAGGCGACGCAGTCTATTACAGTACTCTGTTATGGAAGAAGACAAACGGTGCTACTGTCTTGGAAAGCGCTGCCAACGTTATAGATTTCATAAACATTTTTGGGGTGAAATATGCCAGTATTAAGGCAGATTTACAGTATGTTTGTGCCTGGAGCTAATATTTACAGCATTTTCACTGGGAGCATTCTTCATCCAGAAAGAAACTGTCCAATAAAACTGGGGGCCACTTCTAGCCTCAGCTGATCACTGTATTGATATATTTGACATCACAACATATTAAACTTTGGAAACACTTTGAATGGCACACATCCATGGACCTGATGCTTGTTTGAGCAATCCATCTGATGCATTAAAACCTGCCTGCTGTGGCAGTTGTACACTGCAGCACTATGTTTTCAATATGTTCAGCGTTCTTTCTATTTACAGAAATCAAGCTGAGATTGGATCAATTTTTTCTCAATTTTTAAAAATTTAAAACACAAGTTGAAATAATCACTCATTTGACATTCAAATGTAAACACAATAATTTGACTTTCAAATATGTTACTAAACATACAGTAATTCTTGTTAATATTTTTTTGCTGTGGGCCACTGCAGAATTTCACCTTCAGAACTCAGAGGACGCCACCCCAAACTGTCAAACCAGCATGCCAAAGGGAACAGCTCCACTGCCAGCTCCACACGAAGGGACAAAAGAGCACAAATCAAATGAGCTTTTTGTCAGAGAATAATGAATATAATTTTGCACGGTTTGATTAAATCATAATGTGTTTCGTAATGAATCTACCTCCCGATTCCATTATTCAATTTACGTTATCAATGCTAAATATAGCTCTGTGATGAATTCACAATTGTTACCAGCTGCATTCAAGGGAACATTCCATTATACTCATGTCAGGTGTATTTTTAACTCCGCCAAAAACCCACCGTTTTCAGCCAATTAATCTTTCTTTTTACCATCTATGTTTAATGTCTCATTGCAAAGGTGGAAAGGTGCTGCAGATGACTGCTCTTTGTTTCAGACCACTATGATTGCTGGAACATTGTGAGACATACATTATTTATGGGTAGCAAAGTACGGAGTTCTGTAGATTTTTACAGGTGTGGTAATTTTCAATGGGAACTAATCCTGCACCATATGACACTACTTTTTATTATTTTAATTACTTATTAGTTTTTTTTATATTTTTGTACTTTTGATGTGCAGAAAACAAGCTGTAATTGAATGGAATTAATAGCCTTTGTGTTGTGCAGTCCTAGGTGCACTTATTTAATGAAATGATTATGCATAAATGTGAGTATTGGAAGTCAGTACTCCCACTGTGGATACAACAGTCTCCAGGGTGCTTTGCCTTTGACCACTATGAGGTGGGAAGTGCTGGGATATTTTTATAACTTAGTTTTATTGAGTGTTGCATATAAACATGCATCTGTGCCAAACCCAGTTTTTCTCCAGCAGAAAAAAAAAAAATAGACCAGAATGAACAGTATGTTTCAGAAACCAAAGGGAAGCGCAGACCGAGCTGTTAATGACAGCTTCTCCACGCGGAGTCTTAATGTGTCCATGCCTGTCGCATATGCTTTGTTATAAATGATGTCTCAGGCCTCAGCTGCATGGAAATAGGCTGGGCGGGGTTGGCGTGGTGCAGTGAATCGTGTGTGAAGTCATATCCAATTCCCTCTGGGATCCACTAGGATCCACTAAGATGGGACCATCAGATAGAGTTTTACACTAGATCAAACCACCCCCACCCGTTGCAGTGGTGGAAGGTAGGCCCATCTAATCTGCCGCACAAACTCGAGAATTCCAAATATTTGCATTTGGAATGAATAATTGGAATTAGCTTAACTGCATTTAAAAATAGTCCATTATGCCAAATAATTGTCCCTTACAAGCAGGCAGGTATTTAGAATAAATGGCAGTGGAAATATATTTAGTTTCACTCTTATTGATGTAGCAGCTATATATGTAAATAGAAGGACAGAGGTTAATTGCATTTTGTTTATACATCAATTGGACAGTATATTCTATATTCACCTAACCTATATTTTTTTACTGTGCTTCTATCTCAATTTAGAAATTTCAGACATTTAGAACCTTAACTGATCATCTTTGTCTGTTACTTGCACACACTATTTTTTTTGTATCATGCTATTTTGTCATATTCAGACATGTACACTTTATTTAAAATTCATCTGTAATTTGGAATACTGCTTTATCTATGACATTTAATTCACAGATGTTCAGATGCTTTTACAGTCTCATAGATTCTTCTAGGAGCAGTTAAAATATTTCTGAGTGATAATGGAATATTGGCATCATTATTGCAGCTGTGAATACAAAGACAAAAGCAAAGAGTTAATCAAAATTCAATGTGTTTTGAATCATGGCTTCAAGTAAGTTATATGTTTGGGTCATGGAAATATAAAAATGCTGAAACATATTTAAAAGCTTATACTTGCTTGAATTTATTTGTTAAGGACAAAAATAAATTGCATCTGGACTGAAGAAAGGACTCCCTTATCCACTATGATGTTCAGTATAGTGCACACACAAATCACAATCAATTCAATTAAAAACAAACACACAAACTAAACATAAAAACACTCAACTGCAATGGCAAAATAAAATAAAGAAAAAGTAATAATTCAAGCAGTTATCACTCAAGACTATCCAAAATAAAATAACAATAATTATTATTACTTTTTAGAATAGTGTATAATAGCAATGCACACAGGAAATTGAGGCAAAACAATACAAAGTTAAAGCTGAACTGCATATGTGCAAAAATCAGCAGATTCTGAATAAAAAATCAGCAGACATAATTTGAAAGACAAAAAGAAACAAGAGGAGGAGACCAGATAAGAGATTACCATCTATGAATAAATAGATTAAGTTAAAGTCAATCTGCCAAGGTACTGATGTAGAACATGCTATTGTGAGTGAGCATGTGTGCCTTTGTCTGGTTGTGTGTGTGTATATAGCTGTGTGTGTGTGTGTGTGTGCGTGTGTATTTGTGTGTGTGCGTACATGTAGATAAGAATATAACACGTGTATGTGAGTCAGTATGAATACCAACACTTCTACACGAAGCCATAACAACATTTCACATTATTTTCACTCTCAGTGTGAGTAATTACGTTCATGTCAAGAGCAAATGAAATATTCTGCAAATATGCAGAAGCACAGAAACACGCACCTCCTCTTTATCAAGATCAGGAAACAGTGACACTAAATCATGCTAGTACACAACTCTTCCAAGAGCTCTTCAGTAATATAAATCATTTTTGCTGCATATATAACAATGTAAAACAAATAGTTTAAAATGTTTACAATCTGAAATTTTTATTTGTGTTTAGCTGTGTTTTCATTCAGGTATTAATTTCATTGTTATGTCACTATGTTTTAAATCTGTGTTTTTCCATTGAATGGATTTAATTTAAGGTAGCATCAGAATTTCAGCTAAATTTATTTTAGCTTCCCCCTTTTATTACAGGTTTGGCATAACAGTGCCTTTCTGTATGAGAAGCACATCACCTTCCATTGAGACCTACCTGTGTGTTGCCCTCTGGGGTGTATAGGTGCTGTAGTCCTCTGGGTTTTGTAGTCCAGTTCAGTGCCCCAGCTGTGAGCACGTTTGTAGTTTGCTCACGTTCCCCACTTCCACATTCCGCCATGGTCTCGGGAGACCCTGATCCCCGAGGCCCCCGGAGCGGCACCTGCTGTTTCCTTGGCAACAGAGCAGGTGCTCCCCTGCAGTGGCCGAGTCTACTCCCTGGACAGACAGGCCTCTCTCTCTCAACCAGGAACAAAATCAACAACAGACCCACCTCAGCCCAAGCAACACAACTGGCTCACAGCACACAGCAATTAGGGTCAAGTCATAAACACATCAATGTGTCGACAAGTGTAGATAAGGCAGGTAGATGACGCTGCTAGGACTAAAATGTTTGAGGAAGGAAGTGAACACAATACATGTTTCTGGGCTTACGTTCCTGCAGAAAATTGTAAGGTTACCACTGCTAAATCTTCAGAACACTCAGAACCCTTCAGAAATGTTTTGTCTCTCTTTTATGTCTCAATACCCCACTTCAAATGCAACAGAAAAAAGTGTAGTAAACCTGCCCAGTATGATGGCAGTATTTGTCATTCAAAAGTGGTATATATTTCTGATCTTATCCCAAATCTATCATTTAATTATAGAATTCACAATATAAGTATAACATGTTATGTCACAGTATAAAGAAATGTCTGTCACATCTGATGACATCATGGTCAGATTAACTTGTACTTTCCTCTAGCTGTAGTAGCCTTTGTGTCGTTGTGCCTTGTTGTGTTTATGAATGCTATAATGAAGTGAGGTGTTTGTTTGGTTTTCTCTGTTTGTATTCCTGTGATCCCTTGCCCCCGTGGCAAAAGAGACTACTGCCCCAGAGATCCAAGCAGACGCGGTGTGTCTTTGGAGAAGGGAAGGGCAACCCAGAGGAGATGACATCAGCACTGAGCCTATTGAAACTATCCCTGAGACCACTGCAACATCAGCGCAATGCACTTTTTACTTTAACTACAGAATCTTTTTTTGTGAGGGTTACTGAATTCAGATTTTTTTTTTTTAATTGTACACATAATTAGAGCCTGGCAACAGCTGAAACTAATGAATAAATATTGTGTAAGAAAGAAAAAACACAACAACAACAAAATGCTTAAGCTTGCACTTGCATAAATTTTTTTTGCATTCGTAAGGGAAAAGCCCATTGACGTGAGATTCAGTAGTGCCTTGAAATTCTCTTTGTAACCCACACTGCTATAACATTGACTGACCTGTTCCTGTAGGCTGAGTGAAACATAATACATTGTTCTAACCTGTATTTTTGAGACAGCAGACAGCAGTGTTGTTAGGGTCCCAGAGGCCAGGGAATGGGGAAATCTCTGCTCTAGCTCCCATGTGGACTTCCTTCCACCCTAGACAGGGAACAGCATGTCTGAACCGGCACAATAGCTCATATTAATAGCAGCCTGGAATATAATCTACCCTGCATACAACTGTATATTTTTGTCTACTTGAGTCACTTTGTAGTATCATCATGTAGTATCATTATGTACCCTGTGCTTGCGCGAACATGGGTTGACAGCATCATGGCTGACACATGCTGCGGGTGGTGTGCTAGCCCTCTTGGGCAATGAACTACAAGCACATCTTGCAATGATTACCAGAGGGTAACAGGGGGCATTGGTAGCAGCTCTGACCTTTGTTAAAGAGGCAGAAGTGTATCCATGGAGTCATCCCTGTGGCCCCCATCTGCCCTGTTTGGTCCTCTCCCTGCTTGTTTCTCTGAGGGTGTGTAGCGGCCTCCCTGGGGGATCGCTATCTGGCCCAGGCTGGCTCCAGGGGTCGCCGCCTTTGAAAATAGGCAGGTTGTTTGTGCTTGGGGTCACAGGACGTCTGGGAGGTTAAGATAGGCCGCATGCAGGTGTCCACACATCGGGGTCGTGGTCGGAATGGGCCATGGTCACAGGCTTGTTTGCCTTGGCCTTCGGCTGCAGGAGACATTGCAAGATAAGCGTGTTTGTCCCTCTGTCTCGGTTCCAGACAATGGGGATTTGCAGAGAACTCTTTGGCTTCTGCCCATTCATTACACCTACATTGTATTTATTGTGGCACAGACTTACTACAAGAAGGAAACATGTATGTGGTTGAATGGTTCATACTAGATGGATGTTTTATTGTACTTTTTCATGCCACAGTTTGCCAAATACGATCTGATTGTGTTGAAAGGCTGCTACTTGGCACAAGGGCCTTGAGAAATTTAGGGTTGGATTTCCTTCAATGTACTTTTAATTAAATTGGACATTTTACAGAAATGACAAGTGTGACCACTAATGTGAACTCAGACTTACTCCAGTCATCAGTTCTCACATTCTTTTAATATATTCATCATGGAAAGAGCTTGTTTAAATACGTTGCTCCAGTTTTGCTCAGTATACAGGTTCAGTGTACTGTTCTATTTCAACTTTCCAAATGGATTTCCATGCACCTTCATGCGGCTGCACTCCTATTTGTCCACATGTATATATTATTTATTTTCCTCTTTTTTTGTGATGTCAAAACAGAGGTGGGCTTCTCTGAGCTAACGTTATGTAGGAAGTGTTTGACAGCCGGTCTCCCCTCAGTTCGGGAGTTTAATTAGAAACAGAATGGGAGACAAGGTGGAAACGTGCGAGGCAGGCAGTAAGGGTGAAAAATATGCAGAGATAAAAAAAAGGGGGAAGAGTGTGGGTGTGAGGGGAAAGGAGGGAGGGAGAGGGGGGTCTGACAGTCAGTGAAGGAAGGACACAGAGAGATTGAGGGGGAAAGAAAGGTTGGCACACAGGCTGAGGTACATGACAGAGCTGAGTGATGGTCAGAGATTTGGGGGAAGGGGGGCAGACAGGCACCGCGCTCCTGCCTGAAGACTGACGCGACCGCCCGGACCTGCCGTTTACCTCCGGCACCCCGCGCTCCTAATTGCAGCATTGCTCCTTACAGCTGAGCGCCTTCTCCCAGTAGGGTTATAAATATAACTTCTCCTTTTCCTCAACAGTCTGCTGGATCCTGAGCATGTGTGCTCACGCGTGTGCGTGTGTGTGTGTGTGTGTGTGTGTGAGAGAGAGAGAGAGAGTGTGTTTAAATGTTGCCGTTATGCCCCCTCTTCTTGTCTCTTTTGTTCTTTTTTCCTCCAATCAACTCGCTCCTGATCGCCACACTCTTTGATCACTCCTTCTGCTTTTCTGTTTGGAGTGAGCTTTACTTCTCCCTCCCCACCTTGCTGTTTCTGGCTCTACTCATTTCTCTCTCCCATCCCTCTTTCCTTCACCTTCTCTTTCCCACCTCTGTTTCCCTACAGCTTTCTCTCCTCATCCCTCTGTGTCTCTCTTTTGCTTTCTCCTCTTTCCGCTATTTCTATCTCTCTCTCCAATTAACTGTTTAATTCCTCCCTACTTTTACTCTCATTTTCCCCACTAAGCCCCCATGCCTCCCCTGTCTCTCCCCTCTCTCTGTCCCAGTCCTCTCTCTTTGATCTCCACATCCTTCTCACCTTTTTCTCTCCTCTCTCTTTTCCCCCACCCCTCTCTCCTCGATCTCCACACCCATCTCACCTTTCTCTCTTGCCTCCCTCTCCCGGGGTCTCTGTCTCTAAACACTGATCTGCAGGAGGAAAGTGGTTCTTTATTCCAGCTGGTGGTGAGGACTCTGTGCTCCCCAATTAGACAGTGTGCGTGCGGTTAATATGGCACTGTGCTCAAATCAATCTGATGATGCCCTGTGACATGTGCCTCTAACTGTCTCTCTGCACCTCATCTTCCTCCTGGTCTGCTCTCCTCCCCTCAGTCTCCCTTTGTTCTCTCCATCCCTTGGCTCCTCAACTCCCCCTGCTCCTAAGCATCTTTCCCTCCTCCTCTCCCTGCAAGCCTAATGTAAAAATGAATGCAGAACATAGGTAGGACAGCCAGCTCTTCATTACTCTATTGTAATGGTTGTTGTTATGGTTAACATGTTTCCCACATCTGTAATGTTAAATGGACTGATTGACTGATTGAATCTGAGCATAAATAATCAATACAAGGCAGTAGAAAATAATTGTTAAAATTAAACAGAGTATCCTAAAGTTGGATTTTAACAAAAAAGGTATGCCAGAGTTTTGTTATTTATTACTTACAGCTTGGTTTTATCTTTCCTAAACTATCCACACAATAAACCCACAAACTCTGGGTTTACTTCTTTACATACTTCTACACATACTCTACACATACTTCTGTGGTCGAATAACCAAAATATGCAAACACTCCACTGGGATATATTAAGGGAAACATTACAGTAGCTTTTCTGAGACAACAAGTATGACAAGTCCTTGCATGGCAAGTACTATTATCAGTGCTGTAACCCCAAATTATGCGAAACAACAGAAAACCTTCACTGCATTTCAGCTGAATCTGGTTTAAATAGTGAGCACTGCCGCCTTAAACATACGTTTTCTTTCAAAGTGCATAACTTATTATCAAAAACAAATGCTCTTGTCTCTCTTAGAGACAACGCAATGCTTAAAACAAACACAGTTCCGCTCTGCATGGGATAAAGTTTTTGGCAGCGTCAGGGATATCCAATATGCTGAGCGAGTGTGTGAAATATGTCCTCCCCTTGAGCCTTTGAAGGTTAATTATCTCCTGTCTGGGGGTATGAATAATACAGACATCATTATAAAACAGTAAGAAAAAGGCTGAAGTAACACAGCACGGATATCTTTTGTCTCCTCCACGGCTTCCCTTATTTTGGTACGCTTGACAATTCATATCGACATCTCCTGTGCGTGTCTGTCCTAATGTGGGGGACACTGGCAAATGAATGAACATTACTTTTTTTTAGCTTGTTAGCTAAAAAATTGCAAGTTTTTGAAAAAAAGGTTTCTGCATTTTTTTCCATAGCAGGTGACATGAAAACAGTTACTTAAAACCCTGCAACTTGCTAAAGGGCACATTTCCTGGGGATTAAAACTTTCTCTACATAGCGGCCCCTGTCTCACAGTATCAATGACAACCACAGTTTGGTGTTATGGAAGGGCCTAAGGGTCTTCCTCCAATCACATCACCTGCAAAATATGCTGTGCTGCTGCCCCTGGTTAACTGAACAGGCCCAAATTTATAGACTGCCCACTTCTGTGTAACAGCCGAGGCAGTTCTTTTTTTTTTGCCTTCGAGGCATCGTCCTTTCAGTGCACATATTGAACTAATTGCAATTTTGGTACCCTCGTAATTTGAGTGTTTCTTAGAACAAAGTTAATCGTCTGGACGGAGAGAGGGAACTAATTATCTGTTCGATGTTTTCCCAGCATTGTTTGGTAATTTAGGGGCAATTGACCTCCCGCAGTTCACTGGCGAATGAAAACATGTAGGCCAACTCGCTAACGACCCTGGCTAACGACCCTGGCTGAGAAGGTCTCCCCGCTCTGCAGCGGAAACACCCTGACTCACTTCAAGTTCAATTTACCACTTAACTAGTTCAATATGACTGACACTTTTATACCAATTAGCACTGTTTTGCTGAAATCATTGAAGGGGCTGGTATGCACAGTAGTTTTTTCAATGCTGCTGTTTTATATGATATTATATTTTTTGTGTGTTATTATTATTAACACTAATGCTACTACCGCTACTTATAGTAATAATAAATATGTTTAAAACTAGTGGTTTTAGAATTCAATTTTTTTTTCTCATTAATCCAATGATATTTAATGACAATGTTAATGTAAATTTATTATATGGTTTACAGCGAACATTCTTTGAAACATGACGATTCCAATACTAGAATATCCTTTCTCAAACTGATTC
This sequence comes from Megalops atlanticus, assembly GCA_019176425.1. Classification (NCBI taxonomy): domain Eukaryota; kingdom Metazoa; phylum Chordata; class Actinopteri; order Elopiformes; family Megalopidae; genus Megalops; species Megalops atlanticus. The sequence continues at coordinate 16,233,367 of CM032886.1, forward strand.
TCCCTCACAGACACACTGTCTGCATTCAATCTGAACACAGTAGAGCGTATGAACCTCAATCAAGCTGCTGTCACTTGATTGAGGTTCACTTGATGGGACAGAATTCTCGAGGAATGGTGTGTCTGCTCCATGGAACTCTGGATCTCTGCAATCTGCTGCCCATGGTTTCTGAAAACTTCATCTCAAAAATGAACCCACACGTCTCACCCCACACAATCACATCAGTGGAGTGATTAAGTGACAAACATGGCTGTCACTGGCTGCCCGTTATCTCTGTGTCGCTATAGCTGGCTCCTCAGAACCGTTGATTTGAGATATGGTAGCATTTTCATACCAACGTCCCAACAACACTGACGACTTATGGCAGTAATCTGTGGGGCCATTTGTAGCGGCTGCGCACACGCACGGGGAGGGTTAATTTCCTGAGGAGGGAGTGATAAGTAAACAGCCGAATGAGTAACGAGGCCATGGAGACACCGTTGAAGGCACTCCGCTTTGTGATGGTCACACCAGGCCACGCAATCTGTCACAAATGTGTCCAGAACTGAATCATGATAGTCTGGTCTGAATTATTGGTGAGATTTCTGTTAGGGGGACATCAAAGCCATATAATGGGACGTTGGTGATAAAATGCCCCTGAGCCACTGCCCCCCCCCCCTTCCCCACCCCCCCACTCCCCAATGCTCTTTGAAAAAGCAGCTTTACTCTGACCTCCCTCCAAATTTCAGTCCGTCAAGAAACTCTCAAGCTTATTCCACATAGCACACGATAAATTATGCTGTACATTTCTTTTGAAACATGTATAGGTAGCAGTGTATTCACTATTTATTCCCAATGAATGGAAAGATACATTATTCAGAGGGTGTGCAGCACTCTCGGTGAGCAAAAATAATACAATATCTCAATGATAAATGACAAGCAATTGCTTTTATTAGGTGATCATTTTCAAATGTTCAGTTTTGTTCCTTGTAATTTATATTTTGGCATCATCTGAGTAAGCAGAAATAAAGACATGTGTTTGCATTAAAAACTGTGCCAGAAGGTGAACACCTCTACATACAAACACCATATCATACAGGATCTCAAAATATAAATACATGGCCAAAACAACAATCATATCATTCTTAGAGCATAACACTTTCCATATGTGTGGTTAAAACTCATCAAATTCAGCTCTCATTTCTAATTAATTCTGAGTAAATACAAAGTTTGAACAACAATATTCCAACATAAATCATATTGTATGCAGCTGTTTTTTACGTGCATGGATCAGGTAAGGTGCCAAGAATGTGCTGTGCTCCTTCCATTAAATGAACAGCAACAAACAAACCCATGTCAGGAAGCTGTGAGCTCAGATAATGATATGCAATATGGTAACACAGATGTGCTTATGAGCCTCCAATGCTGTATATATTTTTTAAAGACCTGACTCTCTATCTATCTGTTGGTTGTGTAATTCAGGGAAGAGATATGGCATGAGCATGGTATGGTTCCTCATTAGCATCTTTCAGTGGAAGTGGAGGAATATTTTCAAAATAAAAACCTTTATCTCCCAGAACCTCCTGGAATGGAATGGCCTGGTCTAGATTTGGACCCTCTTTTTCAGCTGACATGGCACCCCAAAGGTGGAGTATGCTGACAGAAGGAAAAGGTGTGCTTGTAAGTTGACTGGCAAAAGAACTTTGTGAAAGGAACTCATCAAGTCTCCTCACGCTTTCATTTTTCAGCATCTGCTTTCTGTGACGTTGTTGTCCCTGGCTATTCATTCATAATTTGAAATTTTTAGGAGTTTTAGTCATTTCCACAACAGAAATAGACGCTTCTATGTCAGGACAGAAATAATTTACCCAGGATATGTCCTGAGTGGTTGTACATTGGGTGAACTTTAGATTTTTAATGTAATTAGGCTACAAAGGCGTTCAAAGACATATCCCCGCCCCGTCGCGTGACACTGGAGGCCTAGTTGACTGAAGCGTAAGGCCTTATGTAACGGACACTGGCATGTCAACACAAAGAAGATTTCCAGGAGGGGAGGCGAGAGACGAGGGGGTATGTCTTGGCAGAATGTGGAGCATGCCCTGACGTGTGATTGGCTCTTGCGGCTGCGCAGACGGCAGGCTGGATGTCTTGGCAGGAGAGAGGGGGCCCGTGTGATTGCGCTGGCAGACGCAGAGGCGCACTGAAGATTTTCACCTCATCCATTCTACCGCGGCCTCCCAGACATTGGCCGCGCATCATTTCCCCCCTCTTCCCTTCACCCCGAGGGTGAGAGGACAGGAGTCACGCAACTCCCCCTGCCCTCCACAACCGCGAACGGTCGTTAAAGACACAGACCCTTACAGCTCTGCGGTGTCATCAGGATGGGGATGGAGGAGGGGGTTGCCAAGTTTTTCTGTGAATGTAAGCAACCACTCAATGGGAAGAGGGAAATGGTGTTATGGGAGGTGGGGGGGAGGGGGGCATGGTAAGTGTGGCGTGTATGGTACACAGACCAATCGAGAAGAGGGACTGCGGCACTTGTGTCCTCATTGCAAGGGCCACTGTCTGCCTCTCGTACCCCCACTCCACCCTACCGTCTCCCCATGAAAACCCACGGCACGACAGCTCACAGCACGAGCCTGCAGTCGCACACCCCCTCACATGCACCCCGCCCCTGTTTCTGTGACAGTAACGCTCACGCACAGCCTCCGCTTCGCCTTCTACTTCCAGGATGTGAAACTGTGTACCACACTTTTAGCGATGGGGTTAGATCTGTGCACATCACAACAGCAATACTGCCTGTAAGATCATATTACCATCCCTGTTTACAAATTAAATTGCAGCCTCTGTGAGTAGCTTGTTTGTTTGATACATTTTACTGTTCTGCAGGCATTCTTGACCAGTCGATCACCTGACTTCATCCTATTTCCCATTTAAAAAGTTGCCTAATTAAGTGGGTTACATGTTGTGCTGCCTAATCCCCTGGATGCCACTTTAATTAGACTTCTCCTTTCAGAAGTTCAGAGTTACTGACCTAAATCAGAAGTGGAAAACTTACTGCTTACTTTTAAGTTCATCATTAAGTTGGAAAAGCTTATCGTTTGGAGTAACAGCATTGATATGTCATTTGCTGATTTTAATGTCTGTAATATGCTAAAAGAATATATACTTTTAAAAAATCTGTTTCAAGCACTTTCCATTTTTTTTTTATTTAATCAAATAATATAATACATGGCAAATGAAAAAGTAAATGAAACTAATACAAATATAGCACAATATTTTACGATTCAATTCGGAATTGAAAAGTAGGCTATGCTGTTTTATGTCTGACGATAACCCCCCACATATCTTAATGTGAGACAAACTGCATTAATCACACTTGAGAGAAAGAACCAATCCCATTTCCTCCCACATGGAAACTCTCTGATAAATGGGCTCGATACGGGTTGTCTATTATAGTGAGTCAAATTAATTTGCTCCACAATGTTGTTTGCCTTCAACCCTGTCCACACCTCTCAAAGGATGGCAACAGAACTCAAGGTGAGGATCCTCTCTGGAACTTCAATTTCCTTCTGTGGTTTATTTGCAGGCCTATCTGAGCTTTCAGCAATTAAGGCGGCCTCCCCTGGGCAGAGATGAGGGGCCAGTCAGCTAATATGGTGATGAAGATAAATACGGGTAATCTCCTCCCTGTCCAAATGAAGGGGGCTGTTGAGTGGACGGTGGGGCCATTCTCCTGTTTGCCCAACAACAGGCCCAGGATTCTGCGGGGAATCAAATCCACGCTGCCCCGAGATTCAGATTCCAGATAGCTGAACAGACACAAACAAACACAGACAGCAGCCTCCAGATTACTAGGATGGAGCATTGGACTATTGAATTGTGGAGACTGATTTGTTCCTCACAAACAGACATCAGGCTGGGAGTTGGCTGCATGAGCTCAAATAAAAATTGCATATGCAATGTTTTGCGACAAGGTAATATTTACCAAACATTTTTGGGAGAGAACTATTTTTACAAGAATTTGCACACTAAAATATGATGGGTACACATTCAATACATACCTTTGTTGGGATTAAAGGTAAACCCAATTTTGAGTGAGGTATTGTTGAACATATGCATTGTATAATTTCATAAATTTGAGCTGAAGTGTTTATCTCATGTATTTGTGGTTTTATTTATTAATTGTTTTGTCTTTTTATGTATAATAAATAGAATAAATACATAATCTATTTCTCTGTCTGTTTAACATGTAATCACTTATAACCCTCAAAATGTTAAAAGGTGAGAAGGACGTACTGTAACAGATCCAACCTGCTAAAACGCTGGATCCAACGTTAATGCACTGAAATGATTCTCTTGACCAACTTACAAACAAACTAAATAAAATGCTGTGTCTTGCTTATCAACAATAAAAACCAATCCTGGAAATCCTGAAAAATGTGAGGTATTTCTCCTACATCAACAGCTGAATGCCACTGCTGTACATGTATTACAACGCAGTCTTCATGGAATGGGACACACAAGACATTCGACACAACGCAGCACGACACAAAATCAGAGACACACAACTCCCTCACACTCCCCACCTCTTACCTGAGCTTTGAAAGGATCTTTGAAATGAGAATTTGGAGATCGTCCTTTCACGTTCCAGCAAATTTTAGAGACGTGCGGTGACCCCCACTGCAGCCAGTGTGCCCTGCCTCTTTAATGTTTTCTGTCACATGTATGACAAAGAGAAAGGGCTGTGGCAGCGAGACACCCCCCCCTTGCCCTACCCTGTCAGTGCAGTCTGGGGAACAGAGGGAGACAGCTGTAATTACGCTGTGTTCAGTTAATTACCCCCCGAAACCCACATCTTTAGCAGTGGTCCCCCTCAGTATGCAGATGCCTCTGTTGTAATTAACTCTGCTTTGTAGGTTTTCGAGGGCTCATCTTCCACAGCCTACAAAGGAGAACTTGCCCATCTATATTTAGAGAAAACTTTTTTCCCCAAAGGAAAAAGAAAAAGAATTTGGTAGAATATTTCTTTCTCTCTGAACTAACGGTGCCATCTGTGCCTATGTAGCAGTGTAATTTTGCACTTCCCTACTCTCTGGTTTGAAGAAGTCAGCAACAATGTCATAGACTCAGAAGCCTGTAATCATGCACCTGACAGCCTCTCATTATTCGTTGATAAGATTATTTTCAAATGAGCTCAGATTGTTCCCTTGCCAACACATTGTGAGGGAGGCAGTCTTCATTTTTTTATGAAAGTTAAAAAGAGTGTGATGTAGTTCTTCTACAGCAGTGGAATTTGAAATTTACATGGTGTTTGATGCTGGATTTCCCTGGCTGTTGAATCTGAGCCCCATTTGTAATGCCCAAAACAATGATTCAAAAAATATAATTCAGCGATGTGATTCCTTGTAATGCAACCTATTCACAGTTTGATCAGTACTAGGCTATGGTTGGTGTCCTTAAACAAAAACAGTATTTATGGATTTCCTAAATATTGTACTGCTAAGCAGAATGTCTGCAGTTTGGTGATTTTTCTTTAATTGCAATGTGAGAGTCTAGAACAGGAATCATGTATACTTATTGTGCAAGACTTACACAGATTGAAACAGAAACTACATTTTGTTTGGTGGTGATCCCAGTGGGAACATATCTGTAATCTTGGAGATGGAAATCTCTCAATAGTTCTGAGCTGTGAACAGAACAGCCTGATGTAGTCAGTAATACCCTATATTACTTTAACAAACATGCTATGTGGCAGGTTAGTGGGTCTAATTTAGAGAGCAATTATGCTCGGCTCTTAACGAGGAGTGGAAACAACTAATTGCTTCCGAGGGGTTTCTGTTTTCATTATAATTTGGTTCCTGAATGATCCTGTATTAACCCATTTCATTTGGAATGAAAATACATATTACACTAAACTTCTATGATCCCAGTATTTTGTAAAGAGCCTGATTCATTGGAGTATTTCATTCGATGTATCAGTCTGTCTTGCAATAACAACATTACTAAGTATACAGAGCAGGTAAAGACAATAATAAATCCACTGGGTGGAATAATCATACTAATATTATATAATTGCTCCATTTCTTCCTTTATGACTGGCTAGTATCAAAGTTTTTCCCCTATGCATTCCTGCAGATTTAACTCCATCTGTTTTGCTTAAGACCAGTCAGTCAAAGGCAATTAAAACCTATGATTAATGAAGTGGCGAGGGCTAATTTTCGAAGCTTGCCTCCGACTGGGAGCCTGTGGACTGGGTGGGTCTCTGCACGAAAAACCAGACTATGTGGACAAGGCTGGCTCTCATAGTACTGGAACTGCAGCTTGGTGGGTTCTACGGTGAGACGTCTATCTGGGTTCCAGTTATCCGGAATATCCCAGCTATGCAGCTGAGACAGCGCAGATGTGCTGGGTGAACAGGGTTAAGTGGTGCCACAGCTCAATTAGGTGCCGTTACACATGGTGGTGGAGAGCAAATGAGAGACTTGGGGAGTTAATCACCATAGGTATGTGATTGGGACCTGAGCCCCATCAAAAAAGACTGCGCTGATTTGGTAGGTTTATTGCTCCACTGTTAAACGTTTAAATTGCTTTTGGCTTTACTTTAACAGCTGTGTACACTTTGTGCATTTGGGATAACCATGTACCTAAAAATTACAAATGTATGATGTCTGTTTATTGCCAGTGAAAACAGTGACTTGCCTGGTGCAACTAATGATTACTTGGAAAGGTGTAGTGAACATGGAAGAGAAATTAAATGGTTTTATTAGCCAAAGGGAATGGCTATTTCAGCAGGGTCATAACTTCAAAACAGCTTCAACTGTGTTATTTTAATAGCCCTATTTTTTAATTGTTATTGTCACAAATGGTACTAAAATGTGAAAAAAAAACTGTAATAATTGTGCCTTCAAATATAATTTGCCTGCACATAGGGGTGCATAATAGAAAAGGTTAATACTTACTTTTATGTTAATGCCATCACAAACAGTACACCCTTATATGGGGCTATGGTAATGCAAGATAAATTTGTTACAGCTTTAGCATGTAAACATTAGACTCATTTGACCAATATGTGAGTTTCTAATATTGTGTGAGTGAATAAAAAAGGATAATGAAAACTTATATAAATTTAACAGTTAAATGCAACACAAACAACAAAGTGTGCACAGAAAAACCTTAGTGTTTTAGACATGAAATTTATAATAGTGTACGACTGGTTCAGGATTACCCCAGATCTGCAATAGGAAGGGCATAAAACTTAGGCAGCTGACAACCCTGTACAGAAGACCACCATGTAGGAGTGGGGGGGACGGAGAGCAAGAGACAGAGCAACGAATAGGGTCTGAGAGTGGTTGCACAGGAAAGTAACAGGTTTCTCATCAACAGCAATGTAACTGTTTTAGTGCTACATTGGCCGACGAACCAGAGCTGCCATTCAAAACTCTCACTGGCACATTCCAGCAGCAGATGGTGGAGGGATGGCATCCGGAACAAAGCTGGCACACCTAAACCAGGGCGGCTCTTCCGTACAAACTGTGAAGTCAATTAAAGCATGAGGCTGAAAGGAGGTGTTTGCTGGATACTGAAAGACTCAGCTGTTGCAGCTGAGAGAACTATGCCATTCTATGCCATACTCTACCACTCAGTATTTTGCACTATCCATTGTTCTACTGTGGAAAAAGTAAACTATTGGCATTTTTCATGGTAACACATGAGTGCAAGCTCTGAGTGTGTGCGTGTTTATATGTATATAGTTTATATGTATATATGTGTGCATATGTAAGTGTGTACAGTATTTTGTAAAATAATATTTTGTTCATTGTCAAAAATATATTAAATAGGAGTTAGCCAATATGAGGTTTTATGTGTTATGGGGTAATTGTTCTTTTCTCAGTATCAAACTGTTTTATGATTTTAATTGCTTAATTAGGCCAAAGAACTAATTTATTCTCCTCCTTTAGTTACTGCCAACATGTAGACCAATCTATTTTCCTCTGCAGTTTGTGATGTTGTCAAGCCAAAATTCTCTAACAAATTGCGAAATTAATTTCACCCTGAATCTGCATGGTCAGTTTTAAGATGAGGTGCCATTAAAACCAAACATGTGCACAGGTGGTGAGAGCAGTCTCGCTCTTGCCTACATTGACAAAGAATAAAAGACTAAACTAAGCCAGACACCAGACTGATGTTTTGATGTGTCAAAAATTTAAACCCCTGCCCGCTGCCCATGACCAAATTCAGTAATACTGAGCTTAGCCCCTCCTTGTAACAAATTAGGATTACACAAAAAGTCTTTTTTAAAGCAGCCAGCAACCTAATAATATTTTGAAAGAAATTGTGCTGCTTAAATTCACCATTCAATATTAAGGTGAAAGTACTAGCAGTTAGATTGAGCAGAGGCCTGACGCTTTCATCATTTGACTCCAAATTAAAATCAGCAGTTATCCCAAACCACTTTCACACGCTATAATAAGCACAACACATGGCGCTCTAGTGGGATATGTTTTCAAGACGAAACCTCAATACCACCAGAAGCAAATGTTGTTTCCCCCTTTCTTTTATTGCCAGTTCATAAGGTTTGCCTCCGTGTTTTAGCTTTTCTCAACTAAATCCCACTGCAGACATGTTTACTCCATGAACAGACTGTTAAATTTGGGAATTTCTTCCTGACACTAGTGCTTGCAGACGAAGCCTGATGCGAAATGATGGCGGCTGACACCGCTCTTGCAGGAAGCTCGCACTGGTGTGGGAACATCCCTGCATGCCGTCTGGAATCCCGCCTGCTTTGATGGAAAGATCCCTGATCCAAATCACAGCAGGTGATGGAAAGGAATTCGGGCCCTGGATGTGCACCAGCTTTGAATTTCTCCCGGAAAGCTCTATCACCATTATAACAATCATCTGCCTCACTGCTTTGTGGTACAAAGTGGCTGCTAGGATAATTTCAGAGAGGAAGGAACTATTCAGTAAATTTTCTGAAATGTGACAGACCGTGTGGTATTGTATGTTGTCTGCTGTTTGGAAAATGTACTTTTGTCTACTATTATAACTTGAATAGGAGTCAACAGGACTGAAAACTGCAACAAACTTTGAAAACAGAAAATTAATTAGCAGAACCACGCAGAGGAAGGAGGCAATCTTCTTAAAGTAAGCATGCATTGTACATATTCAATGAAAATCTTGTTTAGGAGCTCCATTTGAGCAATATTAGCAATAACAGCATCTCTTTTATTCATTGTAAGTGTGTCGTACCACATCACCACTTTTTAAAATAGTCTTTTTATATGAAGAATCAATATGACTATTTGATCAACACTGAAAGAATGTGACTATTTAATGCATACTTACAATGACTTCCACTTGAATGCATATATGCTATCTAACCGAATTCAAATTGTATTCATGACAATGAAGCAGAATCGGATACAACAGAATTATATGAAAATATGAAGAATATGCCAGGAGCATCAATGATCATCAATTTTTTACCTGTGCCTCATTTGTTCCTGTAATTTGATTTTACTGAGTAACAATAAATCACACTAGCGGACATACATTTTATGGTTTTGACTACTGTGCAATTTCCACATTACTGTAATGTATTTTAGATGAGCTTAAGTGGATTCAGTTTAATCATCTATTTTACTTATTCCCTGTTTATTTACATTGTCTGCTTCCAGATGCAGAAGTGATTATTCACTGAGTTCAACTGAAGTCATTACTGAACTAAAGTTAACAGAGTTTGCATGTTTCCAATCACTGTTGTTTTTAGTTTGATCAAAAGAACAAAGGATGTTGGCAACACATGAAATATATTAGAGAAGATTTATACCGAAAGGAAATTACTCACAGAGTACAATATTAAAATAACCAGGACATAAAGCAGAATGTATAAAATGAGGCAGCACACGCAAAACCAAACCTACCATAAATCCATAATTTCATTTAATATTCCTAGAGCTCTGACATTTATATCTATTTATACAAAAGTATATACATGTAATTGAATAATAATAAATTAGCTGTTTTAAATATGCATATAATAATGAAATGTTCAGTGTGAGCTTATGTCGTTACAAAGGAGAAATTGTGATTTTTCGTCATTCCTAAAACATCTAAATAATGCTCTGCTTTTATGACATCCTTGGTTTAATGTGACAGCTGAAGTGGGAGGAAAGGGAATTTTCTTTGACTGAATGTTACCTTCAGTTTACGTGGAGAGAAAAAAAAACACAAAGCAAAGCCTTGGCTCTTCCCAAGTCCTGACCCAACAAAAAACCTTGCATGAGAATGTTAGCCCGTTTCTGGAAACAAAATGGCTGTTAAAACCAGATGGGGTATTGTATCCTAACAGCCCTGACTTTGTGAAGTTCAGTGGCTTAGACGCATTTCTCTCACTACCCACATAACTGAAACACAAACATCCCAGCTTCACTGCGCAAGAAGAGGAAGTGCCTACTTACCCCAACAATTATTTCTGTGCTGCCATTTTTTAAACTTTGGTGAAATAAGGAAAATGATTAGAGTAAATAGTTTCATTTCGCATAAAGCATTTTTTATTTATACAAATATTAGAAATAATTTGTATACTGCAAGTATTAACAAAAAGTGTCGTTTTTTTCACAGTAACACAAGGCTAGCCTCTACAATATAGCCCATGCTAATACTCCACTTTCACATATCTTACAATATATAAACTAATGTATAATGTCATCTACCTTTGCGTCTGCAGGACAAGACAAAAGCCAAGGCACTGTAATACCTTTGTATATCTCCATGGATTTCTTTATGAACATAGCTGTCTAAGTATAGAGTGTTGTTTACAAAGCAAGCACACTTTAGATGCCCCCGGCTAGCTGTTAAAGTGGATTTATATGTAGGTCTGCTCCCATCGCTAGATCAAACTCAATGTACTCCACCCCACAGCTGTTGGGAATTGTATACTGAGGGCATATGACATCACAGCCATTTTGTCATCATGGATCAGGCAGAGTGAGTTGATGGGCAAGTGTCATGAAATCTGAGGCTATTGTCACTGTTTGGAAAAACATACAAATGACTTGTAAATATTGGCATATTGATTGACAGACATGCCCACTTAAATGTCATGTAACTGGTTTGCTTTTGCTGGTTTCCATCTCTGTCATGTGGCAGGCCAAAGTCTGGCTAAAGTGTGGTAGGCCTACAGTGAACAAACAAGTAAATGCAGGTGTATGACTGGTATATTTCTTTAGAGTCTCAACCCTATCTATAATGACGTTTGAGCCAGTAGATATTTTCAAAACACTATCTGCTGCATCAAACAATCATGTGAACAAATGACCCACAACTACAGCAAAAGTTATTAATAAAGCTGTTGCAGTAAATGATGTCATTTCTGTGAGACAACAGAAGTCGTCAATGTATACTTAAATAGGATAAACTCAGGTATGAACATAAACTAAGGTGTATAATGAACAAATACACTGCAACCCTCTCTGATTCTATAGTATTATTGAGTACAAAATTGAATTCAATAATACTAATAATTCTAAATTACAAGCCTATTATAGAAATAAAATAATAATAATAATAATAATAATAATTTCAGATCCACTCATTTTAATACACATTGCCAAGCACTGTTCAAAAAGCACAGACACTTTACCTTATACAATACTTATTCTTGAAAAAAAAAAAACTACCAACTTTGCAATCTGAACACACTGCAGCTTTAAAATTTTCTACCTGAAGTAGTAACACTGAAACTGAAGGATTTTATTATAATGATAAACTAATAAACTAATATGTATAGAAATAGGAGTAGCAATAGTAACAGAAGAACATTAACAAACTATACCCATTACTGTAACAACAATCACAATAATAATAATAATAATAATAATAATAATAATAATAATAATAATAATAATAATAATAAACAATGAGTAATTATTATTAATTCTGAATTTAATATTAGTATATCTGCAAAACAATGTAAATATGGAAACATGTAAAACGTACAATTTTGTTCAAAATTATTATTATTATTGTATTAGAATAACATTACAGGTGAATTTGCCTTATCTTATAATGTGACCTCCGGTGAACTTGCGAGTGTCCTAAAATTTACAAAAAAAAAAAAAAGGAAACAGACATTTGAGTTCTGGCAGGTAGGACCCAGCGGAAAATGGAAGCCTTTCGTTGTAGCCAGTCTCAGAGACGGCGAGGGAGAGAGAGAGAGAGAGAGAGAGAGAGAGAGAGAGAGGGAGAGAGCGCGCAGACTCCTCCTCATCTCCGGTGTCAAACTTGACATCAGCCTCTGAGCCGAGAATGGTAACTTGTGTCGGAATCGGAGCCCTCACATCAGTGGCATGCTTCATGGAGTTATGTACCTCTCGTTGCCCTCTGAACTGCCGTCATGGATTGCAAACCCCCTGTGCTTTTTCTTTCCCTCTTCTCGTTCATTTGCCAAGGACAACTGACTAGCCATCCCTCCAACGAAGGTAAGATAACGTTGCGAATTAAATACAGCCGAAAGCGAGTGTTCAGCTGGAGCAGACTTCGAGCGTGCATGAGAGGCTACTTCGCGTTGCTTGGTAGGAGATTACGGAATTAGTTAAGGTGGACCAGACACCGTGAATGAGCCGTATAGTTCAATAAGAAACGTTATAAAAGTGTCAAACATTTAAGTTACTTCTGATATTTGTGTTATTCCTTCGCTATCGAGTCTGTGTTGCATTCGGTTGAGCGCGCTGGTACAACTGCGTTGTGATGGGCGCAATAGCTACGAAATTAAAATGCAATTTATCGATTGATTGCCCGACGGACTCGTAGCTTTAGCCCTTATTTGGGGTGATGGTAGGATCGTTAAATTAGGTCAAACTGTAAAACGGAACTCGTTGAAAATAACCACTAGGAGAGTTTTCGTCGTGACAACTGTGTGTTTATTAAACATCTCGAAATTACATCTGTGAAATATTAAACATTTTTGTCACACAATGGGCTACCTTAGTTTTAAACATTCTAATCATACACTGACATGTACTATGCAATTGCTATAGAGGAATACATGTACATGTTTACAGTGGTACGCACACAATGATAAGCCTAGCGACTTTCTTACCGTCGTTGTTTTACTTGACTTTGAAATGGGCTATGGGGGTAAGGGTTCCCTTTATCATTAGAATATGTCTGTCTTCTTAAAGTATTGTTATGTGGAAGTATACATATGTCTGTATCTACTGTAGGCTACAGTTCGTAACAAGGGTGTGAAGGGCTGATATTTGGGAAGTGTTTAGCGACACTAAAACGCAAGCACTTGCCCTGACTGTAGGTGTTTAAAGACTACCAAAGGGTCGTTGTCCCCATCACTTCGGGTAATTTTAGATATGAATATCTGAATTCACAATCTGCCAGAACAACAGTTACAAAGACGAGCAAAGACATAGCACATCTATAGCTGATGATAACTGTCAGTCATTCAGGCTGCGCATCTCTCACGGATTGTATGGTCTAGCGGTTTATTTTCACAGCAATGCTGGAAACAACTCGGGGTCCTACTAAAACAATTTCATGTACCTTCAGATGCTGTAAACTGCTCTTTTCTTAAGGTGATTCAACTTAATGTTGACCCCAGTATTTTTATTTTGGGGTACACTTCAGCAACTAGCAGTTGATTTATTTTGCAGTTAATATGTGTAACTTTCTGTACCATGCCGAACTACATGCCGAAGACTGACAGTTTGGAAGAGCATTAACCCCCGTTATTTTTTATGAGGCTAGTTATCATTAGCCTGCTTGATTCATATGGGTGTGCCACGTTGTGTGAAAAAAAAAAAAACATGTTTGCTATTTCTAAATATATGTATACAAAAAGCAAAGATTGGTCACCAAATTTTAAGTAATCTTTTCGCCCCATTGTTTACCTTGCATAATGAGTGAAACCAGTTTTATTCGTGCATTATACCAGCGGATATCAGCTTATATATTTATTAGAGGATACATACATTATACAGGATGCCCCGTTCAACACCTGAACAAATATTCAAAGTCCAGTTAGATTCAAGTGAATTAAGGTATTTTTTATAAACAAAACTACAACGAGTATTGTGCATGGCAATATTTAGAGCACACTTTGCGTGTCCTTTGTGCCTTTTGTAAAAACTTCTTCCTTGAAGTCTGTGCCACTCTGTTTCCTTCCATCCCGTGTGTTTGATGTGAGATGACCAAAGTGTGCATTTTATCTGTCGTTAGAGCTCACATTTAAATAAACAGATAGATAGATAGATAGATAGATAGATAGATAGATAGATAGATAGATGTTCTCGTTAGATACACAACAAAGGAAGTGGCCGAAAAGAGCAGAAGACGGCGATTATTTTATGTGTGTGTGTGTGTGTGTGTGTTTGTGTGCATGACTGAAGAGTTGACATCGTTGGGTACCTGTTATAAACCTGAACTGTGTAGTAACACAGTATAATTGACGTTTTGCTGCAGAGTATTTTAAAGCAGGCAGAATTCAGTCCTACCTTTTCATTTTCAGAGAACAAATGTTATTCAGCTGGCTTCATGTATAGTAGGAGTTAGCAACTACTTTCACAGACAAATTAAAAAATATATTTTTAAAGATTATTATCATTTCTCATTGTTGCTCTTCTTTGTGTTCTTTAAGTCTATCAGGGTTACTTGCTTTTCTTCATTACCAGGATATTCTTGACATGTGCATCAACAAAAATACACTAAAGCGTATGCATACACTCTAACGAACTTCACAGCATACATTACTTAGCCGAAGATAGACTTCACTTCATATTACAACTAACACACCATGTTATATTAACCCTATTCAGGCTTTATTTTGTGTAGGGTCGTACTTTAAAAATAATCTTTAAAAACCCTCTTTTAGTGAAAAAGTAATGGTCCAGTTGCTTCCTAAAATTATCGAGCAGTGCGCGGTCACTAAAGTTGAAATGTATTAAACGTTGACGCGAGCTGGGATTAAAATAAAAGAGTAAATAATAAATCAGTAGTTCAAGTGTAAGCACGTTGAGTGATTTTTAGTTTTAGATGTTATTTGTCTAGAGATCTTACAGAAGAATGGTAAAGTATATCACAGCATTATTGTTTCAAGTCGTGAAACGTAGTCGTTCGTACTTCAATTCCGAGTGTGTGTGTGCGTGTGCGCGCGCGTGTAATCACTTCTAGCTGTATGCACTTTGAAAAAGAGGAGCTGGAGCCTTCTGATCGGATATGTTTAGGTCAAAGCATCATCATTATCCTTAATTATGAGGACAGAGCACGCAGAATTATTGTTATTATACAGTGTCCACAACACATATATTTTAATGGTTAAGGTCTATTTTAATATTTAAGGTCTGACACAAAGGTTTTAGTTGAGGAACGTTGTAGACGTTTACTTGTCTGATGTTATGTTGTTTTCACTGAGTACTGTGACAGGTGTATGGAATTCAAGTATATATACACACTACCTCTGTATGTGTTTTGTTCGCTTATTAGAGGGCCTAATGAAAACAGGGAAGGAGCGATCCACCAGCAAGTGTCAGTATCGAGCCGCAGTCATTGAAATGAGAAAAGCTTCGCATCTCGGGAGGCAGATCTGGGTCTTTTCTTAGGCTGCTACTAAGTGTGAACAAAAAAAAAACAAAAAAACCCCCTGAAATGTATATGAAATGCATCAGGAAATGTATAACAAACTATAATGAAAACGTCCTTATTACAAAGGCACACTTTGCACAACATGGTATCCGTTATATTCAAATGACTGTTTGGGTCATATTCGCGCCCCTCGTCTAATAGAACTTATTTTGTTGACCATTTCAGTTGAACTTTAAATGCAGAGGCACCATACCTTGGGCCTTTTCTGAAGCAGAGCTTCAGCTTGCCCTCCTTTAGTTGTAGATAGACTTATAAATGACAGTAGTCAATGCTAGCTCATGAAGCGCAATGCAGTCCATGCTTTGATGCTTAAGTCATCATTTAGCTGTATTGCAGCCAATGTATTTGTCTAAATAATAACATTCAGGCATATTTAAGACTATGCTATGGGATGAATTAACTTTACTCACAGACCAGCATCTGAAGTGGAATGTACGTGGCGTTTGTTCAAGTGTTCTGGTGGCATTAATATCACTGTGTCAGGCATTCCCCCATTCCGCGTAACATATGTTCAATACTGGAACCAGTATTGTGCATCTTTCTGGAATTAAACAACGGTTATAAAACGGCTTCTTTCAAATAATCACTTCAAAAAGCTCACCACATTTCTGAAAACATTCATCAATGGAACTGCGTCAATACATACAAACCATACTCTTTTAGTTTAAATTTGACAACGAACATTCAGAATACATTTGTCTTTGCAACATGTTTTTGTTTTTTATACTTTTATCGTCAATGTTACGCTACAGTTAATTATTGCTATGCTAGACCAAACAATAATCTCAGGACTGTGGGACTGTAGACTGTGTAACTCTGTAAACAGAGCTGAAATTTATAACACCACCAATTTAATCGTCCCAGAACTAAGTCAGACCGAGTTTAAACCGAGATTGTTGAGTTCACAATTGAAGTGAAAGTAAGAAAATAACATGGCAAATGACACGGTAATGGGCCACCGAGTAAGTCAGAATCTAGGTTACAGTTTAAGGCCGCACTGACTATCTGTTTTTAATAACCATATTTAGTATGAGAAAAAATATTTCTTCGGACTTCTGACTGGCGATTTTGGTAGTGCCGTCGGAGAACGGCACTCCAAGAAGCGTACACAGATGGCCTTGCAGCTTTTTATTCATCGGCGGTTTTAGTTACCGAGCAGGAAAAACTAGGTTAATGGCGAATTGCCGACAATGGGTTAACAAATAAACGCACCAAACTCGGAAAAACGATGGGCATTCTAAGTAAGCATGTCTACAGTAGTTATATTAGCCATCTTGAAAACGAATACGCAATTAATTCCATGCCTGTTTTTTTTCTTCTATATTGCACGACAAAACGGTCGCATAATGCTTTTGTCCTTAAAGTACCTGCGCACACAATGGAAATTTCTGTATTCTGCTTCACTTAGTTTTCTTGGAGCAATGATTGTAGTAACTGCTTAAAATTTGTCTTAATTTAATGTTACTTTTTGCTAGTCACTTTGAAAGTGTCTTGGCCTGTTACAACTGGAATGAGCTCTTAGTCTATTATTTTCAGATACTACTTGACCTGCTTAGCTCTGAGCGCTGAGAAATAAACATCACTCATTGACCGATCTCTCTGTAAAATATTCATTTCCTTTCAGATCCGTGGCATCAAGTCCTTATTTTTATTTTGATTTTGTGTTTTGTGGTTTCAGATGCAACATGTCGATTTACCCATTGCAATTACTGTCAGTATTTAGAGTTTCATAAGAGATAACGTTAGGACCTAATTAAGTATATTAATTGCCCATAAAAATACATTAAATCTAATAATTAAAAAACTAAATAGCTGCTTGGCCACTGTGGCTCGGTTTGATAGTTTGAAAAGGACGCGTTTGACGGAGTTCCCTTGCTACAAACCCTGTAATGACCTCTTGCAGAAATAGTCAAAATTAAGTATGCCCGTTTTCTGCCAAGTGACAGCTCTTTGGACTTGTCCAGCTAAGCAAGTTGGACAATAAGCAACTTTATTTTGCATTAACTGTGTTCTTACATGTACCTTACAACTTCTAAGTGATGAAAGGGTCAAATTTGTCTTCGCCGAGTCACGTTAGGCAGAAATAATATAATTCATTAAGTGCCTATTTCATTTAGATATAGTACATTTTACACATACCACCACTACTAGGGTTCCACTTCATCCATCCAAACAAGGGAGAGTTTCAATCCGGGATTAGACCTCTTCCCCGCAGGCACACTGTAGGCCTACTTTAAGTATCATAGGAAGTCTGGAGCGGGGTTTACGCATTTATACAGCGGTTGCGTGATGCTGCACAAACGCTGCATCTGAAAGTAATTAATCTTGTAATATCTTGCCTACAGTGCTTCATTTTCATTTTTTCTTGCACACAGCAAAACTTTCCAAAGAAACGTAATCGAACGTTAAAGTTAGTTTAGTACCGTTAGTTTTTAAAATGATTTTTAATTTGGACTTCGGCTTTATTAATAGTCACAGCACAATTAGATACTAGCACTACTATGGCAGCAAGTAATAGGAAAAATGTGTATTGTTTTCGTATAGTTCAGACTTCTTTCCCATAAACTGAACCAACGTTCTTTTAAACCCAGCTCCACATCCACCCCCAACAATGTTAAATTACGGCCCGAAGATACGACTTCTAAAGGTAGTAATTCGTTTTCAGTAGAAGGGGCATAACCTCGACAGATCCACGTACATTTAAAAAAATCTCCATCTGTCGGTGGTTTTCTTAAGATTTCAAACCTCCGTCGAAATACGGAACAGGAATGCTTACATCTGACCCAGAGCATGCAGAATGGTTTCTTTAAATATTACAATTTTATAGAATGAGGAGGGCGATGTGTTTCATGCCGCGCTTTCCAGGTTTTGTCAAGTACACCTTTTATATTCGTGTTTGATTTAAGGCAACCTATCCTCTATCTCCTGTCTTCAGAATCAGAAATGGAGATTTTTCCTTGCCTCTTTTGGGTTTTACAGTATATAAGGCTATTAAGTCGTCTGGTAGAACTGTTAAAAAGGAAGCAATGCTGCCTCTGATTCACTGCATTGATATGTACTTATATATTCATACACATTAATGTACTTTTGTTTAGTTTTCTAAACCACACATACCCAAGTCTGTGACTGCACAACAATCCAGATGAAATGATTCACTATGCCTCATTTGTTACCAATTCTTTGAAGCGTTGTTTTGCACTTCATGCTCCCTGAAGTCTAGCTGTAATTGCACTTAATAGATGGGAAACTCAATGTAATAAATCATACTACCACACAGCCAAGAAAAAGATAGGCTATATTTAAAACTAATGGGATGCAGACAAATGTTAAAATTTTACAAATAAGAAAACAATTATGGATACTTTATTAGTGAAGGTGATTCAAACACATCATTTTACTGAATATCTTGATTACATAAGTCGCATCCTTAAAAATACTACAGAACAATGAAGTGTTTCTTTCCAGAACATTTTTTATTTAATAATCAACATATGGAGGTATGAAAGAATGATCCTGTTTCATATATAATTTTCTAAACTAGGCACACTGCCTACTGAAACAGACTTCTGTTTAACGAAGCAAATTAATTTTCTGCCATTTAGCGGTACTCTATAATGCGGGCAAGTCCTGGACAAACATGGAGAACATGCAGGATATTAACCCCTCTCGTACAGCAAAGTGTTGACATAATGTGTTACATTTGGGACATCTGACTTGGTGTGATACAGCAGTAGAGCTGTAATGTGCTTTATAAATGTGAAGAGAGAAATCTTGCCTTGTTAAATCTGAAGCTGCTCAGGAACCGCTCAATGCCTCAGTTAAGCATTTGTGGGAAGCACAGACAGGAAGGTATTCATGCAAGAGTGTGCAGAGTGATTGTAGAGCAACCCTTTAAAAATGGAGCAGTTGTTTTCTTGTGTAGGGATTACTTTGATGTAATGTGTGAAAATTCATCCCAACTGTGTCCAAAGAGCGGCACCCATTGTGACCCACAAGAGCAACTGGGGTGTTGTGGGACTTGAATGAACATGCACACGGCTGTCTGATGCTCTACATGGCCTGTTGTCCCTGCCCCAGACGCCATGATGGCCCCTGTATTTTTAGACGGTGGCAAAGAGGCTTCAGCACTGTATCCCAGCGCATCAGGACCCCTGCTGGGAAAGGCAGCATTTTGTGAGCGATGGTAGCTTTCAGGGGTGCCAAAAATGTGCTTACACATGCCTCGACTTTAAAAATAGTCCTGCGTCGGTCGGCACTATCTCCAGGGCATCGATCCCATCGCACAAGGTGCTTCTTCTGGGTGGAGGTGGCTGGCAAGTGAAACGTCGCAACCATTCAGAGGAGCCGAGAAACCAGAGGCATCACACAGAGCGAGACCAAGCTGAATTATTCATGCCGTGTAGCTTAATACTTCATTGCCATTGTAATGGGCAGAATCTGTTATAATTGTTATTGAGTGTGTGCGATAAGATTTATGGAAAACTGTAAGGGCTTCCTTTATTCTCAGATTACCTTCTTTCTAGCAGATAGCTTTAAGTTTGAAATTCCTCCAGTGTGGGACTAAAGTTACCCTCTGTCTGAAATATGCCAGTGGAGCGCTTACACACCTCTTTCAGGTCAAGTTTACCCTTGATAATTACCCTTTTTCTGTTTATATTTTGCAGTGTTTTGCTATGATTGTTTTGGAATGCAAAAATGGATATGTGGAAACAATCATGCATTTTTGGAAGGTATATGGGAAGGCATGTTGGTTTCCATTTCAGGGTAGTAAAATAAGAGAATATGTCAAAAATGAGTCCTCTGGAACATTTCAGTTGGTAACAAAACGATTTTCTGGAATTCCTTACCAAATAAATAGAAAGTGTCTACAGTAAAGCAAAAATGTCTATAGTTTGTTACAAGAGGTAATAATGGACAAAATAACACTGTTCACACATATTTATTTTTGCTTAATTTAAAACAAAAAAATTCTAAATGTTTTAGTTTTGCATTTACATGCTAAAATTTCATGTTGAAGCAAACAAATCAACAGCAGTGATCTTTCTCAAAATAGGTGTAATTATTTGTGTTATTATTATACATGTATTGCATTATTATTTACATTAATCTGCAGACTTACTTGAACATGTAATCTGAAACAATTATAGCAATATCTGATTTAATGCTGTGTAGAAGTGTAACATTTAAATCGTAACCTGGGTCACAACCTACCTTCACAATTTAATTTGTGAACAATTTAAAAAGTGAACATGCAAAGCGATATCATAGCAGAAGTTTCAGTGTATTCATTTACTTATCCCTAATCTGATCTAAATAGGTGCATTCATAATTTAAAAATTTCATTTAAATTTTAATACATACAAATATAGTAATTGTAGCTATTTCCTTATGCATACTACAGCATTTACTACTTTTATGAATGAAGAAGTATACAGCTATGCGTATATATTTGAATCTTTAAGATTGTCCAGTGTTTGTAGCTAGTTCATAGTCTGTCATGGCGGATCAGGCGATATTCTGTTATTTATTTTGGAGAGACAGTTGGTGTTGTATGTTGGCTGAAGCGGAGGTTGGAGGTTTCCCAGCAGGCTGTGTGTCCTGAAGTTACAAACACCAGCTGCAGAGCAGAGGAATAGCTTGATGCAACCAGATCATAACTCAGAGGTCAACCAGGTTTGACCTTTCTGTTCCAAAGATACATCCCTTTCCGCTTTCCTAACTCCTCCGCACTGTACGAACTATCTTCTTTCTTGATAAAATGGGCTCTTTCTCTTGGATGCAACAAGCTGCCAGCATTCCTCTTTGACAGGGGCCATCAGTATAGATCCCAAAGGTCTGAGATGTGTGCATTTTTTTACCAACACATGCACTTAATCACCTGATTCAACTAATCCTAACCTGGACTGAACTAATTTGAGGGCCTGCCCTGATCTGAATGCTGGTTTAATGAGAGCTGAAAGACATGCAGGATCGGGGTCGTCCTGGATTAGAGCAGTGAAGGCTTAATCCTCAAATACTGCGTAAAGGCTAAGTGCATATAGTTGACATCAGCTATAACACCATAACTCTTGATCTCACAAGTGTCCTGAGTATTCTGAAATATGAATCAGTTTATCTGATATATATATGAAATAGACACACCTGATTAAGATAATGGGAAACATGCATTCAAACACATTTTGATGTAAAGACTTATGCTTAAATGCTTGAAATTTCTTCCTTAGACAAATATAAATAGTGAAGTTGATGCTGATGCATGAATTTCTTTCCCAAAAAGTCCTTAAATTTAAAAATAATTTTCCACTGTTTTGAAGAATCTAAAATAGATGATAGTTTTGATTTGTTTATGACACTTTTTTGGTCGCTGCATAATTCCATTGGTGTTATTTTATAGTTTTAATGGCTTTACTATTACTCTAAAATGTGGAAAATAGAAAAATAGAAAAGTGTGTCCAAACTTTTGACTGGAACTATATATATATAAATGAAAGAGAAGAACAAGCTACTTTTTACTTTTTCCATCTCACTGTGTATCTTCACAGTTTGTGAGAAAGTTTGTGAATGAATCGTAGATGTTTTTTTTTTTCTCAGTGATCTCGGTATAGATAGAGGAGCTGTGCACTGATTAAAGGGAGAAAACAGCCAGCAGTGTGGGGTTGATTTATCAGTCGGATTGATGTCTATGGGCCGCCTGTGGCTGCAGCCGAAGATTATTGTCTCCCTCCCGTATTGATTCACCTGTTCTCCCTCATGCTGTTTGTTTCCAGAGACAGGCAGTACAGTTTCTATTAATACTTTCAGTTACTGCAGAGAGAAGGGCATTGTGAGGGACAAAGAGGGCCTGCCTTATGCCATACCCTAATTGTGGAGGGGTAAGAACGTCAGCTGTGATTTCCTGTTCCTGCCGCTGGAGAATTCGCATCGCCAATATAGCCATCTCATTTTCTGTTCTCGAATTCCCCTGGTCGGCTCAATTTGAGATGCTGGCTCGGCTCATTGAGAAATTTAAGTTGGAACCAATGGAGCTGGATGTGAACTGCCATTATCTGACATAAGCAGATAGCTTTATTACACTTAATGGAAATCCGTCTACTGTATGCGAACGGCCCAGCTGTTTGGCGAGCTCTCAGGTGAGGCCCAGTTTAAGAGTCCTGCACTGGAATTCGATAATTAGCTTTTCTCTTCACTCCACCTCTGATGGTTCCAGTGTGTGGACAACATTGCATCTGACTCTGAATCCATTTCAGTTTGTACTGCATCTGACTACCTTCCAGTGTTTTCGTTTTTCTCTAGGGGTTTCTTCTAGAGTTTTCTAATAGATGTATTTAAATCCTGAGAAAACTTCAAAGTACTTCAAAGTTGAAGGTGTGTCTTTGATAGAATCACAGAAGCAATTGCTGTACAAGTGCATATGCAACTAAAAGTAAAAAAAAAAAACAGCTACCATCCCTCAGACTTAAAGAATCTATTGTTTCCCATCTTGTGCAAATAGTATTCTTTTCCCAGTCTGTAAAACACACATTCTGTCTTATGCGTAACTTTGCAGAGAAAAGTACTATAAGTGTACATAATTTTAATTCACAGTCATTTGGCAGACACCTCAGACTGGTGTGTTGCTGGCTCTTTCAGTGTCCCATCCGTGGTTCCCAAATGGACCTTAGGGTGTTGGTATTATCCTCAGCCAGGCTAGGTCCTTCAGATAGACTTCCTCTTGCTGTGAGTGAGGGCAAATCGCAGGACGATTATCTGAGTGGCTGTACACGCAACGACGAGTGGCCCAAATGTCAGCCATGATTATCCCCTGCTGCTGTTTACAGTGCTGTAGATCGGTGGGGGTCTTTAACTCTCCAAGCAGGCTTCAAGAGACTTCAGTGTGTGAGTGAATGAAAGTGTGGGCCTTGGTAAAGTGAGGCCAGGCGGCGACCTGGTGAGGGCCGCTCTGGATGCTTCCTTTCTCAGGGCAGCCTCTGATATTTGCCACTCTGACTAGGTGGATGTCCTTGTCAGTTGGAGGCTGCAGAAATCAAGAAATGTGCATTTACTTGTGTCAGTAAGAGCCACCCTAATTTTGACTTAAATCAGATACAGAAAAAGATAGATTCAATTGATTTCAATTCTTTTCATGCATCGTTGTACATTTGCTGCATTCCATGTGGCTATTTTAAGTTAGGGTTCTTTTGGAGTATGATAGGTTTGTGTGGAACTTTGTTTCTCCATGTCAAGTTTTTTCCTTACCTTACTTGCCTTTTGAGGGAATTAATTGAAATGCATTTTTTTATTCAGGCCTCTGATCAATTGAAAGAAGAAGGCTATTTTCAGCCCTCCTGTTTGCAGGTTTTTTTTTTACTTTTACCAGTGTTGACTTAACCTGAGCCTTTGTCTGATGAAGATGAGGAAAAATATTCAGTAAGAAAATCCACTGAATGTTTTTTTTCCTCCTCTTCATCAGACAAGGGCTGAGGTTAATTCAATACTGGTAATCACTAGTTAAATGCCAGTTAATGGTATTATTTTTTTCATTTTTGAAATGAAGGAAAAAATGCGAAATGCCTTAAACATCTATTGACACTGTGTTTTGTACATTACAAGTTGAAAGTGGTTCAAGTCAAATAATTGATCTTATCTGAGCAAATGTGTGAAATTATATTTTCTAGTCTGTGTAAGTATTCTGTTTTAAATCCCTTTCATCCGTTTAATCTTTGCCATATCTTACTCGCGTTGCTGGTAAAATTGATCTGCACTGTTCCCTCTGTGTAGCAAAAAACAGCTCACTACATTGAACATGAATAGAAAATGAATTACGCCATAACCTACATTATCACTGGAGATAGGTGCTCCTTTAATCGGAAATGTCGATGGAATGATGTTTAATTCGAATGGGTTAGGCCTGAGTCAGCGGTCGCACAATCAGCACTGGAGTTTATGTATACCTGGATATATAAACAGATCAGCAGTGCTCTAACAAATTGGACCTGCCTCTAATCAATGTCCACATCTCTCAAAAGCTAACGAACATGCTCTGTAAACAGGATTTTGATCTTGTGGTGCTTGTTTTGGAAATGCAATCTGATTTCCCTAACTTGTTATAGATGCCTATCAGTAGAAAAACAGACACCGAAGGGTCGGTAAGCAAGGCTTGGACATGGGAGAAACTGTCTTCAGTCTGTCTTCAAGTCTGACAGTACACACGCAACCCAGCTGCAGCAGTGCGGTGCTAAGCAAGCAGCCCTGCAATGGTGCTGAGCCGTCACCAGTCACCGCACCCGCGGTCTCATCTATAGCGGTGCTTTGATTTTTTTTTCATAATGGTGAAAAGAGCCCTGTGTGTGTGTTTGTTTAGTTTTATGGAGTCGTGACAGGATTCACAGCTGAATAAACGCTGTTCTGAGAAAGAGGGTTCAAAGTGAAATGTGTCTCTTTCGGGAGGGGTAGGGAGGGTAATTGAGGTTAACAAGACAGAAAAGGGAAACGAAGTTCACTTCTCTTTTGTTTTTCTCTTCTCGCACAGTTAACCTGCTGGACTCGAAAGCGAGCCAAGGAGAACTGGGATGGATGTCCTATCCGTCACATGGGGTGAGTCTGTCAGGAGTGTCGTGCTCTGTCTTTCATGTGGGATGGGCGTGTCTAGGCCTGTCCATCACACGAGTTAGGCGTGCCAGGATTTATTAGGGCATGCCTGTCATTTCAGAGAAGTGCATTAGAGAATTCGTACTTCATATTGGAATCATTCACTCCATGCCATTTGTGTTCTTCTTACTTGTAATATTGGTGGAAATATGGGTGTAAATTACTTGCAGGATAATAATAATAATAAAAATAATAATAATAATGAATGGAAATACACGCCTCTCCATTTGCTCACTGTGATCCTACGCATCATTTTCCTGTAATGGCAGTGTTTATTTGACCAGCGATTAGAGTATTGGTCCCTAGGGCAATGCCAACTCAACCATTTTCAAAACTTTATTAAGTGTTTAAATTGCCTGCTGGCAATCCTTGAAGGTAATCCAGTAATTTGTTCCATATACCTGCCAAACCTTGTTTCCCATTGCAGTGTTTATGGTTGGCACCATAAAACTAGACGTTGCTTTAAGGCAGTGTTTCCCAGCCCTGCTCCCGAGGCCACTCTTTGCATGCTTGTTTTTTTTTTTCATCTGAGCTTTTAATTCATTAGATTGAGCTGATAATTGCATGCTGACCTGCATTTGATAAACCTGACAGCTGTGAAAGAAATGTGATGTTTGGATTGTGTGTTAACATATTTAGGGCCCCTTAAACAAATTAGAAACACAGAACAATTTGATTGATAAATGGATATTCCATTAACTATTTTACAGCCCTTAGCCATTAATTGAATAGCAATTTACTTTAGACTGCTGCAACAACCTTGAGGGCTGGACATAAAAAAAAAATAAAATAAATAAATAAATAATAAAAAATTATGTTCAATAGACACATGTCTCTTTAAGAATATCTGTCTGTAAGAAACTTGTCTGGCAAGACATTTCTCCACTTCAAGGGCATAAAGCAGATAGGTGTCTGGTCATTTCAAACTCAGATCAGTATTCAATAAACATCTTAACTGTAATTAATTAGAAACCCTTGAAATAAAACCAAGCATGCACAGTGTGCCCCCAGGAACAGGGTTTAGGAAACCCGCTTTAAAGACTTGGCACATTTTTTCAGTGTAGTACACCCTATGTACAAATGAATTATATCGAAAATAATAATATCAGATGTTATTAATAATGATTGATAACATATGAACAATAAATCAAATAATAAATGATACGATAAAAATATGAAAAACAAAATACCTTTCAAAAACAGTATGCATATATATATATATATATATATATATATATATATATTTGTGTGAGAGTGTACTGCACAACTAATTTCCCAGGTAAATAAAAGAAAATGCTAATTGATTTGAGAATGAGTGTGTTTCCTCTCCTTTTCTCCTTAACACTGAGGGAGGGCGGTGAAGATCAAGCCCTCAAGGTGAATTATCTGTAATTACTCATGACTCTCTCTCCTTTGGAGTGATAAGCATTTTGCCCTGAAAGCTGTGCCCTCAGAAATGATTTCAAATAATGTGGCGGTGTGCTGCTGACACTGACGAATGGGCCGCTCGCCTTCTGCCTGTGTAAGCACAAATCGCGCCGGTTAAAGCAAATTAAGACCTAAGCCCGTCGGACGCTCCGTTTCTCGGGCACCCTCTCAGATAACCGCAGTAAATATAAATCCGCTCCGCGCAGACAGCACTTTAAACACGCAATCCTGTTTATTATAGACTCTCCAAATTGCATCAGGCCTCAACCTGGGATTCATTATCCTCCGACGGCCAGATTACTCTCCGTTTGAGCCGTGATTACCCATCTGAACTTTCGTGCGCACCGCCCGTCTTTTGCAAAGCGAGTGCTCATATGCGTAGAAAAGTCTGAAGGGACGCACTTTAAGAATTTATTAGAAATTGACTTTGAATTTCTTGTCACCTTTGTGCAGCCTGGTGCTAATTCTGCACCATCTAAAGGATCTGAGAGACAAACAGAAAAACTGCTTAAGTTTCTTGGTATGTCTACAGGATGTGACTAAGTGGACACAGTTTGATTAAAATAATTCATTCTATATATTACACAATCTGAAGAGGGTACCTTGGGAGTGTTATTGGACACTAGTCTTTGAATATGTTCAACATAAAGACTGAGTGGAAAAAGAACATGCCTTGATTTGACTATTCTTGGCAACATATAGCAGCAAAACTATTGGTGTGACTGCACTCCCCAAACTCCAACCAATTTATTTGTAATTAGATCCTAATTTGTGTGAAATCTGAAGGAACTGGTTTGCAGAGCACTCTGTTTATGTTGAAAGAGAAAAATTCCATTGCAAGATTTCTTTTATAATTCATATCAAATTTGAAATAATGCAAAATCTTATTATGCCAGAGGACCCGGACATTCCAAAATGTTGAGTCTGTTATGTTGCAGTTCAGTCCAGTGAGAAAAACTACAGCAATAAGGCTGAGATCTCAGCAAGCACCGCATTCCATTTTTTGTGTATGGACTGCGATTTGGAAACACAAAGGGACCAATGTCCTTGGTTTGTGATGGTCCAGCACCACAATATGAGGTTCAAAACCTAAGTTAGTAGCTTTAGGCTTCTATATGAATTTCCCTCTTTATAAAAGTCAAGGGGTCTACAGCTGCACAAAGTGAAAAGAAACACCATCATAAACCGGGATTAGCACTTTGCCGGGCTGTAGCCGAGGTAAATAGAGAGGGTACAATGTGTTATGGTTCCCCTCTCAGAAAAAGCTGTGATGAAAAGCCATTGACTGATACAGTGCAGTTGCTTGCTGTGACCCAATGCAGGAAATCTAAGCTGGAGAGGCACTTGTCAAATCTAGGGTTTCCAGCAGCGGGGTGGGAATGCTTCACTGTACAGGAACATTTGCCTGTAGGGTAAACAAACCCCATCTGTGTTCATTTTGTCTCACGTTTCCCTCTCTCTGTGTGATTTGTGTCTTAATAGAACTGCATCCAATTTTCTTATTGAGCAAAAATAAAATCAATTGCTTTTGAAGTTCATATTTCCAATCTTTGATTCCATGTGGCCATTTAGTTCTTCATTTACTGACTTCATTTTTAGGTAAATAAAATTATTTATATTCAGGTAGCAGAGAAATAGATTGAGCTTGAGTTTTAGAGATGGCCTTGACAGCACAAACAATGAATTGGATAAGAAAGGAAAGTTGTGATGTAGCTCGTAAAACAGAAAGCAGTTAAGCAAATGGCCAACGAATCTAATATGACGTGTTAATTCTGGCTTATACCAAATATAGAGGCCAACTTACACATTTCTACCTTATCTTCATTGTGTTCTGACCTGTGTCCCACCTAGTGTTTGAGTACATGGTGTAAGTGTGCCAGGCAGTGTGTCTGCGTGTTTCCATGTCCTCCTTTATTTGAACAGCAAGCTCTTGTTCTGACCTCTCCGTGACCTCTGACCTTCAATCACAGTCTCACAGGTGTGACCCCGTGCCTAGCCATTAAAGGGCAAGTGAGTGTCATTGTATATATCAGTTAGTGCTGGAACAGCCCCCGACTGGCTTGACAGTCAGTTGAACGGTGACATCCGTCCCAGATATCCCTCACACCTCGCTGGACATGTGTGCGTATTGAGACCCAAATGCATGCTGGGATGGCTTTGTTAATTATTCTTTTGAATGCTCTCCCTGGAACCTTAGATGGTGCAGTAATGGAAAACCTGGCACCAGATTCAGCTATGCTTTTGACAGTGGGTGCGTTTCGATGCAAGGAATGCGGATGGAAATTGAATGAATTGAATGTTCGTGTGTGTAGGAGTCATGTAGCTGATAGCACCATAAGGCTACAGTAAACGTCAGTCATTTCTGAGGCTAATGTAATTGTGCTGTAACTTGAGTAAGTGGAGGATTATAATTTTATTACACATCGCTCTGAAACACAAGCTCTGTGATAGTTGTGATAGTTCACTAGTGCCAGGGACTCTATTAGTTGAAAGTATTTACCAGTTGGCCTGTCCTCACAGGGAGTGCACACAGGAGGAGCCGGGGCCCAGAGGTTTGCCAAATGCACCAACTGCTAATTTTCACATTTTCAGTGATGTAACTTTTTTTCTAGCTTAGGGATTACAGTGATACTTAAAAAGAAAAGAAATTGAGGCAGTGTTTAGTTTCAGAGCTGGGAGGTGACGTTTCCTGCGAGTCTGGAAGGCCCCATATGTCCTCTTCCACTATTGTGCCCATCTCAGGTAGGGCCCAGTAGCTTTTCAACTATATTTTTTGAGCCATATGAGCTACCAAACTTGCCTATGGCGGTCCTTGTTTCTTCCTTGGTCCGGGCCAGATGCCATAATGGAAAACAGGTAAAACTCCAACTCAGAGAGGGCCGACTGTTCCTTCCTAGCTGCTCAACACTCAGTAATGGATACTCTGAAAATGCATCACTCTTTTTGTATTTTATCCTGGAAGAATTTATGCTGATATTGCTTGCCATTGAGCATGATGTGATGCAGCAGGTTTGCACATGTTAAGTAAAAAGTATGTGCGTCAGTGGTGGCCGATGGAAGGGTGGGAAGCAGGCGAGTCACCACAGTGATGTCGTGTGCAGCCCTGGAGTTCACGCAATGTGTTATTCTGAAACATATGAGCTACACATCCTATATTTCTTTTCATTTGTTTTGGCAGCACTTTTCTACGCACAGTCATTCTCAGGAATCTGATAATGTGCAGCAGCACAAGCACCTGGGTTTCATTTAGGACATCAATAATTCCCGTGAAATCGCAAGTCTTGGGTTACTTCAGTATCGAAGAACTTGCTTTAGAAAACTAATCAATACAAGTCATGTCCTGAAAACATGTGCAATTTAAAAATGTACTGTTGCCTATATTTACATTGTTCATCACAGGGATTTCTAGTGTTGGCCATTGGCTCTGTGCTTTTGGCTGTCCTACACCCAGGCAGAAATACACCAATGCCTATTGGCAGGAAGCTGAGTGGAGGAAGTAGAGTAGGTCCCACTCCCATATTGGGTAAAAATATGAAGCTGGTAGAGGTGAAGTGGAAAAGTGAAAATATACATTTGAAGCAAACTTGTGAATTCCAACATTACTGACAGGGCACATTTCAAAACAGCTTCCACAGGTTATCACTAGATGAAGATAATAACTGGCTTCAGGTGGCAGTGGCTAAAAAATTGCTAATCAAAGTTTTGGATAGTGTTGCCTAGCAAATCAGTATGTCTACATCTGTTACATTTACAGAATTAATGATATAAAGTGCCCTTAATATTTATTATCTGACAAAATAGGATATAAACATGGTTTAAAAGAATAATGATATTCATGTTTGATATTTGTTTCTACTTATTTATTTTTTGTTAATACTATGCATATCAAAGTCCATTATTCTTTATTTTAAGCAGTAAAATATCAAACATGCATGTTTAATGTTTGTTGGCTTTTTGTGTTTAGTATGGTTTTGTTTAGTCAGGGGTATGAATAAATATGTAGAGAAGTATACATATGCACACATACACAGTTCCCTCCAAGTGAAAATGTTAAAAAAAAAAAAAAAACTTTCAACGCACATCTTAAACCCATTACTGATTTTGAACCTTTTGCACTGGCCTCCATCTTTGCATATTGAATGTGTTGACTCTTAAATTTCAAAACTATATTTTGTGTGGGCTTCCAGAAATCTTTGGATGTTTCATTACAATTAACGTACCCGTCTTGGAAAAAGCAAATTTAAGTAGTTGGCAGTGGTTGGTCTTTAAGCAGACCTGTGTCTCTGGTGTTTCATTAACCCATGGGCACAGATGAAACATAAACGGCTAATTCTTCAGTCTGGGCTTGAAGTGAACTCACTTATTTCATTTTGGTAGCAAACAGCTTTTAACCACTTAAGAGAGACTGCATCACTCAGCCCAGAGTTCTTTTCTAAACTTCAGGGAGAGCTAGCGCCAGACCCTTTTTCTATTATTGTAAAAGGGAACCCAAGCTCTCAGTTCATCATTTGTTTCCTTTTGTGTATTTTAGACCTGAAAGCTCCCGTAATTTTGAACACTTAATTAACTTAGTAATGGCAGGCTAATAAATCAGGTTCTACTCAAATCAGAGCCATTTTTGTACACAGTAAAACTGTTTTCAGATACTAATCATGAAATTGTCACATAGCAATTACTACGATTCAAAAAAATATAAACCTTTTTTTGTAAGGAAGAGAATTGGTTAACAAAATCTCTATTGTTAAAATGTCTCCCTCTTCAACTTTAATTTATTAAAGGTTTGAGCGTTAGTGTATGTCTGGATCAGAGAAAACATGATTTAGTAAACTATTTAGCAAAAAATAAATTTTGAAATACTTTAAAATAAAGTCAACCTGCGTGGCAAGACCAGGTAATTTATTTGAACATCAAAACATAACAGATATGTAAGGTCAACTGTGATCAGTGGATTAGTGAACGTGGGTGTGACTGTTCTCCTCTTTCTGCTCCCAGTGGGAAGAAATCAGTGGGGTGGATGAACATTACACGCCCATCCGGACCTTCCAGGTGTGCAATGTTATGGAGTACAGCCAGAACAACTGGCTGAGGACCAACTGGATCCCACGCAACTCTGCACAGAAGATCTACGTGGAGCTCAAGTTCACCCTGAGAGACTGTAACAGCATTCCCTTGGTCCTGGGAACCTGCAAGGAGACCTTCAACCTCTACTACATGGAGACCGAAGAGGACCAAGGGGCGAAATTCCGAGAGCACCAGTTCGCCAAGATCGACACGATCGCGGCCGACGAGAGCTTCACACAGATGGACCTGGGCGACCGCATCCTCAAGCTCAACACAGAGGTGCGGGAGGTGGGGCCCATCACAAAGAAGGGCTTCTACTTGGCCTTCCAGGACGTGGGGGCCTGCGTTGCCCTGGTTTCAGTGCGGGTCTACTTTAAGAAGTGCCCGTTCACAGTGAGAAACCTGGCCATGTTTCCTGACACGGTGCCCACGGACTCCCAGTCGTTGGTAGAGGTACGGGGCTCCTGTGTCAATAACTCCAAGGAGGAGGACCCACCGAAAATGTACTGCAGTACAGAGGGGGAATGGCTGGTGCCTATCGGGAAATGTCTGTGCAACATTGGCTATGAAGAGCGAGGTGTCTCCTGCCAAGGTAAGGTTTGCCCTTTCTCTTGCTCTTTTTGATTTCCCATCTTCTTCTTCCTCTGCATCAGATGTTGTCCTTTATTTTACCTTTGGTCTCATAGCTTCTCAAAACCTGCCAGTACCTAAGTCCACATAAGTGCAACAACGTCATTTCCTCAATCACCTGTAATATCTGAGAGAGGCTGAGGGTATACTACAAAATGTGCATATATCAAAGACTAAGAGAAATTATATAGTAGCTATTCACCTTTGTTAGAGAATGTAGCATGGAAACACAAATGCACCTCATTTCTGTCAGTAGGGGTGTGGCCTGGTCCAGAGGAACACAAGACTTCTGATGCAAAGCCCTGCAACCCGACCCAAACCCGGCGGGACCCAAGGAAACATGTTTGGGCCTTTAATTGCATAATAGCACTATTTGGGTCGGGTTGGGCTCATCGTTCCTAGATGTCAGGTTTTAAATGTACTACAGTCTCATCTTGAATGAATGACTTATACACAAAGCTAACTAACATTTTCAAGGCAGCCAGACATATCAGGCTTGAAAGGAAGATTAATTTATTTACTTACTTATTTAAACAGGAATAACTTATTTTAGCCTAAGTGCTCCCCATTTTTGAAAAGGATTGTTTGATTTGCTGAACTGTTAAGCATAATTTTACAATTTTTGTTTGTTTACTTGTACAGACTTTTTCTCTGTATAATGCACTGTTTTCCCAACTAGGACACTGTATTGTGTTCATTTGTTAAGCTGCTGAATGTTACTGGAGGATATATTTTTTGTTGTATGGTCAGGTCAGGCTTGGGCTAGGTTGGGAAAAAGATAAAATTATCATCTTTTTCTGGGTTCGTCTGGGGCATTAAAGTGTGTGGGTCACATTGGGCTCAGGCTTCATTTTCAGGTCCATGCAGACCTTTCCACTGGTCACCGAGAGAGTAGTGTGGTACTGCAGGCAGAGCAGCTTGAAGTAGTTAGGGTTGTGAAATGGTCTGCTGCAGCACCTCATCACGGTACTGGCAGAGTCATCTGGTGTTTGGCATGTGGGATAGTGGGAGGTGAATAGAGATGGGAGTAGGTGGGCGGTGTGTGTGGACAGCATATTTCAGATGGAAGACAGAGGAGTTTGCGAAGAATGGGCCTTCAAGAAAAACAAGCGTTACACAGTAGAGTGGCTGGGCTCTTTTTATCTCATCAAAATATGGTAATAAAGATCTCAAATTTCATGTTTCGTTTTCAAATTTAATCTCATGTCTCAAGTGCATTGTCGCTGACTATGGAATGTACAGTACTTGATCAAGTAAACAATCTACTGTAAGGAAAAAAGAAACATACTTTATTAAATTGTTTGCTTTAAATTAAGGATGACAGGACCTAGGTTCAGGACTAAGTTGCTTGAATTTGTTGCTTGAAAATGGATTCATGACAAATGGATTTCTTTTCTCCAACATAATTAAATTGCACCCGCGATTCAGTTTTACTTCCAAATGTGCAAATTGGACCAAAAATAAAAGCAAGCAAAAAGCAAAACAAACACAAAACAAAAACATTTGGACAAAGTAAAAGGCTTGAAAAGTATTTATTCTGAAAAAAAACTGGAAAGAGTGGCTGACCCATTCCTCAATTATGTCCATTGTTTTATCCAACTGCATCTTTAATAGGGAAAATATACAAGTCTTTCCAACAATGTTGTATGCATTTCACACTTCAGATTGAAAACAGGATAGCATTGTTGTTTAATGCTCAAGGCAAGATAAAAAAGAAAGTTTCCTAATAAAAATAAACAAAGTGAAATGTTAATAGTCAAGGTTATTGACCTACAGCCACAGAGTTTGTGCATGTGGAACTTTATATTTGCAGTACACTATATCTTTACACTATAAGTAAGTAGCTTCTATTTGTTTAGTAACGGTATTTCAAGGCCTGGAAAAGGCATGTTTAAGCCACCAATGTTATACGCATGAGGAAAAACACAGGGAAAGTTTTTGCCAGGATGGAACAAGTATAGGCTGAGTACTGTAGATGGCCCCGGCATATGCGTTTTACAAGTAACTGGTATGTCCAAACCAAACACTCTCTCTGGGACTATTTCTCTGAGAGTGGACCTAGGTGTCCTTTACAATAAAGTGGTCCCATCCTGCTTTTTATAGACTTATTTTGCATAGGACTGGAATGATCAGCATTATGAATACAAAATGGCATTGCTGTCCAGGTTTAGGGGTCTGGTTACATCCCAGCGAGTCTCTAACAGAAATCTATAAATGCACGGACACTGGGCACAGGAAAAATGGTTGGGCTGAATGCTGCCATTGCCAGAGCTGGTGTAGCTCTGTGGTATGATAATAAATGGGCTGGCAGCTGGCTTGCAGAGAAACTGGGCCCTGTCTGTGTTATTATTTGAGTTGAGCCGGGTCCCAGGAGAAATCACCACAGCTCATAAAGTGTTCAGCTTCATTCTGCCCTACTCAGACTTAGTCAAAAGATGTTAAGAGGGGATTTTTGGATATATTCTGTGTGTGTTGCGAAATGCATGTACTGATGAGATGAGCCGTGAGCCAGGGTTCGAGTGGAGTGGTGGGAGGCTGCAAAGTGAACAGCTGAGGCACAAGACACATTTCAAATCTATTTTAATTCATTTCAAAACATATGCAAACGTGATTAGAGCCTTTCTAAATAAATGTTTGTTTTAGTAGTTGCATGGTCATTTTTATGAGAGTCTCATAAAAATGATCTGAGCTCTTGGTGCAAGCACTGAAACACAGGAGCAGTTAATGTACAGACATGGCACATCCTCTGACATTGTGTCAGAAATTTTTTGCCATCTTTGTTCTTTAGTGCAATGGAGACCTACTGTAGGTACGCCACTACATCACAGAAGAGATGCATTACCTCATATTCCTCATGAAAAATCATCAGAAATAAGCACACAGGTATAGATATAGGTGTGCATTGGTTTTGCCTCTGCTGTGCACAGTCATTACTAATTTCTGGCACATAAATGCAACTTCATGACCTGATGAAGTTGTAACTTCTGTGCAAATTGGTAATAGTGCCAAAGGGCCTGCACCGCTGAAATCTACACGGCAACACCTGACCATGCATATTAAATGGCTGCGCATAGTCATGCATTTTTCCGGGCAAGGCTCTTACCTTGTGGTTTGGCTGGAACTGCACAGGTCCCATGACTCAGAAAGTGACTGGTTTAAAGATTTAATCGAGCCACCCAGGTGTTTCTGTATCCTGAAATCACGACAAGGGATTCAGTGTGCTGCACAAGAATTTTGCTATCTTTGATCGCTGTGCTATGCTGACATTATGCATTGTTGTAAATGATGTTGGAGCTGTCCGCAAAAAGCGTGATAACTGTTAAATAAATTGAGATGGTCGTGTGTTGATTTGGTTTAGAATTTCAGGTGAATAGAGTAGCATAACAGAGTCTGCCCATATACCACATTTGAACATTTACAGGAAACTATGAACACAATGCACCTATTACAACACTAGAGAGCCTTTGGTAATTATAAAAATTTGAACAAAAAAAAAAAAAGATTATTCTTCTGTGATGGAAACACATGTTGTAGATTATCGATACTTATCTGTTGGAAAGGAAGTGACAGCACCTCCTAGGATTTATTTGGAGGTATAACATGGTCCTTTTGAATAACTTTGTGTCTTCGAACACGGCTGCCGCCTTGATTTATGGCATCAAGCTGGGACTGAGACAGCATGATCTGACGTTTTTGCTGTTAACGTTCTTGAAAAGCCTAAGAGAGACAGATATCAGTATGCAGCGTTCCCCTTGCGGAAAACAATACTGCAGGGATCCAGAGATTGAAAAATGACGGAGACAAAGTGAACAGACAGCCGATAGCTTTGCATTAAGATCCCCATCCACCATGTTATCATATTTGTGCGCAGTTGTGTGAATGTTTGGATGTATTTGACAATCTCTTATTAGTTTCAGAGTGGGCTAATGGAGGCTAATAAGGGCTTATGTTACCGGAGTGTGACAGCTGCAGCCAGGCACACAAAGCCTTCCCGGGCAGGAGGAGCAGCGCGGCTGTGTGACCGACCCGCAGGCTCGCCGTGTTAACGGATTGATTACTCCGGGAGGCTCGATTGTGGTTATAAAAGAGACGTTCTGAGGCTCCGAGACCCACTTTGCAGCGCTGTGAGCATGGATCTGAGTCATACGGCCCGCTTTGACGTTGGCTGCGCGGCGCGAGCGCCTTCTGTTGAATATTTCATAGGCTGTTGTTTTGGAGGAGAAGTGATGCTGTGTGTTCCATTTCCTTTCACGTTGGTTAGTGTGGGTTTAAATTGGGTTTTGACATTGTGGTCTTTCTGGAACTTGCGTTTGTCCCTGTCTGATTAATGTTATTATAAATAGTTATATTATTATATCATTATTATAAATAATTGTTATTATAAATTATTCATTTATCTATATCTCTCTATCTAACTTTACACACACACACATACACACACACATATATATGTGACTGACAAGCAGCAATCAAAATAAATGCGCGTGTGTATATATATATATATATATATATATATATATATATATATAGACACACACACATTTATTTTGACTGCTGCTTGTCAGACACGATTATCCAGGATATCTTATGTAGCTCACCTTTGGGATATTTACTGAGGTCAGTACCATTGCAAGGATACGACTGCAGCTGCCCACTTGGGACTCAAACCTGAAAGCTTCTGGTTACAAGCCCAGTTCCTACTTCACCACAGTGCCACTCATGTAGGTCTGTGATTGGTGAGTGTAATATTTGAGATAGGCTGGTGGGACTGCATTGAAGAACACTTAGAAAACATAATGGCACAGAAGGCTGTGGGTGATGCTTGCTAAGTTGCTAACTGTGAACCAGTGTAATTTTTTTTCTGATAGAGAAGAAAATGTTATCATTACCTAGGCGGGTAGGGTTGACTTTATTGCTCTTATGATGCAATAAGTCAACCATACCCACCCACCCATATTTTAAATGCACATTAACAATTAACAATTAAACAAATAACAATTCATTTTGAGACTGATCCACTATGGGAGCAGGTTAAGGGTACGTGTATTTTTTTCTTCACAGATTGGGGTTTTGTATCATTATTTTCTGTAGACTGGAAGCACCACTGCAGAATTTGAGAGCGGAAAATGTGTATTATTCTCTACGTCCATGCATAGTTTAAACAGGACGCCAGTTAGATGCTGCACGTTCCTGAGATTAAACAGAGGAAATGGGATCAGTTTTCACGTCTGTGAAAATACAGGTGCGCTCCCTTAGCTCATATGAAGCACGTAGCTTTCACCTATTATAGTTTCCTTACAGTCTATCACTGTACAATCAAGCCTTACGGAATGGTTAGCCAGATCAAATTACATCTTTGACTGTAATGCTGATCTCAAATTATAAGCCTAGTGAAAACAGAAGGTTGAGTTTCAGACAGAAAGGACAGCCCTCTGCAAGTGATAGAATGGATCTTGTTTTATATATTTCTTGCATTTATTTATTTATTGATTGACTGATAGGACAGCTCATGTTTTGTACATTTTCTGCATTTGATTCTCAGTAGCATGTGGATAAATACATTTCATCAAACTCCAGCCCCACTGGGTCAAAGCGCTTCTTTTTTTTACTGCCTTTAGGATCACTTATTTCCTCAGCGTCAGGTATCTTGAAAAACATGACCCTGCTACAGGGAATGTAATATTTCTTTGAAGGTGATGCACAACTTTAAATGAGTGTAAAGGAAAGGAACAATGATATTAAGATGCACAGGGGGTTAATTTGATTTGATCATCATTTAATTATCCATTTTGATGTTGGGATCAAATCTGAAATTATAAAGTAATTCAATTTCGAGGTGTCTTTACTCACAGTGAGACTGAACATTTTAACCTCTGC
Organism: Megalops atlanticus; assembly: GCA_019176425.1. Lineage (NCBI taxonomy): Eukaryota > Metazoa > Chordata > Actinopteri > Elopiformes > Megalopidae > Megalops > Megalops atlanticus. The sequence continues at coordinate 16,271,626 of CM032886.1, forward strand.
AAATTGGCATCACTGGGATAAATTAAAAAAAAACATAACCTTGCTGTGATCTTGAAACATAGGTCATCTCTTTGTTCCTTGCATGCCAAGCCTGCTTTTCACCCCAATACATACATGCGTACAAGCAGATTTGTTGGCTGACATTCATCATGAGACTGGGGAGCAGGTGAACTGTCGGCTATCTGTGTGAAATTCTGTAAACCATAACACGATCTAAAAACAACACATAAAAATTGCGAGCCACGGCCGGATGTCTGTGGACTGGTGGGGCGTCCCTTGTTCGCAGCTGCCTCAGGGCTCCTTTGAGACCGGTGGTGGTTTACATTCCTGGTGGATTTGCCCGGATACACAATCCCCAGGCCCTCTATCCCCTGATTAGTTATCAGACCTTATTAATGCCATTGAAGAAAGTGCGACAGGTTATTTTAACAAGCCACTAAAGACTCTCAGGATGAAAACAGCCAGGCTAAGGGATAAATTTAATGCAGGCTAACAGACTCTGTCCTTAGTTTTCCAGGATATTGGAGTGTTGACCTGTACTTGTGATCCTCTGACTTGGTCTTGCAGTCATGACTAAATGTTATCCTGTGTGATGGACGTGATTACCTTTCTCTGGAAGTACCCACACCAGCTGAAACTTTAGATTAGAGTTGCCTGTTTGGTCAGGGATGCTAAAGGCTTAGAGCAGAGGCAAGCTTCTGAGCATTCCTCAGCATGAATGCAATACCTTCAATTCCTGTCAGACTTGTTTTAAATGCTGATTGATTTGTTCCATGGTATTCTGAAGCGTTCTGAGCCTCTTTATTTAGTTTAGGTGTTCTCGACATAACATTGGTAATGATATGAGGTACACAAGTAAAATCTAGGAGAGCTTAAATGCAGATATTTCTATAGGTGTTTTTCAGTTGCATGGTTTGGGAATGTATAATTATAGTTCTTATAATTATAATAAGTATTGCAGTGTTCAGCGGAGGCTCGGGAGGGGGTCATGTTCCGTTGCCGTGGTTTGTTTTTGAGCCGAGCAGCAGGAGAGCTCATTAATTTCCCCAGTCACTGATTACTAAGCTTAGTTCTTCCTCAGGAGTGTTCAGTCAGGCCAGTTTTCTGCTCAGCACAGCAGACACAATGAACACAACAATTAAGAGGATACACAGTAGTCTTTATTTCCAAATTTTATATTTTGTCTGAATGATGCTCGTAACCTTGAACTTTGATGGTTATGTGGTTCGAAATGTTTTCCTTCCTTAGGAATTGCATGCACTTAAAAAATCGTAATAGCTTACTGAGTGGAACTGTGGAAATAGATGCAGTAAAACCTTTCCAGTATCTCCTCCTGGGAGCCGGTTTTCTCAAGCCCGATGCGATCGTCGTTTTTTCCATCTTTACGTCCCTGTCGAGACTCAGCGGGGCGGTTTGAGCAGCGCGGTGCTGCCCCAGTGGCTGATGGTCCTGGCTGGCGGATCAAAGCTGTCGGCTGGCGTGCCTCTGTACCGATCGCATGCCACGTGTTTTATATCACTCCCCACCCTCTGGAAATGCTTTACCCTCTGTTCTCTCTCTCAGAGTTTTTTTCTCTCGCTTTGTCAAGACCTTTTCGTACGCGTGTCACCGCCATTGCTGAAGGTCCACATCAGTGTTCTGAGCCGATGGTAGAGCCTTGATGACAGTGAGAGGACTCAATGTTTGTATGAGGGACAACAGACACCATGTGTTCTGTTGGGATAATGTCGGCAAGGAGTGCAGTTAGCATCAATAATGGAACCTATTGTAGAATGTGCTGTACCAGTATTGTAATACAATTACATATGTAGATAATGCCTGGTACAATACACTGAACAAGGCAGCAAATCCACATATGTGAGGAATAAGTGTAATTCTTAGTAAAAAAAAAAGTTTGGAGAACATTACTAAGCAGTCGAGCTACAGTGATGTAACTGCAATGGAAAACAAATAACTGAATAAAACAAACATGAAGGTTCGTAAATGAACATATCAATCAGTTGGCTAGATAAATTCACCTGACAGGTATTCACAGCCCTCATTGGGATTTTTAAGGGAATTTGTCATTAGTAGTGGCCCACAGCTACAGAATTATCCACTCACACTGTGCTTTGGCCCAAACAGGAACAGTGCTGAGAGTCTAACCACATGGCAGTCTGCTACTCTTTTGTTTGTATATTCAGTATTCTGTTTGAGAGTCTGAGTTTCTGTCAAGGAATGCCATGTCCTTGATCTCTGGCCTTTTGGAACAAGAGGCCGGTGTTTTGTCACTTTGCTCAGTGCACCGTGATTTGCAGTGACAGCAAGTCTGACCCAGTAAAGGCACACAACAGCTAAAGTCGGCTCAGAAGTAAGTTGTGCTCGTCCCAGTTTATGTCTGGAACTGGATGTCGGCTTAGGCTCTCGCAGTTGCCTTATTACTTCTCAATGTCATCTTCACTTAGGGCTGGACAGAACTTTTAGCCTGGGAGCATTGTGTAGGCTGGCATTTATGCCCAGTTTGGGCCAAGGGAAGATTGATCCTATGATGGGGTAGTGTGCCATTGAAGGTAAAATCTCCAACTTGGGGTGTACGCAGGTCATGTTGGGTTAGCATCCTCATTGTTTGCCATGGTTGTTTTTTAAGGGATGAACAGGCCAGGAGTTGACTCATGTCTTTGGGATTTATTGGAATAATGACATCATGTTAGATGGTAATTGTTTGACACCTTTGCAGGACACCTTGGCCGCTTGCTCACAAGCCACACGCCTTTGTTCTTGAGGTAACTATAATTTCCAGTTTGTTGAATGGCTTTCATGGAAGCATTCTCCTACATAAACTGAGGACAGCTCCCAGATGGAACCCATTACAGCTCTTTCTGACTCATGCCATTTGGTTTTCAGATTCATTTTAGTGAGGGGACTCTTACTCCATGAGTATTTTCCTAGCTGTTATTTCTCCAAATCTCTGACCCAAAGCTTTCTTTCACAAAGTCCTGGATGTGACATTTTCCACAGGCAGATTAGACCCAGAATGTTCATGATTGTTTGAAGATGGGAATGGCTCCTAACAGTTGTGCTTTCAGGAGCTGGAGGTGCAGTGGTCATGTCACATAAAGAGACGATGTTACTTACATATTTTTTTAGCTCCTTTCAAAAGGGTTAGATTGTGGTAAAACAGTGCAGGACTCATTGTAATTGTGTAATTGTGATGCTACTGCTATGTAAAATAGAAAATGTTTGGTGGTGAAGGAAAATTCTCAAACTAATCCCCTTTGGTGACTAGAGAGTCAAAATCGGCTCAGCTGCTCATTGCTTTGTTGCGTATATTCCCTTTTCTAAGGGCTTTTTGCCATTTTGTGTATTCCTGACACTACCCGACAAACACCCAGGGAGATATTTGACTTATAAAATTCCTATCATCCCACTTTTCTACAACACAACTAATTAAATCAGAGCAAGCCCCGAAGCAATAATACTGTTGCCACGCAAAATCAACTACGAAGCGCCTTGTGGGAAAAAAAAGTGCCTAAACATCAACCCGTGCTTGTGAATGCTGCGTTTTTATTGAAGACGCCATTCTGAAGTCCTGACCCAGGAATTAATTACTGTAATGAAAACTAAAGAAAACAAAGACCAGACAAAACAAGCGTCTGAGGCCCTGCTCCAACCAGTGCGCCGTCCCAGGGCTTCATCCACCATGGTCTATTCATAACATCAAAGCCTGTTTGCTTTTCCGACGGTTCTTTTATCATCGCACCTTCCAGAGAGGGCTGGAGGGGAGTGGGATGGGGAGGGATGAGAGGGGAGCTGGTTCAGAGAGGACCCTTTCTAAACCGGGACTCTGTGTTTTTTTCACTTCAAACATGGTAACCACAGGGCCGAGGAATGCGGCCCCTCCATTTCCAGATGGGGGCGGTGGACGGGGCTGTTTATTTGGGACGGACCCCCGGTGGCGGCTGGGTCGCGAGGCGGAGGGGGGCGTGACGGTGATCGATGAGCGCGGTGCGGGCCTGACAGCGGGACAAGGCCGTGCTGACAGCCGGCCCTCCAGTGCTTACTGGGGCCACGGCGACCCCTCTCCAGCTCTGCTCAAGGGGGACCGAGGCCATTCACTGGGGGGAATACAATGGAGGGTTCTTCTTGCCGAGATGGCGGCGGAAGTCTGCCGTCTAAATTCCTTTCACAGTTTTGACTGAACTGTTATTAATGAAGGAGACGGTCATTATTTAAGCGGGCGTGATTTTTCTGTCCCTGTCACATGCCTCTGGAATGGTAAATAGATGTCTGTGGTTCAGCGACAAGGCACGGCACAAAATACGTAACTTTCGTTTTACCGACACTGATTCTGTTCCTCACTTTTTACCTCAGAGTACCTTGGGCGGCCTACAAATACAAATGGAAAAAACCTTAACCAATGGGTCATTCTTCAGATTCTTTCTCTGTTAAATCGTCTGCTCGTCAGGAACCAGAGACAGAATCTCTTTGGAATCAATAAGAGGGCTGTGTGGAGCTGTTGTCTGAGGCTCTGCCTCCATCCTGCCCAGTGGGATGCTGTCACCTCCAGGCCCGTAAGTGGGGCATGCACAGCCAGACTTTCAGTGCTTGACCTTGTGCTTTTGAAGTTTGTGGTGGACCATGGTTTGTCTCCTTCATCTTAATCAATGTCGTAGGTAGCAAGCCCTTAACATCTCAGCTGGGATTTGTCTGAGAGCCTCGACGGACAGCTCTGTCGATGCAGTCAGATCGTTACTGTAAACCAGAGAAGGAGCTTGATTTAATGCCTGCCACTGCAAAACCTCCTCCCTGTCTTCATTTAACTCCTGATGGCCGGTTAGATGTTATCTTAGACTGACAGCCACCAAATATTTGCAATCAAATCTGTCAGTGGAGAATGTAATTGTGCAGATTAATTATTGGGTTGGTTTGATCCATCTTTGTTGCTTTTTACTTCAGGGAACCCAAAACTACTAGTGACCTAAAGAAGGATGAGATATTTTGCCATATATCAACCTGCCTGTATTTGTTTATTTGAATATAAAATAGCCCAGTCGCTGTGCAGTGTGTGTTTATGAGGCTGTACCCCATGGGATACACACGCAGTTCTTCAGTGGTAGCCTGCTGCTAAGCCTCCTGGGATAGCTTGCAGTGTCCATGTGATTAAGTGGACATGCTGTGCTCTGCCCAGCTGCCTGGGAACTAAAATGAATAGTAACAAAAAGGGAATACTCTAATTCATTTGTATTCTTCTCCACAAAATGTCACATATAGCTACATTGACTTCTGACAAAACACATGTAGTGCTGCTGGCCTATTAAGCAACATATATTTTCAGTGTGTCTGTGTATCTACAAGCCATCTGAGAGTGACATTGTGAACGGGAATTCAAATAAATTGCACTGATCTGGTTTGAATTACCATCATTTTTGATAAATAATATCCACTGTGATTGTTTTCTTCAATTACATGGCTATAGGTTTGAATTAATGCAATATCTGTTGCATCACACATTGTTATAAAAGAAATAATTATTCTGTGAGAAATGAACAGGGTAGGGACTGTGTAGGCAGAAATATGTAGCATTTACAAAAGGCTACAGTGGAAGTTGCCCAGTTTGTGGCTATTAAGTAACAATAAAAATGGTTGAATGGCTCATGAAAAAAACATTTCATGAATGGTTTTCAGTCATAGCTGGTAATGTTTATGCGATCTTTGATTTTAAGTGTTTTTTTTTTCATTTAAATTATAGTCAATCATGTGCTACGCATTTGAAGCAGTATGACAAATATTCCCTCAAAACCACAGGTATGAAAACATTAAGTTGTGAAGTGGAATTATTCCAGAATTGTTGCTTTATTACAGGGGTAGTTATAATGACTGGGACCCATTTTGATTCTTAATGAAGACCAGCATTCTTCTGCTCTGCGAGACATAGTGCAACCTCATCAAAAACGCACAGAGCCATGCTGCGGTCCCTCATGAACTGATCCAGTCAGCCTACATGTATAAAGGGGGTTAGATTACTCTAGAGAATCTCTCTCAGACGAAGACGCCTCTGCCTGTCTGACACTGTGTTGTTTGTCAAATATGTTTTCTTGCCAAAGATGACATAGCTTTCGGAGCAAACTCAGCAGTGACAAGTGAAAATTTTCATCGGGAGGCGGAATTCAGGCAGGACTTTGGGATCGAAGTGATGAAGGTTCTGGCCCATTTGGCTCCACCTGCTGGAAGAGCTCTTGGGTAGAAGGTTTCTTGAGGCCAATGTGTAAAGAAGTTTGGACCATGCAGATCACACTTTCTGCACCTTCAACTTATTAAAGCTTTTCCCTGTCTCAGTGCACACACACCTTTTAGCAGGTCCTCCCTGTTGAATGCCAAGCATAACACAGAATGTTCCAGGCATTGAGCAAGAATGGCTACCCAAAAAAAGCACAGGATTATCAATGCATGGAACCAACCAGCTAAGAACATGAAGTTGTGTTCTGAGCCACACAGCATTCATATTGAACATGTAACTTTTTTAGCAAATGTGTTCTTACATAATTCTGGTCACTTTACTCCCAGGCATTCTGGAAATGTAAATTGAGAATGGCTTGTTCTCACGGTGTCTCATGGTGTCTTCACATCATGATGAGACATTGATGCTGATGTTGCTTGAAAGTTGCATTACATGCCCTCATAACATCACCTAAATCTTTTGTGACAAAAACACATGGTTGTAATTTAAGTGATATGACCATAATACAATTTATTTACGTACGGTATCATAACTGGGTGTCTGCAGGACTGTGTGTGTGTTTTCTCTTCTCAGTTAAGAAAAGGTTAGTGAATTCCGTATGGATGTGTTTTGTAAGCGAGGCTGCATCGCCGCACCCTGGAGGGTCCCTGTGTCATCATCCACACTGAAAATCTGAACTTGTAATCTGTCTGTTCAGAGGAACCAACACAGAGGGATGACTGGACTTTGATTCATCTGACACCCAAAGAGGGGACAAAAGATTCAGCTTTTAAAGGTCGAGGGAACCTTCTGAGATGAGCAGTGACCTTTAAGAAAGACACTGTCCTTGAAGCATGTCTTTAAAAACACATACAGCGCGGGTGAGAGAGAGCGTGGAGCAAGACCCTATCGGCAGACACAAATGCCACGTGGAGAATCCACCAAGATTTATGTATCCACATTACATGTTTCAGCAGCGCCACATTTTTTACCCCCGTACATTCTTTATTTCATTTTTTTGCCAACATTATTTTGTTAAATGCCAGCCAGGGAAGTATTTGTCAAAGTGAGGCAAAACTGAATTAATACACTTGACTGATATTAAAATGATAATCACGCTTTTCAGTTGAATATTATAAAAAATGCTGCATTTCTAGAGATTAGGATGAAAATAATCAAGGGGCAGTTTCATGCCAGCCTCTGGAGGCTCAGAGCAACACTATATCATAAAATGTAATTTCATCCAGGTTGATGCTACAAAACAAAGTAAATGTCCCATTTTCCGAATCCCATCATAGTTGGCAAGAGATGTCTTTGGGTGAAGTAACAGTACGTAGCTATTACAGATGGCATCCACTTGCTCTCTTTCACAGTGGAATGCTTGGCTATCAGCACCTGTCGTCTTTTTTTTTTTTTTTTCAAAAGCAAACATGAAAGGAACATTGGCAAGGGCCTCTTTTTCAGAGCTACTTTTTGGGGTTTTGCCACACGCAATTAAAGTTTAATACTAAGGCTGTTTATTGTTATATGCCGAGATGACAATAGCAAAGAAAAAGCTTTGGTCCTGGAAAATTGCCGTGTAACAATGACAAAAGACATTCTTTGTTTCTTGTCGAAAAGACTCCCTCAGCTCTGTTTGCACAGCTGAGACCATGACTGGTTGCCAAACACATATCGGTGTGTGATTAGCTACAGATGGCAGTGAGGGTGTATAAAAGTATAAGCATAAAAGCACAGATCGAGCAGCCACAGGGTGGTTCTCCCCTGTTGGATTGGCATTGCTCTGTATGATCTGCCTCCGCCTCCAATCTCTTAGGGAAATCTGGAGTAGCTTCTTAAGACTGCATATTGTTTTCCCTCTGCATATATAAATTCATTATGGTTCATCTGGTTTATCTATATTGTTTTATCCTGTCCCTCCTGGTTTAATTTCTCGACATAACAGAGAGGCCAATTCGGGCTGTGACATTATAATTGGAGTGATCGGTATTGACGGCTTGCCACACTTAATAAGGGCACAGCAATTAATACATTGATTTACATTTAAATAGATAGCGAAAGGTCACTGCATGCTAAGTGTCATTTGCATGTCGTTACTGTGCAAATAACTGTCATACACAGAGATACTTGATAACTGTGCATATAATTAAAACCAAAATGATAGCTGTGCATATAATTCAAGCAAAAAAGAGAAAAGATTTTAATCAGTGTCATACATTAAACATGGTTTCCATTACAAATTTTGATTACTTTTTTCCTGTAGGAGATGTATTTGTTTGAATTCAAAGCAAATTAAGTGTGTTATAAAGTTACAACTTTTTCTTCAGTTTGCAATCTATGGTGCCTCCTTTGTCACTTTATGTTTTTAATATATTGGCAATGCTAGTCAACATTACAAGTTACAACTATAATTAATATTACAAGTCACTTGGTCGTGTGATCTTTGATGAAATGGAAAGTTATTGTCTGTCCTTTATATTTCAGTGCTCATCATATCAAATAACATTTCCACAAACCGCTTCCTTTTTTAGTCCATTCATTTCCAATCTTTAAACAAAAAAGATAAATGGGAGTGTTTGACTCTTGGGCTCTCTGCTATTAGGAAATGAACGGATAATCCTGTTGCGTGGTAATCCTTGTAAATTGATGTTCGGCAGTTAAGAACAATGCAGGAATGCAAATCGGATGTTAAAGCGCTCGACAGATCGATGGTAATTATTGAAACCCAGTGTGCTCAGTTGCAGAAAATTGTCTCCAGGTGTAAGAGAGAATGGGCACCCCTATTAGTCATCATTTTAATTGAGGTAATTATGATTGCTGCTGTGTATTTAGGATTAATCAGTACCCTAGAAAGTCCAGAATTACCTCATGGCGAAAAACAAGTAAGGATGCATCCAAAGCCAACATTTTTACTGGGTTAGGTCTGTGGTATTTCAACAATGTTTTTTTTAACATGTAAACTGCCATCCAACAGTAACACTTTGGTTGACATGGAGGCCTCACAGGCTTCATGGGAAGGCTGTCTGAGGGACTGCCGCCTTATCTGAAAATAAAGGCCATAAAGCAGCCAGTGGGAAAGCTCCCCAATGCATGATCCATTGTTGCCAAATCAAGGGATCAGGGCTAGTCACAGAAGCCAGTCAGCCCATTTCTTGGAGGTGGAGTAGGGGGGTGGAGCATGGCACTGTCAACCTGAGGAATGAGGCCCAAGCGCACTCTGACACATCGGTGACAGTTTTCACGGCCTGGGGCCAGCGGGCCCCAGTGTCCAGCCTGCACAACAACAGCAGGATGGTTGGGGCGCAGGGGAGGCGTGGAGCGAAATACCATGTGTTTGCCCAGTAGGGGGACATTCCTCGAGCTCTGCAATTTCCTCAGTGCATTCATTCTCTGGAGGGTCCGATGCAATCACATTGTCTTCGGTCTCTACTCCCATGACCAGCGGCATAGCACTTTGTTGGGTTTGGTTTGGTTGGGAAGAGAGCGGCTATTTTTCCCCTCTGTGGACTGGGCTGCATCGGGGTTGGTGTTGTGTGGGGTCTGGGTTTACATGCTGTGTGCTAGGGTCATGTGACGGACAGCATGACTGGTTTTTTCACCACTTTAGCATCTGGAGCAGAGGATGAGGATTTAAGACAGGGGTATTCATTAAAGCAAGGATGTGGTCCTTTTATGTCCTTTACCTGTTACAGCATTGACTCCCAGTCCTGCTCCTGGAGGAACATTGTGTGTGGTGTTCTTTGAGCTAATTAGTTAGGTTTTATTAAACTGTTAATTGAACACTGATCTGAGTTTTCCATAACCAGCTGAGTATGTGCTGTGAATCCTGTCTGCAAGTATTGTGTGTTGTATTCACACTGTAGTACAAATGACAACCTATCTGTGGTCTTTTTCACCCCTTAAAATCAATAGTAATATTAGTAATACCGATGAGAATTTCACAGAAATGAAATTGTACAATTAACCTTTTAAGGACTGAAAGTTCTGATGTTTAAGGACTAAAGGTTTTGATGACTAAAACTTCTGAAAATTAAGCATTCCACTAAAGTGGCACACACCTGATGAAATGATCCTTTGTGTTAGTGTTAGATCTCAACTGTTCTTTGTGAGAATAATAAAAGATGGCAGGTTCAGTCTTATAGCAACTAAATTAGTGCATGACATCATTCATTTGTGTGTCTCATATACAGGGCAATTTTTAGTTCTAAGCCTTACACTGCAAACCCTTTATACAGCTGGATTTCCAATATAGCAAATGAGACCGTGTACCTTGTTCAAGTGCACAACAGCGGTATACCACTTGGGATATAACCACACAACCCCCAAAGTCACATGCACTAACAATGGCTGCACTTGCTGCTTCTAAATCTCATTACCATTGCCATCAGCCATCCCTTCACCTGGCTCTTGTTGCAGAATGTTGACAGAATTGCACCCTGGGAAAGCACCCCATTGGTGGGAAGTCAGGCCACCTGAAAATGCCAGTCTCTACAGTGGAGATGCTGTTTTCATGTCTTTATCCTAATGATGTCATGGAAATCTAAATGTGAATGGAACCTTAACTCCTAACTATAGAGATGTTTTGCAATGAATAGGAACAACAGTGTATATAATGCCCATGACCAAACTGACAATGCTGTGCCTGTTTAGTATGTGGTCCAAAAATGTCATATGTCCAGAGTGATGTTAAACAGACAAGGAAAAAGAAAATGTCAGTGAAGCTGGAAGAAATTAGATGTGGTGACTTTTAATTTGTGGTCAAGCTCTTTGAGAGTGAGCTAATATTTTTGCAAGGCACAAGAACAATTAACAGCGCTGGTCAGTTGAAACTGTGCAGGTCTGCCTTGCTGATGGTAAGAGTAAGGCTCTCCAGGAGACAAAGGTTAGTTACATATTTGTGAGATCACAACTGTACCAGACTCATGAAAGCCAAAGTAACACGTAAAAGATTGGATGTATGTTTCACAATAAGACATCGTAATGTGAGTCTATGCTATCAATATACCAAAACTAAACTTCAGGTTAGATAACTAATCATATTGAGAATGATAATGATTCTTCCTGATACAGTGAAAGCATTTACATTATGACAATGCTAATCACAGAAAGATGCTATTGCATGTCTACCAACATTTTGTGCAGCTGACTTTGAGTACAGTCTTCTGCTACTTGCTACCAGCTCCAGCGGTACAAGGCAGAAACAAAAAGGCGGTGTCACAGTCTTGATTAATTAATTCCTTCAGCTACTCTCACCGTTGACTCTATTTAAGCACAAACAAGCCTAGCTTTAATGGAGTTGAACAGCAGTGAGGGAGCCCTGAGATCACTGTATCCTGCGAAGACCATGTCTTTGTCATACTAAAGAGAGAGAAAGGAAAGAGAATGAAAAGGAAAGTGTGTGTGTGTGTGTGTGAGTGAACATGTGTGTGTATGTGTGTGTCAATGTGAGAGTGTAATTGAGTGTGTTAGCACGTATATGTCACGCTGGGGCGACACGCCGAGCCATTTCAACAACGTCCACCCAGCGGCGGGGGACAGACAGTGTGTCTGTGTCTCAGTGACAGTGGGGCAGGAGGATGGGGGCCTGGGGACCTCTGGAGATCGATGGAGGGGAGGGAGGTGGTGGAGGAGGGGGCCGCTGTCAGCTTGTCTACTGTCTGTTCTACAGCGCCGCCCAATCAAAGTGCCCCGTCCCTGACAAGCCCTGTTTCTCCGTGCATCGATCACGGCCTGGGAGTGAAGCCCGCCGGGGGCATTGTTTTTCACAGTCAAGTGTGCTCTAATCTGCTCTCAGATGTATTAAGAGATCTATCAATATAACTAATAGACAGAAGACATGGAGAGCAGGAGATAGACTTCTATAGTACCACTTAAAATCACATTCACAAATTAAATCAGTGCAGTTTTTTTTTTCCTTTCTTGTCCTCAACCCGCTCCTTGTAATCCAACGGAGAGAGAAACGTGCAGTTAAGATTGCTCATTGATTGATGCTGTATCAGAGCGGACTGAGCCCTTGTGTACCAGCAAAACTGAAAACTGCTCCTACAGCAAGGATATATCGAGCACAGTGCTGGAATTTCAATGATTTCGCCAGGCGATGCGCAAGGTGAGCTTTAATGAGTTTCTTCTGCTCTCCGGGTCTGTTTGTACAGAACCTGTGCCAGGAGAGAGAGAGAGAGAGTGAGAAAGGGGAGATGGAACATGAGCAACATAATGATGAGAATTAAGAAATGGTCATTATTCCCCGCCAATGTGAAGCTCTGCCACAGCATGCAAACTTCGACAATTATTCTGCATCATATCTGAAGTGTAGTTCTGCTGCGTGTGCAGTTCTGAGAGTATCCCAGCTCTCCAGACAGAGAAAGAGAGCAGAATAAATTTGCAGAGATGAGACAGGACCTAGAATGGTGTGCAGTATGCCGCTTTGTAATTTGGTGAGGAAAGAGTGCATGTGACTGTATGTATCCCCTCAGTGTTGAGGGGTTCTGTGCTGATGTAGTGAAGACTGACAGTTTCAGGTTAGGGTGAGGAACGGTGGTGTGGTCGGCTCTATAACAGCTCAATATTGCAGATTCATTCTGGGGTGACCTGAGCATGAAGTGGAAAGGGGGAAGTTACGGGGCTCTGGTAGCATTTCGAATTGGTCAGGACACGAGGACAGCGGAGCCATGCATACCACCGTGACGAGAGTGGATGAAGGATCGATTCGGGTGTAGCGAGCTGGAGGGGAACACTGTACATGACCTTTAAACATAGCCGTTGTTCCGTGGCCTGGTCATAGCCACTCCGGTAACTGTAGTGAACCTTGTCGGTGATTGGGGTTAGTAGGGATAGTTACACTAGTTGTATAAACGTCAGGGATTAGACTCCTTCTCTCTTTACATTTGTTCTCTGCTCTGAGAATCACTGGAACAAGAGGATGAGAGACCCTCCTCAGGCTGCTCCTGAAGATTTATAACAAAGACCAATCAAACAGATTTTGAGAAACAATGCTATTCAACTGATACCCTCTTCTTAAATTTCACTGATAGTAAAGGCCCAACTTACAAAGCAAGAGGTTGATTCCAGTATGGTTTTTTAGAGGTTTTGTGCTAGTCTTAGGCACCATAATTAGTGATCTCACATCAGGAGCGTACCAGGAACTGCATTGGAGGTTTTTTCATTGTGATTAACATTATGTTAACAAACAGACTGAGAGTGGGGCCGTGTGTGTGTGTGTGAGAGAGAGGGGTGGGAGGCCTGGAGCAGCTGTCATTGAGAGGGTAAGCGGAGACCCTTGATGTGCGGACCCGGTTGCCACGGTGTCTGGGCCTCACCTGCGGCGGCGTGTCTTCTCCTGGCCGTGACAGCACCTCGCTCGTCTCCGCGCCTCGGACCTCTGATTTATGGACGCTCCACTCCAGTGTACCAGTCGTCCCATGGGCCAGGGGAGGGGAAAACAGCCTCCCCCCAGGCCGGGCCCCCTCTCTGCGCCTCCCTGCCCCACAGATGAGATGAATGGGCGCCGGCTGGCGGCCCCCAAACCTGAACAAATGCTCGGACGCCCCGCGGAGCGCCCCGTCAGCAGAGATTGATTTGTGGGCCCCTCTGTCCGGACTGCTACTGGGGCACCTGCCCCTGGAATCTAAATAACACCCCGGATTCCTCCTCTTCCCCATTATGCAGTGGGCATGTCCTGCCACTCTGACCCCACTTGCCGCCCTGTGCGAGTAATCGCAGAAGGATAGATTGGACACGTATATGAAAAAAAAATGAAATGGCAGCTGAGATTTAGGACTGCAGCTATCAGCTCTTTCTTTGTGAAGTGTGTCTATGTTCAAGCTGAGAATGAGCTCATATGACACCGATCAAAGCAAAAGGATTTTTACGCAGACTTATTTCATTCAAATTGGAATGAAAGTTGAAAGTGACAACACAAATTAGCGCAGTGTAGAAATAAATGATTGTGGCTAATTATCCTGAATAGTGATTGATGATTGATGACCAATGAGATGAAATGCGGGCAAGAAGCCTGGTTGGAGGGAACATGGGGCAGGAACATAGAGTGTGTAAGGTCTCTGAGTTTTGGACAGAGGGGTGTGATTCTAATGATTCTAATCCCAAGTTCAGTAGCAACGTTGTACCCTTGAGTATTTAGATTTTGTACATAAATTCTGCCTGTAAATATTCAGAATGTAAAATTGTAAATAAATAAAAATAAAGATGTTTGTTAAGCGGCCACGTGACGCAATGGAGACGAGTTCAGGGTGTTATCAAATCTGAAACAAATCAATGTAATGCATTTTATAAATGTATTTTATCTTAACTGTAAAGGGTTTCTTACCTTTGTTCTGGTTTGTTGACCACTGAAAGGTCTGATGAAGTGAGAAAAGGTTCCTGATGGGGGGAAGTAATAAAGTGAGTGTCCGCTGACAGGAAGTGGGCCATCGTCGAGGCTAGTGCTGCGTTTTTTGGGGAGTGTTCTCACTGACCTATTTCAGCGCACTGGAAAGGAGGACACTTCCTCCCCACTCTCTCTGGTCACTGAAGCTGGCGTCCATACAAAATGCCTCTCCACAGTGCGTCTACTGGGGGCAAAGAGTGCCTATACACACACACACCATCTAGACACGCACACATGAATGAATGCAGGCACAAACACACACATACATGCTCATACACAGACACACACACATACACACAATCATGCATGCATGTCTGGGGTTGAAAGACTGTAATACTTTATATTTCTATGCATTCTCTTCCTGTTTTCCCACTTTTTTGTCCAACATCGAAATGCTGGAAAAACAATCAGATGGTGAGTTTGTGTGTATTATCACCATCCTCAAAATCGACATATGGAAAACCTCCCCATCACCAGCACCAGACTGCGTTCTCACATGAGGATACAATGGGAGATAGTAATTAATTCCCACAGGGGTGAATCCATCTTCCTCCAGTTTGTGTGGGGTGTAGTTATCACCGCTGAGCCCTGCACGGAAGCATTTGTTCATCACAATAGCCTGAAGCAGGTCGTTTGGGCGCGAATGGTTTTTATTGCTGGTGTTCTTCGCTGCTCCTTGGTGAATATAATACCCCTGTTATCAGTCAGACCCACGGCTGACAGTCGGCGTACATTAAAGTGACCGGCACAATCCTCGGACCTCTGGCTGACCCCCGCTCCCTTTGTGCAGGAGAGAGATTTATCAGCGGCAACGGATTCCGTGTGGTCCGCCGGCTCCCGGGGAACAGAGCGATCCGGCTGAGAGAGAAAGAGGGGGACCATAAACCTGCCACAATACGGGGATTAGGTGGTGGCCAATGTCGCAATCTCATTGCGAGTCCTCTGTCTGAAAGCAAGGCTCTCTGTACAATAGCACCAGAGAGGACAAGCGGTCTAAGCAAGAAGGAAGCGCGTTCCAACATTCCAAGAGGCTTTTGAAAATGATGCTAATAGGCTTAATGGTTTCAAAGCTCTACTCTTTCCTTTTTTGCCCACAATATGATTTAGGCATTATTGTGACTTTTTGAAATATGTCCAGGGACTTCAGTGAGACGGTGTCCTAAAATGCTCCGTGACCGCGTCTCGTCCGTCACGGAAATGGAGCGGGGGGGAGGGAGCTTCAGACTGCCAGGGCCACAGCGTCCTCTGTGTGTGCCACTGTCTGCCTGGGTCACACGTTGCCCATGAGAGGTACACACAGTCTGTACTGTTACCCTCCAGGCACAGAGCTGCAGGGACCAGCACCACACTGAACACACACAAGGACTGTAAACCAGATACGATGTCATTGACATCGGAGGCAAGGTTGCAGCAGCAAGCCTTCAAGCTCATTGTTTGGCAAATGACAGACATTTACTGTAGTGCCTTTGCTTCGAAAACCCTGTGGTTATTAACCTCCCCCGCTCCCTCCAAACATACCCCACACTCACACAGGATGTCACCTGGAGGGCTGCTGACAGAACTCGGAATTCAAGGGTAGCACCGACGCAGCAACTCTGCATATTTTCTAATTAGCCTTTGATGGCTTGATTAAATTAATTTCCACTGTGTGCTCGGAGTTCGCGGAGAAAGGCGAGTGAACAGCCTCATGGGCTTTGAGCAAGGCGGCCCTCCAATGAACTCGAAACAAGGTTGTGTTTCCTGGAGATAGCGGTTTCCTCTCAGGTGGTCCCCGCTTGGTTCTGGAAAGGGTAAAGGTGTACCTGATAAGAAGTTGCTGGCCAACAGGGGGTGCTCTACATTAACTAAGAGCGGGACCACTGTGTCCATGCTTAATGATGCCCGAGCAGAAATGTCTATGGTGCAAGAGTGACAGGAAAAAGCAGGACCCCGTTAAAGTAATTGCGTCTCCACCATCAATGCTTGATTTAAATGAGGATGGGGAATGAGATATTATTCTGCCTCTTCTCCTTTGAGTTGCTTTTCTGTCATCTTCCCCTTAGTCATTGATGTGTTTCTTTAGAAATCTCTTACTCCTAATTATGATGTATGCTGGTGACACTGTCTGAACCAGTGATGGGCTGACTTTGTCTGAAGTGTTTCCATTTGGAATTTAAGTTCATTATAATTAATGCGCCTCTCGCTGGCCGTTAAGCAGCAAATACCCTAAGCATTGTGAAGCAAGTGCTATAAATTTAAAAACAAAGGAATTCAGCCTTTTTTGTTTGTTTCTGTGAAGTCAGAAATGCATGTTTAATGGCAGATATATGGAATAATACAATTTGTTATTGTAATATTAAGAATTTATTATGTTTTTGCTGTCATTGCTGATAGCTGTTGCCCAGTTTCTTGTGGTTAGTATGGCAGAACAGAAGTGAAGCTTTACAAAGTGGTACTGTATGTTTTCTGTACAGATGTGTGCCGCAGCATTATACTGAAGCACAGATATCAGTGAAGACATATTACACACCTCACCGGAAAGTGTTTATGTGTGCTGTGCCTCCCATACAATATTTTGCACATTGAGATGCTCAACTTTCAAGCACATGGAACAATGTAAGTAAATCACGCAGAGCACGCCCTCAGCCACTGTAGAAATGAATTGCGTTGATTTGCTGAATGAGCGATGTCACTTCGGCAGCTACAACACTCTGATTAAAACCTCCTTCCTCGGCGTCAGATTGGTGTTTGTTCTGGTAACGACAGGGTAATGGCGCTGGAGTGGGTTTCATTCATCTCAAAAGCCTTCCACAAGGTCCTTCAGCGTCGGAGCTGCACTCTGGGAAATTGGCACCAGGGTGCTCCAAGGCCTAATTAAGCGATCTGATTGGGAGCTGATTTGAATAATAAAGCGCCCGTCGCGAGGGTCAGGAAGGTGCGAGCACAGTAGCGGCATTGTGTCGAGGAGGGAAAAGCAGGAAGGAGACACATGTTTGGAGCTGTAAACAGTCCCCGGAGTGCCTGGGCACATTACAATGCTAATATCCATTTCCAGCGGGCTGGTCTCCTGCGGGGCCTGCCACTGGAGGCCTTGTCTTCCATTTCTGACGCTGAAGAATGGCTCCCCCTCAGGAGCGCTGATCAAATCTAATTTTACTCTGAGCCACGTTGGGGAGAGGCGGAGGGGTGGGGTAGAACGTAAGGGGGGTAGTAAAAAATCTCCCTGACCTTGTGGGACGGAATAGGAGGTCTCTGGAACCGGCTGAGGACCAGGAAGTCGTTTGTTTAGTCAACACCCTGCTTCGCTCGCCCTGTTTACTTCTGGCAGGGCTACGGTGTGCATCAGCACCAAATAAAAAACTCCCCCTCTCCTCTCCTCACCAGAGAGAAAAAAAAACGACAAAAAACAATTACATATAAGGCTCCACTGTTTCTCCCTGAGACGTTTCTGTGTCTGCGATTAGCAGGGGGGATGTCATTTCCACCCCTCCTTTCCCAGACACTGAAAGGATTCTTTCAGGAGTAATAGCTGTTTGCCAGTTTGAAGGACCAAGGAGAAAGAGAGTGAAGGTGATCCAATTGGGGTGTCATCAGCATTGTTTACAAGGCAGTGTCTATTGATCCATTGAGAGGCAGCCACCTTCACTTGGGAGAGTGCTGCTGTGCTGTCTCCAGGACAAACACGAGCACAAATAAAAGCTGCGATCACATTACCCACGTTACCCTCTGGCTCCTACAGCTGAGCACTCCTAAGTGCTCGTGGTTTGAAATGGGCCGCTCTGTGCCAGATAACCTCACAGTACTGTTGCACTAAGATTGTAGCTTAGTCCTTGTGTATTTTTCTCTCTGTCTACATTGGGGGGTGTATGTGCTTGTGTTTGTGTGTGTGTGTGCGTGTGTGTGTGAAATACGTATCCGAGAGGATGTCTTGACTGTAGTATTTACTTTGGCTAGCAATTATGTTTGATACAGTACTTCACTGAAAAGAAGTCTTTCATCTTTTCATCTTGCCATATCTACAGTGGGAGATGGGAGTGCCTATGTTTCTCAAGGCCGTACACCCACATAAACACCCATCTGAATGTACAGCAGATATGAGTATGTTGTAAATGGCAGAAGTTAAGAAGGGGTGCCAGAAGCAGGTGGCTCTCTAGTGACTTTTCTGCTGGATGTTGGGCTCCAGAATAGTACATTAGATCCTGTCAGTGTCACTACTGGTTTGCTTGGGCTTGTGGGTATTTTACTGGTAATTATTTGTCAGATGAAACGGAATTCTCTCTGCTGAGCGTTTTCAGCATGCATTCCTGAATTTAGCCACGGTTGTATGAAGAATGTTCAAAGATCCTAAAAGGACTACGTGAAATCAGAACTCAGGAATGGGAAAACGGAATTATTCTGTAGCAGGTTAAATGAGATAATGCCTCATCTCCAAAACCTCCATGAATAGAGCAGACAGAAAAATCTGCATTAGTACCTATCCTGCAGCGAGGAGACAAACGTTAGACACTTTAATTATAGATGAAGGTATTTTGTGACTGCAATTTATTGATTGAGCAAATGAATGGCTAATTCCATCCAATGGCTCATCCATGAATTGTACAGCCAGTAGGGAGGAAAAATGCATTTTAAAATCACCTATCATATCGTATGGCAGGCGTTTGCACTTGCTCATGGGTCTATTGACTGCCGTCTGACCTGGGCCTTGTTCTGAGGTCCCTGGGGAGTAAGAACCTCTGCATTACTGCCAGGACTGGGCCGGATTATGTTACACAAGCAATTAGTCTGAACAGGGCCTGATGAATGAATGCATTTGTTTCTCACAGTCCCCTAAGTTATTGAGAACTGAACACATTACAGTACATTAATCCAGCCACTGTTCCCTGCCTGTTGTGACTTATTCTTACATTGATTGATCATGGGCTGCTGAGTATGGAGCAGCGGGGATCTGTCTGACAGACGGGCAACGACTACTGAGACTATGCTGAAATGTCACGTTGTGGATTTTGTTGGCATGTCACAGGAATGGTGATAGTGCCTGTCAAGTTGCACTGCTATTCAGCCGCACTGCACAGCTTGTGAATAATGAAACAAAAGAGTTTTCCTCAGACCCAGATCAGATAGGTTACCTCCTGTGAGTTTGTGAACGTAATGATGACAGACTGGGTGAAAACTGATCAAAAAGGTGAATTTCGCATCACCATTGATCCAGCAGTGGTGAGATCATGAGACGTTTCGTATCGAATGTCGTGCGTTGAAAGGTGCAGATAATAGCTCCTCCCCACATTTCATCCAGGCTCAGAATAGGAACTCCCACCCTCTCGAACCTGCTAACCAGGGAGCCAACACCAGGGTCTCCACACTCCACATGTGTAATCGATAACAACGTGCGGAGCTCACACTCACTCTGCCTGCTGCTGGGAGGGGAAGCGCTTCCTGGCAAGCACCTCTTTATTGAAACACACAGGCCTTTATGTCAAGTAACACTTTGGACAATTGCACAGAGATCATCTGCGCATACAGCATATTTGAGTGATGATGACAAAGCAAAGACAAGGCCCTGGTTTCCATCATTCATGGACTGTTGGCAAACTAAACAGAGTGGGTAATTCACAATCTGTTTTACAACTGTTTTTTAAAATTACAAATAGTCATCATAGTATGTATTGTCTCTATCCCCAGTGGAACTCAACAAGTGTATATTTATGGGAATTATCTGGTGTCTTAGCTTGTGTTTGAATTTGCAGAGCTCTAACCTCTCCACTATAATGTAAATCAGATTCTAATTCTGTGATTTAACTTGAAAGCAATTGTTAACATGACAAATAAAATGTAACAATATTCTGATGTTGTGATGATTTTGGTTGCTTTTCACTTGTTTTTTTACATGCTCACACTCCACACAGGTCACTGTTGAGTTCACAGTTGTGTCAGTAAACATACAAAACTGCAGTTGTGTTTGCTATCTAGAAAGGGATGCGTCCTGTTTGATGGGTTCTTTTGGTCTCGCCGGCTCCGCGATTATCTCATTTGGGACTCGTATTGGCCCATTTGCCGAGGAAACGCTGCGTCGGATTTGATTTCCTGCAGCATGCGGCAATAAGAGCAGCTGCTATTTGTCAGCTCCATTTCTTACTGTTCCTATGGGATTCCCAGGGGACTGAAGGTTAATTTAAACCTGATTTCCCTCATATCACACAGCCCTCCAATATCCACTTGATACACTGCATGCTTCTACTCTTTAATCAACTTCGGGTTTAAGGCCTCTTAAGTTGGAACAGTAGTGCATCGTTCTCAGTACAGATGGACACCGAAAGATCGGGGACGGGTTATGGAGAGTATGGATATCTGCCTCTACCGTACTGGCTATGACTGAAATATACTTCTTTCATTCATTGTGTTTAATTCCAGTGTTGATCCAATCCCATCCCACTGACTATTTCAAAGAGCAAAAATCGTTTACCCTTAACCTGTCTGGTGTCTGCAAATAAAGAACAAAGTTCAATAGGTGTGGACAGTCTGCTTGCTGACTTAACTAACTTCTTATGTCCTCAAAATGATTGAAGTGACGTGTTGAACCTGGAACAAGAGAGGTGATGAATACCAATTTCCGTGGACCTCTGTAATTAGCTCTCTCGCCGTGATTTTTCACACTTCGCTCGGGATAATGGAACGGATTCTCATGAATAGAAGCGGATGAGCCGCCAAGTACAATTTAAGTCTAGGGATATTTAAAGAGCACTTTTTTCCATTTTAAGAGGTACATTTGCATAATTCATGCAACATCTCCGAACACGTCTCTGAAAAGAACCGCTGCGACTAATTTTTAAATGGGTTTTATCGCCAGGCTCCTTCGTATGTAGGCACACTTTTTCAGATCATTAGAAATGAGCACATTTTAATTCTGTACTCTGTTCTTGCATGAATTTATTTATGTCGGCAAAGGTCTGGGAGTTGAGCTGCTGTTGGTGCTTTCGGCTGTGTCAGTATACAAACTGTCTCCTTGTGTGGCAGGTCATAGCGGCCATTCAGTAATTTAGGGGTTTCAGAGTTCCATGAATTCAGGGTGTTCTCTGGACCCCCCCATCCCCTCGCCCAGCCTCTCTCTGAGCTGAGTCTTCTGTTCCTCCTGTTTTGCAGCGTGCCGGCCTGGTTTCTACAAGTCTTCCTCTGGGAACCTGAAGTGCTCAAAGTGTCCACCCCACAGCCACACCCACCAGGAGGGGTCCATCCACTGCAGCTGTGAGAAGAACTACTTCCGTGCAGAAGGGGACCCAGCCTCCATGGCCTGCACCCGTACGTAACCCCCCGACACCCCCCTACAAACCCTCCATCCCCAGATCACACTCACAAAATGCTGTACATTCACCTCTGACAAACCCATGTGCAGCATGACATTTGCGATGAAAAATGGCATAAATGTTTCACGGTTCATTTAGGAGATGTAAATGGTACTTTTTCTTTTGGAGATATGTAAATTTCAGGAAACAAAAGGAAAAACAGAATAACAAAAGTAATGCCATTGCTCTACAATATCTGGCATTTTTAATACCTGTTTAATACTATGAAACAAGAAAAAAACCACTCCACTCCCATTTTTCAAATTCAGTTCATGTGTTTCTTTGAAATATTTGGACTCATTTCTCAAGTGACTGTTGTACATATAGCCTTTATGATATAATGATACTGTACAATATAAGCCTCTGATCTGCCCAGTCCCAGGGGTGGAGTGAAATTATGGTGTGTTTGTTTATTTGTTTTTGCCATCGGCTCTCCCAAGACTATTGCTGCAAGCCGACACCCCCCTTTCTTTTCAGGAAAATACAGCTGGTTGGCAGATGTAGTTGATGGCAGTGAAACCACGCATTATCTATAAATCATGGTGCTGCTATCAGTGTTGATTCATATGATATAAAACCACTGAGAACTGTGCTGGATTCTGAGGCCAGATTTAATGGAGTGTGTCTTACAAGACACACATTGTAATGGGCACATTGGGACAGGCTAAGTTTGAATGTGTTATTTCTTTTCATTCTTTCCAACACACGTTTGAGACCCTAATTCCAAATGTTCCTCATGGCAGTTTATACAGTACAGTAACCATACTGAAAGTGGCACAATGCTGTAAGTTGTCACGATTGTACTGGCAGTGCAAGCTGGGTTATGGCATGTTGCTCTGTCCCCTGGTCCACTTGATCATTGTTTCTTCATTTTGCTGACTGTAAGCGCTGATAAAATCTTAATTAAAAGATAACTGGGAAACCGCAGATCATGAGGTAACGCGGTCCCTTAAATTCATTTCATCAGTCAGCATGAGCCGACAGGAAGGGGATGAAAAAATTAGGAAATCTCATAATTGCAGCATCCACGGGAAGCAGTATTTAAAGCAGCAGCCCATTTGAATATGAATTAAAAACACGGCTTGAAGCCACAGTGTTCAAGCTGCAGGCCTTATCGAGACATCATTTTCAAAGATGAGCCGATAGCTCTCCAGGCTCTCGTGGATAAACTAAAAATTCCGCCGATTCAAAGGGAGGTCTTTAATTAGAGGAAGGTAACAGGGGGAGTCAATAGACTGTGGAGCAGAGCTTCAGACACAGACGTCAGAGTTTTTAAGTAACGGGAGGCTTTCATAAGGCATAGCTGTTGTCTGTAAGAGGGCACAGAAACCAATCAGGATCATTTTGTTCCACACACAGGGTCTTTTCATGCAAAATTACCACCTTTATATTTTCAGTGCCTGCTAAATCTACCATTTAAATGTATGAAAAAATCTGTGAATTACCCCATGTTTTTGTACCATATTTTAGCAACATCCAAATAATGTGCTTACAGTAAAATGAGATGCAGAATTGCTGAGGCACAAAACAACCATCTTGACTTTAGGAAAGGAGAAAGAAATCTGAAATGTAGATGCACATCATCTTTGCCTGTGCTTTTGGTTCACAAAAACAAAATTATGCTCTTTTTTGTAGTATGCAGTAAAACTAACTACTAAAGGACAGAGGGTGGACCCATTATCTCTATATCCCAGTGTCTGGTTACATCACACCCATAAGCACCACCATTTCAATTAAAAAACTATCTGAAGTTTTGGTTATTGAAGGGTGGTCTTAAATAGCACATCAATCTTATATACACATCAATTTAGTGCAGTGCACACATGGGTTCCTTCAATATTAACGTTCTCTTAGTATTCTGGGTGTGATTGTGAGGGGTGTTGTTGTCACTGTGGTGACACTGGTGGTGCAAAGTGTAGCCTTAGCCCCTCTGTCTGTGGGCTGAGCTCAGTGTTGTACAGAGGTCCCTGAAATGGGACAGAAGGTATATAGTTCCACTTATGTTCACTAGCAGGGCTTATTGCTCTCCTACACTCCCAGCTTGGTAACATTAACACATGCACTCCCATCATAATTTTGTTTTTAAGAATGAACAGCATGGGCGAAGATGATGCACTTCTGTGTTTCAGATTTCTTCCTGCTTTCCTAAAGTCAAGATGGTTGTTTTGTGCCTCAGCAATTTTGCATCTCATTTTACTGTATGCCTGACTTCCTGTGCAAAGTCATCACCTGATTAAGGACATGTTTATAGAAGCACTTTTAATTCAAGGGTATGGAGAAAATAGACCAGTCTTACTACAGCTAATCAGCATTTATACCCTCATATCAAATTGCTCCTTTACCTCCCATACTGACCTTTAAATGTACACGTTCAGCTGTGCTTTAAATGAAATGACCGGCAGAAGTCTGCAGTAATGACTGCACTAAGAGTGGAATTTGTATCATATCACATCCCCCCTGCTTTGCAGATGCTGTGAATAATGTGATTCATTGAGGCTTTGAATTTACATTCTGTGGAGAATATTTATCTACATGAAACATGTTCATTTTAGCAAAGTCTAATCTCTGCCCTCCCCCCGCCTCTCTCTCTCACTCTCGTTTTCTTTCTCTTTCTCATATGCACATATCCATACTCCTCTATGTCTTTCTTTCTGCTGGTTTCTGATTTACATTTTTTACAATTTTCACCTTTTAATATTCATTTTGTGTCTCTGCTGGGCTTTTAAAGCTTATGCTGCATGGTTAAATTGGTAAGGCATGACAAAACTCAAACTACATCAAGATTAACAACAGCCATACAGTCTCATTACAAAGCTCAGCCCATCAAAATTTAATGATGAAGGTGACAACTCCTTGAAACTAAGTCTGTTGTGTTTAATTTGGACTATCTAGGTACACTGTACTCTTTAAGAAGTTAACTTTTTATGAAATAATACAAAAATCCAATAAAGACCCAGGCGCTCTAACAGCACAAAATGGGACATTCCATTTATGTGGATATGAAGGTGACATGGCACAGCTCAGGAGTGTACCATTCCACATGCAGAGATGGGGGAGTGAGGCAGAGAGCGACAAATCATGCCCTAAGTGGCCACTAATACGTTTTGCACATGAGCCCAGTGGTATTGCCTGTTGTGGTCTGTTGTCTTATTAAAACAGAGGAAACAGGGAGTGTGCGGAAAGCATGGCAGGGCAATGGAATAATGAAATGCTGGGACATTTTTCACTGTTAAGCAGGGGATTACACGCTGTATAAAAGCTAATTCCCGCAGACGGGTCAGCCGGTGTGCGTTTGCCTCCTTGTGACTGGCGGTGTCTCGGGGTTCGAGCCCCGCTCGGGGTAAAGAGACAGGAAACCTCTCTGCAAACCACGCAACAGGGCTCCGGAGAAGCGTAAATTCTTTGTTTCAGATCAAACAAACCAAAGCGTTGCTTTTTTATCACGTAACTCTATCCTCGCCCTGGCCTCCCCCACCCCTTCCCTTCCCCCCCACCGTCAAGCGGCAGGAGTAATTTTGGTCTAGTCCCTGTGTAATTATACCCATAGGCCTGACATTAAATTCTGGAAATACTCAGAAAGTATGTTCATAGTAAAAACATTTCATTTTTATATGTCAAACTAAATTTGAGGTTTGTGGTAAATTGGTGTCCCGCCATTGCCTGCCGCAATTTCTGAGATTTCGCTCATGAGCCCTTGTGTGCCCAAAGGAGACGGCTGGTGTCACTCTGTCATGCGTGGTGCTCGCCCCTTAAGCCTGCTATTCCAATCACAGAAAACTCACTGGCTCTACTTCTGCTCCTTTCCTACTGTAACGACGCATTTTTGGGAAAGGGAGGGATTGGTCCAACTATCATGTGGGGCTAATTTCACATCCCCATGTAATAAGAACACACACTGCCAATGGTCATTATAGACAGGAAGTGGGACTCCATAAAGCACTCCTATCAAAGCAGGTGTAGACTTCAGTATGGAAGCCAGAATGGTTCTATTACACACCGCTGGGCTGAACATTAGCTAATAACGGTTTGTTTATTTTGTTCACTGGTTTCGGTCCCTTTGTTCTGCCACTGGACTCTCATCATGGGTTAATCCACTGGATATATTTGATGGATCCTCTTTGAGTGCCTGTAGAGACACTATAGCCTTTCACAGAAGAGATGGGACCAAGTGCAGACCCCTCTCGTCAGGTGGTGGAGTGTGCTAATACACTTAAGACTTGGTCCTGCTGTGTCTCTCTCTTCACAATGACCGGATCAGTATCAAAACACTAAGGCTCAACAGATATGGAACAGGCCTCACAAATTCATGTCTATGTCCACACATAGAGAAATGAAATATACTGAAATACATTGAGAAATATTTTGTTCAGCCCAATAATGTTACAGATATGTTTAAATTATACAAAGCAGAAATATATTATAATATACAAAGCAGACATATATTGTAATATATCTAAATGACAATAGTTTGCATACTTGTAATATGTTGATTGAGCTAAAAATATATTCTCTAAAATACATTCTCTGTATATAATTTGTACAAGGCACCATTTCACCATTTCCTGTCATTTTACACTAACCCTGCCAGCTGCACATTTGCACTGTTCACTTCCACACTGAAAGAGTACAGTTTAGTTTCTTGTTCTGAAATGTTTAAATTGTGTACTTTTCTTCCTTTTTACTAAGTTAATGTATAGTCTGCTGTAGTGTTGATTTGCTTGTTAATTGTATGTGTTTATTTAGTCTACATGCTGTATTTGACATTGAAATATCAGACATTCATATTCAATTCCATCCGTCTCTTTTGTGTACATATTAGAATGTGTTTGTGTTTGTGTGTTTATCTGGAGGTGTCATATTTTACAACGCTGTGTTTGCCCTCTCAACAGGGCCGCCCTCCGCCCCGCGGAACGTCATCTCGGCAATAAACGAGACGTCGGTCATCCTGGACTGGAGCTGGCCGGCGGACGCGGGCGGGAGGAAGGACGTGACCTTCAATGTGGTGTGCAAGCGGTGCTCGCCGGGCCAGCGGCAGTGTGAGCCGTGCCGGGGGGCGGTGCGCTTCCTGCCCCGCTCCGCCGGGCTCAGGAACACCACGGTGACCGTGGCCGACCTGCTGGCCCACACCAACTACACCTTCGAGATCGAGGCGCTGAACGGAGTCTCCGCCTTCGCGCCTGCCCACCGCCAGTTCGCCGCCGTCACCATAACCACCAACCAAGCGGGTGAGGGCCGCCTCGCGCGCTCAGATCGGTCCAGCTTGCGGTGCTCTCTGGCACGTGATCTCACCCAAAACGTATTGCTTCATTAGCTCCCTTTTCAATAAATTCTTATCTAGCAGGAGATATTTGTCATCTCTAAATCATTATTGCAACAGACAATAAAAGGGACTCTGAAAATTACTGCTGTCCCTTTGTGCAGCCAACAGCCAAAGTCTCAGGCAGCAATGCACAGCAGATGTCACAAATCTGTTTTCAAGCAAACCGAACAAGTCACCATAGCTGCACATGAATAAGGTATTCTTTTTATCCCATCCCTCGTCTTTATTTCCTCCGGTATCAGGGCTGTCGGGACACGTCCCCCCTTTCAAATGCTGAAATGCAGTATCCCGGCCCGAAGGTCATATCTCCCCAGACTGCCGTAAAGCCGGCAAGATCCCACATCCAGCGCCATCTGCTCCTGATCGAGCTCCGGTTTCTGCCGCGACCAGGCGTCTCTTTTTTGTTCTTCAATGGGGCGTAGAGCACTGTCGGTTCTGCCCTGTCTTTTAATGGTGACGGGAGAAGGGACCGGGAGGTGATTTAGAGCTGGGGATTTGAAAGGGGTCTAAAAGGCACAGGAGCTGTATGTAGTGTAGAGTAAGGAGAGGAGCAGATCACAGGCACAAGATTAACAGCCCCGCGCCCTTTTTGCCACAGGAACCTGGTCGAGTTGAGTTTTGGCTCTTTTTATAACCCTTTATTCCCATGGTGCGAGAAAACCGCACTTTCCTGATACGTTGTCTTGCCAGAGGACCATCAATACGACAAGGCAGATGGGGTTTTACAATGTGAGAATATTAATGGCAGCTGATCCTCAAAAAATGTGTAGGCTGTCCCTGCACATTCGTGCTGAATCTCTAATATGCTGAATATTTTAGGTTGAACAGTGTTTCCTCTAACTCCCTAAAGTATGTAGTCAGAATCGTTAGAATCATTTTTTTTTTTTTTTTTTTTTTTTTTTTTTTACGAGAAAGAAGCAATACCATCTGATGAGCACATATTTTCACACTTTGCCCTGAAGCACACAGGGCCTTCAGTTACATTCTTTCTGATCCTTATGTTGCATTTACATTTGTCCCTTACAAGCCCCCAGCAGGCAGTATTCCGAGGCTTCTCCGTAAGGCACCGCCGCTAGGCTGGCATGCCTCCTCCAGTCACCCAACAGCACAGACAGGTCTGAGGATTGGCGGGCCATCTGTGTGTTATCACAGCTGCGGCCCGTAGCACTCTGTGATGCTGGACATCCTTGCTTTGAAGTGACAAAGCTTTCAGAAGAGTTTCAGAAGAGTGGGCAGTAAATACAGATTTAGAGATTGTCACTTGACTCTTCATCTGTATCTATCACTCCCGTGGAGAGTGGGACGGGAAAAGGAATTTGACAGACGTACAGCAGCAGTCATGCAGAGTAATGTTTCTCTGCAGGGATGGACTTGTCATATTTTCACATGGCAGAGCACTGTTTTGCAGGATCTTGTATCTATTTACAATATCACATCAACATTGGAAGTGGCAGGTTTTATAACTGTATTTCCAAGCAAAGACGAATGATTTCAGATGAAATAATATGCCTTCCATATCAGTCTGCAGTGCAGTGGGCGCCTTTTTCAGTCACTCACACTCACACACACACACAAACAGCACCCGGCATAAATATAACAGTCTAATGTTTCCTCCATTACTTTTCCATTACATCTTGAACTCGGCTGTGGCGCGGGGAGTTGGGTGAATTATTCTGGCTAAAGCACCCGTTCCCTTCCATAAATAAATACAGGGCCTAAATGGGTATTTTATTACAGCAGCAGCAGGCCTCTACAGAGAGCCTAAAACTCAAGAGAGCGCAACCCCTTCTGACACTGCGAGACTCCCTCGTTCTTGGGCCAGTAATCTGGCTACCTTTACGATCCTATAAAACACAGATGGAGGGAGGAGGTGAATGTGCAATCTACCGATCCACCAATCCACAATCCGCTGTCCTCCTCCCCTGCAGCTGAGTGCTAACATCAGACTCTGCTCAGGAGTAGATGTCCCTCCCTGTCTGGCATGTACGGACCACAAAGGAGGCCTCACGCACACGCCGCCCTCTGGGCACGGAGATGAGCCTCAGCTTCACCCCCTCTTATCACCAGAGCCACCGGCTCTGAGAACGGTTATCCCTCTTTTATTGGCCATCTCTGAAGCAAGTGATCTGTGGACAAGGTGTGAACAGGTGACTCCAAGCTCCACTCTGCTCCGGGGTGCACACTTCAGCAAGGCTGAAAAGCACATCTGGGAATTTGCAAACCTGAACGTAACCTCTTTGTACAGCTGCTAGTGAGAAGTGAAGTGAGACACGCTCTGCACTTTACCCGGTCAGACGGTACAGAGAATAATATCCTGTCTTTACCAGATAGTTGTACAGAAAATGTATTGTGTTTATGTCTGTGGAGTACTGGTAGAGGGATATCAGGAGATGGCAAGCTGGCCTCTTTTCCACAATTTAGCAGCGAACTTTTTTGTTGGATTACTTGAAAATAGTATCTCTGTGACTCGTATTAACTTATGTTCTACAGGGAGCAGTACATATTGTGTGCATATTTTGAGACCTTAAAGGAATATCAGATCTCAGAGAGAGAGCAGAGACAGATACCAAGTGTCAGATGAGTTTGCAGTACAGACTGTGTAAATCACGGTTACCATAAACTGTGGCGACCATAAAACTTAAATCCTGCCTCCCTTTCGGACAAGGAATGAGTGGAAACAGACTTTGTCCATCTGGATTCATTAACTAAAGAAAAGCATTCTGAAACCGTATGATCACAATCAGGAAATGCTCAGACATTTCAAAGAACAACATGTTTTTTTTTGCCTGTGGCCTAATAAAATTAAAACGTGGGCTAGTTGGATGCCTTTACAGCCTCGGTGCTGCCTTGCAATTAGAGAGCTGTAAAATTGAAGAAAGAGAAAGAAAAGAAAGCAGGAGAAAAAAGGAGGGAGAGGGTAAGGAGGGAGTCCTGACTTGAGTTACGATGGCAGATTGGGACCATGTGGGGACCTGGGTGAGGAGACATCTGAGAGACTGCTTCTAGATGGAGGGAGGGGCACCATGGGACTGTGTTCTCTGCTGCCCCTGGTGTATAGGGAGGAGAGGGTCTGATACAGGGTGTCAGAAGGTCTGTGACCCTAATTATTTAAGTGTGGTCCATGATGCAGGTGGAAAGAAGTGTTAGGAAATGGTTTGCTTAGTCTCCGTGTCTGTCTCTCCCTCTCTATTGCATGACTTATCATCTCTCTTACCATCCCTCATTTTTACTTCTATTTCTTGCACTCTCTCCACCTCTCTCACTTTGTCACTTTTTTTACATTCATTCTCTCTATCACTCCCTGTATCTCTTTGATACACTTTCCTTGATGCTGTCTCTGTGTCTCTCCCACAATTTTTCAGCAAATATAATGAGGACAAGTATTTACAGGATTAATTTTAGAATAAAGAGAAAAAGAGCCGTTGAACCTCTTGTCATAACTGACCAGTGGTGTATTGTCAGATGTCAGATCTTCTCCGTGGTAACTTACCTTTATCTCTCTCTCTCTCTCTTTCTCTCTCTTTCTCTCTCTTACTGCAGCTCCCTCCCCTGTTACCATCATCAGGAAAGACAGGACATCCCGAAACAGCATTTCACTGTCCTGGTTGGAACCAGAGAGACCAAATGGCATCATCTTGGACTATGAAGTCAAGTACTACGAGAAGGTGGGGGAGGTGGAGCTCTAACATTTTAATGAATAACTAGGACATTTAACAATCAAATAAATGGGATAGTTGTGGTGATGTTATTTGTATGTGTGCTTTATATTGTAGGGAGCA
The DNA here is from genome assembly GCA_019176425.1 of Megalops atlanticus. Taxonomy (NCBI): domain Eukaryota; kingdom Metazoa; phylum Chordata; class Actinopteri; order Elopiformes; family Megalopidae; genus Megalops; species Megalops atlanticus. Next base: position 16,302,620 of record CM032886.1, read on the forward strand.
AGGATAACTCCTAAATTTCTCCTAAAAATCAAGTTTGACTCCATCAATTACCTCTCATTTTAAAGATGGTCATTAGTACAGACATATCGGCATCATATTATATCACAGTAGCAAAGTATCTCTATACTGTCTCTATAGTATTTTATTATTATTATTATTATTATTATTATTATTATTATTAATAGTATAAGTAATAGCATTATTTTCACTATAAAGTTATTTTTAGTGATACTTGTGATACTTAATGAAGAAGACTGACAGTTTCTGAAAGCTGGAAAGGTGGCTCATTTGTTACTGTATACCACAGCAAAGAGAGTTCAGTGAGCATTTGCTCCATCATTGTCAGGAACAGTGTGTCATAATGAAATGGTTCCCCATGCTCTGTGAAAGCGTTGTCTCTCCCTTGTCATACACCATAACCCCGGCACAGGGGAAATGTAGCGTTCTCTCATACCCTCAATGACTGATCTGATGTCTGCCAATGTGTGAAAACCCGGCACTTTATGCGAGTGTAAGCGCCCTCATCTTGAACACATTTCCTTCAACATCGGGATTGTTCTCCCGCGCTGGAGTTTCTCGCGGAAACCCAATCCTCGCGGTCATGCCGCAGGTCCGTTTGAACTTGTGAATGATTAATGCGGTGCATGGGGAAGCACTTCTGATCGGGCTGACGTGCCCGGTTTCCCTGCCTCAATATGCCCCTGTGCTCCAGCCCGGAGAGCTACCGTGGGGCAGCTCTTTCCTGCACAGCTGCAGCCGTCCGAACGGGCCGACACTTCTGCTGTTCGTCTCTTTCAATCTGTCAGGCCCTGTGATGGTTAGTCCTCTTGCGTGAAGTGGGTAATGTCTCCCCCAGGCTGGGCCGGTGTGGTGGAAGCTGGGCTTGGCACCTCGGCAGGCCCCGACACTGTGGGACTCTCCCCTCTGAAACTGGCAGGGGATCTGAGGGCGTGAAAGAAAGCTCTATAGCAGTCTCTGATGGAAGGTGGCCAGAGCTCTCCCACAGAAAAAACATTCCCCTGCTGTAGCGGGTAAACGACTGGGGCTGTATGGCCACACATGCACAAGGATAGGGAAAACACACTCTCTCACATCCACACACACCCTCAGGGACATATGTGTCGAGATCACACACAGTCACATACTCATACACATATATACACATACAAACACACACATACACACATAGTCATATTTACTTAAACATACGCTTACACAGACGCACATACACACATGCACAATACGTATTTGTATAGATCACACACTCACACACACATACCAGCAGATACAAACCCACACACACCATATCATACACACGCCTTCATCATCTAATAGTTTCCTTCTGTTTTTTGCTTATGAAGTCCCAAAATGGTTTATCATAGAGTTCAAATCCATAATAGTACACAAAGTCTGGAAATGTTGCTTTATTCCAACTTTGAGTATTTTTGCAGTGCATACTGAATTTCCAGGGACAGCTCTGAAGTGAATTGCGATCGCCGCTCATTTTCTGTGCACATTTTCCAGACACACGTTTGCTGAAGAAGCTGGTTATTCCCTTTCGCTCAATGGCTCAGGAAGAGCTGTCTACGGCATCTGGTTTGCGAGTAAATTATAAGAAGCGTTCCCTGTTAGAAGCTTTGAACAGGGCTCACGGGGTTAAAGTGGACTTGGACTCCTCCTCGGACCTTTACTCGTCTGCAGTGGGATATTTTCCAGAGAAGTGGTAAAAGGCCTGCTCTAATGGACTGCAGGTTTATTACTAACAGTAAATGTGTCCTCAAGGTCTCAGTGTGAAAATTAGCACGGAGCAAATTACAGCCCTTCCGTGGGCTGAGCAATGAACTATCAGTGACATTTGATACTGGAATTAGCCTTGGTGGCATTTTTAATCACTGCAAGAGCGATGGCCCTTTGTAGGGTTTGGCAGAACGGTTTTTCTGCCACATTTTACGAGCTTGTTCAGGGGAGATATAAAGTCATCCTTCCTCTGCGGAGATAGCCTCGCGGATCTCTAAAGATCGAAGCTGAGCCCAGACTTTCCTAACATCAGCGCTTGGTTTTTCAGCAAGGTCGAGCATTGGCAAGGCTTCATGTGGAAAAAGTCTGTTAGTGAATGATCAGTCAAGCCTTCAAATCCCACCCCACGGGAATGCCAGGGTCGACCATAATCACCTCAAACTGCCTGTTACATTAAACAGAAGACTCTGGGTCATTTGTGGCTGGGTGCAGGTAGATGGATAGGTCGAAGAGGGAGATCCCAAGATGGCGGAGTATCTTTACAGTGAAATCTTGTCACCACTAATACCTGTGAATGAGCCACCACTTTGAAAGTTTTGATGAGCTGTTGGGCAAGGAGCCTCCAAAGGGTAATAGTAGGGGCTCCTGAATGGGAAAAAAATAGCAAGGATTAAATTAAAGATGTCCCTTGATTAGGCCTGGCATGGGATGACAGAGCGGTCTCCACCCTACCACCCACAGAACAGAGGGGGCCCCTGATTTCACAGTCTTCAGACTGATCACAGAAATACTAATCGCCTACAATAGGCCACATTGACTAAATGAGTGCAGTTCCAGATTACACTAAATTTGCTAATTGTGAGTAAACCAAACAAGCCAAAGTCCTTTGCTAAAAGGCTGAAATTGCTCCCACAATGGGAGCCATAAATCTCCTGCAGTTTGGAGTCACACAAGGAGATCACGCTGCCTCAGTTAAGAGAAATTTCTGTTTGATTACAGGCAATGTGGAAGGCAAAAATGAATATAAAGCATAATGTTCAACTCCCGTGGTGAGAAGAAACTTTCAGTATAAGTGCTTTTGAAGATTGCAATCCCCATGAAAAGGTTGGGATATTGTCAACATGCATTGTCTCTGAATGTGTGACAAAACTGTTTATTGCTACAGGCAGACTTATTGACGTGACACCAAACTGTTGGAAGACCCTTCCAGTACACATAATGAAAATAAAGATTGTGGGAATGTCCTTCTTTGATTATTTTTCCATTTTTATCATATTCATCTCAGAGAGAAAAATAGAAACAAAAAGGGCTATTTTCTCTGAAAGTGTTTATTTGTTCAATCTTGTACCAGGGAATGCAAGCCGAAATTTGTCTTGTATTTACACAACCTCCCCTCTGGTAGTTTGCAAAATCATAGCTGTGGATTGCAATATTTACTCTGTCAAAACAGAACTTGCTGTGCATATTAAAGGCCATTAATATCCATGCATGCAGTAAAGCAACAATTGCACGCCTTGTCAATCTCTGACGCGCAGGAATAGCTGACAGGATCACAACCATATGGTAAGGGCTCCACTTCCACTGATGAGAGTGCAGACACACCTGTGTGTGATTTGTGGGGATCACATGATGTCCCGAGCAGTGAACGGTGACAACCTGTAAAAAGATTTATGGCTTAAACGAAGAAACACATAGCGCCGCGCCAAGGTATTGCTTTCGTCTGCCCGGACATCAAGAGTGAATTTCGCTTTAAAGGGCTTCTTGCATCGTAAAAGCTGAAGCACTCCATTAGCAGGTTAAGACTGCCTGTGTAAAGAGGCTTTTCTTAAGTTTGATTATAGAAATAAAGGAGAAGATGGAATTAGCTCTGTGGTGCTGATGTTTGAACTGATTCATGCATCTCATATAAATTTGTGTGATCAATCAAGGTTTTATTCAGCATAGCGGAATATACTGAGTAACTCAATAAGTTATACTGCATTCATGATTCAGTGAAGTGGGGTTGTGGCTGTGGCCCAGGAGGAAGACAGGCTGGGGCAACATGGCATTTGCTGAAATGCACTTGGTTGGGCAGCTGTGCATCACACATTGCAAACTTGCTCCACTTGCTTTATTTAATACGAAGAAATACACAATGTCAGATTTTGATTTTGACTGAAGTCATTTAAAAGATGGTCAAAACTAATCAGTCAAAAATGACTGTAAAATCTAATGGTGTCTTGCAATTATGTTGTCAACAATTATTCTTATCTGACAGGGCCTTTGAGAATCCATGTCTGTTTTCTAATGACACACCCTGATTTTCCAGTAATTTCTTCGATGTGCAGATCGAATGACGATGCTAATAATTTTGGCAGTGAGCATCACCCAGAATTGAGAAGATGAATGGGGTGCAGCCGGCTCTCTGCCTGCCGCCGAAAATGAGATGCACTGCCGCCTCCAGCAGCCTGTCAAAGGCACAAGACGACCGTCCGGCAGGATCAGGGGAGAAGCAAGAAACGTAGCGTCTAACAAAAGGGCTCTGTTTTTCCTGGATCCGGCGTCACCACGATCCGCACGGCCCCTCTCTCATTTCTCCCCTCTTTTTTTTCCCTCTCCCAGTTAAAAGCACATCTGGAAACAATGGCTTGGATGTAAAGACGGCCAATAAATCCTGTGCTGTTTCACCGGTAAAGATGATCAGCGCGCTTGCAGAGATCCTTAGGAAAAGCCGTAAAAAATAAAGGTGGCAATTAATCAGGAGGAGCTGGCACAGTCTCCAGCGGCCGGGGGCCGCACCTGATTATAAACACACATTTTTCTGGTCGGGGGGACTGACCCGACATGAAGAGATCTCAGTCCATTGTGGATGCACAAGCGTCAGCAGGCGGCCGGCAGCGGGCCCAGAACACGAACCCCCTCTCAGGTCTGGTTTTAACGTGCCTCTCTCACCTCTCTCTGTCTCCCTACGCTGTCTCTGTTGTTCCTTGAAGCAGGAGCAAGAGACGAGCTACACCATCCTGAGGTCGAAGGGCACCAACGTGACGCTGACCGGGCTGAAGCCGGACACCACCTACCTGCTGCAGATACGCGCGCGCACCGCCGCCGGCTACGGCGCTAGCAGCCGCAAGTTTGAGTTCGAGACCAGCCCAGACTGTAAGCAATCTCTTTCCCCTCCACCATCGTGAGTCACATCTTGTCACTCTCCATCACTTTTCACTCTCATTCATTCCCCCACCCAGGTGTGTATATGTAGGCCATGGGACACACACTAAAATCATTTTCACTACTGTGATTGCCTTCATCATCAACACTAACATCATCATCATTAACATTCCTCAAAGTATTGCAGACTTTATCGTGGCTTTCCTGTGGGTTAAGTATTACTCCTGCATATAGAGTACTGGACATCGGTAACTGGTTATAAGACATGTGTCAGGCACAGTGTCTCCTATTTGCCGTGTTGCCAAAGCTGTGAGTAGAATCCATCACCATGGCCCAGGCCCCAGTCACTTGGTCGTGCTGAACCTGCTGTTCCCTGTCAGGGAGAATCACTTTGGTGAATGGCTGGTTTCAGCACAGTGGTGTCTTATTAAATACAGGCAACTCTACACCCCGCGAACGAGCAATCCCGGACTCGAGCCTGATTGGGAACGGGTGCGCACATTTTTCCCATCATGTACTTCCCTGCAGGCCGACGTGCTGGAGATAGAATCTCTTCTTTTTTAATGTCTTTATCCATTATATTACAAGACCCCTAATCCAGGATGACTGAGAGAGCTTATATATATCTTACATATTACCCATTTATGCAGCTGGATATTTTCTGAACCTATTCAAATTAAATACTGTATAGTGCTGAAGGGTACAAAATCGGTGGAATTCCAGCCTCTACCTGGAATTGCACCTGCGCCCGTGTGGTTACAGACCTAGTTCTTTGCGACACCACACTGCCACCTCTTTCAGATATCACCAGGGTTCGCTTTGAAGTGTGTGGAGAGGTCTCCAGTGAGACCAATCAGCTAACAGACAGCAGCTATTCAGAGAGGCACAGCTGCGTAACTAGTCTTCTGCTAGATTTCCAATTGTTAAAGTTTTAAAAGAGATAATTACTCATGAATAGTGCACTAATGCAAATATTTATTTGAAAGGATGTGTAACCCATTATGTTACAGCCTGTAATTTCTGTGGACTAATTCACTGTGAAAACAATGGTAGAAAATCACTCCACCACATGACAGAGTTTCCTTTCACATGCGATTCTGCATCAGAGAACTTCTCGGTCAGCATTTTTATAGGCAGCAGTTTGGGGCCTTTTAATTAACTTCCGCTGCCATTCTCCTGTGAAAGTTCTGTGAGAGGGTGTTTCCCCTTCCCAGTGACTACAGAAATATCACATTTTTCAACAAAAATAAGTTTCTCCAAATTAATTCTAAATTAATTCTGAACTCTAAACTTCTTAATTCTAAACTTAAAAAAAAAAATTAGTTCTAAAAAATGCTGGAACAGTGCCTCAGCAGTTTTTAACCAAATAAAAATTGAGAAATCGTATTATGCACACTCTCAGCAACAATTTTATCCCTGCAGTGTCAGTGTTATGAATCCAGTTCATATTACAATCAATCAATCTTTCATACTAATCCATCATACTCTTTTTGTGAAAAAAAAAAAAAACAAACAAACAGCCTTGCTTGTTTGCTTGTTTTAAAGTGAGTGATTCTGTGTCAGTTCTCTCAACCTCACCAGCAGGTGTGTAGGACATCAGCCTAGGACTCTAACACTGGGTAAATTCCGGATGTTGACTGTGCTGACTGATATTGACTGATGCTGATGTGTGTTGACCCTGCTTCGTCCCTCTGTTCTCTCTGCAGCCTTCTCCATCTCCAGTGAGAACAGCCAGGTAGTGCTGATCGCCATCTCCTCGGCTGTGGCCATCATCCTCCTGACAGTGGTCGTGTACGTCCTGGTAGGCAGGTCAGTAACGGCCCACCAGCGTCAAACGGAGCTGGAGTTTAAAGGCTTCCCACCCTAAGCTGTCACACCACAGGATGATCATATCCCTGGGCGTCTTCTACCTCACCTCTCCGATACATGCACGTCCACAGGGCAGACCATGCCCTCTCATGTCAGCTGTCTATATATAGCCCTGGCAGTCTCTATATTATTTCTTTTCTTCATTGCCTGCATCATACAAAGGGCATTGAAAGACTGGGGTGGCATGTTATGTAGAGAGCTGATCTTGGCAGCCAAAGCTGAGCAGAGAGTGCGTGAATCTGTGGGTTGTTATAAGACCCACAAATACCGTTCCGCTTCGCAGCCTAGCAAAACAGCGAGGCCAGTCCGGGCCTACCCCAGCTTTCATTGGCCCTGTTACTCATGTTACAGTCATATCCTGGGAAGTCTAGCTCCGTGGGTCTTAGTCAAAGACGCAATGGTGTCAGAGTCCTAGTAATTGATAATTACTGCTCCGATTGGCAGGTTTTGTGGCTACAGCAAATCAAAACACCCAGATGAGAAGAGACTTCACTTCGGCAACGGCCATTGTAAGTGCCTGTCTTTCGAACTCTCTCTGTCTGTCAAAATATGTCTGGTTTTAGTCAGTGCTGGAGTGCAGTCTCAGCAAATCCATGCTATTTGTGTGGTGTCCCTCACTTAAAGAGCACCAATGTACAATATAATAACTGTTCTGCAATTATTACTGTATTTTTGTTTTTTTTCCCCAAGAAAAATAAATACAATATGATTTATTCTGGAACAATTTCTTTATTTATGGACATTGGAATGCCTTTCCTTTGCTAAATATCAGTGCTGGTTTTCATACACAGTGAACATTTGTTAGTTTGAATTGAATAAAATGCTACATCTTGTGACTCCAGTATAGATTTTCCAGTCATGTGTTTGTTGATCATGGGAATGTGTATTCCCTCTATTTTCCATAGAGCATATGGTGGTTTATCCACATATATAAACTGATGCAGTTTATTTTGAAAACACAACCAGTCAAGGTTGGATGTTCTGGTACAAGTTGAATTGGCCTTGTCTGTCAAACACGAGACCGCATAGAGTTCTAGTCTCTCATGAGAATAAAGAAAATCTGAAACTCTTATTGGTGTGGTTGTTCTAAAAGGAAGTAATTTCTCCTTCTTCTTTTAGTGAGACTGCCAGGAATTAGGACCTACGTGGACCCGCACACTTATGAGGACCCCAGTCAGGCTGTCCATGAATTTGCCAAAGAATTAGATGCCTCATGCATAGCCATCGACAAGGTGGTTGGCGCAGGTAAGAGTGGACGTTTTGTGCATCTCCATTCACTGCAGAGGTCTGTAGCTTTCTAAAAAAAGACATCTAGCATTGTGCCAGTCAGTACAAATGAGAATCACTTAACACCTCAGCTGGAGGTGCATTCTTGTTATTGTAACTCCTGCGACTGGGGAGGGGTCCTCCCTGCATCAGTCTTCGCAACCTCACCAGGTGTAATGGATGGCCTGCGATACAGCAGGGGATTCTGGGTAACCGTAGCACACCTCCAGCAGGGACATTAAATCTCACCTCCCATGGTTTCCTCTCACGCAGACACAGGCGTTCCCTGGTGTCTGAAGCAGGAGAGCAGTCATCGAGATAATTCCGCCTGATTCATGACTCTGGCAGACAGCGGGGTAGATAATGCACAGAAAAAATAATGAGAGATTGCTCTCCAGAGTTAGCTTTTAAGCATTTACAGTAAACCTGTCGTACAAACTTCAGATATTATTACCTTCAAATGAGTCCGCTATACTACTAATGTACTAATGTTTCTTTATGTCATTCCTGTTCTTATATGTTCATGTTTATATACATAGGTACAGACACACACACACACACACACACTGGCTTCCAAAATACATTGTTAAAATACTCAAGAGAAAGATAAGCAAAGAATGAAAATGTATATAACTGCACACTAACAGACAAAAGGCACAAGAACTTGTAATGACTGATCTCCTGACTATGACTCTTTGAGTAGCTTTGCGATGTCAACATCAACTCAATAAATATATGTTAACTAAATTTGATAAATGCTTCCATTTATGTGGCTGCTGTCTGCTGTTTGATTGCATGTGCAAACTACCCTTTTGAATGGTCTTTTGCCTTTGCCTGTTTGCCCACTTAGAATCTGAAAAATGGCCTAATTAAAAGTGAAAATGGGGTCCAAAAGGGTTAAGTTTTGTACTTTTAGTTTTACTTGTAGTTATCCTTCTATCTTGGTTAATTTATTTTTGCCCATAGAAAAGCTAAAAGAAAAGCAGTTTGTAGGATAGTTTACTGATCAGGTGGATGAAGAAGCCTGACCTTCTTCAAGGTCAAAATCAGCTTTCCACTGGCCAGTCATGATGCAGTTAAGCCAGACTGCAATCATTCTTACTAAGTTTTTCCAGATATCATCAGTAGCATTTTGCCTTTTTTTACCAAATCTTATATGGGAAATAATTACAAATAAAATTACAGTGGCTGGACATGAGCCCAGGTACCTTTGACTTCATCTGCACATTCTTCTCTTCTGTCCAAGTCTCTGTCACCACACATTTCACTGAGGCAGCTGACCGCTGGACATGACTTTGAAGTAGACTTACTGTCAAGCCAAGATACCTTGGAAAGCCTTACACCTGCAAGCTGGAATACCATACAGATGTGGTAGTGTTCAAAATCAGCTCTCCCTTAATGAAAATCTCTCAAAGTCTAATCAAAGTGCTAATTACTATAATAGCTTACATTTTTATTTGCTGATAAGTGAAGTACAGAGATGGAGCGAGAGAGAATGCATGTGGGGGAGTTGGGCCATGTGGTACTCGACTGTTATTTCAGACCCTCTCTTGTCAATGGTTGCCTGCCAAGAATAGCCATTTTCAATACAGGGATCCATAAAAACTGTTGAATTTGCTGACATATACATGGTCCAAATCAAAGTCATGAAGGAATGCTTCTTTATCTAAGGGATTCAAACATAACAATCAATTTTTCTTCAGATTACAGAAAAAATGAAATACTTTGAGTGCTATACAATTATAGGGAGTACAGGGGTTGGGAGCACAGAGAGTCTACCAATGAGCTGAATTTCCCAAAACCTCCCCCCTGATTGGATTTATGGCTACATTGCTTTGTTGCTCTGTTTTGCACCCGTGTGAGATGAGCCAAACCACCCCCTTTGCTTGTCCTGCACAGGTGAGTTTGGGGAGGTGTGCAGCGGTCGCCTGAAGCTGCCATCAAAGAAGGAAATCTGTGTGGCCATCAAGACCCTGAAGGCAGGTTACACGGAGAAGCAGAGACGGGATTTCCTGAGCGAGGCAAGCATCATGGGACAGTTCGACCATCCCAACATCATCAGGCTGGAGGGTGTGGTCACTCGCAGTAAGTGTACCCACAAGCTTCAGTATGTTATGGGTCTTGGTGGAGAGTATTTCTTGCTTACCTTACACATAAAAATAGGGCATGATACTGCTATTCATGCTAAAATCAACTGAAATTGCAGAGGAGTGCACACCTCTGTTTAAAGTTATTACAGGGACTTTCAGCTCCCCTGTGCAGTAGACCATTAGCTGTAATGAATTCATAGAAGCAAAATTGCTTTTAACTTTAATTGCACAACATTATGAGCACAGTGGACACAGCTGTTAACAACAAATGTAAACCAAAAATAAAAAAATATCAAAGTTAAGGACAAACCACAGAGCAGAAGGATGGGGGAGCCCCAGTAAGCATAACTTTTTGCTGCATACAGCATGTTCTGTGCTGTTTAAGTAGTAGCGTGGAAGAGGGCATTCTTCGCCCAACCTCTCATTATTTTCTCCCCAAGCAAAAATGTCCGAACTTATTTGATTTGCGTCAAGTTTATTTTGGGAGAACATAGTGATTCCCTTGTGTTTTAGACTCTGTTGAATTTGTGCAAAAGTCTCATTCATCATTTCTTTGGGGGTCATGGCTTTATTATGAAGTTTAGAAATATCGCTCATAGCTTCTCTTGGTGAGAGCTTGTGATTTAGAACCGGCTGCTCGTAGTTATGAATGGACACACACTGTAAAGTTGGCAAATTCCTTTTTAAGGAAAGCCCCCTCTTTTATTGCCCTTCCGTGGTACGCTTTCCTTGTAATGCCCTTTCCGCAGTATGCTTTCCATGTATTGCTGGGCCTACTTCCAAGCTGTAGGAATTAATATAACACTATAAATCTCGTAGGATCAATCCCCTTTATTCTGCCTGATCAAAGGCTCTGTCCTCTGTGCCTAGAATCAATAGTCCAGCTTCCCTCAGGGGAGGGTTCTCAAAAGTACAATTATCACAGATTAGATTTTTTTTCTCTTCAGAAGGAATGCAAAAGCGTTATGGTCAGGAAAAAATAGTGAAATAATTGGTTTGAACTCCAGTCTTCAATCAAAGCTCACCTTAACCTAGACTTTCTCCCTGCCTGTTAAGCGGCTGTGCCAGTTTCACTCCCTCATGTGTAAAAAGTAAAATGTCTCCCATTATCCTCCCTGCAAATGATCCAGATAGCACTATAGCGGAAATGTCACTTACGAGAACATATAAATGTGCAGTACGTTTAAAACTAATAAAGGGAAATCATTTTAAAATTGACTTATACAGAAAATCCCAATTTTCAACAAATGTGACATGGTGGAAGTGTTTGAAGATATTACAACAGTAAGGATGACTAGTTTTTTCCTAATTTATTAATGGCCCAATATGTGTTCATACCACCAATATCAAACCTTTCCAACATTCATCTGGTTATAGATGTTAACATATGAAAGAGATCACAGCTGAAGGCATATTGCCTTGGATATGTAATGGAATGAGAATGCCATAATCTGCATCTGTAGGAAGCATTTGGATTTCAGCTCGCCACGAAGCAGTGTCACCCTTATGGAAATCTTTACGTTATATCTCAAAAGTGTTATTGGCCAGATTGGAGTAGTTATTCAGCAACGTGCCTCTGAAGGTAGTGATTCACTTTTGACTTTGCAAGAGGACCAACTTAAAATTCATCCTGCCTAAATAGTGGCCGGAGCGGAATCCGAAACGTGCCTTTTTAAGTATAATTGTTCATAAAGCCAGGTTTTGTTTGTCCAATAAATCTTGCAGCGCTCCCAATGTGAACGTTTCAACTGTAAATAATGTGGAGCGTAATTGCAATTGACTGCAGATTGTTTCTGTTTTTGGGATGTGGTGGGGTGGTTTGGAGAGTGGGTCAGAGGTAAGGGTGTGGGCAATGAGCACATGTTTGTGATTGAAAGCAGCTCTCAGGGGCTGGGGTTTGGACAGCGATGGGTGGGTTGGTAGTGACGGTGTTGGTGGTGGTGGTGGTGGTGATGGTGGGAGTGGGTTGGGGGGGGTTCAGAGGGGTTGGCATGAGTCTCTTGAAGCCACTGACGTTGGGTGATTTATTAACTCAGCCCCCGTTAATTCTTAATAATCCAGAGACTTTCACACCTCATTTAACCTGCTGCTTTTGGCCCGCACGCTCAGCCAAGTGTTTGTGGAACTGCGATCGCTGTTTCGCGGGGGACGTTGGGCTTCGATTCTCATTACAGGCCGGGTTTCAACATCAAAAACTTTTACGGCAAGGAAGGGCTGAGGAGGCTTTACATTTTTTTTGTAAAATCTGAAACTATTAAAGCAGCCTGTTGAAGTGAGGGGGTAAATCCATCACGGCTGCAGAGGAGTGGAAATGTTTAACTGTGTGTGTGACTCTTTGGATCAGAACCTGGTCTGACGAGGAGCGAATGGCGTAATGGCTTGACGAGTTGCAGGCTGGGACTGTCAGTCTATTCACACTTTGCGCTATACGCTTTCAAACTAGTTCCGGCTCCCCGGGACTCAAAAAAGGTGTCCACTGGGAAACAGTAGGTGCTCCCTATTGTCTAATGCCAGTGATGGTTTTACTGTACAATCTCAGAATAACTGGTCACACTTTAAAGGCCTTTTTGAGGTTGTGTTTATATTTATATATCAATGAACTATGGTCTTTTTAATTCCCATATAAAAGCAGCTAGTATTATTTCCATTTTTGTGGTATATTTAAAACTTCAGTAAGGAAGACACCCAACGATATTATGCTATTCGTAAGTAATGTCATAACAATAAATAAATGAAAAAATAATAAAACAAAGTCAGAAGCATATAAGAACTACATCTCTAAAATAACATTTAAATAATAATTTGCAAGATAATTGCATTGTAATTTATTATCTTTTCACTACTTGTTTACTGTGTATTTACTAACTTGACTAACTGCTTTCAGTGCATGATGACCATTTCTAGTGTTATTTTTCTGTCATCATTAATTGATCCATCATGTATAGACATCCTGCAGAACTTCTACATGTGGTAGTGTTCTTTTTGAATTGATCTACTATTTTATGTTGATGGTGTAAATTGTATTCATTCTGTCAGCCCGAGCACGCATATGGTATTTTATGATACGATCACAAGTGTAGCAGTTCATAGAGGTACGCCATTGAAACACGTAGCCCGGTAGGACGGCTCAGAAAATAAAGCCATCTGTCTGACAAGCATATCGTGACAACAGAGCGGCTCATTCAGGCATTCATGATTTAAAGACTTTTTTTTCCCCCCTCGTTTTTAACGCAGACCATCGATAGGGATTGAAATAAGGTACAGGCGATAAAATGGGTAATTTATGCGTGGCGGCGCGAGGGGAATAAAGCTGTCAGGGAGTGACGGCTGACCTTGCAGGTCTTCGAAATTCATTCGTGGCTTCTTTTTATTCTGGAGGAAGCGCTCTTGAACCGGGGGCCACGGTAAGTCACGGTTACGACAACTTGACTCGCCTTTGTCACAGATGTCACGCGAAAACCCGCAGCCAAAAACAGCGGCCACCGCTGCCTTTTCGGCTGACGGACCCAGACTATGTTCCAGACTTGTTAGAAACGCTGGGGCCAGCCCGGTCCGTAGTCCCCATTCCACCCCGTTCACTCCGCAACCCGTAAAAACACAGCTGTTAAACCAGCACTCTTTTATAACACCCATATGCACCCAGCCTGAACAATATAAATTCTCTATTCAAGTCATGCGCTGTAATTTCTGGCAGTGTTATTTCATATACCGATAGACAGTTACTGCTTAATAACAATATAGTGTCTTTATTTACCGCTTTCAACATTTATCAGTCCAGACGTTCTGAAAAGGATTTATACCTTGGCCTAAAAGATCATGCATTCATAGACTCCCTAAATGTTTTGAAGGCTGATATCTGAAATATGTCTCTCAATAATTGTAATTTTTCTGATAACTCCTGAAATGTTACAGTTATTCTGAAATCTGAATAATTGTAGTGTTCCTAATAACTCCTTAGAGATCATCAATATGTTTTCACCACATGACTGTGGTAATGCTGACAGACTGAGGTTTATGCTTTTAACTGTTGATAAACGCATTCCATGCAGACAGCACATTTACATATAACGCTGATCATTAGACACTAAACCAACACAGTAATTACCAAATATCACACTATATAAAATACATTAATCTAAAACAGCCTTATCACAGAAAGCTATAAAGCAAGCATTATTTTAAAGTGTATTATGACATTGTATCCAAATCTCTTGGTATCTATAATAATACCCCAGTACCCCAGTGTCATTTCATTGTGTGTGTGTGTGTGTGTGTGTGTGTGTGTGTGTGTGTGTGTGTGTGTGTGTGTGTGTGTGTTTGCGTGTGCAACAGTGGTAGGGCTACATTTAACAAAGTGACTTTTTTAATCTGAATACAGCCTGGTGAAGTCATAATTCAGTCTAAACTGTATAACTGAAAAAATGTTGTCTCTGCCCAGGTAAACCAGTGATGATTGTGACCGAATACATGGAGAACGGGTCCTTGGACAGCTTCCTGAGAGTGAGTATGTGGCAGGAGCAAAATAGCAAGGGGAGCAGTGTGTTTCCATATCAGTGTGTGTCGGACACCTGTCTTCCACCTCTGCCCGAGGCCTGTTATCTTGTGCTGTGTGAGTTCCATTTAGCTGACTGTTTAATACCCTGCTCACAGCAAGAGCTTTGTCCTGTTAGACACAGACACACAAATGGCATCGCTTTATCTCACTTATTTTAATCTGTATCATTTTTGGGAAGAATTTGCTGGGAGGTGAATTTCGGGGAACTGTGCTTTTGTCATGTTAGGTGAAAGGCGCATATTTGTTGTTCTGGGGCTGCTGATAGGCACTGAGGGTACTACCGTTCGCTGCACACTGAGAGGAGATTTAGTACTGCTGTGCCTCTGCTATTGTCTCATTATCCTCTGTTTGAGTGAGAACCGAGCTTCTATTTGCTAAACATAGCCCGAGCTGGCACTCTGCCTGCCAGCCCCCGTGTGCCAATCAAAACTGAGTGGGCATGCTTCGTCCTTCAGATGACTTCCTCATTACCAAGTCGCAAACGGCGTCAAAATAAACATGCAAACAGCGGCCTGTTTAACTTCTGGAGCTGGAGGAGGGGGTAGCCAGTCTGAAAAGTGCTGATAAATGAACTAACGAGCTCGTTAGGCAAGCCAGGGTGACCTTCGCCGAGTGCAGCTGAGGAGTGGCTGTAGCCCTCCAGGTGCGTGGCCCCATTATCCACAGGGCTGAAGAGTACCCTTACATCCATTTACTTTTCCAGGACATTACTGTAGTCCAGTGCCCATGGCATCAGGCAGGACTTACACCTCTAATAAGTCTTCATTGTGGTGCTACTTTGTCAGGGCCCTGAAAAGCAAAGCAGGATCTTAGTCCATATTAAGTGGAACTGGATCTGTTAGTAGCGAGTGCCGTTGTGTTTTGATTAGGGGG
The DNA here is from genome assembly GCA_019176425.1 of Megalops atlanticus. Taxonomy (NCBI): domain Eukaryota; kingdom Metazoa; phylum Chordata; class Actinopteri; order Elopiformes; family Megalopidae; genus Megalops; species Megalops atlanticus. Next base: position 16,318,154 of record CM032886.1, read on the forward strand.
CCGTGGGTTAGAAGAGGCTGTATTACTGATCTGTGGTTGCCGGAATTACTCGTTGCACCTCACATTACTGGGGGTTCTGGGTAATTGAAATTAAGCAAATCATAACATTAAATCGGCACGAACAGGCCTGAATTTGAGTTTGCAGTACCTTTCTGAACCATATTCCATATGCGCCTGCACAGCGTAGCATTTCACAAAAAAAAAAAAAAAATCCAGAACGGTTGCAAAGTTATACGGCAATTTCCTGCATGTTTTTGGAGAGGCCTGCACTTTATCAGAGAAACCTGTCATCCTTTTCTGACTGTGTTTCCTCACCGCAATTCATTTCGCTATTATTAGCTGTTCTTTGAACTTAGTCAAGCTACATTCTCTACCAGGTGGTCTGGAGTTTATATTCACCCTCACTTATGTACATACTGAACTGGCAAATCTCTAGCTCCTGATCTTTCTCTCTCACTCACTCTCTCACTGTCTCTGTCTCATTCTCTTTCTCTCTCACTCTCTCCCTCTCTCTGTAGTACTTGCACATGGGCACGCACGCGCACACACACACATGCACACAGAGAGACAAAGAAACACATATCTAGGCATCTCTCAGGTTAGGGATCGATCCCGATTGCAGATTTTCCTGTGTCGGTGAAGCATCCTCTCTCCCAAGCCTTCTGTCAAGAGTTTGCTGTCTTACTCATCCTGTCTGTCTCTGCTCTCCTCTGTGAAGCACTTCCTCCCTTGTGTTTGTCTTCAAATCCTGTGCAAGCATCAATTAGATATCACTGAATTTAAAACTGACTATTCAGGCATGCCAATGTAAACAGTGGTTACATGCCAATGTGCTTTGAAATGCATACCAGATATAGAGTCTGAGGCCTGTTTTTTCCCTCTTTTTTATTCACTGTTTGTGTTTCTTTGCTGCTCACAGTAGCTGGTCTGTTTACCTCAGATGCAAAGTTAAAAAAATACAGATTTGTCAGGTAGAAAGAGATGCTCGAAGGAGTTTGAGGTGTGGATCATTACTACTTTCAGATTTGAGCAAAGCATTAGGGACAAAAAGCTGAAGGCTATTCAGAAGTTATTAAAGTTATCACATTTTGATCTATATATTTACATATGAAGTGGTACCATTGTCAAGTCATGACAATTTTATGTTTTTGTGGAATGGATACTGCAGAGTACTATTACAATATAATAAATGGTGTAGGGCTGCTAACCTCATAGCCTTGTCATGTGTTTTTTCCTTTTATTTGGGAGGATTTTAAATGGGTTTGTTTTATTTACTAGATGTACTACTAAGAAAGAAGAAATGACAAAATAATAAATCAGGCTCCCTTCCCATATGTAGCAGGACACAGCAAAAGGGGTGATACCTATTAAATTAGTCCTTACTTTTCAGTCAAATTCTGGCATGCTGTTTCAGCTTTCTTCAAGCTCATTGTACAGAACAGGGTTGAATCAATACAATTCCTGACAAGATCAAGTTATATGCTTTTTTTTTTTTTACAATATCTGTCTCATGAAGATAATTGGGAAATTGACCAAGTTAAATCAATCAAGGAAGAGCCTGCAGAAACATTCCTGTAAACAAGAATCAATCCTGGAATACAATCCTCATGCTTTGCAGATTTGACTAAACTTTCAATGACAAATTTAAGTTATTAATTTGTAACTACTGTAACAACATACATAAGAAACAGAATATTTTCTTGAATTTACTATTCTAAGGTGTGACCAAGCAACGATGGGAAATTTGAGTGTTACATAGAAGAAAAAAATGTTATTTTAAAGAGCTGTCAGTGGACTTTTTGGCTTTCTTTGGAATTGCTGTTATTTCACTTTTTTGTTTTCTTTGAAAATAACTGTTTTCCTTAGTGGATCTCATGAGCTCTTCCACGCAATGATAAAATAACACTTCATCAACAAAACACTGCAGCTTAAACAGGAATTGTCTTTGTCTCTGTTTTTTACCAATGCCAACAAGTATTTTTATCATTCCATTTTATGCCATATGCTAGTTGTAATTTCTTTCCCTTTTAGATCAATAAATCATATAGCAGCAAGCTTTTCAAAGTAAATGAAGCGGGGAGTTTGTGCATGTGTGTCTGTATGTGTTAGTGAGAGTCTCTTCCTGTGACAGAAGCACGATGCCCAGTTCACGGGGATCCAGCTGGTGGGCATGCTGCGCGGCATCGCCTCCGGCATGAAGTACCTCTCTGACATGGGCTACGTCCACCGAGACCTGGCCGCCCGCAACATCCTGGTCAACAGCAACCTGGTGTGCAAGGTGTCCGACTTCGGCCTGTCCCGGGTGCTGGAGGACGACCCCGAGGCCGCCTACACCACAAGGGTGAGCGGATATCACAGACATGTTCTCTGAGATGCTCCACCTCATCCCTAGCTCTGGTACAAATGTTTGGTCCAGCCCACAGGTATGTAAGGAAGAACTGGATGTTCTAATCGGACTGTGAATATGTATTTATCTTAACCGTTGAGAGCTCATCAGACAAATTATTTATCAAAGACATGTACAATGTAGACATTTCAGCCTGTTCAAAGAATCTGTTATTTACTCATTGAGTAGTTTTCAGTTCACATGGTTATCTAAGAGGTATTTTGGCCTTTCTTGCTCTGTTATAACAGAGTTTACAGTTGGTGTGCGTAGCCATGCCCTTCACAATCTGGCAGGCTTGTGATAGGACGGGGTGGTCGTGCACTGAGCACCAATCAGGGCAAGGCTGATATGTTGACCACAGCTGTCAGCCCACACAGTTCCATTGTTCCTCGCTATCTCTCCCACACCAGAATCGTGTACAATATATTCAGCTCCAGAGATTAATTCCCACATATGTCACTGTGATACACACACTCAACCTTCCATAAATGGAGATGATAACCAAAAAAACAGGCAAAAGATAGAGCTAACATAAATTCAGGAAATGCTTTTGTTTGTGAGAGACCATTGAAAAGATATGCTACCATTATGGGAGACACAACTCCTACGGCTGGCTAGCACAGCAGTCAGGTCAAAGAGGATGCTGAATGTCTGAGTACATGACAAATGAGGATCCTTGTTTTTTCCTTGTATTAAAAAAACAGAAGTGTTGGCATTGGTTTATAGGGTCCTAAACTTTACATTGTGGTAAGGTAGCAGGTTTAGTAATATTGAGAACCCCTTGATTTCAATGTATTTCAAGTAATATATTGTGCTGTTACTTATTCAGGGCCTGACTATTGTATGTATAACTGAGACCTTATGATAAGGAGTGTTTATGCATTCATGTGCTTGTTTTATTAATGTAAAAACTAGATGCTAAAAATAAGGGGAGACATACAAAAACAAGAATGTGCCCTCCTTATTTCCAGTGTGAGGGCCTGGTCATTATTATTTTTTAAGCTGTGTAGTGATGTCTGGTCTCAATGTTCTTGAATTCACCCAAAACCCAACGGTTTGCCACCCACTTCTATCTCCACCCTCCATTAGCTCTAAAGACGATCCGTGACGTGGATGTCAAATTCTACATTAATGAGCGGCTATTGTCCTGCTCCGAGGGCCAGGCGCTGTTTGTCTGAGCCCACAGGGGAGGGCCGCGCTGAAGTGGATTTATTTTTTCGGGGGTCGTGTGTTTGGAGAAATCGGGGTAGGAGTTGTGTGACTTGGCCGGGGACGCGGTTAGCTTTGGCTCCCCTCCCTCCGCTGCGAGCATGACGGTTGGATCTCAGAGAGACTCCAGCAGCCTGATACAGGCCTCCGCAGAGCAGAGCAAACACAGTGCCCCGCTGGTGGGAATACACCGTGGAGATGAAACAAGGACATCTGTATCCAGTACCATACGGCCCGTTCGCATCCATGTCTCTTTACAGTTGTGTGTTTCCTTCAGAGTTGTGCAAAACATAATCCAAACAACTTGATCTGCTGAGTTTATGTCAATTTTTTTTATTTTAATTGAGTTTTCCTGAATTCAGTCTGATTTGTTTAGGACCATTAAACAAAGGCCTTTTGCTAGTTGATGTCCAGGCTTACCTTTTAGAAAGAGCAATCCAATTTTATTTGCATGGTGGCTTATTCCTGTTGTAAGAAAACCCTCATCAGGTTAATTCAGTGCAGTTTTACCTTTGAACATAAAATAGATTTCATGAACAGCACATCAAATTGTATTGCTTAGACGCATACATAAAGAATGTGGAATAATGTTTTTTTCATGCAATATTTTACATGTTCTAATCCAAGATTGTTATATCATTATCACTCAATAATAATTATCATACATTAGTGGTGTATTGAGGAATACATGTGGATTTCATAGACATTTATCTGTCTTTCCCTGAAATAATATTTATTAAAACTAATGAATTTAATCACAATTTCTAAAAAAAAAAAAAAAAAAACAGAAAAGGATTATCGTGGCTATCAAGAAGCATCTGTCATAAACTGGTGGAATGTAACGCACTGACTCTAAGCTCTGGTTTAATTTATCAAGACCAAACCAGCCATATAGTGTGCTTCAGAAACAGCATCGGCACACAATCACAAATCCTGCTTCTACACTCAGAAAAAAATCAACTAGACTTCATGCCATGCTCTTTAAGTGGCACCTTGAAGTTACATGTATAATCATGTATAGAATTAAATGGGGGGATAATTATAATTGCAGACCGCATGGAAATCAATAGAAGGTCTTTGTAACTCTGTTGGAGAGCATTTGTGTCTTTTTTTTTCTCTTTGAGGTAGTCATTAAATATGTATCACTCTCAGTGTGGCTGCATTGACCCTTTGCAGCGCCGTGTGTATCTGGCGAGGCGGCTCAATTGGGAGCTCATTCGCCCTTGTTTTTTGATGCTTCTCAGGGTGGCAAGATTCCAATCAGGTGGACGGCACCGGAGGCCATCGCCTATCGCAAGTTCACCTCAGCCAGCGACGCGTGGAGCTACGGCATCGTGCTGTGGGAGGTTATGTCCTACGGAGAGAGGCCTTACTGGGAGATGTCCAATCAGGACGTGAGTACATCGCCGTCGGCGAGGGCGGCTAATATACTTCCCGCCGCGAGAGGAGGCGACACTTGGTGAAGCCAGGTGGCAGGCAGAATCTGTCACCAGGGGCAGAGTCCAGGGTGACAGACACAGAGAGGTGAATGCCACTCCCAAAATGAGCACCAAAAAATAATAAATAAATAAATAAATAAATAAATAAATAAATAAATAAAACTGGCACAGCATTTTAGCCTTGGACACATTAAAAAGAAATCAGAGTTCCCTGAAAAATAAACCAGGAAAAAGTCTGTGTTGACAGTCTGCTCGTGCAGTTTCCACTGCAGCGGGGATCCAGAGCGGTTACTTTATCACACAGCCTCTGTGAGATCATTCTACCAGGCTGGGGGCTGAATGGGAGTTTATTTAGACTGGATTAGCATGTCATTGATGATGCAGTGTGGAAAAGCAAAATAAATCTCACCAGACATTTCCGATATTTAGTCCCGGCTGCACATTTCATGTTTCTGTTGAACATGAGCAGAGACCGGCCCTTTGGCCCCCGGAGCCGTTTCGCTTTCAGGCTTCTGTGGTGAAGGGAGAGGACGTTTGACTGTGATTTACAAGACCTCAAGCTTGATCTCTGATCATTCTAAATTCAGATTTCCCAGGAAATCTTACTCAAAAGTTCTATTTAAACTAGTAGTAAATTATATGGCATGTACAACATAATGAAAATATAGACATGCAAATTGATATAAGACTATAGAGGTCAAAGAGAAAGGCAATTATTATTAAATAAAAAAGAGCTGAACATGGTGTTTCAACAGAGATCCTTTGCCATTGAGTGTAAAACCACAGCACTAAAATCCCCACAGGATAAGCCATCTGTTATGCAGTGTCATGTTAATCAGTGGTCATAATGCGTTGATTTATCCCCCCACACTTTTTGTTCTGAGCGCAGGTGATCAAGGCGGTGGATGAGGGGTACCGCCTGCCTCCCCCCATGGACTGCCCCGCGGCCCTGTACCAGCTGATGCTGGACTGCTGGCAGAAGGACCGCAACAACCGGCCCAAGTTCGAGCAGATCGTCAGCATCCTGGACAAGCTCATCCGCAACCCCGGCAGCCTGAAGATCATCGCCAACACTGCCTCCAGGTGCGCCCCCCCGCACTGCCCGTTCCCGCTAACCTCTGTGTGAGCTTTAACGAGAGGAAGTGGCTTCCGGTTCCCTCAGACTCGTCATTCTGTCCTGAGCTTTCTGTCACACGCTTGTCTCCTCGAGCAGCTGGCCTTTCTTTAGTTGCGTTATACTGTGACAGTGAACTGGATAGAGTGCAATATTCGCACTGGATCATTTTTTCTCAAGACCCGCATTGTTTGTTTTCAGAAACCTGTGGGAAGGGACATTGTCTGCAGACAGACAGAGTTTGTCGTAAACAGTCACAGGCTTCCTGCTTCCTCAGGAACAGGTCTCAGATGTGCAGGGTGAATTTTAAGCCTCTGTTCCTGCAGGAGGGGCTTCTTCTTTGCAGGACAGTAGCGCTCATGGTGATTAATGTCGGCTATCCCGCACCCTCTTGCAATACACACCTCAGAACATGTTCGGCATTTCCCTCCATTTCTCCTCTGTTTGTCCTCCCCTTTGTTTAAATAGACCTGAAGCTACCTGAGGGCCAACGCAGGGCCCGTCGCGCGTGTGAGACTCCTCTGTTGCATAACGGAGAGCTTTGTTATTATGAAGACATCAAAGTGCATAACGGTGACTAATGATTTCTTAAGAAAGTGTAAATGGGTCCCTGGGAGTTTGCGTGTAATTTTCCTGATTGGCTTTTAACACGGGCAGCCGGGGAGCAGGAGGCAGGTGATTTATGGCACGTATTAAAAGATGCGGATAGGCGCTGCAGGACTCCAGCCGCAGCTGCGCTCGGCCCCGCGCACCTCATTTGTCTGTCGTGGTACATGCTAATGGCGCGGGAATCCCCCCGCGGGCGGACCCCGGGGCCCGGACCCCCTCTGTCTGAGAGACAGGGGTGACCGGTAAGGGGGTGGCGCAGATGGTGGGAAACGCGGGCACTCCCTCGACGGGACCTTGAGGAGGCATCCCGGTCCTCCTCGCAGCGAGGAGCGCATTCCTGTCCATGACTAAGCTGTCCAGATGTCTTTCCTATGAAGGAGCAGGGCCAGCCTCTCCCCCCTCCGCTCTCCCGGGAGAGCTTTAAAAACATGATACTACGCAGCCGTGGTTATTTAGAGGTCACCCCACGAGTGGAAGAGAGCAAGGAAAGGGAGGGAAAAAAACAAGACAGGAACGCTGAGTGTTTACTTCTCCTCCCTCCTCCTGAGGCTTTGGAATCCAACAGTCTGTAAAACGTGATGTTTACACGAGGGCTGCGGATATCAGGTCCGCTCCTAGCTACAAACATGTTTTTTTTTTATCCCCCTGCCTTTGCACTCATTGTTGTCTTTTTTCTCTCGCTGTCAGGGATACGCAGTGAGAATTCTCTGCTGTATCTGTAAATAAAGACACAAACAAAACAAACAAGCTAAAAAAATAATGTAAGAAAAGCAAACAGGGTCATCTTCAGTTTACCACAACAGTGCAGGGGTTAGGAAAGTTGTGTGTAGTGAAGTTTTTCAGATCAATATTCCCCCTACTGTACGTGCCAGAATCGCACAGTCTGAAACCTTGCTCTTTGTTGTTATGATAGGTGAGATTAAAAATAAAAATAGTCCAGCACATGAGTGCAGGACCAGAAGGTTTCTGGCTTTCATTGCCCGTGACAGAGTTGTTACCTAAATGAATTCATTCATTATTCGATTTGATATGTGTAATCCCTCACTTTGTTCTCTGGAAAATAGCATTAACATGATGACTAACAAAGCCTGCTGGAACACAAGCCTCAGAAACTTAGTTCGCTTTTGCTATTGCTCTCGGCCTTCCTCTGATCACAGCACAACTCGGCACTGTTCTTTTTAATACATGCTCTGCTCTGGGAAAAGCTTGAGAAACTGCATCACAGAGACCTCCATCATACCCAAGGCAGTCACCCAAGCTCCAGCCCACTGGCGTGTCAGATGTAGCCGTGCCGATAGCACGGCACTGCATTATGACCTCGTCCGCACTGTCTCTGTGTGCTGGTCACATTCCACTTTCAGAGCCAAGAGTGTGCGCATTTATTTACATTGATTAAGGTCCCAAATTTCACCATGTTGGAAACGTGTGTCCGGGGTGGGGTTGGGGGACTTCCTGGCATTCTAATTTGTTTATTTACGGGACTAAAAATAAAGGTCACTAAGGGAACCATAATCTCATTTCCTGAGAAGTATTTCCCTGGCTCTGATCAGGTGCTCAGTTTCAGAGTATGGGAGTCACAGATGTAAACCGTGTGTCTTCCTGTGAACTGGCAGTAGCTCAGATATTCAGAACATTAATTGAAACAGTTGCACACCCCTTATTGTTCCTGGGGAGCTATTCAGGCTCTTGGGTGAGGGAGCGGCTGAACTGATCTTGAAGATACAGCCCAGTGGGGGTGTAGAGGGGCCAGATTGTATTGCCTGAGGAACTGAATGGTCCCATTATTGTGTTTATGCTATTGGATAATATTGTGGATTTGTGATCCTTCTTGTGGCCAGAGCAAGCATGAACCACGAGGAACAGAGCTCATATTGTATGCTGTGCCCAAAACCCCACTCTGAGAACTCCATCAATCTCTTTGCTCTTTAATTTGGTTCTGTTCCACAAACAATAGATAAATTCAAAAAGAATATTTACCACTAGAGAAAGAAGTAGCGTAATTCATTTACATTTTACACTTACCTTTAATTTCAAATCTTATTATTTTTGTTATTTACTCTATTTAATTTGAAAAATGTGTAGAAAAAAATTCTGAACATTCCACATAAATGGGGATTCTTTTTTAATCAAATCTCATTTTTGTTAATCTTCTCTCAATTTCCTCTTTCCACTTTGAGAAAATTTAATCAAATCTAATCTTTTGAATCAGTAAAATTCCTTAATTGTAACTTGGGGAATCATTTATGAACCTGCATACATGCATACACACATGCATACATACATACAGACATAAACATAAACTAAATTTAGAGCATTTGCATTCCTCATTTTCATACGCTGAACGGTCAGAGTCGCTGTTTCGGTATCATTTCACATGTGTAAGTCATTAATGTATAGATGTACTTCACTCCCAATAAACTGGGGAAATAAGCATGTTGGGAAATCATCAGGAATTGTCAGGAAAATAAAACATTGCGGTATGGATGGGCCTACTGCAGGGACCGTGTTCTGAGACAGTAAAGAAAGAGACAGTCGCAGAAAGTCCCGCTTCTCCACAGGTATTTCCTTATGCAGGCCCGCGGGGGTGGCCCACAGATCGAGTTTTTGGTCTTTTTTTGTTTTTTCACTCTGCAGCGTGAACTTTTATGAGCTTGTTTTCACAATGACAACATTTTTGTACCTAATGTGAATTGCAGACTTCATCATATTTGGGGGTTGGAGGGGAGGTGGTGGGGGGGTGGGGGGGATTATTGTGGGAATCAAACCCAGGACCCAAGGACATATTTCAGGGCGCCAATGCTGGCAGGCGAGGTGGACAAGGTTGTAATGGCAGATCAGCTCCACAGCCAAGCTGTTACTCTGTCGAGCTGCTGTTGAAATCACAGACTTCTTGTCACACCCTCATCAGTATCATTGGAAGTGCCTCCATCACACTTCCTGTCTAAATAACCTCTATCTTGCTTCCTCTTTTTCCCACAGGCCGGCAAACCTGCTACTGGACCGGAACAGCACGGACATCACCTCCCTCCGCTCGATGGGTGACTGGCTGGAGGGTGTGCGCACGTTGCCTTGCAAAGACGCCTTCAGCGGGGTCAGCTACACCTCTTGCGACACCCTGGCCAAGACATCCGCTGAGTAAGAGCCACACATTTTTAATACTGACTTTTTCTATATTTCTGAGTGATCACAAAACATATGTTTATTGTTGTGCAAGACTATCTGCTGACTGATGGGAGGTATAAATTTTATGATAATTTATGCAATTTTGCAATTATTTTGTTTTTGCACAAAAGTGATATTATGCAATTTTAGAATATTACATATTTTCCACTTTTGAAATGAGACTTTTCTTTGAGTAGTGTCACCCTAAGTGTGCTGACACTACTGATATATATATCAACTTGTTGTGTGTCAGTATTCATATTTTCCAAATTAATCTGCAATCTTATCACCTTCCTGAATCAATGCTTTTTTACATTCAAAATTTGATGCTGTATAGTCAAGACTGCCTTAGTTTTACTCTGACAGAAAGATGCTGTTTATATTCACTCATGGTTTTTCTCTTTTGAGGTGGTCCCAAACATTTCTCTTTATAAAAGAGTCCTGTTTCTGACTACGGGTGAGACAGCAGCAGTGCTCTGAGATATATAACTGAGTCACGCTGAACTGTCTGTAAGAAAAATGTGTGCATGTGGCCTCAAAATTATGGCGAGCCTTTAAAACTCATTTGAAGAGATCAGACGAGACACAAACAAGCGCAGTATGGTTTTCCTGAAAAAAAAAGTCTTGCGTGCAACAGCCGCCCCAAATTTAGTACAGTACCAACAGCTCCCGACACAAGAAATGTTTACAAATCTGCCTCCATCAAGTTGGGGGCAGCGATTAGGGTAATCTCTTAAATGTGGCAGCCGTGCTCTGATTTTAATTGGTAATGACGGTGCTTTTGCCATGCTCACTTCTGTTCGAAGTCCAACCAGGGCAGGAAAAAAAAGACATCACTGAAATAAAACGGCAGTCCTGACAGAATCTACCGACTGGGAACGGCTTTAGTAAATTGAATCTGGCAGGCTCTATAGTTAAGGAACCCAGCTGACTCAAGCAAACTTCTAATAATAAACTCCTTTTCCGGCTCTATCGTGTTGATTGGGGAGGTTTATGGGAAACACTGCGTCGTGGCACGCCAGGGGCCGCCTCTTCGTGCGGATATCATCCCTTGAGACACCCTGTTCCACTTAATTGAGAAGGTATTTGACAGTGTAAATAATTTGACATTTATAATCAAGAGGATCAGACCTCTGGTCTTGTAGCAGCTGTTGTGCCTTACTGTACCTTGTGGATGAAGGGACTAAACATAGGCCAGCAAGCAATTAGAATTGGTCTGTATGTGCTTTTTGTTCTGATGTCAATGTAAATAACTGAATGCAAATAGCGTACAAATTTCTCTCCCTCACCCATGACCCAGATTAAATTGAGAAGTCAAGTCTGACCCAAACTGTTCTGCTCTGTGTAGAGAAAGCCTGAGAACATGTTAAAAAAAACCTTGCATAGCCCTACATTTGAACATTGCACATTAACATGTCACATTTACTGTGACAGAAAGACGCTTTCTGTCACAAAGTGACACTTGCCGATTCCTTTTGGTCGTTCCAGTGATTTGTCAAAAGGTAAGACACTCCGCATTCTGCACTGATGTTGTCATTGTGTACAACTTACATTATGCTGTGATAACCTCTCAGGACTTTTTACCATTCCTCCCTCCACAGGCAGCTATTTCATGAAACAGGCCTAAGTCAGTAGTGGTAAACCTATTTGAGCCTGTGGACTACTACTCATTCGTATCATATTCCATAAAATAAATGAACAAGTCAATAACTAATATATCAAAACTATATTTTAATAAGTAATTTTCAGATCAGGATTAGGATAAATTGCAGATTTTAAATTGAATTTGGAAATGTGTACTGTCACATTAGTCTTTCATAAATTCAGATGGGTGACATAATTGTTTTCTCTCCTAATTTATGAAGACAATTTAATTCACAGTAGAAGCAATATTTAAATAAGCAGTAATTAATCTTTTGACTGGCCATGAACAATTTGCACAAAAAGAAAAAAAGTGCTTTTTTCTCCTGATGTATTGTAATTGTGAGATTAACTAATCAGCTCTCTTGGTCATATTTACAACATAATCAGCTGTTGTGCTTCAGTGCTCTGGACTCCTGACATCAGCCAGCTGTAACCCCGAATGTCATGTTTACAACAACCTTTAAAACTAAATTTTAGTCTGAAGATAAGTAGCATTACAAAAAATATGAATTATTATAAATCAAATAAAAACTTTCTTTAATAATTATCAGGGGTTAAAAAAATAAACTTACTTCTGGAAAAAAATTATTATTGTATGCTGAGTATACTGAGTGTATACTGAGTGTATACTTGGAAAAATTTTTAGAAGTACCTATTTCTGTGTAATTCTGCCTTCAAGTTATACAGATGCATGACAGATATTGAAAACCTAGAAATACTTGGTAGTGGGCATAAGCAGTGAACATAAATTATATGGTGCTTTAGACGAACTGAAATAAGCAAACTTCAAAAAAAATTACCTTATGTAATATTTTTGCTTCATTCCGTACAACTGCAACAATGTTGCCTAATTGAATATAATCCCTTACACATACACAAGTCTTAGATAGAATGTCATATTGTAGCAAAATATTAGCAGTTGTGATAACTGACTACAAAAGAGGATATGCTGCCCTTTGTGAGTATTCAGTTTGTGTGGTAACAGTGTAGCATTGGCATTTGTGTCATCCTGGCATTTTTAACATGTGGCATTCTGGTATTTATTGTCTAGTGTATATGTAATACAACAAACACTGAAACCTTAAAAAGTGACATTTTCAAGGTTTTTTAATCATTTAATTGTTTTCATTTTTTTAAATCATTTTTTTCATCATTTTTCATGATTTTTGTTCAAAACTAATGTTTTCAATCAGTTCATCTGACCTGAGAAAAGATCAACTACATTTGATGATAATTATAGCTTGTACAGTAAAACAGGTTGCCTGCCTTCAATAAAACAATTAATAGGTCTTAGAATTTACATGGGTATGCTTGTAGATTTTGAGAGGGAAATATAATCTCTGAAAATGTACAGTACACCTAGTATTTTCTCTATAATTAACAGATCAAGAGAGTAAGCACATTCAGTACAATGAAGACACTGAAGACATAATGGTCTCTGATTTTACAACATAATGTGTTCCTGGAAACACAGCTGTGCTCTAGATTGTCAGGAATTCAATCCTATTATTTGGTAGAAGCAATGTTACGATGTTACCTTCCAGAACACAGACTAGAAATGGACATTTCACAAAAAGACTAGATAAATACTGAATTAATTGAAATATTCATAAGTTGTTAATACTTCATAAATATTTGTATATTTAAATATAAACATAAAACGCAGTGTAAATATTCAGTAGTGTGACAAACACTGCATTATCATTCTTGAATAACAGGACACAGAGAGCAGTAAGACACAAATCATCATCTCTGATGCATTTATGGCAGGCAAGACGATGCACACACACAAAGGATAAAATAAATAAATCTGCCTTAGCTCTCCCTCATGGATCCACTCAATGACAACATCAAGCTAAAATAATAACTACCAAAATGGATATATCCTTATCTTCCTTAACTGTCATTTTAACTTTTTTATTTGTAATAACCTATAAATAATACTGTAAAAATGTCTGGAGTTCCTTTAAAGGATGTGTTTTAAATTTGGATTTTGTGTCACAAAACAATGGTGGCCTTTTTCTTTTAATTTTGTAAATGTTGATCATCACAAATTAGATTATTAGATTAGATTATCGTATAATGGGACTTGCTATACTTGATACTCCTTGCTTTCAACTAAAAAAAGTCTCTTTAGTGCTTGCAGAAAGACCGTACTCTCATTGTTAGATTTTCAGTAAGCAGTTTCAGCACAACTGTGTGCGTCTATTGTTCTTTTTCTGTGAAGTTGAAAAGTCTACAGAAAAACAGTACACCACAACAGCAGATGTTGCAAAGATGGAAATTATGAATTATGGCTCTGAAACCTGGTGGTCCAGCTGTAGTCATCAGAATTGTTCTCCTTAATGAGTTCCTGATTGGCATCCGTAATGATCCGAATGAGTCAACGCTGAGGCAGCCGTAGAGAGGGATGGAGGGGCGCGTCTACGACACGCCACCATGTTCTGCGTTACTGTCCTGACTTCCAGAGTCCTGCAGCGAATGTGCGGATCACTCACAGCTGTCTGATTCTCCCTGTAAGGGCCATTGGAACAGATTTAAGACCTTTAATAGACTCTGACCTGCAGCCCTGTTTTATGAAGTGGCTCTTTTACTGGCGTTTTGGAGAGGCCAGTTAATTTCGTTGTATGTGTATGACAGGAAATTGCTTGAGAGAGAGGAAATCCTTTTGAGAGTACTAGGTGTGTGCTGTATCCTCTGTCTAAAGAGAAACCTGACAGTCAATAACAAAATGTATTTTGTTGAACACTTGTATATCATACTGTATATCATGTCTGTTTGAGGCTCTCAGGGTCTTTGCCCTAATTAGTATAGGACATGCTATAAGAAAACTATGGTTCCCATAAGACTGTTAAATGGGAGTCATTTGGGAGATGCATTAACCTGAAAAATGTTAGGCAATTAAGATTAATGCATTGGTAATTAAACGGGTAGTGAACATGGCTGTTTAAGTTGTCTGTTGCATGGTTTGCTGAAGGATCTGGAGTTTCCGTGAGAACAGAGATGTTTGTTTTGTTTGAATGGAATGATTAATGCATAGCATTGTTGATGTTGGGGATAATATAAGTGCATAGGCATTGCATGAAGTGATGCAAGTCTTTCATGCAAGTGAGTTTGTGTGAATTTGGAGTGCTGTCTATTACTTAAAGCAACGTATGGTACACGTGTGTTGCAACTGTTGAATCCGTGTATCTCCAAGATTCACCGACCTCGTTACCACACAGAGTCATCATGGGATGGATTACAAAAGCATTATTACAGCATCAGAGGAAGGGAAAATACACACCCTGCACAGTGAGGTGAAGAGTCCATCCAAACAGTTAACTACGGGAGGCCACACTCTCGTTACACGAGATTAATCTGTCTTTATTGTGTGACATATTGCAGTAATAGCACGCGACCCTCCATAATTTTCTTGGGCTTGTATCAGGAGTCTGACGGTTTTAAACGCGTGCACATTTTTTTTTTTCGCTTGGAGAGGAGTCGAGCGTGTGTTCATGTCACCAGCATAAATCGTCTGGAACACCAAACAAGCGTCACCATGTACCTTCTGTGTTCCTATCATTTGGCGCTCCTCTCGCTGACACAGCCCTTATGCTGTGACAGTGTGGCTATGCTAGCCTAATGAATTACAGCGCTCATGCTCTCTGGTTTGCTCAGCTGCTTACAATCTGTTTAGAATCTCTTAGTGTATTAATTATTCTTGGAAGGCGCCGTCTGTAAGTGTGCCTGTTCAGTTTCGTGTGGCATGCTATGATTGTTGGAAATGAAAACAATATTTGTTTTGGTTTTTTTGTTTTTGTTTGTTTTTTTTTTTTTTTTTTTTTTTTTGCAACAAATTCCTGCAAACAGTGATGTTTGCTGTGCTGCTAGGAAACCATTTGTGCTGCAACAGGTTACTAGACAAGGCTTTTTGCTAGTTTGGTTTCAGTTATCTGCCACTACCTACTACTGGTAGCACGTAGGATGTGTCTAAAACTGGGCGTTTATTGCCGTTGGTGTGCTCAGCCTCTTGAGAGGGAAGAAGGGAAAGTGGGTCTTTGTCACTGTCATTCTAAAGGTTTACTTTGTTCGTAGAATCTGCCTGACCGAGGTAAGGCCAGCGGCCACTTGCCCTGATTGGGAGCAGTCCATGGGAATTACGACACTTTAACCTCTAAAGACTGGACGGTGGGTTTGACCACTGCTTACAGTGTGCTGACAGCCCTCCAAACCCTCCGCTTGCATACACACGCTCCAATTGATTGCTTAGAGGAGGCCAGCAAATGCCAAGACTGAGGACATACAAGCTCTGCTTATCCTAACCTAGGTTTGCTAATACTAATACGCTTTGATAATGTGTACAACCACCAAGGATCGAGCAGTGCTTTTTTTTTTCCCCACGTCATTTCTAATCTCACAGTATGTGGCAATGTGGCTCACATAATGTACATACTAACTTTTATTTCATATTATACGCAATTCTAAAGTCTCTGGTTCTAAAGTGGCACTGAGAGAAGATGGTGACAAACTCAGTGCCCTTTATTATAACATTTTCCCTCGAAATGCATGGAATGAATGCATCCACATGGTAAGTCTGGAGAGAGAAGTGAGGCCGTAAATAATAAACGCTTCTGTCACTCAGTGCATGGAACTAATTTAATGGATCCCTACAAGTTTTTTTTCTCTGCTCTGCTCTCCAGGCAGAGCACAAATGTTCCAGTGCTGCTCCAATATTAGATTTAGAGCTGTGATCCAGCAAATAAGGAATTATCCATGAGTATTTTGAAGGAATGGAAATGTTTCACTTAGGCAGAATTTCTCAATGGTACAATTATTAAATTGCTCATGAGACACAATCAATAAAAGTCAAAATGCTTTCAAAGCCTGCATTAGAGGTCTTCACAGACTCACAGGGTGTGGGAGATTTGGACTCAACTCAAATAGGTTTTTAGATGAAATTATCACACTATTCCTAGGTGATACAAATTCAGGTCTGGATTTCCATGGTAATATTTTAAGTATTCATGTACATTCATTTGCTGGAGAATTGTCTTTGGGGACACACCTTTCAAAACAGACTGCCAAATTTAAAAAGAAAGCAATATGAAGTGAGACTGCCACAACTACCTGGAAACATGATCTGTTTTGATTTAGGCTACAATGTTTTAAATCGCTTTAAATCGATGACAGACAGTCCCTGCTTATACTTTTGTAAAACAGTTTGATATTGCTGAGCATCTCAGATACAAGTGTAAGTTGTAAAGCTTT
The DNA here is from genome assembly GCA_019176425.1 of Megalops atlanticus. NCBI lineage: Eukaryota > Metazoa > Chordata > Actinopteri > Elopiformes > Megalopidae > Megalops > Megalops atlanticus. The sequence continues at coordinate 16,334,967 of CM032886.1, forward strand.
GATAATCTCCTACATAAGCCATATGTTTAACCTTAGCGATGAAAGCCTGATTGTTTTGACTGCCTTTGGTGTTAGGTCATTTGTTTGATAAAAATCCACGTGAACCTACTGTTATTTCATTAGGTACACGTGTAGCTAATAATTCTATTTCATCATTTCAAGGATTTTTTGAATAACAGGTTGTAAATCACACCTCTGCTCTGGCAAAGTATGGCTGTGTTTACAGACAAAAAAAGTCTTCATACCCATTTTAGGAGCATGCTCAGGTTTGTTTCATTTTAGTGTTTCATTAATATGAGCTCATAAGAACAAGTATTATTATTACAATTACTATTATTATTATGATTGTTGTTGTTATTGATATTATAGCATAGTATTATGAATAAAATTGTCCCTGATATAAGAGATAACACTGCAGAGATTTGGGCCTATAATAGATGTACAAGTTTATGACCATGTTTGGACTGCTAACTGTTGTTCCAAATCTAGGTTTCAAGCAATCTGTGAGATTTCAGTTCTATTAACAAAGTGTTGTGCTGGCGTAGTGTCTCAGCAAGTATTTTAAATACACCATAGGTGCCTAATGATAACTAACTTCCATATCAGTGGTCTTCCAGCAGTGTCAATGCAATTTCAACCAATCAATGAATTAATCAATCAGTCCATCTGTCAGATTTAATTTGATATAATATAGTACATGTTTAAAATTGTCTCAGAACAAAAGTTCACAAATAAAATTGTTTTAAACTTGAGCAATTGTTGAAATTAGTATCTTGATGACTGACGCATGGATCACAGCTCAGATCGAAGATGTGGAACATCACTGAGGGCATGCCATTCGTTATCTCTGGGTGTGTCATGCAGGTGTTCTGTTCTGCTTACTGAGCCTTTCTTCTCTACCTCTCAGGGACTTCAAAAAGGTTGGCGTGACGATCGTGGGACCTCCAAAGAAGATTGTGAGCAGTATCAAGGCACTTGAAACACATACGAAGAATGGCCCCGTTCCCGTGTGAACCTGCGAGAAATCCTCCCTGCTTTTGCTTAAACAGATCGGAAAAAAAGAGGACGCATAAAATAAATGTTAGGATATTTTACGCAGTGGAAGGCAACTTTCCACAAGGGTGACAGTGATGTCCTAGCCCCCCGGGACTTGCAAGGCCTGGGCTTACCATTGACGACGAGTTGCCTTATAACTGAGACACATGCAAAGGGAGACATACATTTCCGCAGGGTCCAGGGAATCCTTTGGACCTGGGGGTGGGGCAGGCCAGCAGCGCTCGGTGGGCATGTCTGCAAAGCACGGATCACCGTGGAAACCGATGCCTGCGCACATGCGTGACGAGAACGGCTGACAGGAAGCAGTAAATGTCATGAGCAGGTCCGATCTCGTCCAAGTGGTGACCACTGAAAGCCCTTAACACGCGACGAGGGAGCGGTTAATACCTTCAGTAATGCAAAGCAGAAAAAAACAGCTCCCTTAGCTGGAGGCCGCACCTGGATCTGGGAAGATAAATTAATTCAAGTTAGAAAGTTGAGTCAACTACTTCCTCCGCTTCAGACCCATTCTCTGTTTTGTACTGAAGGACCCGCCTTCACGCCTCACGGCTTGGTGTGGTTGTGTTAGGCCGTGTGCTCCTGAAGTGGACGAGCAGAAAATTAGTACACAACAACCAGAAAAGCCCTTTCAACTCTCAAAAACCCACAGGAGAACAGAGCTATCTGCCATGGTGCAAAATGCAGTGGACTCAGGAATGAAGGAGACTTAATGACAGATCCCTGTCTCTTACGATTAGTGGCTGAGGTTGCAACAATGAGACTCATTCAGCAATAATATCACGTGAGTCCTCGCTTGATTTCATTCAGGACCCTAACATGTGACTGGCCGTCCCTTCCTTCTAGGTCAGGGCTATTGCTCAAGTGTCCCTGTCCAAGAACGTGTGTGGAAATGGGGAGTTCCCAAATCCTGAAAAGATGTCAGGCTGAGAATGAAATTTGTTTGTAACAAGAATTAGGCACCACTTGCATGGTTAAAGTCAATATAAGGAATACTGTTTTTAACAGAATAAAATTATACATTTAAAGAAGCCACGGTCATTTGACTTGACTGTGTTTCAGCTGCATTTATATGGTTTCAGGAGCATTTATCATTGTTTTTTATATCTATATACTCACCTGTGACAAAATCATATATATTTCCGGATCTCCATAGATCATATTTCATGCATCACAAAAGTAATCGACATACTGTTTGTTGGTTTTGGACATAACTGTAGTTTCCACTCAGCATGATTCAATAATCAATGTTAATGTTTGAAGTACAATTAACACATTTTGCCTTTAACATTTTTCATCTAAATAATCAGTTACAGAGCAATCTATGAAAGAGCACCATCACTATAATCAAGGTATATCTTTTGTAATCAGAAGACATACATTTTCTCTTCATACATTTTAGTATTACTTCTGAGCACTGTGTGGAACTAAACAAATTTCATAGTGTCCGACACAAGTTAAGCCCATTTTGAAAATAAAGGTAAGATCAAAGAATGTTAAATAAGGCAGTGTTATGCCTGGTATCCTTAAACCTATCATAGAATCTCTGCAAATCTGTGACGCTCCAGAATCAGGCCTATAGATTCCAGCTCGGATGAACAATATTTTACTCAGTTTATTGCTCGTTGTTCTTTACCGGAAAGGGTGAAACACTGTATCGTACCCTAAGTCTCTAAAATAAACGACCATTAATGAAACATAATCGATCAAAATGCCTAGATCCATGTGTATAGAAAATTCCATAGGTGCAATGACAGCTTTAAACTGCAGCACAAATACCATACCTTTAATTAACACATAATTCCATATGGTCCTCTTTTCAAATCAGGTTGCTGATGATGCCATCAGTGCATCCATTACTGTTGTTTTTTTGTTTTTGAATTGGAGACAGTGGAATATTTTCAGATCTGATGTACTGTGCTTCCCTTGAAGATTGTTGAGTTCACACAGATTATAATTAGGCTCACTTGAACAGGAAAAGTCTTAAAATGGAGTGTACATAAAATGGAAACTTTTGTTTCTAAACAACCCTGAGTGATGCATCACCTCAGGCTTCCCTTACTTAGGGATCAATCTCAGGATGCATGTTCTTCATCCAGGGTGAGGCGGGAGAGAGAGAGGGAGAAAGGGGACACCGAGAGATTAAACCAAGCAACGGACTACGCATTCACAGACAGTTATAAATGCATGGAATAAGTTGCTAGGTTTTGTAGAAGAGCCAGAGAGTCTGGAGTCCCTCAAGGCCAAACACGACAAGGTTATAGACTAACTCTAGATTACAGGCAAAGTAAGAGATGAGATGGGTTATACTTACGTTATGTTATTCCGTTCAGTTCAGTCATCCAGGTGTGTGCCACCTTACACTGGTCACATAGGGAGAAGGTGCTCCTGGCATGTGTTCTTCATCAAATCCCCTTTCACTCTCCTCTGCTTCTTGATTTAAGAGATTTTCAAGTTTCTGCTTGAAATATAGCAGAAGCCTTCAGACAACAAGTGGTACCATTATGGCAAACACACCTAAACCTTTTCCCTGTCCTGCCCCACCCCCTTCAGTTTGCCTGTAAGTGACGCTGCACCTTCCCTTAGCATGTACATATGTAAACATGACATTGTAATAATAGCAGCGGTGAAATTAGCGGTACTGTCAATTACACAGACATCACTTTGTACAAATGTTTGTATATATATTTGTGCAACATTTAAAAAGAAACAAAAAATCTTTGTACTATTTTTTATTTTGTATTATATTTGTTTCTACATTAAAAAAAAAGCGATTATGATTTACCTATTATTTATTTGTTAACCTATACAGTGCAAATTTGAATGTTTTTGTTTGTAGCATACCATAAGTTATGGCATGGTTTATGTGACAAGTTTATCAGTGTTCTGTATTTACTTTATAAACATGACTTTTCAAAGAGCAATACTGTCATGAGCCCTTCCCCGTCCTCCTTTCTTCATTAGGTGTGCGTGTGCCTGTGTGTGTGTCTGTGTGTGTGTATGCAAATGTAGATGACCTTCTACTAATGTAAAATGATTTGTAGTGGAAACATTTATATTTTTATAATAAACGTAATGAAAATATTTTTTAAAGAATGAATGATGAGAAACTGTCTCTCACTTTGTTTTTGTTTTACAGTGCCCAGTGTTCACAATATGAGGAAATTTTCTTGGAATCAGTTGAGTTTGAATAATTGAATAAGTTTTGTTTGCCTTAAAACATAAAACATACCTTTTGCCACCTATGTTAGCAAATGGATGTCTTGGTATTTTTTGTGACAGAATACAAAATATTCAGTTCAACAATACTTGGCCATATTTGCTCAGGTGCTTTTATACCTCGGGTTTGTTTACAGATTCACCCCTGTGACATCCAATGACACATATCTGAGGGCTGCACATCAGAAAGTGTTTGTCAGTGGCAAGAACATTTTTTTTTTCAATTATCTAGCATGAATAGTTACACAGATTAATTTTGGTATTTTCTTTTTGGGATAGCTACTGCTTAGAGCCAAAGTCAAATAAGAATTGCCTTTCCACAGGATACCACAGTAAACAGTCTCAATGGAAGAAAAGATTGATTATATCCATAGAAAAACAAAACATACAAAAAAAAACTAGCCTGTACCATGTATATGTAGATTTGCCAGTTAAAATTCACACCAACCAATGACATTGATATTTATTTACAAAGTATGTAAGCATTGAATCTGAATCACTCCAGTTTTAAAATTAATTTCCTCAGAACAAAATGATGCAATTTCCACTTACATTTAGTGTGATAATTGTTCATTTTTTGTCTGCCAGAAGTTTGACATAACATTGTATAAATGAAAATGGTCATGCCCTGTTTCAGTGCTCCTCAGTCTGGTCCTCTAAGGCCAACTGCGTTTTCTAGCTCTCTTTAATCCGCAGGCTCTCAGAATTGGGGCGGAGAGCTCAGTCTCGTTTATCAAGTGTCTGGCTGAAACTTAAATCTGCAGATATTAAAGCCCTCCAGGACGTTATTCCATACAGTTGACATAAAACTACTTAGTAAAGTTAAGTATCAAATGACAAAGGTTGCATGAGAAGGGGTATCTTTGAAAATAAAAAAGGTACTTTATTTACATAATGTACAAGCATGCCATCTGTACAGCAAATGAGGGAAATTCAGCCCAGAAAAGAAAAGGATGACATTTGCCAATAAATACATTTAGGCAACAGCTAGGCACCAAACTTCAGAATAATGACAATCAAAATTTGCTAGCTTTGAAGCAATTGGACTTGTCATACAACTCTCAGATCAAAGTAGCCATATCTAAGACATAAACTTCTCAAATTATGTGACATAGAGCAGCACTCTGAATGACACAGACTGATGTCTGGGACACAGCCACATGTTTGGGACACAGCGTTGCTTTGGATGTACATCTGCTGAATATTACTCTCTAGAATTTAATTTCAAGGGCTTTCAATTTCAAAATAGCTCTTTCATTTCATTTTATTTAGTGTATGAACAAAGCAATCTGGCAATGTTAGCATCTCCAGGGATACAGTTGCTGAAATTTAAACATGCTCAGTTAAGTTCTGGTTTCCATTCTCACTCACTCTATTGTATACATGAGACAACTGCCATGTAGGATGAACTTGACCATTAAGATAAGGTTTCTGCTTATGAAAGAATCTCACCCCCCACTGTGAGGCATTTTCTGATTTTTACATTTTTCTTTCTCACTCATATTTCCACCAGTTCCCAATACCCATGAACAGAGAGCTTCTGTTCTCAGTACACACCATCTTAGTTGAGAAAAGGCCATGTTACGGAACATCCTCCATGAAACCTTTCACATCCTTACATATGTTGTTAGAGTTAAGATTTATTGGGTGATTTTAACGCAACTGATCTTTAAGGTTTCCAGCGCCATCAAACATGGCTGTCCCAGGGTGAGGGATTGCCTCTGTGCTCTGCCCCGAAATTTTGAGAAGGACCAGATGTGCTGTGGCAGATGTGCTCGTAGAGGATGTATAGGAGAGCAGGAGAGATTAGGACGCCCTCCCCCAGGTTGAGGAACAATGAAAACAGTATGGTGGACGCTGCTCCAATTTGTACTGCAATGATCCACAGGACGTCTGCTGCCTTAAGTCTGGAGGTATTGAGATTAAAGCTAAACCCGTGGGACAGGTGTGGAGGTGGAGGCTTCATGTCACTGCTGCACAAACAGAATGAGCCCACTGGAATCCAGCATATGTTAATGCAGCTGAGCAGGGGAGGTTAACCAGCTCCATTTGTCACACACAAGGTGTGCTGCCTTTCTGCGTTCCCCTGACAGCTGGAGCTTGAAATAAAGGTTCCTCTTGGGGGCTGGTGATGATGAGAATGCTCACTAAGCTGTACTCAAGGGTTGCCCCCAGCACCGCATCTCTTCCAGAATGGTACAAATGATGAAGATTTTATTGTACAGTATAGTGTGTAGAGTATTGCGGGTTTGTTGCAGGTTCTGATATTAGCTTTGTCAGGACTGCTACCCCAATAGACCATTGGCCTCAATTTCACTGAACTTCTGCGTATTGTATCATCACACTCAATCTGCAGCCTTCCTTTTACCTTTAGCTTCTGTTGCCCTGTCATCCTGCAAGTGCCATTTAATGAAATCTGCTGGAGAGATTACCAGTTGAGGTCATTGGACAACCTATTGGTGAAATTCATATTGTGACAAAATAGTCAGCAGAACTGTGAATCATTGTTAATGATGAAATCAATAAATAAGAAGGACTAGCAAGAAAGGAGACATTGCTTAGATTTGCCAGCGCCAAAACAGCCAGAGGTCAGCTGTTCGAAATGGTAAACAAAGCTGCCCCGTTTCCCTGAGAACTCTCTGAGATACACTATGAGATACCCCGATCCCCCTCCTAACCCTCTTAAAAGATCTCCAGCTGTCTGCAGCTGCGGTTCAAACCATGAAACCACCTTGCAAAGACATAAGCGTCTGTCATTTGGGGGGATTTTGGCAGCCATGTGGATGTCATCTGTAGAAGTCACTTCCTGAGCAGGTCAGAGGTCCCTGATAAAGACAACAGGGCCGTGCATTAATTATTTCGCAGGCATTTTTTTATTTCTTTGTTTTTGCTCCTCTCGCTGTCTGGAGTCTAGGAGGAAAACTTTTATTGTGACCCAAGTGTCTGGGAGTGGACTGAAGCAATCAATTGGTCATTTTGTTTTTTATAAAGGATTGTGAAAAGTGTCCCTTGTTTCTTCAAGCTGTTGCATTGCATGACAATGTAGATAGTGTAATTTCATGAGTCAATTGTGTAAGTCATAATTGTGTATTACAAAAGTGTTTAGGTTTAAACCCTACAGAGGGTACTGTTGCCATATCATTGCACATAGTACATAATTGGAAATGCTTCGGTTACTATCCAGCTGTATAAATTGGCAGTACGTAAAGTACAGTGGTGAGATAATGGTGACTCTGCTAAACAAACAAATAATATTTGTAATGCAACATAAAACTTCTCTGCTGTATATCTGCTTACCCCTAAATAATATTTAAAATCCTTATATTCCTCTTGATGAGAGCATGTGCAGTGAACATTATTTTAAGAATAGTCGATGCCATCGTCCAAAAATCATTGTGCAAACACCCACTAGAGTGAAGATACATGGCGTCGACATTTGAAATTGTGAGAGAAGCACAGCACAGCAGAAAGTGACATAATAAACTTAGGCATGGAGTGATGGATGGGACCCCACAGATAAACACTTGTCCTACGTCTGTAGTGTGTGGCTACAGGGACCAATGCAGTGCTGTCACAGCACTCTGTCACAGAAGCTCCATAGGACAGCGGAGTGCACCCCCTCCGTGCGCGCCCGGGCGGATGTTTCTGGAACCGAAACAGAGTCTCCAAATCTCTACAGATCGTCCGCTTTGACTCGCTCGTCAATCTCCCCGTAACCTGGGGAAAAGCTCCATGTCACTTGAAGTTAGAAGCTGCTCCCAAGATTAAACACACTCCTTCTCTCTTGTCTCCGTAACAAACGATCTGTCAGATGCCAGAGGGAAATTATCATTGCAAATGCTCTGTGGTGATTTTTTTTTTTGCTTCCTGTTGGAGGCAGAGAGTGGTGGCTTGCCTCTTTTTTGAATTTATGCATTAATGCATAGTGTTTTCTAGTATTTGAAGGAAATTTAGCTAATGTACACATTTTCAACAAAACTAAATAACATATTTTGCACATTTGAGGAACACATTGGTGTTTGTGGATTTTCTGAATTTCTTTGTCTTGCCTCAAGACTTAAACTTTCAGCAAAGAGTTGGCCATACAGTAAATTTTAAGGGGAACTCACATTGTGGTTACATTTTGAATATGTGCCTTAATGCCATAATGTAAATGCAAACCAGCCTGACATACATACTCTACAAAAGCTAGCACAGCTCCTCTCTTACGTCATATCTGTTGATCAATACTCTGTGGGTACTCTGTGAAAGAAGGTCTCACTCCCAATGTGCATGCGCTATCCAGATAAATGAGAACTGCACATTCTGGGGACTGTCAATATTATGCAGTCAAATAGACTGTGCGCAGGTGCTCATAAGGAGGAAAAGCAAACTCAGTGTGATGGGATGAGTTTCAGTCTATGGATTCAAAGTATGGAATTATTCAATATGCATTTATAGGGAGTTTACTGTACAAATTCACTGAAGCAAATGGAATCTACTCAATCACACCGACTGTGTTGTGAATGTACTTGGCACAGCAAGAGGACACTCTGCGAATTGAATTTCCACAGTTAAAAATGGGCAACATTCCACAGCTCTGAGAAAGTTCTGTTTGGATCCATCATGACAGGATTGTTTGGCTTTGTGCATACCAACACGGGCTCATTACTATGAAACCCTAAGCCGAATCACAATACATCATGGGCGAGGGCACTCTAAAGTGGCAGATACTAAATGAACATGTAATTATGTTTGTCTTGAGCATTCGCTCTAATAGTCACACTGACTCTATCTCACAACTAACGAGCGGAGGGAGCAACAGCTGGGGCTGTGATGTCTGCCATTTCCTGAGCACCCCCCAAAACCCCCTGTTTCACACCAGCGATTGATTTTAGATAAAAGATGAGTGAGTCCTGCGGCCTGCTCGTCTCGTGATGTCATGGCTCCTGCGGTGGCTCCCGCAGTTTTCTCGGCAGTGGCCGCATGACTGTGCCATGAGATCAGTGCCAGGGAGGCTCTGGGGTGAACAATCCAGAGAAAAAAAAAAACACATCTCTAGACTGTACAACTGGTGTGTATAAAAGAATGGCTTTCATCCGCCATTCCCATTGCCGTGCTCCCCTCAGATATTAAAGATGTATTTTATCCCGGGCTGCCATAGATCAAAAACGCATATAGCCGGACGGAATGGAAGATTTACAGACTTCTAGCAGGCCTCCTCTTTGCCTTTGAGTTTTATGACATGGACTGGATGCCAGTGAGAGGAGTCTGCCGCTCCCTTTACTGACTACTGTTGCTATGATGGTCTCCCTGCAGCTCTACTTACACAATCGCTGCGTGACACACGTAGGTGGCAGCCCTGTGATGCGCTTCTCTGATCACTGTGCACTGGCGCCGTGACACTACTGTACAGTGCATGCACAGACACAGTGAACAAGGAGAGTCTATGTCCCAGGCACCATTGCGTTTAACTACTTTTTTTTATCATGTGGAGTACATTGACACAGCAGCTTGCTGTAGCTAACTGTTACTGGCTTTACAGTTGACTATACTTGACCTTACCCCCTCAAAATAATATCAGCCCCCATACATTTCTACCCAGACCCTTGTCTGTCTTACACAGGCTATCATTTTGATATACTGCAGTGATGCCAGGTCCCACAACATTAATTTTTCCATCACAGGTGATTTCCAGAGTTTGGATGTTTTGATTAACATCATCAAGTTTGATCGATGAGTAAACCACCTCCCAGTGCTCCCTGTAAAACAGTGAAATTGTGTGTTGGGGAGGAGGGGAGAACAGTTTACACACAGATCGGGCCGAGCGGCCTCGTTGCCGTGGCACTGGGAGAACCAGGGCTCAGGCAACATCTGGAAACCAGGGGGACGTGTGGGACTCCCCGCAGACAGTAACCGGACAGCGGACAAAGAAGCTACACATCAGCCTGGAAGCAGCATGCTGGGAAGGGAACCCACAAGTGCACAACCATTAAACTGCCATAAAGGAAGCTGGGGGAATCTGCCATAACTCACATATAAAACAACATGGGACCATGGAGCCGCCTCCGACCTCAGGACCACAGAGAGGCAGATCCGGCAAACCCCTACAGGGCACGGTCCAGGAGCAGGATTTCCTCTGTGTTTGTTTTTAGAAAACAGTTTATGGTGTGTTCCAGATCTGCAATTTTCAGTCTCAGGAGTGTATAGGATTTTGTTCCAGTTTAGTGTGCGTCTGTAGTGGGTCTTCCTTCTTTCTCCATGCCAATGTGTTTCCACAATCGTCAGACGTGACCAATTCTTTCCAACTCTTGACTGTGAAATCCAGTCCAACCACAGCCACAGTAACCCTTGAAGAATTTTTACCATTGGATGGCTTTCAGATCAGACCCAATATATATTTTTTGTAATCTTGCTTCAACCAGTTCACGAGTAAGATTATATGAAAAAGTCAGGAGGTGTGGTCAGAAAAGACAAGACCAAGACATGTTCACAAGGCCATTTAGTTCCATTTAGGTCAATGAAATAACAGTACTTTTAGGAGAAACCATTAGCCCTGTATAGACAGTTTTGGGCCATCACCTAAATGTTGGATATTTTAATAGTGAGTAAACTATATTCTATCCATTTGATGACACCAAAAAAAGAAACAGATCCTTAATTTGCCAGCATCTGTATCATTGTTCCATTCTACCATGCTGGATGAGTGGTTGGTGAAAATTCCTGAGAATGGCACTGGATTGATTTTCATATGAATACCCAATCAGGCTGTTGGTCATTACGCGAAACATGTTCCCATGATTAAATGCTGTCACACTGCAGCCTCTTCAAGCAGAGAGTGACTCCATACAAAGCCCCCCCACTGGGAGGAAGTCAGGGCAGTTTTTCCCACCCTGTCTTTGTTAGCCTCCTGCACCAAGGTAAAGCTATTTTTTCCTCTCTTAATTCTGCCTGACATTTACAATTACTACCCGTTTGGTTTCTGGCAGAGACTCCTTTACAAGTGCTGTTGATTGTCAAACACTGTTAGCTGTTCTCAGATCATCGTCTTCTTTAAAGGGACAGTGTGTGTAGATTGGATGCGGGTTTTGCAAGCATGTTTTGGTGTTTAGTTGGCCCAAGCATTGTTTCTAAATGGGAAACAATGAAGCTTCTCAATTTCCTATTAATGTCATAACCAGAGAAAACAATGTAACGGTTCAACCTGGTTTTATCCAGCTTTGTCCATTTTTTTTACTTTGGGATTTCCTGTCCTGTGGTCATCAACTAAATGATTTACGCAAATGGTTTAAGTGATGTGCTTGATGCCAGTGTGGATGGCTTTCTAGTGCATCTAAAGCATTTCATACCAGCTTATCAGTCTAATTGAATTGTGAAGAAAATAATGATGCCTAAAAGTACCATTTTCTCCATATCACTGGAACTGGGCTGATGTTATTGCATTGAACAATATCTCCTTTCCTGGGCAGCGCAGTGAAAAAAATATATAAATAAAACTTTTTATCACAACTACTCACCCAGATCTCATTTCCACTATTTTTGCACCTTAATCCACTTAAGTATTCTTGTTTCTTTCAACAGTGAGTCCATGAAGGCAAAATGGCTATTTAATCTGCCTAAGTAGTGAACTGGACACTTGCTATTATTGTAAATGTGATGTTCTTTCCTTGAATTTGCTATGCAGATTACCGCAGTGAGCACATACATGACCTTAGTTACTCACTAAACCTTTCAGTTTTCAATAGTTCATAATGACAAATATTAGGTTTAGATTGGTAGGATATACAGTACGAACTTTGGTTCCTATTACACATCTAAATGTTGCTCATACGGCCATGATGCTGCCCACACGGTCTAAGAGAAAGGGATTTTTGTGGAATCATGTTTAGCTTGGGAAACAAAAAATGGCCACCCAAGTAACTTCATGAGTTTCAAATGTGATTTTTCACTGTGGATATTGGTATAATAATAATAATAACAATAATAACAATAATAATGATGATAATAATAATAATAATAATAATAATAATAATAATAACATCTTTGATACACAATTCTTTAATATAAATTATCATAAAATATTTAATATTTTAATTTTTTTGCATTAATGTTATTTTTTGCCCATCTTCCCCTGTTGTTCTTATTTTTCCTCTGGGGTTTTATTTTCACATGTTGATCATGTGTGCTGATTTTCAAAAGTATTTTTAAGCTTTTCTCATTATTTTAACCACAATTTTATGATTTCCCAGTTTATATTTACTGGGGCAAAATGGAGTGAGGCCATATCTGGCATAATGACTTTTAACACAAGGAAGCCCTGTCTTCCCCCTCTCCACTCTTTATGAGTCTGAGATGGTTTTGGCAGGATGTTTTAAAACAAATAGAGTAAGTAGACTTTTCTTCCTTGTAAGGAGATACGGCTAGTACAGCGCTAATTATGTGATGGTCTGCTAACACTTCTGCCAATGGAAAACGTTAAGAGAGTGGTGAATGTGGTCCAGTCAGATACAATGCACCTCTAAATTTTATATGTAAAATGCACCCTAAATTTTCAATTTTCTGGTGGGACAACCCTGGTGCTCAACCTGCTGTAGTAGACATTACTGTACTCCTCTATCCTGTTTGGTCTCTCTCTCTGGTTTCAGCTGGTGCCAATACACCGACCTGGTAAACCTTCAGAGATGAGTCTGAAATATTTGAGATTCTCAGAGACAGGCCTTTGAATGATTTGGTTTCGATTCAGCGAGTCTTCCTCCCCTCTAGGGAGCTGTAGAATATACAGTACATTGCTGCTCCTTGTTTTGCCATGAAGAGAAACTGCTGTCTCTTTATGGAAGGATGGATTTACGGCCTGTGAAGGAGTGAAAAAAAGGTTTATAACATTTTACAGTCTGTCATTAGGGCTACACCGGTTACATACCGGCACATCTCCATGGTAGAGTCAAATTTACAGTTAGCTATTGTTTAACTGTAAATGGATTATGTGTGTGCAGGGAGATGTCATTGGAATGGAAGTCTTGGAATTGAATCATAAATGTGCAGCTAAGCCTGGGCAATCAGTCTCTGGTTGATTTATGTTAATCATCAAATGGATTCTTAGATAATCATTTGGTCACAATTTGCACAAATAAAAAGCTGCATGTTTCACTTCAGTGCACTTTTATCACCACAAATAAAATGTCTCTGACAGATGCACTGTTTTTTACAGAGCTCATCAGCACAATTATCATCGTGACTTTTTTGTACAGGAATTTCCATCTGGAAAAGTGTATGCAGCAATATATTTTGAGCAGCTTGTAAAATTGTAATTGATCAAACATTATTATCCAAATATTATTTCAAGCGGATTTCTGTTCTCATTTTTTACTAACAATTAACATATCTTAGGATCTTTTTACAGCACTTCCCTAGTTTTACATTCTGCCCTGCCCAAGTTAATTCTCATCTGACTGCGACCGAACAGACCTCATTCATCTTGACAGCATGTTTAGATAAAGGCAATCCAAATAGCCGTGATTCAGTGGTATCCAGTCTCATTTGGCAGCAGATTTCATTTATGAAACATTGTGCGTGCTTCAGTGTGTGGGCCGCAGACTCAAAGACCTAATGCTAATCTGATGTAACTGACAATCCTGCTCAACAGGGTTCCCGTTAGTGAAACGCCACTCGCTGTTTTTAGGCCTTTCTACTGCAGGATGTAAACAACTCAAACATACTATGAGGCAGGTATTGACTTTGTAATGGTATCCTCTGTTTGTCAGTTGAGTCGAGAGTGTAACCAATCATAAAACTGGCTACAGTAGTTGAAAGTGTGGCCCTCGGGGTGGCTGGCAGAATTCAGAACACTTATTGTTTACAGAAGTTCAAGGTGAACTCCTTTCAAGTCTGGCGACAAAAACACAACAAAGTTTCAGTTTTCTACAAAGCTTGGATTCTTCCTAAATGTTAATATTACACTTCCTTCTAAATCACCCTCTGCCCTTTCATGCAGCTGAACGACAGGCTGCCGTTGATCCATTGAGCAGTGAGAGAATGATACCGGTGTTTACCATAGGCCGCGCACTCACAGATGGCCCTACCGCCAGCATTATTTCACAGAGAGATCCCATTGCGCTGGCTGTCTGTGATTTTTGACAGTGGTTTCCAGTTACACCGCAGGGAGCTCTGCACTGTCCATTAACTTCCAGCCCATAACCGTTACTCGAGCGAGGGGTGGCCCCACTGTGTCTCCGAGGCGACAGACCACCCCGATCCGAGAAGGGCCTCGCGGAGTCCGTGTGACTTACAGTAAAAAGGGTTTCGAGGAGCTGCCTCTTCAGCCCATCAACAATGTGCCACTCTGAGGTCTCCCAGGCAAACGCCTGCTTCCTGCCAGCAGGGGTGGGACAGGGGTGGGCGACGTGAGCGATCGCACCTGAACCAGCCGCCGCTGCCGAACGGCCTCATTGCTGCATAATCAGCGGCCACCTGCCGTGCCTGTTAATTTATTCAAAGCTTTTTTTTTTTTTGGAAAAGCAACCCTGGTGGGAGAGAGAGCTGCACTGTTTGACTGCTTGCGTTGTTCTGTACAGGAAGGCCCATCCCTTGCATCCAGTGGCCCACTGGATCAATCTTTGCTGCGAAGGTACAAAATATGCATGACTCTTGTCAGTGTGATTTTAATTTTAAAATGTGGGAATCTAGGAATGAAGGAATTATTAGTTGGTAGGAGTTCTACAGGAAATGCAGCAATATGAGTTTTTTTTTCCATTGTCTTGTGAAATATCACCATTATCAGTGAAGAGTTTGCATGAAATCAGCATTGATAGGCCCACCAGTAGAGATGACCGATGAGTTGTGTCTGCTGACAGGCTGCACATGCGTTGTATCTGAATTACCCTGAGAGTCCCATCACCTCCAGAGGCTCAGGTGTTCACAAATTAATTATGTTAGACAGGGGATGTCGCTACTAATTAATGGAAAAGCACATCAAATACAAATTTCAAAGGGAGCAAAAATGCAAATTGGCACAAGATTTTTTTCTTGATTGTTTGATGTACCTGCCTGCTACATCATCAATGGTAAATTCATCAATGAACAAGTACAGCAGGATCATAATGAATGACTCAGGATAGTAGAGGTTGCTCTATATTTGATCTTGTTGCTAAGGCCAGTGTAGACTGCACTCTAGTGCTGACTAATAGTTCCAAAACTCCCACGTCCCCCACCAACATACAAAAATAATTGCTAGGTTTCTGGTAACCATTTTTAGACAGAAGCATACTTGTTAAGCTTCCAGTCTTTTCTGAAAATAAGAATTAAAATCTGGAACAATCCTATTGACTGATGTTTTCCTTTCATTTTTATACAGAATGCAGATGATTTTTCAGTTTGGGTGGATTTGATTTTGATGTAGATGAATTTCACCCTAACAGTTCATATTTAAGACTGGTTCCAGGGCACTGCTGATGCAAAGGAAAGAGAAGCATCCGCCAAGTGAATAAATGAAATTGCCAGTGTCAGTTAACTATACATTCCCATTCCATCTACGCAATACAGCTCCTTCTTAAAATGTCATTATAATCAATCTAAAGCACTGAACACATAGCTTTTATTTCTCAATGTAAGTGTGAAGGGGGAGGGGCACAGATACCCAATTCAAGTTTAGACGTAATTATCCTTGACATGGTTCTAAGAAAAAAAATGGTTTATGTCTGTAGTTAATACCAGTTCATTTGAAAATATGCCACAAACTGTTCTCTTGAGTTTACTTGGTCTTAGGCAGTCGGGTATAAAAATTCAGTCTATGAAGTAACACAAGGCTGTAATTTTAGATCTTGGGGGTGAACTAACAGTGGTATCTGTGGAAGTCTTAACAGTACTGTCCAAGAGCATAATACAGCATTCTTTTGCACAAAATTGCACAAAAGTTTTCCTTCTGAATAATATTAAAATAAACTTCAATAGTCCATAAGTGTTCATAGTGTAAGCAGGTTTGATGAAGCAGGCCTAAATTTTATTTATGTCTTTAAACTCATGCCAGAAATAAATTATTGTCAGCCAACATATGAGCATGACCGATCTAGGTAAATGGCAATCAGACTGACAAGTTGACAGGCACTCTGGGCTGATAGTTGAATCCTTAACTGCTCCTCTTTCAAGAAATGCAAGTCTGATCCAGAAATGATTCAGTGTGATAGTCCAGGCATTATATCATCAGAAACTGTCACCCTATTTGTTAACATATAATTTAAGTCTCCATAATAAAAAAGTAATTGTGACCAGCCTACAAATTATACAAGAGGGTCCTTGTCTCATACTTCTTAAAAATCACATGCCAATCCATATTTATGCTCTAACCCTTTACTGCAGCGCAGTTAAAGAGTGACACAACAAAGGGGAAACTGTTTGTTTAAACATTATTTGTCGCTGTGCTCCCTATGGCTCATGATCAAAGATAATCCGGGGGAATTAATTACAGAACCAGAAGTCTTTAGGGATCACGTTGAACAGTAACACCAGGAATGCTTTGGTAAAGCCCTATGCAAAGGGCCAGGGTTCTGTGTGCGTGCTTTTCAAATGGCTCTGGGTTTGACTTTAGGATGGTTCTTGCCGCGTCACACATTCGTTGAGAATTACACACTGCGAAATGCCTCCACAGTTATGACTCACGTCCGTATGTGCTGACAAACATCCGCACAGTTACGACTGTTTGCTTTGTGCGGTGTGAAAATCTGTTTTTGGGGGGGATCATTTACAAAGTGAGTCATAAACGTAATTAATCTGTTTTGTGTGCCAGCTCATAACTTTTTAATTGATTGGTTGGCGTGCTTACTCACTGATTACTGTAGATCTCCTCATGTTCTTTTTTTTTCCACTGTTATTGAATACTTATGCTACACTTCAGCAGTGGAAACACTGGGAGCCAATAGGGCCTGAGGGAAGCTATTCATCATAGGATGGGAACAGTCACTACTTACCTGGCAGACGTATCCATCATCTATTGATGTTGCTGCGCTGATAGCTGGGCATCAGGGTGCCTCTTCGTTTCACAGAGTCAACCTCGGTTTGCTGTTTTCCTGCATGTCCTCGCTTTGAAACGGTGCAGAAAAAGCGGGTGTTGCCACGGACTGCGAGGGCGAGTTTCGACACAGCTCTAGCCAAGTGTGGCTTGGAGAACGCAGGTGTTTTTAATCTGTCCAGCGGTGTTCTGTTGTTCGGCACATTGGATACAAGAACGCTTCCATAAACAAACCAACTTGAAGCCAAACAAAGAACGCCGGTCAGAAAGAGAACCGGTGACTTGACTTTGTTTCTGGAAACATCTGGGTGGGGGTATGGGGGGTGGGGCGTGGGGGGGGGGTTACATCATACCACTCTGCTGCTGGCCCTGAAATCTGTTCCTCATATGACATATTAACCATCGTTTAGTTAATAACATGAGTGGTTTTAGCTCAACGGCAATATCACTGATCAGTGAGATGTGATTCAGCCAGCTAAACAAGAACAAGGTGTCTGTCTCACTGCCAGTGGCGGGTCAGAAAATCTCTTTCATTGTTCACCCCGACATCCTGCTGTCCATACAGCAATGCTGTCAGAGACGTGGTTTCCATTTGGATAAATAAACAAAGCAAATTTTCAAAGCTGCATGTCATTCTGTCTAATGGAGACCGGAAAATTAAGGACCAGTACCGAAGGAAACTTCAAATGCAGAGGTTAAATACAGATACTGCACATCCTATTGAGTAGCATTGTAAGGCCTGGTTCTTATGATGAACACCTCTGCCTCTCTCATTACTATGTGAATAAAAACATATGTAGCAGCGTCCATAGAGTATGACAAGCACTATGGTAATGATCTGGACAGCATTTCACAAAAGTCCTGTGGAATCAATGTCTTGTATTTCTAGAGCATGAGACAATTCTTTTGGTGTGTGAATGAGACATTGGTTCAAAGCCAGGCCTGAGTAGCACACTCCAATTGTATGACTATGAAATGGAAAGAATGGACTAGATATGCTCTGTGATCAGTGCACTTTCATCATTTACTTGCATCCATTCTCAAACCTCATACTTTCAGGCTAGCTGAAAATAGCTTATAATACTGGCGGGACTGACTGCATCTCTCTGTCTCTGTCTCTGCCTGTCTCTCTCTCTCTCTTTCTCTCTCTCTCTCTCTATCTATCTATCTATCTATCTATCTATCTATCTATCTATCTATCTATCTATCTATCTCTTTCCCTCTCTCTCTTTCTTACACTTAAATAAAGAAAGCAAACTATATTTGAGAAGAATAATTTGCCACATTTCTGCTCAGAACAGCTTCTTTTATGTATTTAAAAATCCTTGCCCTTGTTGTTAATACAAAAGTCGCCAGGTTATATTAACTGATGGGCATGTCTGTTTGTTTTAAATGGTCTGAAGAAGTTTTAAATGGTCTGAAGAAATGAGTTGAATCCACATATTGGCATTATTGGCCCATGCTAATGATATCACTTTCACGTGCACATGCTCTTCACACAGGTGCCTCCCAGGGGTGTCTCTAACACCACCCTGCAGATAGAGCCTGATTAACACACATCCATTTCTCACTGTAGTCTGCCCCCACTCTGTAATCCCAGACTGTGCCCCTCTGAAAAATACTACGTCCCATGAACCTCTTCATCTCACAGTAATGTGAAAACTCCCCTATGCACACCACCGAAACACACTAAGAATTTGTTCAGTCTGCATCGACCGCAAAAACAGCCATTCATGTTAATGTATGATTCCGCTTTGCAACTACTTGGTTTCTAAGTATTTTCTTGACTTTTTCTTTAAAAAAGCTTTTATAGACTGCTTTGGTTTACATATCAATCAGTGCTGAGCGCTTCGGGCCTCGTAAACTCTGCTGTTTACATGGAGCTTAAGTATTTTATCACAATGATATAGTGGTGCTGTAAATTTAAAACCGCCAGTAAATGAGATCCCCTTTTAGATGAAAACAGCAGTGAAAATGGTATACATCTTATGGATGTGTTTTCCATGGACAGAGATGCTAACAGATAACAGAGCCAGTTTTGTGCTGGGGCCCCCAGGCTGGTTTCAGTGGCAAGCAGTAATGGGTGGCTGAAGATGTTGAGATGCCGTCCCTACAGCTTAAAGCCAATCAGTGGCTTTGAGAGGAGCGCGCTCGGTCTGACGTGTGGACGTGCCAGGCAGGGGATGACAGCTCGTTTGAGGGATGAGGAGAGGCTGATATCCCTGAGGATTCCAGACTCGGGGAAAATGACGGGAACAAGGGAGAAGGTCACTGAGCATGCTCAGGGAAGAAAGGGAGAGGCAGTATCGGCTTTGTGCAGTTGTAAACCTTCTTGTTTTTGTGTTTTTTGTGTTGTTCCATGTTTAAATGTCTGTTGTTAAATGTCTAAATGTAAATCTCAATAAACCGCAGCTGTGTAATGCGACTTTATTATTTTAGTATATTGAAGCTGAACTAATATGGCACGCCCCTGAAAGAAGAAAACAACCACATATATAAACGGTTGACTGACTTTGGAAGCATGCACGAGTTACGACTTCCTCTAAATCAAGCACAACCGTTTTGGATTATTTTAGCACACAGAGCAGCAGGGATTATTTGGGCAATACCCCGTAGCAGTTGTGATAGATTGTCATGAAAAATGTGCATTTAGCATGTGGACTTAAAGCTGGGAAGATACTGCCTCCAGCCCTGTGTGTTTGAACGTTGGAGCATTGATCAGCAGGAAGCCCCTCTGTTCCCGGGGCCCCCTCATGCTTGAGGGCACTTCCCTCAAGCTGCCCCGCTCTCCCACAACTTTCATTCAGGCTGTTGACAGATCACCCCGGCTCCCTGACACAAATTGGTTTAATTGGGGAGAAGTCAAGTGGTCGCACCGGGTCAGCACCGCTCTGATGGCTCTTGAGGTCGATATTGTGGGTAAACAGGGGCTAGGACTACCCCAGAGGAGGTCAACTCGTTTCTGCCCCCCCACGCACACACATGCACGCAACAAGGCCGCGCGTACCCAGGGCCTGCTCACGCTGATGGATTCCTCAACCTATTCGGGGTGACACAGAGATACAGCTCATTTCCACCCTGGCATTAGCTCACCATGCACTCCTCCCTCCTGTTTCTGTGCGGCTAAGCGTTGACGTTTGGAGATCAGAGCAGTGTAAACAGCACATAATGGGGTTGCATGCTAGCAAATGCATACGAGGCCAGGCCTTATGGTGAGTGGCTCGCATTATGGGCCGTTCCCGGCCCTGCAGTGCACTGTGTGTTAGACTGCCATGGAGGACTCAGGGGTGGTTAGTCACACAACGCTGGTTTTGGAAAGGAAGGAGCTCAGTGGATTGGAGGGACGGAACTTCAAAGTGGGTGGTATTCCGTGCCGGACTGAATTCAGTATAAATTTCACTCAATCATGCCAAGTGGGATGGGATTTTTGCCTCTGTGCCATTTTGGCTTAAAAAAATATATTCTCTTGGCCTATACTGTGGGGGTCTATAAGGACAATATGGTGCTGAGACGTTCCATTGGCTCTCAAAGTAGGTCATCAGATGTCATGATGAGGCAGGTAACAGGTCCATCTAAAATAATCTTCACTGTGGTTCTGATTAAATCAAATCTGTGGGTGTGAAGGGAAGAGGAAATGCACTAACCAGGAGAAAATGTGTTTTTTCATCATCCTGTCTGACACTGCAACACTGACACAACTTTTTTGCTGATGTTGGCTTTTCTCTATCAGGTCACAGTCCACCAATTTGAATTGGATGACAGGAATGTTGAGGCTACTGCCATAAAGATTGTTTGATTTGGAAAATATAGTCATTTTCTCAAACTGGCAATTGTGTAAACCAAATACAACTAAATAGACTAAATACAAATTCAGCAAAGTAATATTTTGTGGGAAAGTGGGGCGCCTACAATACATTCATAAAATGCATTCAGAGAATATCTGAAATCCATTGTGTATAAAATGTGAATTATTAATCAGTAATCAACAAACACCCTTTAAATATGAAATAACTTGTGCAAGAAGAACATGTTATTTAGAGAGAACACTGTTCCTACAACCAGCAGGAGTTAATGTGGGAGTTAATAAGGATTAAACTCATTACCCTCCTATGTCTTCTGTATTTTTATAAACATATCCTTCCTCTTTGTCACAGAGATAAGGACAGAGTGTGTATGCTGGATTCTGAAAGTGGGAAAAAAGATACATATTTTGCTTAGGGAAGATAAATGAATGCATTTAGTACATCCAAGGATTTAATTACTGACTATAATCAACAATAGAAATATTGTGAGTTTGGGAGCTGGTTTGATTGATTGGAGTAAATCTTGGACAATGAGCCAGGGTGTGGAGTGGGGGAAGATAAAACTCACAGCGGGATTCTGCTGATTTGGTTGCAGTGCGTTAATTGATGAAATCCCTCTAAGACCAGACTACAGAGACAGAGGAACGCTTCACTGGTTTTTGGCCATAACTGATTGACTGCCCAGAGCGGGTTGAAAGTTAACTAGGTCACTCCAATGTTCTTTTCTGGCAAAATCATCATGGTAAAAACATTTTCATCTGTTCAGATGAATACATATTTTTCTCTGTTGCCACCTTTTAAAAGACATAACATGTCTGACAAGGCACATAGAAGTTTTTGTTTTTCTTTTTGTTCTACATCATGAACAGAAGTCTTTTGGAGTGACCGCACAAACACAGCAACTACCATAAAGCTACAATCATTAACTACATATTCTGAATGGGAAAAGTGCAGTCCATTTGGTTGAGGTTCCCATAATCCTTTGCTCCTGGTGTCTCTTTGATGGTCACAATATTTAGTTACATTGGAGGATAACATGCTCTATTAATCTTGTTTAAGAGTCCATACATGAGGTTTACTTGGTTTGTGGTGAGCTGATGTGAATTAAATTATTTGTAAATAAATAAATGCCATTTTCTGTGGACCCAAGCATTTAATCTGTCTGTGAAGAAAAGAGGGCTGCTTTAATATCAGGGGTTTTTTTCCCCACACAGATGAAAGAGAGGAACCGGAAAGCAGAATTTGTGCGCTCATCCAGGGAAATACGTCATATTTAGTGTACGGAGGAATGCACGCTAACCTTTTTCAAATGGTAAGCAGTTGATCATGTTACTGAGCCTAAGCTCGAGCTGTGCCCTCCAGCTCCTGTAATTGGTTTATATTTCCTGTCGTTTGAAAGCCTGGGCGAGTTTAACAGCTTGGCTTGTCGGGGTACAAGAGCACAGAAACCAATTATTGCCACTCAAAGCAATCACCTGAAGACCGGCGGACTATCTTATTACATCAGCTACATTCTTGGATATCAGGGGTCAATGTGATCAAAGCCATTCCCCCATCAACGATGAAAGAAAACAATATCTGCAGCATGAAATTTTAGCCAGTGTGTCTGTTTTGCACAACTAAATGGAACATTACTTGCACAGTCACTTACATCATGTCGGTTACAGTGCTTCAGCACCTGAAAAGAGGCACAGTGAAGATAAGCTTTGCCTTTCGTCTTTTTTTTTTTAATGAGATTAACAAAGAATCCATTACAGATAACATCATGGTAGTCTTGACCTCCTCCAGAAAAATACAAATTTTGCATTTTGTGTGCTGATCTCTGAGGATCTATAAAGGTGGGTATGTCACAATGTGTGCAATGGATTTTTAAAGAAGCCTTTGTCTTCTTCAGTACACACATCTCAGTAGGGCTGTGCAATTCATTAAATGATGGGGTGGTTAGCTCATACTAGAAGGGTAAGGATGTGCTTGATTTTGTTCAGTATGATCATCTTTGGTTGCCATTCAGAGAATACAGTAATTCTGAAGGCTGGCATGCTCTCAAAACCAGATATTCCCTCCAATTAACCAGTGGTTGAACTTGCCTTACTTGGTGCTTAAGGAAGTTGAGGTCTGAGATCAAGAGGTGGTATTTTTCTACTTGTTCCAAAAAGGGAAAGAAACAATTATGTCAATAAATACATTGACAGAATTGTGGACCAGTCTTCAAAAGTCCAAGACCATTTTAAACAGATTTGCCAGTTGGTTTGTCTAAATCTATAAAAGTACATGGATGCTCTACAGCAGTAACAAACCATACTTTACCAATAGTGCAGACTTGCTCACTCCCTAATATTCACAGATTTTTTTATGTTACAATGTAACATGTTTTAATGGTATGCTATCAACGCGAAAGTGTCTTTAAAGGTATGTGTTCAATTTTGACATATTTTCTCCTTGAAATCGCTAGCAAAGTGTTTGTTTATCTTTGGTGTTGTATTTGATATTTCCCTCTATGAATCAAACCTTCACTTAACATTGTTCAACATCAGCTTCATTGTTTATGTCAGCAATCTCTGTGCTGTATATTTGACAAGCAGATAAACAGTATCTCTGTACATGCAGGATGTGTGATACAGTTACTGATAAACCAACAGCCTAATAAAAAAGTTAAGAAAGTCTGACTGACTGCAGCTTTTGCAGGAATATTTTCCATTTATGACAGCCTCTTTGTCAAAAAGCATAAATATAGAAAGATTCATACTGTCCAAAACACCCTTATCTTAACAGGATTAAACATTAATTTCCTGTTATTCCCTGTGAGACTGGACTGCCAAATCCAACTCGTGCAAATTTTAATTGGAACTGTCAATTCTGGAATCCAAGCCTTTTCACTATGCATTTCACTTACGGTTTAGCACAAGAGGTATTTGAGTAAAAAAAGAAGGCAGTTGTTGTTTCCATGCTAGTGCAGCTGCATTCATAACAGCTTCTTTCTCATACCATTTGCTGAATCTTTAAATATATTGTTGGGTTGATTCTAATTGTTAGAACTAAAGGATTACACAGAGAAATGTTCACCACTGGGATCTTTTAACTTGTGATACTGATGTAAATTCTAGCATAAGCATGTAATCTTTAGTTGCACAGTTCTCACTCCTAAATGAGTGTGATCCCATTTCAAAGCCTTTCATTGCTGATGGAAAGATGTGGCAATGGAAGAGGAGAGAGAATTAATTGATTCTTTATAAACCCTGAATCACAGAATTGTAAAACAATGTACCAATGTAATAATTTGTATAATATAACAAAAATCTATAGTAATGTCATGTATACAGTGACAAGATACAAAGCGGTCAACATGAAATTTAAGGCAATGAAAACTCACTTACTTAAGACCCAAACTAAAGCAATTTTTGCATATAAAGGAATGCATTCCTCATTTATAATCCTAAGAAGACTTCATATGAATTTTGTACAATCCTATGGTTGCTGAATCTTCTGCATAGTTTTAGAAGAGAATATACACAAAATTAGCTATTAATTGATTTTGTTTTTCAAACAGATTGTTTTTAACTGATCTTCAAAGGACATGTGGGGAGTAATTTACAGTTTTTAAAGATGTGGCAAAATGTGTTTCACAGATCTGCCATAAATGGATTTGCAGTTGCACAAGAGTTCTGCAAAACTTTCGAAAACAGGGCTTCAAACGACCTTATTTCGTACGTTGTTAAAGTGAGTCATTAGTCTGACTGTGGAGTGATGAATTCAAGTCTGACAGTATTCAGATCCCTATCTCTTTGAGCAACAGCAGATTATTGTGAGGTGCGTCCAGTGGGACTCTCCTGTTGTAAATTACAACGGGCTCCAAAGAGGAGACGAGTGCTCTGGGAGAGTAATTCTACAAGGCTGTACTCTCTCCTGAGTTTGGCGAACGCTCACAGCAGTATATCTCTCACCTGATGGTTTTTTTCCAAGATGCTGACAATCAAGAGCTGAGGAAAGGGGAGGTTGCGACTCTGTGGGTCAGGGATCACAGCCCCTGGGACCAAGTGTAAAGGAGCCAGGCATGTAAAATAGAGGCCCAGAGTGAGCTAAGACCTTCTGGGAAGCACAGGGTGAACTTCCACTGTTCCTTTGCAACATGACCCTCCTATTTATTGTACAGTTGTGCATACTACAGATAATACATGACTTGTATGCTGGTAGTTTGTCACGCTGTAGCCCATAACAAGCCAACAGCTGCTGCTACAAAACAAAACTGACAAGCAGAACCCAAGTCCAAATCTGGGGTAGATTCTTTGACACAACCTGGTTCTGCATGCCATAGAAGGTCATATACTGGATTATTTGTAATATCTGACTTGATTCTTCAGTGCAAAGACAGGGTACACAGAGAGAGCAGTCTGTAGTAGCCACTGAAAAATGAATATTTCAATCATTAGGATTAAATGCCTTATTATCAGAGGTGGGGGTCATGTCCGTTTTAATTCGGTCAATTCAGGGAATTGAAATTGCCCATCATTTTCCATAGAGATTTTTAAATTAATGAATTGAATTTCAATTCATTTCCTGAACTGACTGTATCAAAATGGAATTGGCTCAGATTCTGCTTATTATGGTTTAGTTTGTGATAATGACAGCTGCATGTCTTCAGTATGTGTGTTGCATAGTTCTCCTTCGCAGCAAAAAAGATTTGATTCAATACTATATGTGCAGTATCTCCTCAAACAGCACTGTTATTTACCTAACTCTCAAACACCACAACAGGTGAGTGAGATAATTGGAGAGGCATTGTCGATCAATAACTCTGTTGCCAGTGAGAATATTAATGAGCTCCTAATCTGTGGCATCAACCTGTATGCTTGTGATGTTTGATGGCAGGTGTTTTATCTTAAGAAATGGATGTTAGTGATATCAAGAATGCACCCTTTTTTCAATTTAAATTCCAGCTTCCTCTGTCCAACCACTCTTTGACAAGCAATATTATTGCATTTACACAGTAACAACAATGACCCGGTGCTCATGTGACAACATGGGAAACTGCTTGCTGGGTGAGGCGGAGATCTAGGTCTCAGCAGGAGACGAAACACCCTGCACTGGGTTTTTAAAAAGCGATTCATCTCTGTCTTTGGCTTCACCCCATTGCGGAGTCAAATTGCAAACGTTCTGAACATCTCAAGTGTTTGGACAGCTCTGAGTGGCTTCTGCAAAAAATACAAGGATGTGTTTTAAAGGGTTAATTTATGCTTGGTTCTGGAACATCTCAGGTTCTGGTTATTCCAAATGCTTCTGTTAGATCAACTGCAAAAGAAAGTTAGACTAAATGAGAGCAGGAGGCAGTAATGATTTTTACTAGAGAAATCTATTCAGTCATTTACATTATGCTAAAAATGAGTCTAGTGCTGAAAATTACATATTTACAAACATATTATTACATTATCCATTTAAATGCAAATATGGCTTTATTCACAACAAAAATTGGAAAAAATCACATAATACATTTGCACATGAAAAAAATAGAATTACAAGCTCTTTAATATTTTGTCTTAACAGGTAGTTGAATATTTGTTTAAAGCCTCTACATGGATCAATTATGGTTGAGCATCAGCGCAGTGTTAATTTAAAAGTGGTTTCTCGTCTCTCCTGCTTTTTTGAACAATGCTGCTGCACATAAATGCTCCCTCATATTATTCATATTCTCACACTTCTCTCATGCTCTTTGAAAAACAATAGGTGTGAAAGCACAAGGAAAATAATAATTAGCCAGCATTTTATTGTGTGAAATCTATCTGTACTTGAAAATAGAAGTGGGTAAAAAACAGCACAGCTGAGCAATGCTCTTTGCAGGCCTGTTTGGCAGGCACTTCTGGTCTGTGAGGTAAGTGAAAATAGCTTTTCCTTTCATCGGATTCAAAGGTTAGCCAAGCGAGAGCAGGATGAGAACACTGCATGTAGTTTTTTCACTCACAGTCATTCCTTTTCAAAGCAAGCTGCAATACCTGCCTTTATTTTTCACCTTCAAAAGAAAAATACCATTTTGTAAAATGACAAGATAAGAGACTTATTCTAATTGTGTAAATATAGCTTCTACAACCTCCCTGCCATAGCCTGCCTTTTTAAAATAATTTCCATTTGCTTCAATTAGCTGGTTATCAAAAAAACGGAGAGGACATTTGAAAAAATTAAGTAAATATAGAACTCATTGGAAATTGGTCTAAAATTCTTTCTGGGTGCTTTTCAAATTCACAACAATGATGACAGGTAGGAAAGGTAATGTATGCATTTTGAGATAATTATTGTTAAAACATTTAATTTCATTGTTATGGTTAATGAGTTTATTTTTTACCATTGTCTAATATTCATCCTGGATTCCAACAATGGAAAACAGATTACCATGTCCATGCCAGGAGATCCCTTAGAACAATAACCGAGAGCTCCCCCTGATGTCTGAGGCCTCTCTTCCTCTCTCTCTGGCATACAGTGTAAACCACAGATTTCTCTGTCTTGTTTATACTCTTTCTTTACCTTCAGCACTTGTCTTTTGGGAGGTTTAGTGTGCATGAACTGTTCCCTGACTTTGCAGAGACATCCTCTTTCCTTTTCACATGCACACAGACTCAGACACACACACACACACACACACACACACACACACACACACACACACACACACTCCACACGCTCACACTCACACTCACACACATACACATACACACACAGAGTGGCATAGAGATTCATTAGGAGTGTGCCAGATGGTCCTCAGCTGGGAGTGAGGCCTGCCCTGTGTTTGTCAGACCTCCAGGACCCATAAAAACATGTAGAACAAACAATCTAATTACATGTGCAAAGCAAGAGAGCGATCAGGGTGTACACAGAGCAGTTGGACAAACACAGGGGAGACATAATGCAGAGGTTTCTCACCAGCATCATCATTCGTATTCATTCCGCGTTGCTCATTTTCAGCCAGGTGCACTTCTCCTGTGCAAACACAGGCACCCATTTCCAAAGCAAAGCTTTTGCTGTAGCATAAGACGTAACATGCCATGGTCAGTGAAACATTAGCTCTGTTCTACAACAGAAGCTTCATCTCCCCTTCTGCTATTTACTCATCAACTGACTAGTTTAATAGCATTTACAATGTGACAAGGTCTAGGATAACGATTTCTTTTTTGTTGACCACATTCACTGAGAGCAAAAATTCTAAAAGAATCCTTCACTTTAATCAAAATTAATGATGTCCATGTTGCATTGTGGTTGATATTAATCCTCTGATCTCTGATTGAATGCACACAGTTACATTCTTTTTAACAGAGAAGAGAGCCACATTTTGAAGTGAGAGTTGAATGTTACATTCATTGTGCTGCGTTATCAAGATTGGCTTTGTTGTGGGCAGTCGTTTTCCAGCTGTGGTGAGTTCTTAGATTCATAGAGAGGCTCTGTAACAGTGCCTCCCTGTGTTACTTTTGTGCTGAGGTGATGGGCACGTGTTGTGAAGGGGAAATGGGCCATAGCTCCAAAGTACATGCTTGCTTCTTTAGACACTCTTTTAAACACTCTTTATTGCTTCCTCCGATATGAAATGGTGCAAGTAACAAACTGCTTTTGTCTTTGTTTCTAAAGGCTCTTTGTTTTATACAGGCCTCCCAAATCAACAGTTTGTTAGTGGGTACATGTGTGTGTGTGTGTGTGTGTGTGTGTGTGTGGGTTCCTTTATTGGAAAGCAATAAAAGAGGAGATGATCAGTGTGAAATCAGCTGTGTCACTGTGTGAGCTACATTAGTGGTAGTTGGCCAAAGTGAGGAGAAGTTTACACTGTAAAAACGCCTGATGGGACAACCCAAAAATGGGCAGCAGTGAGATTTATCTTCCTGAAGCGAAGAGGAGGGTTGCTCAGTCTGGTCTGTGTTCAGAATGTGAGATCTGCATTTAGCATCGCGAGTTCCTCCATAACACACAGGCTTCTTTTCATGCACATACAGTTGCATGGAGACAGTGACTGTTGCTTAATAAAATAATTCCATCACCATGTAAACTCACTAGGGGTGGTGAAAAGGAGAAAAAGGACAACCATTCTCTCTCATCACTTGCTCATTTGCTGCCATGTGCAACCAATGCAATTATAATGTAATTCTCACCTGGGTTTCAACCACTCTTAGAAATAATACTGATTTTCACATGGGCAAAAGTATGAAAGTCAAATATGTTGGAAAAAAGACCATTTGCTTCACACATTTTTGGCAGTATAGCCAGGAAAAGCTTCTATAAGAAATTCACATGAGAAACAAACAAGTCTCACAGTGTGTAAGATGAACAATCAAATAAACATTAAAGATGAGTATCTAGTCTTCACTCACTAGCACTTCACCCGGAACCATATGTTTTTGTCTTAATTCAAAACACATTTATTTTAAAAGCTAAACATTTTTAAAGTTGATATAGCATGCTGTATGACATTGGACCATATAAACATGCACCCTTCTTATCAACCTTATGATGCTATTTGCATCTGTCTCTCTCTCTAGAATCCACTTTATATTGTGTGAAATGCATGGAGATTGTCTTCTTTTTTGACATGTTTGTGCCTGTTTTCTCCCCTCCACGATCTCAGAATGGCGAATTAAATATCCATAGAGGCAGGGAAGCTCAAATTAAAAACTCACACAGCCCTACAGACACAGAAGCTATTTTCTCTCCATCTGCCTGTGATACAACACCTTCAGCCTATTAACACCTCTGCAGGGTGTGTTAGTGTGCATGCGGGCGTGTGCGTGCACGTGTTTGTGAGTGAAAGAGAGCATGCCTTTATTAGTGTGAGGTGGAGCGTGTGTGTGTGTGTGTGTGTGTGTGTGTGTGTGTGTGAGTGTGTGTGTTTGGACTTGTTTGGGTCAATATGTGTATAAATGCATGTCTTTAAACATCATGTGATGATTTGGGAATGTTTCAGTGTCATCCTCTGAAATTTTTATGACTGTCATTCGACATCAAACATCGCACCTTGCTGTGAAATGAATACTAATTATCAGTGCTCACAAGCTTTTTCTCCATATTTACAGGAAATCACTGAGTATGTTGGGGCCCTATCACCACATATCATGGTCTTTTGGAGTCTGCATGACAGTGTATTGATTTAGACACTGTGGCATCACCAAGAGCACAACGAGAGAAAGCTGTTGTATTCTGAGGTAGGAGTCTTGGCGGGTTTAGGATCCTAACAGAACAGGCCGTAGTTTTATTCTCACCTTGACTGAGTGGACACTGTCAGATCCCATATGGCCACAGACAATGTGTGCAGGAGACAGAGGAAAGAGCAGACAGGAAAGAGAGAGAGAGAAAAAGGGAGGAGAAGGGGGAGGGAACGACATGTCCCAGACACCTCTGAAGCGGAGATGTGTTTCTCATCACTCACAGTGGACCATTGTTGATGTTCCATTTCTTGCATTTACTTCAGCCAATCTATGCAGACTCACACAATCTTTCAGACAAATGGGACAATGATAGCGCTCTGTTTAGTCCGGTGCATCTCTCCTCAAAGGAAGCGAAGGAGAAAATGAAAATTCGGCACACAGTAAATAACAGAAAAGGGAAACGAGAAGCACAGGCGGTGTCTGTTCTGCACCCGGCCACCATCGGAGGGCAGGCTGATTTACACAGTGAAATGGCAGGCCTGAACAACTGTGAGGTAAAGGATGTAAACAGCTCCGACCACACTGTCTGGGCCAGCCACACACTGAGGTTCAGCGGTGGTGGTGGCAGTGCTGCTCTGTCTTCACAAAAATCCCAATGTCCATATCAGTGGCCTGCATGGTGGTCTGAAAAAAAAAAAAAAAAAACTACTAAAACACAGCCTGATATGGTATTGAACAGAAACGTGATTTTTTCTGTTCCATTCACATGCAAAAAAGAAAGAATTAAATATGCAGTAATGTGCACATGCACTGTTTTGGTGTTTTGCAAAGCCTGATCCCAGTACATACTCTCCTCCCTTTTAACATTTTACATACCCATTTAAAACAGGGTTTTCATATACATACATGAATAACGCATGTGCAAGCAGGAAATTCTGGTGATGAACCAACAACTGCCTGTTTCATTGTGCCACTGATAGATCCGACACCCTATAATTCTTGATGTCTTTGTTTATTTATCACGCCGCATGAAATACCGCGTTATCTTTTCCCTGCTGCAGTTGCACGCTGGTGTTGGTAATGGGATCAAGAGTACCAGTTGGGTGTTTTCACAGAACCGGGACTCAGATGGCATATTTCACCAGCCCCAGGCACCCAGGCTGTTTCTAAAAGAGGAGGACTATAGGGGATTTAGTGGTGAAGGCCAACATCACGCTCTTGCTGATTTTCTTATTGCTTGGTGCCCTCCTCACAGTTTGCTTGCTATGGCCAGAGGCAGATAAATACACAAAAAACTTGCTGTAGGGAAGAGTAGGCCTGTCTGTTCAACGTATCTTGTTGTGAAGTGTTTTGGAGGGGAGATCCAGAGACAGAAGGAACACAGAGCAGTTGGTTTCTCTGAAATGAGTGTGCCAAGGTGGGTCTCCATGCTGTCACACTTGGGTAGGGGAGGAGGGGGGATTGGCCTCTACCTGCACAAGAAGGAGAGCTTCCAACACAGTGCAACTGCAGAACAGCAGACTCCTCTCTTCTTGCACAGCCAGCTGAGGTTTACGGCTAATTGAACAAAACACAATGATGTATTTTTCCACTACTTATTGCTTGCAAAAGTATTTGCCGGAGAATGATTTCCCACCTTAGCATCTCTCTCCTTCATACTTCATCCTGTGGGCAAGAGTTCATTTTGGGTCCAGTCTGGGGAGAGGTGTAATTGCAATCTTAACCAGCTACAGGAACACATTTCTACTTCCAATTTTGGGAAGTAATTTTTCTCAGAGACAGACATTGGGGGTCAGTTTTTGGTGCAAACCAAATTAAGTGCTTGGTCTACATGTGTTGACCTTGAACTCCTCTGTCCCAGACACACTCGCTGACTGAGCAACGTCAATGGCACTCACAACTACACCTTTAATATGATTGTAGGGCACGGGATGAACTCAGGGCGGGCCAAAGTTAAGTTAATCCATCATAAATTTAATGGACAAGTTTATTGTGCCTTTGGAGTTTATTTAGCCACTATCACTCAGTATTCCATATGTCCTGTCATTAAGGAGAAACACAACGCGGGGATGTCACTGTGGCAAAATAGATGTGGTCGTTATCAAAATACACCTGCTGTCTGTCCTGAAGCATTAGTCCCTGCCCCCAGCGGCGCTAAAGCATGGCAGACAGGACCCGGCGAGCCTGGGTCAGAACCAAAGGTGATGGGGACATGGAATGGGTGCGCTCTCTGTCTGGCGGTCCCATTTATCACTCCTATGATGTCTGCAGGTGACCTCAGTGTTCAGGAGGCAAACCCTCCCTGCAGTGTGATTATCTTTGTTTAGGAGCTGCTCAGGATCCCCACATTCAGACAAACCCAAGTCTTTGTCTATATGTTAACATAAGAGAGCCACTTTTGAGCATTTGTCAGTGATAAGTGTCAAATAAACTCCTCCGTTAACAAGGATAATATTAAGCATGGCCCACCAATGCCTCTATTGCTACTTGTATATAAGAAGTCAATAGTTCAATACAATGGAATATTACTGTAAGTAATTATAAGGCAGACTCTTTGATGTTTGATGACTAAAAAGTCTGTGACACTGAGAAGGGATTATGTGATAATAAATATTTTATGTGCGATATTTGTGTGAGATTAAGTAGCCAAGTTTCAAGCTGTGTATTCCATGGCACGCAGTTTTAGGTATGCATTTATATCATCAGGTACAGTAACAATGGTCCTTTTGATCCATTTTTCATACTTATCTCCAGCTTTTGCCAGGCATCAGACTGTGGCTCTGCCACATGGAATAGATGTTAAATCAAATGTCAAGGGGGTGACAAAGCCACTTTCCCATGATTCATTCTTGCATGTATTCATTGGATTTCATGCGCCATCAAGTCCCATTGCTTTAAAGTGGATTGACACTGACTGAGCAATCAGCTCAGTGATGAATGCCATTGGCCGGAGATACCCACATAAACCTGAGATATCTGTGTGATGTTTCAGCCAAGGGGAGGAAGTGGGAAGAAGTAAATGAAGTAATGGCATGCAACAGGGACATGCAGTCATAATATTGTGAGTCGGCACCCTAAAGACTAGGATGGCCTAAGCACTACTGTGAATATGGAATTGATAATAAATGTCTGCCTGTACGTTGCAGCTTTTATTGACCTCACACTGTTGGTAATTATATGCACATTTTACTCTCCCAGTTATTTGCATGTTACAGTTAATTTCCTGACTAATTCACTTACAACAATACAATAGCTTTTGCATAAGTGCCTTAAAACAATTAACCAACAGCAGTCACTTGATTGACAGGCAGTGACCAACCAATCGAAACTCTATAAATTTGAAGATACAGCATCATTGTTGACACAAAAAAAACTTCAAATACATTCAACTAATGTGACCCTTGAGTACATCTGTCTGAATTAAGCTCCTTTGATTGCAACTGTATATTAGGTAATACTGATAAATAGAGGTGAGTTAACTACTAAGATCTTATATAGACAATACTATTTGCCAGTGACACAAACCCCTTCCATTATTAAAAAAAATATTTTTAAATATTAAATACCCTTCCAATATTAAAAAAATATATTTTTTTAAAAAACTATGAGGCTGGTGTATGAATTTGGAAAAAGAATTTCACATTGTCTGTTCTGTGTTACTGAAACCACAGCCAGGCTTTCTTTTGCTCAGATGGGAGAGAGATTATTTTTGTCTTCGGTCAGCAGCTTCTTAAAAAAAGAGAAGGAGCACTTTGTCGACGTGCAGGTCCCTTCTGCTCCTGGGGGTAAAGGGAGATTGATGTCGGTAGCAATGATGAATCTCCCTGTATCTGTGAGATTGTGGTGTCCTTGGACTCCAAGGTCTGCCATATGTTGCAAAGGACAAAGGATCAGGAGAATGGTGAGTATCTTAATTTGAGTTATTTTCTTGGTGCAATAGGGTCACTGAAGCCTGCGTGTCCTTTGTCTGGGACAGGGATGTTGTAGAACAACCACAGATGAGTCAATGGGTGGTTAAGTAGAACTATTGTACTGGTAAATTTATAGACAGTTTTAAGACAATTTTCAATGTCTCCAAGCAAGAAATGGTCCAGTTTTTCTTGAATGTATCACTCATTTGACAATCTGCATCTGAGATTTTTTGTGTACTCTGTCTGAAAGAGAAGCACAAACTTGCATGGTGGCAACCAATCATTTTAACTGTTTGAAGTTACAGGAAATACCTTGGGAGCAGGTTTTGTCCCCCTGGTTTCATCTCGGTGTAAATCAAAGGGGAAAATCAAATGATGAAACATTATTTTTGTCCAGCTGTCATGGTCCGAACCATGTTTCGTGTGACCAGATGACATGCAGCTGCGTGGGTTAGGGAAGAGGTACCGCTGTTTGCATTTCATTCATTGCTGCCCACATAAGGCTTTGAAGCAGGACACGTTCCTGCAGATTCAGCATTGATTGATTCGACTGTAACAAATCTGCGCTAATGCACGCCTCTCCTGTGCTGCGCATTCATCCGCCGACACTCAGCCTGCCAAAGTGGCAGGAACGTCCTAGTCAAAACACCAGTCGCGAATCACACTCAACAATTCTCCGACAATCAGGGGATAAAAGCAAACAAGGACGTGGAGTGTGACAAGTCCACTCGGCGCAATTGCAGAGGCCTCAGCTGTTTAGAGTCCTGGTTGAAATAAGAACCCCTCTATCCCTTCTAGTTTTCCATCCGGGCTCTCAGCCCAAGAGACATCATGTACTGATAGAAATCAGGAAACCTCAGGTTCAATCCCCTTCGCTTTTACTGTGTATATCCAATGTAATTCAATTACCTTTCTTCTCCTCTGTTGCGTAATGAATAATAGCAGCTTCAACAAGTTAATGGACTGGGGCCAGTAAACACAGTGTTTAAGGAACTCGCGAGCTGCTGCAGCTTTGAAGGATGATAGATTGTCTGAATTAAAGAAAAGGATTTCTGTTTTCTTTTTTTTTTCTACATTGCACCTCAAGACTCTTCTCTTTGCTGCAATGAGA
Organism: Megalops atlanticus; assembly: GCA_019176425.1. Lineage (NCBI taxonomy): Eukaryota > Metazoa > Chordata > Actinopteri > Elopiformes > Megalopidae > Megalops > Megalops atlanticus. Next base: position 16,370,153 of record CM032886.1, read on the forward strand.
AAATTGTACTAGAGTTACGCGAGCTACCAACTTTGTCCTCACAGGATCAAAGAAATGTGCACTGCGCTCAAAGATAAGTTCAGTTTTTGTGGAAAACATGCTTGGACTGTTGCTGCAGCCAGTAATATGTGGAAATATGTGCACATATACAGCTCATAGCTGAGTGGGTGAAAATGACTCTGACACATGGACAGTATATATATTATACTCAGACATATATATATATACCTCAGACATATATATATATATATATATATATATATATATATATATATATATATATATATATATATATATATATATATATATATATATATATAGGAGGTCTGAGGAGGTGAATTTACATTTGTTTGCTTGCATTTATGGTGGTGGGTTTGTAGCCTTCCCCATCAGCATGAGCTTGTCTTTTTTCACTTCTGTTAGACCTTTCAATCTCTGTCTAGCTAGTTTTGATTTATTTATTGTATCAAATATATTGATTGGTTGATGATATAATTTTATAAATTATATTAATTAATTATTGATCAGTGTGCTGTGGGAATAGCTGTTTTGAGAGGCATTGAGAGTGAATACTTAAATACTTTTCCTCTCCTTTCAACACACACAGACACACCCTATATATGTGTGTGTGTGTGTGTGTGTGTGTGTGTGTGTGCGCGTGCATGTGTGTATGTGGAAAAGTGGCTGATGAAAAAGAGCCTACTCTTCAAGTGCCCTGGTCTAATACAAGCCTTGTGGGAAAAACAGCAGAGATCCAACATAGAAATGTCATCAAGCGCTCTACACACTGTGTTATTGATGGAAAGAGGAAAAATAATTGTTATATCTGTTCTCATTTCTCCTCTCAAGAAACACCCAGAGTCTAATGTTAATTACACTATTCAAAACTATATTAATGGGGGCAGATAAGGAGAAATGATTTGTCATTCTTCCAAAAAGGAATGTTAGTGAAAAATTAAAATGGCCATGTCGTTTGCATATTTCAACAAAGGGAATACAGCTTCCAATCTATATGCAAAGAGGAATGATGAAACCTTATTTTTGCCTTTTTGGGAAATGGAGCTGACTCCACACTGGCAGGTCTCAGTTGAAAGAGGGGTGCCAAACCTAAGGAGGAGCAGAGGGATTGAAAGTGGCTGAAGAAAGACAAGGGTCTCCCCTAATTAAAGCGTACTCAGAGACTCCTCCCTGCATCCTCTCGCCAACAACCGAGAGTCCCCAAGGCCTGAGCTGTGGGTCTGCAAAGGTAGCAGACATAAAACTGACAAGTGAACTAATTATCTCCAGAATTACAACATCGTAATGGTGCCTAATTCAGCTCGTAACACAGCCACGCTCATTAGCCATGGTGAGATGTCATTAGAGGCAGCTGCATGCGTATTTTTTTTTTCGGCCTTCTAGCAGAACACAAAGAAATGCTTCTCTTCCTGGCAGATGACATAATAGAATCGATGATGTCAGCGGAGTTTTTGCAACCTGATAATGTAAATAAAGCCATGCTCAGTTGTTGAGAAAGATTGCACACAGGGTATTTTTTTTTTAAATGAAATCATTTTGCCTTCTTTAAACTGACATACTAAGAAATTCAGTAAATATAATTCAGCTGGGTTTTGTCTTGCTGTACCACAATTTTTGGACCATGATATGAACCCATATACAAATGTTCCCTCTTTTTGTGCTTTTACGGGATGGCCAGGGCAGAGTGTAGTCCCCTTTCTTGGATCTCTGGTTGGTGTGAGGAGACCACAGGAGTGTTGGACACATCTTTCTTGACTCTGTTGCCTGCTTTCTACCCAATGTCACTTTGAGCTGGCCTCTTCACCTTGATGTTATTTCCATCTGATTCAGATTCAGCATAGGAGATCTGGAAAAAGAAGAGTCCGCTTGGCTGTGGTTGTGATGTGACACTGTTGGGCTGCTTTGTGTCAAGGAGACGTGATAACGACAGAAGAACAGAGCAGCCCTATCACTCTCTCTCCCTCTCTTTCTCTGTCTCTTTCCTTTCACTCCCTTGAGCCTATTTAATCCTGACTCTCTCTTCCTGTTCTTCTCTGACATCCCATAAAATGCAGACCCAAAGCCAAACTCAGGCTCGATAAGGCAAGCTCTTTAATCGGCTGGGTGAAATGGAACCCTGGTAATCTCACCTTTTTTCTGCAAAGATTGTAGGATTCGGATAAAAAAGAAACAAACCCCATGAAATGAGCATGTGGTTAGCTGTTTAACACCCTTCATTGTAAACCTTTAAGTTTTATATCAATAAGTCAATCTCTGATACATGTGTCTCTGTGTGTTTGGAAATAAATAACACCTGATAAGGACACAGTAAATGCTGTTATGCATAAAAAACACCAAACATCAATCTCGCCTTATTATTATCTGGATGTAGGATTACTACAGATATGAAGGGATTTCATTTCTTTTTTATATTAATGACAATATAAATGCAACTCTGAATCAAGATAAGAAGTTCTATCTTTTGGAAGCCAATGTGCATGTGCAATCATCAAATTATTCACAATAGTCATTATTCATTAATAAGTATTATGTTAATATATATAGGCCACTCTTTTCAAAAAATTAGCACCCACTTTCCTTTTCAGAGGGAATCACACCAGATTTTTCCAGTCTGCATAACAATGGCGTTGACAATTTTTCTAAAGTTTGTCTGAAAAAGCTTTAACTTAGCATCACATTGTCAGTTTTGGGCATGGCTTTCTAGATCAGTTTAGCCATGTCATTCTGTGCTTTGAGGTTCCCCTATGCAGTACTATGAAATTAAGGAGGGAGAAGGAATTAAAATATTAGCTCTGCTGATGCAGCATGAGCAAAAATAATGGTACAGCAGGGAACCATTGTTTAATAAGTGTGCAGTTATGGCCAGATTCACGAAAACAATAGCCATTTTATGAAACAAGGTAATTTATCATTGCAATGCAAAGACATTGTATTTAGGGAAAAACGTGGCCCCATTTCATGTTTGAGGTACGTGTTCCATATAACATAATATTTAGCAAAAAATCAGCCAATGCAGGTTACATGAAGGGACCTCAAACATAATCCAGGGCAAAGCATTGCAGCTATTAAAAATGATGTAAGCTACAAACATGGAGTAAAACTACATTAAAATTTCATGACACTTTTTACAGCGTGTTCGAACAGGAACATTTATATAGTACCTAGAATAAAATGCGTGCTAGATTCCTCTAAAATATACTGTGACTGCAATGTTTTACAATGTAATGTATCAGAGAAGTAAAACCAAAGTAAAAAAAAAGTCAGCTAATAATCTAATTTGTGCTACTGTGTTGTTATATGACCAATTCCAAGCAAACATAACATTTTGTCAATACAACAAAACGGAATATCTTCTGCTCACATCTACACTGTTGGGTATATCCATCAAAATGTGCATGTATAGTATTTCTTGCATGCACAATCATTGTGTCGTGACTGTGGCATATTTATTTATGACTGTTAATGATATCAGTCACAGACAATTCAAATATCCCTCACTGCAATTCAGTTAGGCACCTCTAACAATACAATGCACAATTTGTGTTGAAACCAGGTGAAAGAAAATGGCCAGACCAGAGATCCTCCCATCTATTCATTGGAACAGAATAAAATGAGACAAAAAGAGATATTATATACAGACTCAAATGGAAGAAATCAGTGTAAGTTATCCAAACTAAAAGTAGTAACTGTTGGAACATATATAATAAATGTGTCATTGACTACTTTACACAGTTTTCTTTTTCCATGCACCAGTTATTACTAAATAAATATTATTGAGTATTTAAGCCCATCAGGGTTTTGCTTTGGTCAAGTGGGGTCAGACCAAGCTACTTCTCTTGCTGTTCCAAGGAAGGGGGTGGAGGGGTTCACTTTCATGTATGCAGAGGTCAGACTGAGGTCACTCCCTCTTTCTCGACATTTCCTCCCTTTCCTCCCAGAAGTGGGACATCCAAAGGGCAGTTCAAGCCCTGAAAGTGACCCAGTTCTTAAAGCTACAAACCTGACAGTAACTACTTTTCATAGGGCTGTCACCTGGGGCTGGGCTCACACCAGAGTCACAGGCTGACCTTGAACATTTCACCCTAGCAACAGGGAACGTGTTTGCAAGAATGTGCTTGCATGAAATGTGGTCATAGATTCATTACAGGTTTACCAAATATAATAATAATAAGTTTATCAATGCCTGTAACCTATTGTTGCACCCACTACTGTCATACTTTACACCCTGACAAACTAGGAACAAAAAACATGCCTTACAAGAAAAAACATACATAGATATTATACACTTTGGATTTGTTTTGTGCTTAAAGATCACAAAAAAGGCTATACTTTAACCTCAGTAGAGTAAAGATCAATATGCAATTATGCATATGGAGGGCACTGTGTTATATTGCTTCAGAAATAGCACTTGAAATAACTTTACTTCTGAAACAACAGAAAATGAAAATGATCACAGTCACAAAAGAAAATGTAATGATAAAATGTGGTTTTGGGAGAGGGAATATGCACTCCAATGTCATTTTGCCATCTCCTGCCGTTGTATTTGTGTCCTCCATTTCACTGTTCCACAAGATTGCGTTCTAAATTATGGTTTTCATGAATCGGCCTCTCTTCAGAAGCTTATAAACCGTGTGGGCATCTGCGTTTCCGCAAGATGTGCTTCTGGGATCTATTAATAAAAATGAAAGCTCAACAAGCTTGATTAAAACAGATCGCAGTAGTCTCTCATTAGTTTACTTTGTAATGTTGGTTGGCTTCACACATGAATATGTTTAATTTTCCATTCTCTGGGAAAGAGTGTTTCACAATGCTGGGAAAGGACTGACTCAGATCACCAATCGGCAGCTGGAATCCAAGTACTTTCTTCCTACATCTCTGTCAATTGCTTTACCAGCGGCTACTGCAAACCTTGCCGAGTCCTACTGACTTTTTTGTAGAGCGATTCAGAAATGGCAAATGATATTAATACAGTATGAGGCTAAAGTGAAAAGGGGGTTGGAAAACAGTTAAATGGCAGGGATGAAAGCAGAATTTATTCAATTCTTCTACATTTCAATAGAGCGAGACGGCCAGCTATTTACCTTTCACAGCAGCAGGAGAAGGAAGGCAAACTCCTTTGAAGGAATAATGAATTGATTTGGTGTGAGCTCAAGGCCATTTCAGTGCAAATAAGGTCTGCATATCATTTTTTATTCTTCCCAAAGACCATTAATCTCATCTCAGACCCTCCTGATAAAACCAGTGCCAAGCTGGAGCACCAAAGAGGCAGAGAAGATAGGTGATGGATCAGCCCAACACAACAACTGATTATCACGCTCTAATGCATATGAACATGCACATGTCAAGGAGGCCTATTATTTCTATTAAACTCAATCTTAGAGAAAAAAAAGACGTTACAGTCATTGCATGTATTGTATATAGCATATAAAAAAGGAAAGAGTCTTCTTGTGGGGATGATTCTTAAAGTGTATTATTTACTTTGTGTATGTATAATTTTCTGAGGGATCACAAATACAAGAAAGTATGTTTCTTCTATATATTTAATTACATTATCATGTGCCACCTGGACCAATATTTTGACTTTGCTCATTGTCAAATTGAAATGTATGTTAAAACTGGCAAGATGTATCTTTTTCAGTAACTATAGTTTCTTCCGTAAAAAGTATGAAACTGTAGGCACTATTGTCTTGTACTGACTTCTCAGTACTGACTCCTGTATCAACCATGCCATTACAGCGCCCTCTACCGTCATGCTTTGCTATATTTTATGATTCAGACTTGGAGACTGCTGTGATAACTGCACGAATATGCTCAAAAGAAAGAAAGTCAAACACACGTTGACTTTGATAATTATGAGCACAGAGAGATGGGGAGCAGAAATGTTTCGTCATTCTCAGGTCGCTTTGAAGCCATTGTTTCCTAATTAGTGTGGTCTAATCAGCTTGATTAAGTGAATGCATCCAGAACAGATGCTTCAGGATTGACTGGGTTGGAAATATTCTGGCATACAGAATACCTTTTTCAAGTTTGTCACAGGGTATTCCTGGTCAAATTCAATCTGCGCAAGCCAGATGCATGACATTGGCTCCATCAGGACTTTTCCATTTGAATTACAACAGCAGAAATATTTAAGTAAAACTATAAAGAACTTTACAGTTATTTACATGTGTCCATTTTAGCATCAATATATTTTTTTATTTCATAGATAATACCTAATACATTAAGGAATAGTTACGCTGGTATAGTCTTGCACAGTACTGTCTAGCTTTCGCTATAGTATGTGTAGCAGCATAACTATTCCTTATTGTATTGACCTTGCACTTTTTGGAAAGAAAAACCATTGATGAGAGATTACTTTGATTTTTGGGGGACATAGATACTACAGAGAACAACAATAAATTGCACAACTCCATTTTTTTTGAACTGCTGAAATTCTAAGGAATTCTACCATATGTCAACGGGGCTTAGAAACTGGTGTGAAAAAATACTAAAATAAAGTTGCTCAACACAAAGTGTGAGGCAAATTCTAAGTGGCAGTTTTTTGGATTTCTGGGTCCAGCTCTGGCTGCAGTGCACCCTCTCCACCATGTGCCTCTTTGCCTGCATCTCTTGTCACTGTCAGTGCTTGTGTGCCTCCTCTTTCTCCCCCCACCCCCTGAGGGGCTCGACCTCCTAGCCCTCGAGCCACTCATGCACAGACTGCAGTGACATCAGCTGTGGCGTCTGCGCAGTCAGGATGACAGGGCCGGCCTCTGCCCCCCGCCCAGTGAGAGGATGTGCCTCTCTCACTGAGCGAAGAGATGCTGGTACATTAGTGTCTGTCAGAGACACTAACCTTTGGGGTGTGATGGTCTCGGCATTCCACAGCCTGAGACAAATGTTTACCTCCCTCCACTAATTTTGCAAGGTGATGGGTCCGCTAACACAAACAGCAGTGCTAAAACCTGTGCAGGGAATTTCCCAAGCAATGTTTACAGGAGAGCTAATGACAAACCTCACCGAAGGCCTTGAGCTCACAGCAGGGTGTCAGGAACTTGCCATTTGGAAACTTATCTTGATGGGACGAGGCCAAACTGCCCTCACGTTCCGTGTGTCTGCTGGGGGGCTGGGGCTAACCGGCATAGGTAGTGTGCCGTTCTGACAGGGAGTCTGGGGCGAATGTCGGCTTGATGCCGAAGCCCTGCTGCTCACGCTGTGAGCTCGCTGTTTGAAGGTCAGTGAATTCCCTGTCTCTGACCAGATATGTCTATTCTCAGACCTGAAGCACACACAAGAATAGGACTGTGGGAAATATATTTATAGTATTTGAATAAAACCCTTGAATGATTCATAATGATGAAGTGCTCTGCGGTGAATTGTATAGCATACCCATCTGTGGGAATGGTGTTGAAGATGATTAAAGGGAAATGCTACTTTTATCTATAACATGTCTACGCTGTTTGTGGTGCTTTTCTTGGATACATGATTAATTGACCTTTTTAAGTCAAGCCTTTTGGCAGTCAATATTATTATTATTATTATTATTATTATTATTATTAGTAGTAGTAGTAGTAGTAGTAGTAGTAGTAGTAGTAGTAGTAGTAGTAGTGTTAACAACAATAATAATAATAATGAGACAGCCTATACAAATTACCTTTACAGATTGGCTTTGTGCCGTGGGGGATAGGGGTGGGTAGATCGATCAGAGACCCCTCGTCTCACTGTCCTCAGGTACCCAACAATTTTTCAGGCGCCTGTGAGTTGCTTGGATAACATCAGCAGAGTAGCAGCTATCGTCCAATGAGCACCGACTCCACTGCAGTGTGGTGTGTGACCCGCAGTACGAACAATAGCTGTTGGCTGCTTGCGAGTGTATTGGAGGATTGCATTCCTCTTGCTTCAGTGCTCTTGCGCGAATACAGAGACTGCTGTGGTAAGATACAATTGGTAGTTCCAAAATAGGGTTGAATTTACATGACAGATTTTTTTCACAGGAGTCCCAGTCTTTAGAGGGTTATTGAGACCATACAGTGCCTACATGGGCACTGAAGAAAATAAGGTTTGATGGCTCAAATGATTGAACAAAAAAAGCTCTCTCATAATGCAATCACTTAATAAAAGCGACATAGATGTGGAAATTACTAAGTTAAGCAAATGACATGCCAACAAGAGGAGGAAGCACACACCACATCACAGCAGTATGAGACAGCCAAAGTTGATTGAAAAGACAGCATGCACCACACACTCATGTATATGCACCATGGACATGCAAACACATGCATGATCACATGTTCACACATTCACACACCGTGCAAACACATGCATACATACACACACATGCACATAAACAAAATAAATGAACCAAAGGTTTTGGGAGTGACCTTGACCTTGTATAATAGCCTCTTGTATCATATGATAGTACGTTAATATGTCTGTGAAAATGCTACTTTCTTTCCAGTCACCGCGCTCTCCTGTATGAGCAGAGGCCATCACCAGGCCCTACCTATCTGAGGCGCACAGACCAGCTTTGCCGCAGATGTGACCAACTGACCCTGCTGCAATTTCCATTCCTCTGCGGTGGTCAGGAGGTGTTTTCGGTCGAGGGGAGCAGGTGGCTGGAGGGGGAGGCGAAAATGAGCTGCTGAACTGGGAGCAGTGTGGGCCCCCTCAATTAACATGACATCATCGTGACATCACCACCGCTCTCAGTGTTTCCTGATTCAGAGCTGGGTTGCTCTGTGGGCGATTTCTCTTTCTCGCTTCTTGCTTGTTAGATAGAGAGACAGCAAAACTCTTGGAGAAGGCAAAGGACCCTTAAATGTAGATATGGGGATAGGGTTTTTGGGTGGTAGGGAGGCCAAAACTCTCACTCTAAAGTACATGTACACTCTTTGACTATGACTGCTTGAAAGAATAACAACCAAAGAGCTCAAAATAACATGGTACACCATGTGTACAGTATACCTGACAAAAATACTTTTGTTATCTTTTTGAATAACTGCAGGAAACCTATGATTATGATGTTCTTTTCTTTTGCTGAGAGTGATCACTAATGTTTCATTCAGATTGTCTTTATACCAGATTTACTATTTTCAGCCCTTAGGACTGTTCTCTGAAAGAATATCATTAACTTACCTTATTATGACCATTTAATATCTACATCAAAAAAAAAAAACTTGACATATTGAAAAATAAATCACATGGTATATGCTCATTTATACCAAGAACACATACATTAAACCAATCTTAGAAAGGCCTGTTTTTCCTGATACAAAAATTCCTCTGTGCTTTTTCATAACATTATACAGGCATGATGGGAAAATATGGAGAACATTGAGATTAAAGCAAAATTCAGAAGTAACTAATAAGTGCAAAACTGAACACTTAATGGAAAAAACAGCTGATGGGCCAGATCAGATTTTTCAAGAAGGGTGCCAGCAATTTTTATATGACAATGGGTATAAGAGTTCATGCTGGCAAAAAAGAGAATCAAGCACACACATGCACATGCTCTAGTATTTTTTCTTATGTTATTTTTTTAACATTTTTTCTGGCATGTGTGCATACATGTGTGTGTGAACCTCTCTTCCTAAATGATTTCATGTGCGTAATATATGGATAGGAAATGGTAATCCCACTTAATGTGCGAGGAACTGAAAGCTTAACTCTGGAATAATGCTTATAATTTATTGTGTTTTCTTTGTGCTATCCAAGTGCACTTTATTTTCTCTTTACCGGTGGGAGTGTGGGCTCGTGTGAACGAGGAGGTGATTTAAGTAGCTGTCCGACTGCGCGCTGCGTCGAAGAATCGGGCTCTTAGCGAGACCACTGGTGACTTCGCCCGAAGCGGTCATTACTGCATCTCCCCGTTTCATTAGCGGGGATATATTCGGCCGCTGCGCTTGCCGTAAACTGCTGGCAAATAAATTCTTCGCCTCCTCATAACACTGAGGACGTCACTCAGCAATTTTTCCAGGGCCGGACTACAACGCAAGAGAATGCCGACAAATACAAAGAGCTACCTTGTCTTGAATTAATCGGGGTACACTGTGGCTAACTGAGCAATTGAAGGGCCATGCGAGAAAGACTCTCAAGCAGCACAACTGGTATGTTCCCAAGGTCAGAACAATGATTGAGAGGGTGACTTGAGACCAGAGTCTGAAACCATGGAAATAAGTATTCACCAAATAGCTATAAATCATCCATTTATACGAAGAGGTTATATATTTATTTTCATTCTTGCACGGCTTATTTCCTTTCGTTTTATACATTTATAGCAGGCAGTCGATGTCGGTCTGACGTTTCCATTTAGGAATAATATTTCATGATTATGATTAAATAATGTCATTGTTTCACATTATCATTAATATTATCTGTCTGTAAAATACGTTTCAGTAGATAATTTTATTAGAATTAGTTTATTAAACGACCACCTATTAGTTCACTCATTTGATCAATTGATGTTTGACAAAGCATAGCATATATATATATATATATATATATATATATATATATATATATATATATATATATATATATATATATATATATCAAGTTTGTATATATATACAAGTTTACCAAATGTGCCAAACTTAATTAATGTTCCCTCTTGAACGCAACAGACATATAGTATGTTAGTCTTAGTAAATTATTTAATTTAAAAGAGACCATAAACAATCACAACCTAGTTTACAAAGATTAAAGTACTGCTTGATATTTACAAATTGATCTTTTAACTGAATTGCCTTGAATTAAAGCATTGAGGTCTTATACTGAATTAGTTACAGACATTTGCAAAAGAGCACAATAATAGAAAAGTTTAAAGTTTCAAGAGTAGGATATGTAATCAAAGTATTTTAAATGATCATTAAACATAAATATTTTTCATCTTTCAAGTCAACAAAGATTGAGATGTAAAATGAAACTATGTCTTTTGAGAGCTAGATTATTGTAATCATTTTCCAGACAAATTCATTTCCAACAAAAGCTTCAACTGATGAATATACCTGATTAATCGATTGCTCACCACAGCCCTAATAGTTTGTCATTTTGTCCAATTATATGAACATAATAACAACACCACATAGTTAACGTGACCTGCAGGGACTGACTGGACAATATCCTTGATGAAAAGGATAATGACTCTTGACCGTAGTCCTCCACAGTGGCAGGCCATATGGCTGTGCTCTGCGTTAGAATACATTACACAGATGATGCTTTTCTCATTATTTTCCTTCATTTAGACCATTTCCAAAGTCACCCTCTGCAACAAAAACAGCTTCCTGTAAAGAAGCAAGAGTGACACTCCTGTTAAAACACTGACTTATACAGACTTAGTCAGTAAACTAGGTCATATTATAATGAAATTAAAGTCATTAGATTATTGTTTCAGCCTGTTCCAATGGAGGCTTTACTGTGCCTTTAGTGGGATGACCTGATTTTAATTGTTACCATTGAACACAATGAAGTACATCTAGTGTAATGGATAAGTCCATGTAATTCTAATTTTGATTGGAATTCCGCTTTTCCTCCTCTAGACGCTGGGTTTAGTTTCAGTCCATGATCTCACACAGCTCTCTTTTTCTGGGAAGCACACTCAGTCCCTTTTTGTCATTCTTTATAACACTTCAGATGTCCGAAGGGCCATTTATTCATTCATTTATTTTGTCCTTTTTTAATTTGAAGATGTATGGTAAGCTTATATGTCAGAACAAAAATGTGTGAATGTTTAAAGACATTGAAGACAGACTCGACCCTTGTAATATATTGGGTTTCAATTTGTTATAATAAATAACAAATGCGGGCAGGAAAAACACAGAAGGATAATAAAGTTGCATTTGTGTGGTGACCGGGGGTTCGGTTTCTCCCTGTCAGTCGCAGATGAAGGCACGGCGTGCCAGCTCGCAGCGCTGTCTCACGCTCTCATCATCCTGCACCTGCCCTGGAAACTCTGCTTTTATGAAACACGTAGTTCTCTGCCTTCGAGTTTAATTGAAACGCAGTGACATCTGGACGCAATTTGAGCGGAGAGACATGCTATTCAATACATCTGCCGGAGCATAATTTATGGCATACAATGCGACTCAAAACACTGCACTCAATATCCATGGGTCCCCGCTTGTGCGTCATCCATAAAGGGCGCATTTGGAAACATCAAGAAATGCCGGTGCCTAAAACATGACACTTTCTGCATGCCTTCCGTCAAAAACACTCTTTTATTATCTCTACATATTTGATATTCTTCACAATGCAGGATACAGCGGTCAATGCAGCTGATTTCCGTGGTGTATGCTTACAGTTGGATGACAAACTTTTTTTTGAATGGGATACCTTTGGACACTGTGACCAAAACCGTTGCTTCTTGGCTCCTCAGTTTTCTCTTCACCTATGGTATGTGCCTCTTTAATCTGATGGTATAAAATGATACCACCAGATTTACAGTGCACAAACTGAATAAAGTTGCTACAATAACAATGAATATATGTGTGCTGCTGACCTTCTTGGGGTATCAGTGGGGATATCAGAAATATCACTATCACTAAATACACCTAAAACAGGGGCTTAAACAAGACAGTCATGATCAAAGCAGACAAAAACAAAAAAAAAAAAAAAAAAAAAACACAACAAACTGACAGCGTTCATTTATTAATCATTAGAAAAAAAGTAAGGATACATATGGTGCAGGTACATAGGCATGCTAATAATTTTTACAACATTGTCATGACATCACTCAAACACTGAAATTGACTGAATGTAGAAATCTAGTTTTGAGATGGAAATGATTGTGAGGGACAGCAGCATAATTATATTACTTTTTACAGTGAAGAGCAATGTACAGATTCATTGATGTTCAAGATAAAAAATATAGTGCATCTAAAAGGTGAAATGCATGTATTTGCCATCCATCAAGGGTAGTGAACTTCCTCTTTGCTCATCTCTCACAAATCTTTGTTGAAATGACTAAGCATATCTGAATAGCTAAAAGTGATTATAATTCAGCAAACTGGTCAGTGCCCTGAAATGCATCTTATCTTACATTAGCTTTTACTCTGAATGCTAATAAGACACCATGTGCATTTTTGGGTAACTTGATATCTTGCTATTGCACTGATTGCTAGCAGTTTAGGAATGTGAGAGAGACAAGGTGAGAAAAAGGAAAAAGGAACAGACATCTGCCATTCTTCCATAGCTAATTAACTGAGCCTTATGATAATGTAAAGAAACCCTTGACTGTTGACCCATACAGTACAATAATCAAAGTGACATGAGGACACAAGCCATGATAATACACCTGAAAGTGAAGAAGGGTCCTTTCTCATGTAGAGGTACATATTAGCACACTTTCATTAATGTCCTATCCCTCTGGGCCTGTCTGTGTCATAATTAACCTCCATCCTGCGTCAGTTGCACTCAGAAGCCTACCAAATCAATTTTTTACATGGTCTGTGAACATTAACACAAACTGTAATACCAGAGTAAGGTGGACTGTAATACTAACAGTCCACCTTTAAAAATGTTTTAGTTTATGCTTTCTAATTTTTGACTAATTTCTCTCATTGATATTTTGCTTAGTGTGCAGGTGGTGAAATAAAGAGTGAAGTAATAGAGTCAATCATGTCTCTTGCTGAGTGTGTGCCATGCGGATGCAAAGGTTATGGGTTCAATCCCCATTTAAACCATGGTTACTTTTTCTTTTTGGAGGGTGCAGGTGTGTCTATTGATAGACCATTGTTCACCTCCTCCATCAAATCCAGTCGAGGTTGGACAATAAGACCAGATTTAATGTACCTAAAAGGTTTAAATGGTCATGGACATGGAGGTGCGCTATTCATTTATTTTAATTGCTCTCCACCTGCTGTAATAACCCGAATTTAAATAGAGGAATTTCCATTTTCAATTACCCCCCCGGCTATGAGGAGGATAACGCTGGTCTATGTTTGACAATGAGGGCCGTTTAATCTGAAATGAACTGTTTGATTTCCCATGTAGTGAAAGTGTATTAGGAATGTAATTTCCCTCTTAACCATGACACCAGACTCTATTTAACACCGCAGAATGAAATTATTCTCCAACACTTGCATGAAAGCCATTTTACTTTTTTATTACAATTTTTCCTCTATCCCTGTAACTTCCTTCTAGCAATCAATGTGTGCTGCTTTGCCATCACTAAAAAACTTCTAACACTTTGTCTTGAAATCTGCTCATACACTGAATGGTAGCATCTGTACATGTGTGTTTTTCTAGCCTTCTGGTGTCAGGAGGACACTGATTTTGTCACCCCATAATAAACCATGCTGTGTACTCCGCCTGTCTCGAAACTATCACTACTGTATGAGGAATTAATCAAAGTCCTAACCCACTCAAAGGCACCCACTGGGGGATCAGAATAATTTATTCTTTTTAGAGCTAATTAACATGGTAGCTCATCCTGGTCAATAGTGCACCCCATCAGATTCAATGAGCGTTTATTGTTATCAGGGAACTGTGCCTATAAATTGCCGATGCCGATTCCAGTGCTAACCAATTAGCTCAAAATCTCAAGTCACACTACACCTGAGAAGCTGTGGATTATAAGTAGCTTTAGGGCACATCAGTGTGGGAGCCACAGCTGTTTTGTGTCAATATGCCATTGTTTTTCACTTTGATACACAACATATGGGCTCAACAAAGCTATTTACCACAGAGTGGTACAGGACAGATCTTTTCTGTAATTGATTATTTCTTGTTGGTTATTTAAGTATTTCTCCTCAATGCCAGGAAGTGGTTGACACATTATGCCAGCCCAGTCGCTGCAAATATAAAAGCACCCTGGTCAGTCTGGTCAGTGACACCACAGTCCCTGCACCGACAGAGAAAATGACCCAATCTTTATGCAGGGCTGGAGATTAGGTAATCACATACCCTAATGTCTCCTCTCACTCAAAGCAAATGGGCCGATCGCACTGATGTACTTCAAGATTGAGCTCAAGTCCTGTAACGAGAGCATTCATCATCATAGGTTAGATTTCAAAAGCATTCTGCCAACATAAAAAGCAAATGTATGACCTCAGTGATCTCAGAAAAACACACAGCCGTTAAGAACATGATTTCAGCATAATTAATTCTTCTATTCTTTGCAACCCAAGATCATGCATTTTCTGTGGGAGGTTCATCAATCAAACAGAACACCTCTGCCAATGTTGGCAAAAGGGAACATTTGTTATTAGAGATAAAAGTATGAAATAAAAGATTGATATAATAATATGGTATCTCCACACAATGATTTAGATATTTTCAGGCAGAAAATCACCAGGCGATGATACAAAGGTCAGGGACAGGGATTAGACTATTAAGACTGCTGACTTCAACAGGGCTTTTCACAATCCTGCTCTGTTGTGGTCTGTCTCTAGCACACACAATGTAGCACAGAGATGCAGTGCAGGGTACCTATTTTTGTGGACTGGAGTCTGGACTGAAAAGCAGAATATGGAACACAACGTCAGATTATGACACAAATTCAAGTTAAGTTCAATTCAATCAAGAAAAATACAACTCTTTGGAGTAAAAAAAGGTAAACTATAGAAGCTAAACTGTTACATGTGATTGTAGCTGCTGAAGCTTCTCAGTCAGCCACTGCTCATTGGCAATCTTACTTGCTTAATGTTTATTGGCTGCAAGTCTATTTTGTGAATACATACATTTTGCAAGTATATAAACATGCAAAAAAATATAATGTACAATGTAATGTATTCTTTAGAATTTCAGACAAGAGTCTTGCAACATACTCCTATGTACCATTTGTTGTGCAAATTCTTTACACCAAGAAGTTATGCACACATTTTGTTTCACTTCAGCTTGTAACACAAGTAAAAAAAAAAAAAAAGGAACCCACTTTTTTGCATCAGTGACACATTAAATAGCTTTATAGTTGGAAAATAGCTTGTGGCAACTGTAAATGTTGCAAAAACAACTCGAACAGTGAGCAGTCTAACAGTTAAATGTCACAATTTTCCCCCCACACAATATCAGCAACATAAATACTGTGAGTGCAGACAAAAGCTTTGATGCCCTTGTGGCGAGGTTTGAGCTTTTATGGAAACACTCACTCTCTTGTAACTGTTCTTTTTAATTCTTACTCAGTAAATAAACAAGCTAATGTTTCACACCATTAAAACTGTCAGTTTAAAGGACTTTAAAAGATGACTCTCTGAGAGGACTGTGAAGTAATAAAATAAAAAGCAATATAAAATAAAGCACTTCTAAACAAATCACTGTGATGTATGGTATTGCAGGACAAGGTCTGTGTATGCAGTATTTTTCTGGTGGATCAAAAACTTAACTTAAAAAACAACAAACAAACAAAAAACCACAAAGCAGATTTTCTGTTCTGAAAATTGCTGTATAGCACTGAAAATGCTATCAAATTTATGAACGTCTATTTGCAGTCAAGATCTTTTTTTTTGCATCCATATACTTGGTTTCTAATACCTAAAATTCATGTGATACCTCGCTGGTCATGTTTTTGAAGAACAGTTTAGCTGCCCTATAAAACTCTGAGCCGCACCTCCTTTAGAGCTGTTTTCCTCGCTGGGTGACCACTCCTACACATGTGCCATTGTTTTGAAGTCTGCGGTGGAAAACGAATGCAATTATACCCCATCATTTGGCCCAAATAGCGATTGATTTATGCGCGTGTTGTGTTTTCAACAAACGGAACGCAAATAATACAGGGAACAAAATAAATAAATAAAATACACAGAAAAATCCCATGACGGATGAAGCTTTCCCCCGCATTTCCACTAATTATAAATTAGATTTGGGTTGCTAAGAAGAGACATGATTAAGGACTTGTGGTCTGAAAAGAACGAGCAATAAATATGTTTATGGTCCTTTTAAATGGAAAAATATGTTACATAAAAACAAAAAAAGAAAAATTATAAAAATGCTTACTTTTGATTATATTTCCTTTTAGCTAAGAGGAAATGCCTATGTTATAAGCAGCTGATTAAATCTCAATGAAATGAAGCCTAAACCATAAGCAATCTGGAATATTTATTATAGGATGGAAGTCCCCAAACGTCTCATTGTTATAAAGGGCGTGAATCCAAGGTTATTACATAGGCCTACATTAACAAGTATTATATTTGATGCTTTTAGACGAAGGAGAGTAAATATATGAGTTCATCGTCAGGTCCTTTGCGTTTTTTGTTTACTTCAGTTTACCACTGTGGAAAGGGGAAACAAATGCAAACCAGCAACTAACTAAATCAACGGTGGCATTCCAATTAACCCTGGCAATAACCGAAACATTTATCCCGGCCACATTAAACGAGACCCAATGGAACCCAATGCTAATCAAAGAGAGAGTCAAGTTAAATTAAGACATAAAGTTTTGCCCCCCAGTGCCTGAGTCGGTTAAGCGCCTTGGCAGCCCGGCGCTGTGCTGTGCCAGGATAAGAGCATTACGGAACAGCAGCGCCACACGGCTCCCGACGAGACGAACAGCTACGGGCTCTGCCCGGCACCAGCTTTCAAATTAGAATTACGTGACTACTGCTCATATCAGGGAGAATAATTCATGGGCCATAAATAAATCATTGTGTCGAGTTAGAGCGGTTCAAGTTTGATACATAACACGGTGAATTATTTGAACGCATCTCGGTGAGTGATCATTGTTCGCATATGAGCTGCAGGCAAACACTTGGCGGAGACGGTGTGAAAGACTGTCGGAGAGTTTGCGGGTTGAGGCGGGGGAGAGAGACTGCACCGTAGTCACAGCGGCGCTTTCTGAGCGTCGACCATCGCCGTTCCAAGCTTGGAGATACCCAGGGACACTCCTCTAAAACCTAGGGCTGAAAAGAGGCAGAGGGAGGCTGGTTCTCACAGGAAAACTCAAACAGCAGAGAGCCCTGGGGGAATTTGGGTTTGTTTGTTTATTTGTTTGCGTTTCCGTCATTGGTTTTTGTGACCCTCCCAATCTGCACAGGCTTGCCGTTGTTTTTGCTTGCCTTTTGTTTGACTTGCTGCCATCTTCCCCGCACGCTCTCTCTCCTTCCCCCTCTCTCTCCCCCTTTGGGCTCGCCAGTCTGTACTCTTGTGGATTTGTCTATCCACTGTTTCAGCATCACAACATCCTTGCCCAGCAGCAGTTCAGACTGACCCACTTCTCTGGATCAGAGTGTTCTGAAAAAAATATGTGATAATTGCACATGCCTAGCATTTTTATTACATTCTGGGAGGCCCTGATGGGACGGGAATAATGTATGTGATACAGGGTTTGATTTAAACTGTCAAGTATGCCATATTTGTTTCTCTCCTGTCAACTTCTCCATGATATAAACTGATGTAGTTCCCTCATCATTATCTAAGGACATTCAAGATGGCTGGCATTTTATTAAATTGTCAAAATAATGTAGGGTTACTAAATTCCTTGTGGCTAAACAAGGAATGTAATTATTTTAGCAAACTAGCAAACTGTGGTGCAGACTATAAATTCTTTTGGTGCATTTCCTTAAACTGATATTGGAGTAGGTGGTACCAAAGGGGATGTGCATTTAATGACAATAGCCTCCAAAGGCTACAAAGGATGTTATTATTATACCTCCATGTTATCAGTGCAGCCCTGTATAGGGTAACATATCTAAATAGCTATATACAGTAGATTATCATCTTGGTGGGTCCTGAAAATGCTTTCTGTCCCAGGATTTACAGCACACTTCAACATCAATGGCTACCTCGGAAGCTTTTTAAAGGTGGATCGGTTTCACAGCGTATTTCCTAATGACCCAGAACATCACAAAAGGGATGCTCTTTTAAAATATTATAACATTGAAGAAAACCAAAATGATGGCATGCCCACAGTTGCATTGTCTTTGAGTTGTCTGACCCAGTGTCAATCAGTTTATACCTGCTACTGCTGCAAAGCTAGAAATGGATGTTTCATGACACTGTCTAGTTTTAGAATTTGGTATTGAACTCTGACACGTTTAGGAGCCACAGCTTTAGGAGTCATAACATTCATGGAGATGGTTAACAATGAATTGCAGGCTTTTGGTGTCCTGTCACCTGCCTGTCTTCACTTCCTTTCAGTGTGATGGTGTTGATGGGAAGTGCTGAGGAGGTGTGAAGCCATCAGGCTGCACATTCCCCACCCCCACCTCTGTCATATCACTGTCACAAGACTGTCAGGTAGTCCTGCAGACAGTCTACTCACGTGTGGTCCTCTATTCCCTCTCTACACAGGACTCTGTTGACATGCACGTCAGACAGCAAGGGAGAGCGAGGGTTAAAGATGGCTACTCCACATCTGTTCCTGCATGTACCATGTTGTTGTTTTTTTGAAGCTGAGGTCTTAACTAGGATCAGCTACCTAAAGAATGTGCCAAAATATAAGCAATTACTACATTGGAAAATATGCTGTAAAAGGGTATGATTTGCTTATATTGAGTGATATTTTATAAAATATCAAGCACTGATTTGTTTCATATTGTTTTGAAAAGCATCCTTATGTACTTGGGTGGCTCTGACAAAAAATTGTGCTTATAGTAGAGTTATGAAGATATTCATTTGAAAAACTGTGGGCCCCTCAGATAAAATCAGATTTTTGCAGTCTGAGAGTTGGATTTTTGCAATGTGCTGATAATGTGTTTTCACTGTTTTGCAATGCTGGTCCAATGCCAGGGACGTTTTCCTCTCTCCCATGTGTCACCCTGCTTGGCAGAGACTGGGTCACACCCTTTTTCTCAGTGCTTGGGACCTTTTACCCTGGATCTCGCCATCACAAGATGTCTCTGGACCAAAACATTTGGGGAAGAATGTCATCGCATCGGAAAAACAGCTGCCTGAACGTAAAAGTGTCAGGTCAATATTTATGGGAGCCACTTCAATGGGAAATTCAAGAAGTACAACTGTGGCAGCTGTGACATCAAAATGTCACAGCCATAGGCTTCTTTGGGCTGCAACTTGGAATTCTCAGGGATCGGTTTCCCTTGTGGAGGCCAGCCTCCATCACTCTCTGGAACCCAGACAGACATAACAACACCCTTGTGCATCCAACACAGGACAAGGAACACTAGGAGGTGGATGGTGCACTTTACCAGATCCCGATCTCGTTTTGGAGGAGGCATGAAGTTATCCACCTGAGAGATGCAAGCCAGGACTGGAAAGGGTGGGGGGCTGCAAAACACAAAACCAGAGATGCTGAATCAGGTTTGTTGATCAGACCCGTGTACAACCATCCCAACTCACCACTTCACAAAGTGATGTCTTCGTCAGCTCATGAAGAAAACTAGCTCTTGTGTTTTTCAAAATAGCCCAAAAATAGCTCAATAAAGTTCAAATACTTTTCATTACAATTTCCATTATTTTGTACATTGGTTAGCCAAATAATCCATTGACATCTAAATCTGCTAACATTCTAATTGAGGAATGGAGATGGCTATGCTGGGTGCTTAGGAGTTTTAGGGGATCATTTGAGATGTTGATGTCAGTGCCATAGCCATATTGTGAAAGTATTTCATCAGCCTTTAGTCTTGAAATGCTGAGCACTACCACTCTGCAAGCATGTAATGTATCAAGGGTCCTCTGAGCCTCAGCTATCCCATCAGGCACTGCTCATCATCATTGTTATTCCTTTCCCTGTCCCCCTAGCTGAGAAAGTTGTCAAACTTTCACTTCCGAATTGTCTTTGTCATTCCAGTTAGACACTGTGGCAGTGATCGGTCATCTCACTGTTTTCAGGGATATAAACCAATCAGAAGTGGCCTTCTTTTCCACCCTCAGAAACCATCACTCTCATGTTATTCCTGTTGGAAATGGAATGTCTAATGTAGGCTCTCTTCACCCTACCCTGTCTCCCCATTGCTATTTCAAAAAAATCTACAATTCATTGTAGGAAATTTATTCGATAATGAATACTTTGTCGTTTCTCCCCTATCTGTCTCCTCTAGAGTCAATTCCAAAGTGAATATGTATTTAAATGCATTTCGCATGGAATTTATTTGAAATGCCATTTACTCGCCAAAAGCGTTAAGGATCTATTGTAAATAAAATACCTTCATCAAACGGGTGAAGCTGAGTGCATCTTTTTTTCATCCATTTCTTGTGATATTATGCAGTTTAGAGAAAGTGTCTGTCCTCATGATTGACAGTTAGCCTTGCCAATTATACTACTGTACCTTTCTACTCATGCCTTCTAACTCATGGAGGACATTTCCCACAGATCAAGAAAATATGTCAACATGTCAAGAATATATTTGAGTTTAGATCAGAGGAAAAAAGATAATCATGAGTCCAAGAGATGTAAATATGAGATGATAAAAAATAAATAAATTAGAGAGAAAGTTCTATTCTTTCTCACAATCCTACAGAGCAATTTCAACAGGCCTTTAAGGAATATTTTTTTCACCCACATGTACATCTTCAGTAATTACACATAAGTCCAGTCTGGTTTTGTCATGATGGTCCTTAACAACTAGACCGGAATAGCTTTCTGTACAGATGTGAAACTGGAGCAATTTGGGTTGTAGTTACAGTGAATGTTGCAGCTGGAAAAATGGTCGCACCAATGACATCTACAAACTGAGTCAGAGCTCAAATCCCAGTCCCTCTTTAATGGGACATCCTGTACTAATACAGTTTATGCTCCTGTCCCAGGATCCTGGTCCAGCTAATGAGGGCTGAGTATAAATTATTATTAAGGAAATGTAGCGCTTCCAAAATGACAAGGTTCAAATAGTGTGTCACTGTTAACAGTAAATCAGGCAATCCAAGCGGTCACAATAGAGACACAGAGGGATTTTTGTAGCTATGCATCCATTTCCTGTGGAGGAACAAAAACTCCCTTTATTCAAGGTGCACCTCACCCCTAATTCAGATTGAATGCCAAAGATTCTGGCCAGAGCATTAGAAATATGTTTACCTTTATATTTACATTTTGTCACAGATGTTCTTATCCAAATAACACAGAGACAATATTAAAAAGTTTATTACTACTCTAAAATATTGTGTGCTATAGGAAACAGTAGGCTAAGATGTAATTACAAAAATGTGTATTGTTAACGGTCAGTCTTATATCACAAATCTTGCAAAAACCTCAAGAGTTATTCAGTTACATTTTCCTTTTTATCATGTATTTGACAAAGATGCAGAAATTGTGTGAAGATAAGGGTGCAACATCTGCTACACACACAGAAAAAAACATGGATGTTATGTTCTGTTTTGTGTCAAGTTGGGATGTAATGACACCTCATAGTGATTTTACTTCTTCATTTCATCCACAGCCCACCCTGCTAGACTTTTAGTAACCAAGTAACTGTAGACATATATTTACACATTCTTGAATAAATCAGTCAAGAGTTTGTTGGGAAGGCCTGTCTTTCTGGCAGCACTATGCACACACATGCACACACACACATATGCATGCCTGATGTCACACACATATACCACATGCACACAAATTGCAGTCAAATTAGAGTAATAATCTTGTAAACAAACTCTATGGCTTGTATTTTGATTATGTCAGCTGAAGCCACATTTAATGCACTTAGTCCTCCAGTACAGCAGCCCTTTTTCTAACAAGGTTAAGAAAAATTATCCCATTGACTAAATTGTATTAAAAAGGCATTTTACCATGTAATTTATATCCTCTAGACTACTCTAGAATGCTCATTGACATTGCTTCCCCTCAAAAAATGCAAAAATAACAATTCCAGTACTCTAGCTCGGTGTCTTCCTTGACTTTTTCCCCAGCGTTTAATAAATGTTGCAAAGGTGGACTCTAAACATATAAAATAAATATATGAATAGTACATCAGAATGAGATTTCTGGTCAGTTGAACAAAACACAGAAAATGTGGTGCTTTATGATACACAACATACTTCAAAAACCAAATTCACTTTGCATTGCTCACTGCCAGTTAAGCCTTATGAAATTCTTTGCATGTAGAAAACTATTTTTCCTTTTTTAAGTGAGAACTTTCAGTTTTGTTTAAAAGAAAATGGGGTTAAGTTGTAGTGAATGCTCTGATTGCAGATCAAAGAGAACTGTCAAGCAAGTTCTCTTGAAATAGTTTTAGTGCATAATTTGGATTATTTAAAATTTCCCCTTTTGTTGAAAAAAAAGAAAAGAAAAATCAAATATGTGCAAAATTTACATCACAAGAATTAGCATATGGTATAGTAGCAATTCACCACAGCAAAATGTTGTCAAAAGTAAGATAAATAAAAAAGTCGTTTCTTCCTTATTATTTTTGACACTTTTTAAATTTATTTAAAAAGTGTCAAAAACTTTGAAAAAATTAAATAATAATGAAACATACTTTTTTACTCATCTTTTTTTAAATTAAACTTCAACAAAGCACATTTGCTATAAGAAGTTAGCTTTGCTCTCCTTTTAAGACGTTGTTGTGCTGAAAAAGAGGGCTGGGTTGTTTTTATAAGACTACACCTCCCTTCCGACCAACTAATTTTTTTGTTCCTGTAGCTCCATCTGCTGTCGCATCTTGGTTCCATTTTGGTTTGTGGTAATATTTATTAGGAAATAAATACTGTACGATCAATGATTAGTGAAAAACATAGTTAACACAATTAACTTCACCAGATTTTTTAGACAACTGCAGTAGTATTGAGGAGGTGTCTGAGATTACTGCCATACACATGAAGACATACACGCCTTCCTTTTTTTCAAATCATGGATTATGTTTCTTGGACCATGTACATACTGAGTTTTAAGGAACACTTACGCAAACATACATTGGGGTAGTATGGACTTCCAAACACCTCTGTCTGATTACCAGAAATTGTCTCTTACTGTGTACAGAACAACACACATACAAGGGATGCAATCACGTTTAACAATTACATTCGGTCGATAGATCACTGAAGCTATGATCATAAAAAATATATGCATGAAATGCTCAGCTGTAAGGGTTATATTACTGAACAAGCCAACAGTGCTCTACAATGTCTGCTTCTTATAAAATTAGGTAAGGATGCAGTAACAGAAGCAGCATTTAGCTAACGTTACTAAACGTCGTTCCGCACCCAGCCACAGAAGGCGTACTGTCAATGTCGGACGCATGGTTTTCATCGTCTAGCTAGCTAGTTAGCTGTCTTTTGTCGGGGATAGCTGACGCAATCACGGCTGCAGCCATAGCAGCAAGCAGGGACGGTGTAAACAAAGCTATGATGTTTCGCTAACTAACGTTACGTAGCTAGAAGCGTGCTCACGGCTTGTTAAAGAAATGCATTCTAGTTTGGAAGGTATTTTTTCTCTGCGCAAATTAGCAATGGTTGTATAGACCACTCTAAAGTGTTGGAAATGCGTGACTTTATTTGTTCATTATTTCTTCAGTTAGCCCTCGGCAGTTTGAATATGGTTAGCTACCCAGCTACGTTAGTAGCATACTAAGCTAGCTGAACAAATCACTGCAATATCTGATAACTTGCTAGCCACTTATCCAGCCAGTTATTTAATTTCTAGCTAGGAGTTATTCGGCGATATAGACTATCTCGTTGAACCAAGAAAATGGATAATGCTTGATTCAGACCAAACTAGCTTGTTTGCCAGATAGCTTAATGTTTGTTTTCCGTGCCGCGGCTGGTTGTGACTTACTAGAAAGCTAACGGTTACCTAGCAGCTAGCCAGCGTTCACAGTGTCCCTGTGATAAAAATAACAGACAACCAAATTTGTTTCTAATTATTATTTTTCGTATTCATTTTTATAATCTCCTTCATCTGTCCCGAACAACAGTAATTTGCTCGCTAGAGCTGGTTGTTAAGTTAGTTCACGTGGTATTCTCATGTAGTTATCAGGCTGGGTTGCTAGCCAGCTAATTTGCGAGGCTAAAAATGCATACGTATTGGTAACAATATGACGGACGATCCGTTACTTGTTTTTATGAACGCATTGCTGAAACTGCTAGCTATCTAGTTGAATAGCTAGCTAAAGTTAACTGCTTTGTCTGTATGAGCAATTTCATATTAACATATGCATTTAGAGTGCAATGTTCAGCCTGATGGCGAATTGCTGCAACTGGTTGAAACGGTGGCGAGAGCCTTCAAGGTGAGTAACGGTATCTTTTAGTTTTTTTTGAAGTATTAAATAAGTAATAACCATTCACCCTCTTAATAACATTTAATTGCCCGGAAAATTCATGGTTAATGTTTCAGGGGAAAAGACTCCGTAATGTTGGTGTTCTGGTTATCATAATGATTTAGCACGCTGTTTAAATAGGACTTGACTAGTACGAGCAAGAAACGATTGTGCTTGCTGAATGCCGAGGCATTTAAGAAGGAAAAAAGTAGCTGATGTACACTTGAATTGAATGGTTTACAAATGTTACAAAGTTACAAACGATGACACTTAAGTAAATCATGTTAGATCCTACACATTTACCAACAGAAGTAATGTTTTGGCCCCGTTTTTTTTATCATACTCTTCACTTGAATTGAAAATCCCTGAACAGAGTTTGAACTGTTTTAATTAATAAAGCAACATTGTTTCTGTCTCTCCTTCCATACCATAGGACTGAGTTCCCTTCTTATATTATTAAGACACTCTGTCAAGTGATTATAACCTGGCCTTTTCATTGAATTGTTGATTTTAAATTAAAATACAGGCCAAGTATATGGTAATGTGACAAACAGTTGAAGTTTTGATTTGTCGTCACAGGCAGGCATCATGATATGGCACTTGAACAGAACAGAGCAACATTCAGTATGCCATTTAGCAGACATGATGATGCCATTTTATAATGGATGAGGTTGGAGTGATGATGTCATGTTGTGACACAGACAATTGGTATGATGCAATGTCTGTACAGAGGGGGGAGTGATTATCTGGCGTGACAGACAGGGTGAATGTGAGTTTATGTTGAGTGAAACTGAAATGTTGTGATTTGTGTTTTGGGACAGAAAGTGATGTGAGGTTGCTGTGCTGTCAGACAGAGGTTGGTGTGATGATACTGTGTTTTGACAGACAGGGTCAATGAGATGTTGTATCATGACATGCATAATTAATGAAGTCAGGTCAAGCGAAGATGTGCAGTGATAGACAGGGTAGGTGTACTGATGTGACTGTGAGGTAGGCCTGGTCTGATGTTGTTGTGATGGACAGCATGGCTGTGAACATGCTGTGCTGTGTCTTGCCCTCACTGACACTGGTGTGCTCTGTGCCTTGGTTTGATGCTGCGTTGCTCATTTGGCTGTGGCACTAATCTGCAGGTACACAGCTGTCACTCCATATGGCCACGGACCTGCCTGAACACAGAGAGAGACCTTAAATGACCATCAGAATCTTAGTACAGTACTTTACCATAGAGTTGGAGTGGCAGTGCATGGAAGTATGAGCTCTGAGGAAACTTTTGATGTAGCATAAGCATTGGCATGCATTTAGCAATACTAATTGTGAGGATATTTTTTATTGTGTGCTGTTACAGAATACTAAGTAAGGTAGTTTAGAATACATCTTGATGAACAAAACAGGTAAAGCAAAGAGAAAAGTTTTGCCATTGGTATCATCCTCTGTAATTATTGTTAGTGAGAGTGCCACTTAATGAAGGTTGTGGTAATTTTAGACACAAGAGGTAAACTGAATGTCTTCCAGAGCCCTGGTTTGCAGGAGCTTTTTCAGAAATCCCTGCTAATCCTTGCTTATGGGCGGGGCCTTGTGGTAGGGGGATGGGGTAGGGATGTGTTGAGACTGGAAGTTACACAGTTGGTCAGTCAGCTTCGCAACCTAACACAGCTCCCGATGAGTTCCTTCTGGCTGCAGAAGACCGTCAACTGGATTGTGCGGTTAATGTCACTGAGGCGGAAATGCCGCAGTTAAGTATCATTTCTACAGATGTTTATGTTTGCCTCTGTTAGTGTTTTTGTTTTGTCGCAGGTGTCAGCATGGTAGTCATTGGACGTGTTCTTTGGTTCAGCAGTTTGTAGGGCTGTTTTGTCACATGTTATTGGCTATACCGAATTTTTATATATATATATATTAGTGAACATAATGACTGGTCATGCTAGCTGGAACCATGATTTTAAATGAATGATTCTTATGTTTTGTTGTTGCTTTTTATTTCCGTTAGCAATATTTGTAACTGTTTAGTGCTCCTCCCACCATGCTTGCATAAATACTTACTGTGGGGCCTGTAAATGAAACAGCAGGCATACATGCAACATTCCTCATAGAATAAGTGCTACCTGCATTACTGCATCAAAGGGTAACGTTGTGTCCCCTGTCCCCCTAACAATATCACAGCCATGTCCTTCTGCCCCTCCTCACAGCCCACCCACTAGTTGTGAATGATTTTTATCTCTCTGAAGCATGGTTTTGTAGAGATAACAGGATATGCGTTGACATGAGTGATTCAGTAGGCTATTATGTTAGCAAGTGTAAAAATAAAAATCACAAGAACATTTGAACTTTCAGTGACGGCAGGTGAGAAATGGATTAAAGCTACGCCCCACCCAACATACGGTGTATGGTTTCATCAGTTAAAATAGAATAATTAACAACTTTATTTATGACTTGGTATTTACACATGTAGTACAATAGAAAAGGGCTTTCTGTCAGTCTTTTTTTTCCCCCAAAAGTCATTCTTTTACATGTAACTGAGATTCTATTGGGCAGTGACTTGCATATATGAGTTATGGAGTTTTGGTTTTTCCAGTTTTGGAGGATGACTTCTTTTTTGATGATATCTTCAAGTGATTTGAAGATATTTTATTAGGGAGCTGGGGGATGCAGGGAGAACTAGCTTGGAGTTGAGTTAAAGTATATGTTAAATGATACCATAGAAGATGCTGGTTGTCTTCTTTAAGGTGAGCTGCCATCAAAACTGATGTTAAAACATACCAAATTTAGGTGATGCATTTGCTCATACACAGATTTCTTGTGCACACAGCTTACTTTCAAATTTCATCTTTGTTTTAATCATTCCTAAATATTGTAAACTTCAGTTCCTGGATTGTATATTTCCATGACTACGCTGGTAAACTGTATTCTGTGATGGGAGTTGGTGTTGTCAGTTAGCCTACCAGCAGTCAGATCAGTCTTTATTGCCTGTAGTTTTATAAATGACTCTTAAAATGTTTAAATTTCACTGCCCATGAATTAATGTTCTCTGCATAATTTGCCTCAAATTTCCTGAAATAAAAACATCTATAATATTTAAGCTCAATGTCATTTGATAAAATGCACAATAAACACAGCTCTCCACAAAATACGTCTGTATCTCAAGTGGTTTAATTTGCCATGACACTTGTCCAGGAAATGTTGAAATACAGGCCTCCATTGGTCATGGGAGGCTCCTACTGTATTTGCACCCCCCTACCAGACAACATATTTGCCATACAGTGCTACTGGCTTTCTGGGGTGACCCGTGTCTGTATTATCTTCTGGGCCCCTTGAATGAGGTGGCAGTGAGGGTGTGCTGGTTGAAAGGTTTCTCCAAAATACCATGTTACTGTCAACAAGTGTAAATTGTGTGACTGTTTGATCAGTTTTTGGAATGTAGCCATCCTTTTCTGTGGAGATTATGGTATTACATATTTTTCAAAGGCTGTTGAGGAAGACTGATATTGGGTAAACACTTACCATAGGTTTTATTGCAATACAAAGTTGCTTTAAAAAAAGCACTGTTGCAGAGGTAAGGGAAATAATTATTCTAATCTGCCAGGAAAAGTGATGATTTCACTGTGTAGGAAATGTCCTTGCTGGATAGAATTGCATGACTTCAAGGAAAGGAATGGAATGGAATTGACT
The DNA here is from genome assembly GCA_019176425.1 of Megalops atlanticus. Classification (NCBI taxonomy): domain Eukaryota; kingdom Metazoa; phylum Chordata; class Actinopteri; order Elopiformes; family Megalopidae; genus Megalops; species Megalops atlanticus. The sequence goes on from CM032886.1 coordinate 16,398,889, forward strand.
TGTTTACAATCATGAAGTCACGGTTATGTTAATAAGGATTAAGGTAATAAGTTAATAGGTGTGCGTTGAGGTCATGTTTATCCACCTTGTAGTTTTTACTTGTACCTGAGTACAGCTCGGAGAGATGGCTTCAAGGCATTAAAGTCTTATGATTCCCCCTCTCTGGCAGTGAGGAAGTAGGAATCACTTTTCATAATGTGTTGCAGAAATTTGTCAGGGAATATAACTTTTGTAACATGTATGCCTCGAATGTTGATGTGGCCCAACCAGAAGAAGAGACTGCATCCTTGGAAATCAGAATGTGTGCTTCCAAGGCATAGTAGCTCTAGAATCTTTGTACTTTGAATTGGATTGCAGATACAGATTCCCATAACAACTAAAGGCTGAAACATCAGAGGAGTTTAGCACCTGTCCTAAACTATAACGGGCTGTGCGTGTAGAGGTGTTGCTCAATTAAAGAATGCTGACTGCTGCTGACTCTTGCAATCTGTGTATATCCCTGTGTGTTGGGTGAGTAGTGCTCTCCTTGACTAAGCCACACTTACTCCTTTGTAAGAGGCCAGTGTCTGTTGTCATGAGAGAGAGTTAAATTGGTTGCCTCTGGTTATATGTGTCCTGCAGCTAGACTGCAGGACTGTAAACTACTGCCCCATGACAGAACTTCTGTAAATTTTCTTTACAAGGCATGCACTACATATCAGAACAGGACTTTATAACCTTTATGAAAATGCAGGTTACAGCTGGCAGTGGCAGATGCTGAATAAGACATTCTGAAGATAAATAATGTGCTGAATAAAACATTCAGCCGAAGATGATGCTAGATTTAACATTTTCTCATTGAATGAAGGTAGACACTTTTAAATTAAAAAGATTTCAGAATACATGATACTGTAGATAAACTGATGAATTGATCAGCATGGAATGTAGCAACAAAGATTGGACCGAAGATGATGAGTTCTGGTGTTGGCAGTGGCAAAAATATTGGCATTTGTTGTGAACTGCACTGCAACTGTGCCGTAGCACTGTTTTTTTTTCCTGGTTGGGACTCTTTCCTCTTTCTTCCAGTAATCATTTACTTTTTGCACTTGCAGGAAAGTGACATTGTTGATGGTGGGCCTGGATAATGCTGGGAAAACTGCAACAGTCAGAGGGATTCAGGGAGGTGAGGCTCTCTCCCTCTCTGTCAGCAGCAGCTGGCAAGGAGCACCATCCATGAGACTACACAGCACTTGAGTCCCTAAATGTTCTTAGCTGCGATGACATGGTTTTAGTCCTGAACCTGTTTTACATTCAGGGTTGAGATACCTTAAGTCATTTGTAAGTGGTTGGTAAGCTACACAGTCCAACAGTATATAAAGTGTGTGTGTGTGTGTGTGTGTGTGTGTGTGTGTGTGTGTGTGTGTGTGTGTGTGTGTGTGTACACTAAAATATTGGAAAATTGCTATGGTTCCCATTCTGATAGTTTTCTTTCTGATTTTGTCTTTGAACATTTTAACAAGACCACTTCCTTATGAACAGGCTAATACAGTCTAAGAGGCCAGGTGGTGATTTTATCAGGATATATAGATACTGAATCCACTATCTCAGTGTCTCCATATTCACATGTCACCAGCAAAATGTGTGATATAAGTGGCAGTCAGAACTAATGCTGGTCAGATTAAATTGGTATCAGTAGCTGCAAACCCCCTCTTTTATGAGATTGAAACTACTTGCAATAGCTAGCTAGCTATTGCATCAAAGTTGCTAATGTTTTTAGCTGCTAACATGTAATTTGCTTTATTTTTCATATTATAGATAACAAGGTAGCCCCCAAAACGGCAGTATTACAGTTTAATATCCAACCAGCAAAGCCTATATACTCACCTTTGTCTGTTGCAGCAGCGCTGTTTCAACAAGGAGGCTATCATTTTCTGCACTGCGCAGATAGGTACCCAACTCGCCACATGATCAAATTGAACATAAATAAATACCATTGAAAACTAATGATGGTACATACCATTGACTCTGTTGTTGGAACAGAGTGGGTTGCACTGGTAAAGGACTTGACTTGAGGGTTTTTAAAATGCTTAATTCTGTGGCATTTACTGGTGTAATGTGAGTTTACCCACAGCAGGAGTTTTGTCATTTTTATGGCATTTGTCTGTGGTGTGGAAGGGTATTAGTAGGCAGTGGTGACATTCCTATGTGCAAGTGGCATGTGTCTTGAGCTGAGATACTAATTTCGAACAAAATGATGTGACTGCAGGTGCTAGACTAAAATTGATATGGCCACAATCCAGTTTTATTGATTTGAATAGAACCTGCACTCAGGAAAGTGATTTTTATTTTTAAATAGAAAACCCAGAGGATGTGGCCCCCACTGTGGGCTTTTCCAAGGTGGACCTGAAACAGGGGAAGTTTGAGGTGACCATCTTCGACCTGGGTGGGGGTAAGAAGATTCGGGGCATCTGGAAGAACTACTACTCTGAGACGTACGGAGTAGTATTTGTGGTGGACTCCAGCGATGTCCAGCGCATTGAGGAGACCAAGGACATCATGGCTGAGGTCCTGCGACACCCCCGCATTGCCGGGAAGCCTGTGCTCGTGTGAGTAACTCCGCCAGTACTTGGATTTGGGGATGGGGGGACAGCAAGTTGAATTGCTAGTGTCATGGTCTTCACCCTTGAATGTGAGGGGCATTTTTGACCAATATGTACTGTATATAACAGTGTTGCAGAAAGGTTTTAAAAATTATATATTTTTCTGACAGTGTTGCATTTTAAATGCAATATTCTGTGCACTTCTTTCAATTTTGTTAGTGTATTGTGTACAGAGCTGCACAGACTGGGTCGAGTAAACAGTGAAATATTTGTCTATTGTACTCCCATAACAATACACTGGGTGGCATTATAGCCTCTTGGAACAGTTGCAGGTGAACATTACTTGTACTACGCACATCTTGTTTAGTGAGCAGAAAAATGATTCACATGAGATAAGATGAAGTTTCTGCTTGGATTATTATCTTTCTTTGCTATCAGAGTTCCATTATCTGTGTTCAGTTCTGGTCTGTGTATAACATTTCTTTCTTTAGATCCATAGCAGAATAATCCAATATAATTTAAATAATTCAGTATGTGAATCCAAGTCTGATTCTTTTAAGGATGAAAAAATGTTTCACTATCTTTTACAATGTCCAACATGTTTCAAGTATTCCTACTTCATATAGTACAGTCTGGTACCTTTTCTCATATTCCTTATAGTTCAGGAGACTGGGATAAAGTATAGAACAGAACAGAAGATATGGGTGGATACTGTAGGTCTACTTGCTGCACTTTGATACTGTTGACCCTCCTGTTTTACTGTGTAATATTAGCACTCTGTCCCGGATCACAGCACACTACTCCACCACTCTTTTTTTCCGTCAAACAAGTGTTTCCAGTACTAGACGCAGCCTAGCCCGGCCCTGCCCAAATCCCTCACTGTTTGCTCTGACATCAGACACCTTCCCCTGCTGACTCACTAATACACGTCCTCAATAGCTAGCTAAACATTGGACAGAGCGCTCATACTGAAAGCTGCTGGATTAATGGGGTTTTAAACTTGTAGTCTGGCCGGGACCTTGCCTATGCTTTAGGCACGTACAAGTCTAAAACCCTGCACAGCACAGAACTATTGAAATGAATGGGAGATGTTAAAAATGTATGAATATGTATTTAACATACTTGAGCAGTAGGAGTAGAATGACATTTAAACTTTTTTTAATGTGAGTAAGGCATCTAAATAGCTTTATTGTTGCTCCCTTGCGATTTGATCTTGCAACACTGTCATTGATACCTGTGTGTATTCATTATATACTATAACAGTCTGAAAAGACCAGATGTTTTTTTCATTTTGTGGTTTCAGGATAACTTGCATACAACATTGAAAGGAAATTTGCTCTATGTCATCTTGAGTAATTCATGTTTCAACTGTTCAGATATTTTACTAAAATGTTACAACTCATCCAGCAAGTTGCTATTCATTTTAATTTGCTTATTCTGAAATAGAATAAAGAAACATGTTTGAACACTAAAACTGCTATGATTATGGTCCCAGGAAACTTTAGCATGCCTTTCAGGCATTAAATGAAAATTAATAGTAAAATATGAAAAAAAAACAAACGAACAAAAAACATTTACTGTATAAAAATAAAAAGAAAAAGTGACAACACTAAAAATTTGTATGTATAAATTTGTATGTAAAAATGTATATTTTCTCGAGTCTTTCTTCCTGTCAGTTTCTGTTGTGTTGCTTTGTCATAAATAAATAAATAGAGAAATTAAGGAATCATTTTTGAGCGCGTAAGTACTTTAGACAGTTCTTGACTCACAATGAGAACAGGTGTGAGGAAGTTGGCGTGCCAGCTCCGCTCACCGCGGTGCTGTCTCAGCACTGCTCAGTTTTCACAGTGCCCGGCCTCGCTGATGGAGTGCCCTCTCAGAGCGCAGCGTGCCCTCGCCTCTTATCTCTGCCAGATGGAAGTCAAGGCCTCCACTGCGTGTGGTGGGAGAAGAACCCTCTCGGTGTCTCTAATTCTATTGTCTCACCACCGCAGCCTCCCTGCACAGCACTCTATGCCAGACATGGAGATTTCTTTTTTTTCTCCTCACTACCACAGGCATTTTCTCCAAGGGCAGCAACAACAGCATAGCCTCTTGAAGGGGTTCTTCTTCTTGTACCTGACGGCCATTTTGATCTTCTCGTTGGTGACCATCACGTAGTTCTGCGTCTTCTCCACGTTGGCCTGGATGTTCTCGATATGCTCCCCCTGCTCCTCCACCAGCATGTATATCTCCAGGAAGAGGTCGCGCAGGTCCTTCATGTTGCTCTCAAGGTTAAGCAGCTCCTTGTGGCGCTGCTCGATCTCGGACAGCTGCGAGCGGGTGATCTTGGTCTCATGCAGGACGTTCTCGTTGAAGACGTCCCACCGGCCCTGCGCCATCATCTTGTCCACCTCCTCCTCGGACACTTCGCGCCCGGACACCTCCAGCTGCCGAATGATGAACTGCTTGCACTTGTCCTGCTTGCTGATGAGGGTGTCGTTGTACTGGCGCATGACCTGCTGGAACTGACGGAAGAGTGCGGCGTGCTGGGTGCGCTGGATGCGGGTGGCGGCCGCCGTGGCGCTGCTCTCGTCCTCCGTGCGCTTGGCCTGCCTGGCCAGGGCCTCCAGCCTCTTGTAGATGCTCTCCGCCTGCAGTTTGATGTCCCGCGTGATGCTGCTCTCCTTCTTCATGACGCTGAAGCGCCGCATGGCGGCCACCAGAGTCTTCTGCTGCTGGCTGAACTTCTTCACCTCGCCGTCCAGGTCGGCGATGGCGTCGCGGATGCGCTGCGCCTCTCTCAGGAAGTTCTCCAGGACCGGCTCCTCCTCGAACACCACAGCCTGTGGTTCCACAGGCACTCCGTCTTCTTCGTCGTCCTCCCCACTGAAGGGGTTGTTGTCGTCCTCCTCTTCCTCGCTGGCCTCCTTCACCCTTTGCCGCAGCTCCTCCAAGCGGTCCTTCATGATCTCAGATCACAAAGCACGCATGCAAAGCACGAAGGCAGCAGTGTCCAGTCTTCCTTTTTTCTGTGGTTCTGTGTTCCGTTTCAAAAGATAAATGTGGTGCAATAGACCCAGCTTTGCTCCAATGTCCTAGCCCTGAGATGAAGAAAAGGTGGCATTAGCTCGTATTGAAAGGACAAAGCACATGATGTCATATGTGATCATTCCATTCTCCAGTAATTTTATCTCCCAGTAAATTACTTCAACTCAGTTATGCAGGTATACAGATTCAGAACTCTACTATAATGTGAACTGAAGAGCTTTATGCTTTAAATAAAAATGACTAAAACCAAAAATGAGCAGTTGATCATTTAGGATGACTAATGGCATTGCCCTGTGATTTCCGCCTCTATTAATCATTGTGACAGTAGAATTTCTGCTCAAAGTAATATGGCCCATCTTATGTAAATATTTCCTGTTGTGGAAGTGCACTAGACAAACTGCTAGCTTTCCCCTTATATACTCCTCTTGTTTGTATTTTAGAGGACGTTTTCTTTCTTTCTGTTTTTCCAGTGCGCTGTCATCATTTGCTTTGTGATTTCAACGATAACTCATTGCTATGTGTTATGTCTATTTTCGTTTTATGTCTGTCTGTACTCTGAGCTAGTCCTTGATTGGAAGTATTTTAGGGAGAATTTCACATTCAAAATATATGGTTTAGTGAAAGTAGATATAGTGCCATCTATATAAAATATATCAGTGCATAACCCATAACAATACCAAGTAACTTTTGTGAGTATAAAGCTGTCATGTGTGGATATAAAGAGCTGTAATAGTGGAGAAATAGAGTACATGACAGCATACAGAAGATTCAGTGCCCTGAGAACTTGCAGTACCAGGAAAAGCAAATCTAAACAGGAAGAATAGCATAGCTCACCCTCTGGGACAAGCAAAAAGTCAGAGATTTAGTAAGACTCAAGAAAATGTTGCAGCTCTGATAGTCTAGACCTGATTCCTTTGACAGGCAGATGCACTATGCCACTCTTGCTCAAAATCATTTTAAAGCTTTGGTGAGATAAACACGGGACTTGTCATATGCACTTGTTGAAGTTTCTTTTCGGTTGACCTCCGGCATCAAATTTGCTTGCTTGTTTCTTGTAAACACTGATACCCTGCAATGTCTTAAATAACCTAGATTTGCCATTGTGCCAAGGTTGAATAGTGTATGGTAAAAGGTGAGTGTCTGATCTTATTTCGTCTTTGGATTCTTGTATACTCAGTCATTGCCTCATCTTTTAATGTTCATCTTTTCAATTAATGCTTAATGCTCCCTTAATTTTTGTGCACAGGGTTTATAGAAACATATTACAGTGGCATTCAGATGATTGTCTTCACTGTGCTTTCCTACAAGGTTTGCTGTAAGAAAGTATTTTTACAGTGTGACAGTTGGAATGTGGTTAAATGCATGTGAGCATAACCCTCAAAAAATGTAGGGGGATGGGGGTGATGTGCATGTTTTGTTTTGTTTTTTAGTAGAAGGTGCAACAAATTGATGGTTGTTAATTGTTTAATTACAACATTTTAGCGCTAGTGGCATAAGTTATCATGGCATTGAGATATGGATTAACACATTTTTAGTTGTGGTCTGTAGTTTGTGGTCCTTAACTCTGCATCATGATGTCTTGCAAGAGATAAAATATAAATGTAAATGCAAAGAGGAAAGACAGAATACCTTTGTGTGTCACATGACCCTCCCAATCTGCTTAGAGGGAAAGCTTATTAATATAAGAGCAGGCATTGTTCTCCCCAGTTTATGTTGTTCCTATGTAAAAGGCTTCCTTGGGTTCACTCAGATCAGTGTGGAAGGGATTTATGAGTGTGACGTCTGATTAAGCAAAACTAAATGTTATGTTTTTTATATGAGCTTCAAAAACTCAAAATGGATGGGTCATTGCAGCTGTTGGACAGCTTTTGAGTATGTGTGAAATGGCACAAAAACGTCTAAGGTCCAGCTCTGAGATGTTACCCGTCTACCATGTTTATGACAACCATGTCAAGTTTGCTCCACTGCCAAAATACTGCAAAAAGGGCTCAATTATTAGTTAAGTAGCTACGTCAGTTGCAATACGAAAGCAGTGCATAACAGACTATATTGTCTTTTTTTGGTGTGCTGAATCATTACTGCACATAGATGAAACTCCGCTGGAAGTTTGTTCATTTCATAAATACATGTCTCTCCTCGGGCTTCAGGTGACGAGTGCAGTACATGTGACTCTGACTCATGTTTTGTTCTGTGTCCAGTGTAATGTTCCTGCCACTGTTAAATTAAAACAGTATATGATGTGACATTGAAAGAAAACATACACAGATATAGTGGTCATTATCAGAGAAACATGGGAGACCTTTAAATAATATTGGTCTTTCCAAGGCATGGGTTTGAAATTCAGATCTGAATACCAAAACGCACAGAACTCAGTTTTTCATAGAAGCAAGTTTCATAGAAGGAATATTTTCATTAATTTTTATTTGGTAATAATAATACCCAGTGTTTTCACAGTGGAGGATTGCCTTAATGTTGTCATGGAGCAAATTTAATGTTTATTGTGTATATCATGAGGTTGAACCAATTTCTTCCATGATGAATCTCCATTTGTGTGAACACATTTCATCATTGCAGTGTTTTCCAGTGAATGATGCTCAAGACATGTAGGCTGTGACATGTTGTAGATAACCATAATTTCTGGGAAGCAATCTTAATCAAAATAGCTGCTGTTGTTGTCATTGCTGTTGTCTTCATTAAAACTTTTCTTATATTGTTTCACGCAGTATTTTTGAGGTTCAGGGTTATATCTGAGTTATTTAGTCTTTACATTCCTTGCCTGCCATAGTGCGCTTTTCTGTCTTGTGTCTCTTTATTCTTATCTTCTGTTTTTTTTTTATCAGTAGCCTATATACCACAGAACAAGTAGCGTTTGGGGAAGTCACAAATAAAAGATATCATTAAAAACCTCAATGCTTCCCTGACATCATACTTTGTATGTCCAATGGATGTGCATTATTAAAGTGCAGAAAGTTTATCTGAAAAGCCTTGAGAAGTGTTGACACTCACACAACATTTTTAAGCCATAATCTTGTAGGCCAGTGTCAGTAATATAATAAAACATTCTTTCGTGTTAATCTAGCTGCTATCTGTATTCTGTTCAAATATTGACTTAGTGACATGTCAGCTTGCTCTTGATGACGGCTCACCATGCATCCATAATACCTGTTTGACAATTGGGCCAGTAATGCTGAAGAAAATATTTGAGTAGTGATGGCTCTGTGTCTTGTACATGTAGAGCTGTCCTGTCAGCTTGTTGGCCTTAAAACACTATTGTGGAAGTCATCAAGTTTATAAGTTCTAGTGTGGAGGTGTGCCAGCAGTTACTTCCTCACTGGAAATGCATGAGCAGAGGACAGACATATGGGCTACTCTGGAGCCACAGCCCTGATTCTATCTCTGTTCTCTGTCATATCATAAAAGTTTAGTACACCTGCCTTTACCGTCATTTTACAGAAACTTGTAATGGTATGAAATGGTTTAAAAAAAAACATTAAAATCAGAAGCTTTCATTCTCAAGATTTAGAGAAACCTGTGTTACCTTGTAAATGGCACTCCCGAAAAGCTGTATCCTGTTACGTTCAGAGCCCAAAACATTTGTCAGTTTCCACTAGAATTCAGCAAGAGGATGTGCAAGCACACTTTCCAGTCTCAGACGGTCCTGCCAGGTCTTTCTGAGGCAGAGGTCCTCACGATAATTCCTTAGCCTTGACCTTCCCAACCCCTCCAGAAAACATTCCAAAGGGAAATAATGCAGCCAGTCCGTAAGAGTAAGTTTTCCCTTGCTGAACTCCTGCCAGCACTGCCAGAGAGAGGAACAACAGAGGTTCCTGGGAAATCTGGTTCAGCCAGTCCCTGGTCCCGCCCCCATTCTGCAGAAAGAACTTTATCTGGCCAAAGGGGAGGGGGGTTGCGGCTCTTTAGGCAATCTGAAGACTCTAGGGTGACGCGATTAAATCAATTTTTTTTTTTAAGGAAGGCCACATGCAGTGTAGTGTAGCTCTGCTTTTGTCCTTGGTCTGTTGAATATAGGGTCTGCCACATGTGTGCAGAATGGAATTGATTGATTGTTTTGGACATGCAGTGTAGGGGAGTAAAGACGGATTACAAAATTGTACTTCAGAAACCGGAGGCCTTTTTGAAGTGCTGCCATTCTGGAGCTGGAAAAAGTGATCAGTCGAAATGAAAAGTTTTTAATTAGGCAATTAAAATTTTTTTCTGCTTAATTTTGATGTGTCAATGCCTAGCAGCAAACCTTCCCCACTCCTGGCTTAAGTTCTCCTTGGCATCATTTCATGAATTCTGCATCATACTAATTTCCTATAATCTCCTCCCTTATTTAATTTCTCCTGAAGTGTTGTGTTTATTTTTAAGAGCCAAACTTGAAGGCAATATTTTTGTTTATGATGTTTGTTTAGTCTTGTTATTGGCAAATGTGCATGCGAACAAAACAGATTCACAAATGGATGATAAATATATGTTTGCCGTTATTAATGACGATATGATTGTCATTCTGTAAATTCTAAATACATTCTCATAGTCTCAGTCTCAGGCTGTTTTGTTAGGTTAGGGATTACTGCCTGCTAATTGAATGAAGAAGTCAGGAACTTGTAAACATTCAGTGCTGTTACAAACTCCAGACGGTAATAATTTCTTTCTGTGATCAGAACTGTAATGCAATGATTTTAATTTTGACAGTGGCACATTTCTGGTGTGTCATAATGCTGGAATGCAGCTGAACCGCTAAAGGGACTGACCTTGAATATTTGTTCTTGTCCATCGTGTCTGCAAATGACATGTTCTATGCATGTTTTCTGTGATGCTGTCACACTTCTCAATCTGTGTGAATGATTCAGTAGAATATACACAATGGTTGAATATTTGATACTTTTTCTGTACTTTCTTTCTTTGTTTTCTCACAGTTTGACAGTTATTTCTTTGACACAAACAGTATAAGGAAAAGCATTATCTTAGTGTCCTTTATTTACGGCAGTTTTTCCACTAGATTATACAGTAAACTGAAAACTGATTTTAATTCATATTTGAAACCAAGTACACAATTATGTAAAACAGCTATTGCTGCGAAAGGCATTATTTTTGCCTCCCTCAGGCCATTGTGCTCCATGCTGTGATACCAGAAATAATTGCGTAATACTGCCTAACCAGTTTATTGGGTTCGTCATTCTGAAGAGGGAGAAATTAAGAAAACAGCTAAACTAGTTTCTTAGGTGTGTAGCATTCATGTGGCTCTCCAAATATAACTGATGTCTCAGTGTTACAATTATGGTCTGTTACAGTGAATCATCTATGTGAAATGTGGGTGTAAAATCATGAAAACCACAAAACTGAAAAGTTTTATTGGAATGTGGAACAGATGGGAATTCCAGACTCCTATGTGCCATTGTTTCTGCTTGAAGTTGTGTATGATATATATATATGTAATCATTCAACAGTCCAACCAAAATAATTAAAAGCAATTAGGACAAAAGGCAGCAGACACAATGTGCCCCCTGGACTAGGGTTGAAAAATGAGCTTTTAGTGCAACAATTGAGGTGAGGTAACTTGCTCAAAGGTGAATGTCACAAATGTTCCCATGACTCTGAGGTGTGACTAGACAGTTAGACAGTGGATACTGTTATTTTCTCTCTGGATCTTTGTGTCAGTGTACCAGTAATCCTCTGATGACTGACTTTTTGTCCTTTTCTCTCAGGCTGGCCAACAAACAGGATCGAGATGGAGCCATGCATGAGGCAGACATCATTGAGTACCTGTCTCTGGAGAAGCTTGTGAACGAGAATAAATGTCTCTGTCAAATAGTGAGTATCAGTTTGTTGGCTGGAGGGAGGTGTTCTTAACAGGAGAAAGGTGAAAAGGTACTAGTAAGCAGTTGCTAAAAGCAAGTGCAGGGCATAAACAGTGCCTCATTCTGTTTATGATTTAATAACATACAAAAACAACATAACAGTGACATGGTTTCACAATTTCAATTCATGTCTCAGGAGCCATGCTCAGCCGTCCTTGGATATGGGAAGAAGTTGGATAAGTCCATTAAAAGCGGTCTGAACTGGCTTTTGAACAACATTGCCAAGGACTACGAATCCATTAATGAGCGTGTTCAGAAGGACACAGCTGAGCAGAGGGCTCAGGAGGAGCAGGACAAGAAAGAGCGGGCCGAGAGAGTACGCCGGGTTCGAGAGGAGAGGTGAAGTTCCTTTTATCTGCACGCACTCTAAAAAGCAGGCTCTCACAAAGGTTCTATTTTGATCTACCCCCAGTAAGGCAAGCCGTCTTATCAAGATTCATTTGTGTAGATGCTATGACACAGAGAGATGGAGTAATGTGAGACTGAAGATCCATCCACAATAAGCAGAGAGTACCACGACTGCCCTTTTTCTTGGTGTGTTGTCGAAGTGGATATGTCAGAAAGGTGAACTTTCCATTAAGGTTTCAGGTCTGACCAATTTTTAAAACAACACTAAGCATTTGCAACCTTACCAAAATAAAGATAAGCATTATTTGTGTCAGCATTATATGGTAGAGGCAAGCTGAATCTGTAAACTTGGGCTCCTTGCACAGAGCTGTCTTCCCATCTTTCTGCTTATTGTGAGAAATGGCCTCACTGCAGCGAAAGACAAGTCAAGGATAAAAAAAGACTGAACAGCAAGAATGTCCGTGGATGATTTGGCAATATGTCATCTGAGGGTCTTGAGACCCTTCCTTCTACGGTAGTGTCGCAGTGTGGGAGCTGTAAAATGTTTGCTAAAATATCCAGTGTTCTCCAAAAGGGAAAAGAAGGAGAGGGAGGAGGCAGAACGAGAGGGCAGGCCTATGCAAGAGGACGAGCTTGATGATGACAACATGGCCAACCCCTTCCAGCCAATCAGCACTGTGATTACAGAGGTGAGAACATGTGTCCCTATAGGCTGGGAATGTGTGTTAGTCAGTTTCTTAGCAACAGACATAAAACAGGCCCAAATAAATTACCTAGATGATGTCTTCCGCTCAGTTTCTCTGAGAGTAATGACAGTGTTCTAGGATAAACTTAAAATGAAAGCAAGAAGCTTGGCATTGTATGTACACTACTGTGACTATGTATGTACTACTTCTTCGCCTGTTAAGATATGCTGGTGACCTTGGTGGTGTTTAGTTTACTGTTAAATTAGTTTCAATACATGAGCATGTGTCAATGTTTGTGCTTTTGCGCTCAGATGTGATGCTGCCCTAATATGTCATCATAACTGTAGAAGAGATAAAAGGCTCTCTCTTATAGAAAATAGAGAACATTTGTTGAGCTAACAACATGATGTTTCAGCCATTATTGGTCTGTTGGTCTATTAGTGCATGTATTGTCTTTTATGCAGTTATTCTGGAAAACATTTTAATAAAGCATTCAAATATTTACCAATTAATTATTGTGTTGTCCAGCTCATAATGCGCTGTATACACAATAGTAAAGAAAAATTGTGTATTAGGTATAACTTAGGGTCTTAGCTATAACGTAGGGACTTATTAGGATATATAAGTTTTGTAAAATGGAAACTGAACAATTGATAATTTCTTATTTTGAACAGGCTTCATCTATTTGTCTGACCTATGTTGTTAAATGTTAGGTTTAGATTCAAGGGATCTGCTGTTGCTAGGGAAGCTTATTTCACTAGATTTACCAGAAGGAAACTGGTGTAGAAATCACTGGATGAGAGAATAATACTAATTAACTGTAACAGTGCAGCACAGACAAGCTTCTCTTATCTATTCAGTTGACAACACATATTATGGCCCAGGATTCAGGAAGTGAAACGCAAAGAGCAAAGAAATGTCAAGACTGCCAACACACCCAGAATAAATACTTATGCAGAACACAGTCTTGCTCAGAGTTTCAGATACTAAGGTATTCCCTGCAAGTCAGTTAGTTAAGGATATCCTAATCCACAAAAGGAACTTTCACTTGCACTTAGTTGCTGCCTAGTTAGAAAACCAAAATGTTTCATATCAGTTGCTAGCCTTTGTTGTAGTAAAGGTGGATTTACAAGTGACTGCCCTTTTCTACAGTACAGCCCGCTGAGGTCAATCATAAACAGTGTAGTCTAAAATATAAATTGTTACATTGCTAGTGTAAAACTGGAAGATGAATGGTAGCAGGACTCTCACACTGAAGTAATGTTTTGCCCATTTGGTTTATATTTTGCATTTTAATGTTACTTCCTGCAGTTTGGATTAATTTTACCTCTGTACTGTCCCACATTTACAAACTGTGCATGTCAATGATGGGAAAGATCAGTGCTGGAGAGGACACAATTTTTAAAAAGTGTCTAGTGTTAAAAACCACTTTCAGATTAGTAATGTTTTACAAGGCGGTTACCTAAGATTGGCATGTGATCTCAGGATGTCACCGCTTGTACAGTTTCCATGGTTTTATTTAATTTTTGTGAGTTGCTGCTGTTTCGTCACAAGCCATGGCACTCGAATTATGACACCAGAGTGAGTCTCAAATGCTCTCCCAAAAAACACCCCTCCTCTTCCTCCTCAATTATGTACTTGTGTGATATCACGTAAAGTATGGACTCGCTCTCTCACTTGTGGATTGAGGTGCAACTTACAAGTAGCTGAAGGTCCAGGTTGCAACAACCCAGTCCAGTATATTTTTGTCAAATATATTAATGTGTATTTAGTGGTTGAATATCTACCAAATTAATTTATTCTACATAGCCTAACTGTTACAGGAGGAAGTCTGTATTGATGCTGATATTGTATAATAGCAAAGCAAATGTTTTAACAAATTGTGTGTGTGTGTGTTGGTGTAGAATGAGGACAAGCTGAAGAGGGAGAAGGAGAAGAAGCGGCAGAGGGAGGGCCAGGAGGGTGGGGAACAGAAGAGCCCCCGGGAGAGTGACAGCACCGCCCTAACTCAGCAGCTTCAGGAGGCAGAGGAGGAGGAAGAGTTGGAGGAGGAGAGTGAGCGACAGACGCCAGAGAGCACAGACTCAGGTCACACACACATTTTTTTCCAGCCCATAAAAGCATAATTATCTACAGGTTCACTGAAAATGGATGCCAAATATTAGTCTGGTATTGAGATGATTCAAAATTATGCATTTAACATTTATAACTTATTGTTGTGATATTGTTGTGAATTATCTCTTAATATGAGAGTCAGTAACCTGAAGACTTAAAAAGAAGTTTGATTGTATCTGTATTACTTTTGCCCCATCAGACCAAGCCAAGAAAAAGACCAAGAAATTGCGTCTGAAGAGGAAGCACAGAGTCGACCCTCTGAGAACAGAAGAAGGGGCCCCTGAGAGCCCCACCCCTCCACCACCCCCAGGTGAGGAACATAACCCACATCCCCTGCCTCCTCAAGGCAAGAGATCCACCCCTTCCCACCTGAAGATGAGAGCCCCACCCTCCTGCTATGCAACTACACTTACCCCACACCCCATGAAACCACACCCACCCGACACACCTTGCTACACTATTCCCACCCCCCAAGCCCCACATGTAGTATATCATTTTGTACTTAGATTGAGAAGCTAAATTTATTTCCAGTTTGTTTGTGAAATGAGTATACTGAAGGGTATTAATATTTTAAATGTTTAACCTTGCTTCTTTTTAGTTGGATGGGCTACTCCCAAAGTTACTAGACTTCCCAAACTTGAGCCTCTTGGAGATACAAGACGTTCTGGTAATCTTTTAATACCCCTCAGTGATGTGCATGTCAGCCACTAATTCTGTCACAGTGTGATGGTGTTAACTGCCTCCAAAATCTGATTGTCAGTTAGTGGTCTTGTCTTCGTTTTTTACATTTGTCACTAACACTTACCTTCTTTAACACCTTCTGTCTGTGCATCCATAATGTGCATGTCTTCATCCTTTTGCCTGGAGGAAGTGCGTGTTTCTTCAAGAGATGAAGCTTGAAAGAAAACTATTGGAACACATCTGTACAGTATAAACCTCCAAACACTCATGTATCCAGCCTATGTAGCTGTAAACTTGGCCAAAAACAAACTCCTTATGGTGGTTTTCTTTGACACTTGACGTCAGCAGAAACTGGATGAACAACCCACAGGCTTTCAGTTACTTTGATCACCAAAATTAATTTTTTAATGCACCAAGGGTCATTCTCCAGTGAATTTTTCTGAATTCTTAAATGCATGGTGCCTGCATCTGGATAGGTTGAGCTGCCTCTGATGCACTCTGAAGCTGACATCAGATTGGGAGAGACCTGATCTCAAGGAAAACTGTATTAGGCTGTACAGTGTTTCCTTACTTTCTTTGAATGGATTACTGTACTTCAGAACTATCCTAACCTCTTAAAACACATCTCTGTTGAGGATATGATATAAATTTTAGTCTTTTAATATGGCAAGATAAATAACTTAAGCTAGACAACCAATCTCCATTTATGTCACTAACATGCATGTCTGATGTGTTACTGGTACTAATTTTCTGAAAGCTATTATGAAAGTGTTCTATGGTTCAAGGCTTATCCATATTAATGCATGTGTGACTGTCTGCTTGCAGTGCTTGTTTAATTCTGTGTATGCAGTACATGGCATGATTTATGATGTTAATTTGAGGTATAATGCTAATCAGAATGCTAATGTTTAACACTTCGTGGTGTAGAATTGGAGTAATATAACTTATCTCTGGAATCTGAGCAAATTATATATATATTTTTACATCTGTCTTCAAAATACTAAAATGGAAGTATGATCCTGTGTATTGTTAAATGTAATCTCATGATTTTGCATCAAGAGCATTTCAGGCTCAGCAACGATGACAAGTACTAACCAGGGTAGTTTTACCTTTCAGGCTAGAATGTCTGTGTTGACCTGCTGTGTTTTGTTCCAGGATTCAAAAGCAAACGTCACAGAAGTAAGGAGTCTGCTAATAATATCATGTTTTCTCCCTCCTGTTTACAGATTTCTATGGCAAACCCCTCCCTCCTGTCTCAGTTAGGCAAAGACCCAACAGTGACACTCACGATGTCATTTCCTAATCCCTCTGTGGTAGTCCCCCAGTTCCCAGAAATCACTGCTCTTTCATTTTGTTTTGTATTGTTTTTTTTCCCCCTCAAAGTCCGTGGTGTATAGAAGTACACTGGCTCATTCTTCCCTGGGATTAGCAAACTGACACCCGAGCAACACTGCGCTGACATGGAGCCATTTCCACTACCGCCATTCTCTGAAGGAGCAGGATAACCTGGACAGACCTTATCTCTGCACTGCTGCAGAGCATTCCTTTTGGCTTCTGACTGACAGCACAGAGACTGAAGTCAGAAAGCTGGGACGAACAGTTCACAGTGTTTTATTGTGTATGCGTCAAAAGAAAATTGGCTTTTTTAGAATGCTTTTGCTACTGGCTCACAGATTTCCAAAACCTTGGTCACACAAACTTGTGATCTTTATTTTACTTTTTATATCTTCTTTTCTATCGCTAGTATCAGTATTTGTACAGAGTTTGTAGGCTTTTTTTGTGGTCACTCTTGTATTCTTTGTTCATACACACCTCTTTTGATAAGATCTGTTTACAATGCCTTTGACGTGTCACTTTCAGTGCAAGTCAGACTTCTGTTTTGTACAATTGTTTTTCTGGGACTCCACCTTTCTACCCTAAGATACTATAGACAACACCTTTCTGTAAGGGAACAGAATAACTATTATATAAAAAGGGTAAGGGGTTCTTCTTGGACACATTTCTGTGAATTTGTAAAATACTTTGCCAGCTGGTTTCTACAAGATTTTTTTTCTTTTGCTTAATCAACTCTTTTCAAGGGACTTGAATCACATGATCTGACCATTATTTACAATGTTCTCTGCACCATAGTTTGTATATAACATAAACATTAAAAAAATGAGCATATGAGTTTGTAAAATGCTGAACATTCAGGGATGTTCTGTCATTTTATTTAACTACTCAGTGTATGATCAGTGTGAAATCCAATTACTTCAGGTGTGTATGCTCCATGTTTAACATACTGAAAATGACTGATATAAACAGGAAAACAACTTGAGAAGCCTGGGATGTGTTCCGTCTCTAATACTGCAGTACTTGTAGATTAAAAGACAAGTAGTAATAAGATTCTGGCGATATTGGAGGGACCAATTTTAGTTTCTCCTCTGGGGAGGACTCCATTATGATTGCATTATACTTGGTTGAATTATGTTATTTAAAATATGTGGTTCTCCAAAACCTAATTATTTAAACATATCATGCTGTGTTTACGCTGAAACGTGATCTGTGGGAAAACTATGAGAAGGTACTCCAAGGTACACCTTGGAAGATAGCCAATTCGTTAATATTCTACATGGAACCCCTGTTGATTTTGTGTGTTTTCAGAAATGTAAATGCTTTTAATACGAAAATATAGGATACCTAAATGGTTTCATTTTTTAGTCAGCACTACGAAGCGTCTTACTTGCATGCAAGCATTTAAAATAACTGGCTTCTTTCTGCAGTTCAGTGGTTAGCATACACACATTCTTTTGGTTCATACATTATTATTTGGGTCGCTATGAAGGCCTACACACGTGTGTCCACTTTGTTACATGTACTTATTTATTGGATTTAAATACAGTCACTTTTTCTACCAGTCACTACAGTAACTTTTTCTTTGTTACTAAAAAGAATATACATTGTAAACTGCTTTTTTGAATCATTAAATACATGCATTATTTTCCAAACAAATTACATGTGTCAATTGTGTCATGATTATTTCAGAGCACTGCGGAAGAGTATTCACTGTAACTGCACTCGAATAGTATAATTTTCGTTTGTATTTCAAACCTCAAATGAACTAAATGCGATGACACTGCTACAACGTTCATTTGTTGAGTTCTTAGCTGTGTTCCGTCAGAACGGACAACGGAACCTTACAGTTGCTGGCAAAGGGAGGAGGACATAAATATTAGACGGACGACTGTGAGCGTGTGGTTGTCTGTCAGCTAATGTTATGTACAATCGACTAAACTCATTTTTACTTGAATACAGCGTTTAAGCTTCTTTATATCCATGCATTTCCTGAAATGATCAGAGTTGTGTGCTCGAGAGGCACACGTTGTCTCAAGTGGAATGGGTTCTGCATCTCTGTACACGTGAAAACTATCGCGTCTTTCGGGTACAACACAAATGTTCCAGACCTGAAAGTCTCTTCAAGCAAATCATGTACAGTTCAAAGCAACCAGGTGAGAAAAAGGCGACGAAAACAAGTTGAGTGTTTTAGCGACCTAGCTCCTCCAGTCTTTCGAGTGCCTGGACAACGTCGTCAAGCTGGCTAACCTAGCCAAACTAGCTACCCCCAACTAATTTTATACGTAGGAAACGTTAGACCGATACTGTCCACGAGTCGTGTGAATATAACCAACGATAGCCTATCTATGAGGAACGTGAAGTAATGGTATAAATAAACAAGTATCTGACAAAGTAAATACAATAGTGTTGGATAAAGTGGAAACATAACTTGGGTTGCTTTCTTCTCGTCTGTTCAACAATCGCATTAATACTCAGAGTTGGATGGCTAGTTAGCACTAGCTAACTACTTCACTAGATGGCGACATAACTAAAGCTGATTTTCTGATTACCTAGCTAGTCTAAATGGATTGACATGGCTCAAAACTAAGGACTGTTAGCGTTAATTTTTCCTTTCTTCCATCCAGGTAAAGTCAGGACAACGGAAACAGTTGTGCAAACTCGTACTGGACCACTTCGACAAGCAGTATAGTGAAGAACTCGGTCAACTGTGGACAACAGCAAGGTTGTCAAAGAACATGTCTACATATAACGCAGATGTGTTAAATTAAGCAAAGCATTCAGAGTTTTCCTCCCGTTTTGCTCGATTATTTTAATTCTCTTACGTATTTGAACTACGGGCACCTCAGCTCGCCCCTGTCGCTACGATGTCGAACTGTAGTACAGTATTAACGAATCGTTAACGACTCTTCTTGCTTCTCAGGGAAGTGCTCCTGGATCCTCGGTGTTGGCAGTATGGCGTGATGCTGAATCGCTTCAGTGAGTCGACAGAGCTTAGGCAGCTCCTCCAGACGCAAGATTACTCCAGCCTCCTGCCCCAGGACTCTGGTTCCCTACAGTGCTTTGTGCACCAGTCCCAGATTAGATTCCCCTCCCAAAAGCACCAGCCGGGCCAGCTCAAACAGTACTACCTCCTGAATGCAGCCTCTTTGCTCCCTGTGCTGGCCCTGGGGGTGAGGGATGGGGACAGGGTTCTTGACCTGTGCTCTGCCCCTGGTGGCAAAGCCGTGGCCATCCTCCAGAGTGCCACCCCAGGTAATGCGTCACACTTTGCACTGTTTCCTCTACATATTATATTGGCTCACTGGCTGTTTATTAGGCTTGACAACACTTGGACTCCTTCTCAGCTCTGGAGAAATCCTGCCTGTTTTATTTTTCCCTTAACATTTGCTTTGCTATTGTTTAAAAGGATCACATGTAAAGCACACACAAACACCAGGCGGCAAATCCCTGTGTGTAAAGTCAGGCCCAGAGCCCCCTGTCCACTTGAGTTAAAAGCAAACACATTTTCAGGAAGTAAACATGTTGTGGCCACTGCTCAGTCTGCGTGCTGGTGATAAGAGACGTGGTGTTTATTTTTTATTAGGCCTCTTGTGTGTTGGGATTTAGCAGAATGAGTTTCTAACACCTTTGAAAACAAAGCAGGTCTTTTCAGAGTGCACTGGAGCCCCTCCTGGCATTTTAACCCCACATCATCCTCTTTTCCATGGCCTAACTGGTGGCCTCAGCAGGCTGAATTGAGCTAAGTGACATCAGTAACATTTATGATGACCAGTCTGTTTAAGAACTGGACAGAACTACTCCGTGCATGTGTGTGTGCATGTGTGTAGCTCTGCATGGGTGTGTGTGTATGTGAGAGAGTGGGCATTATTCACTGGGTGTGTGGTTAGAGACAGAAAGGATGCATACTGTGTAGCATGAGAGAGAGTGTGAGTGTGAGAGAGAGAGAGAGCGAGAGTGTGAGTATGAAACGGTGTGCATCTATGAGAAGATGTAGGTTCTGTTTAGTGAGTGTCTGTATGTATATGTGAGGGAGAGAGTGGCCATTTTACAGTGTGTGTATGTGAAAGAATGTAGGAACTATGTGTCATAGCCTCCAGTGACTGCACTGCACCAACAGGTGTAGGGTTTCTGCAGCATGAGAGCTAAGGAGCTTTTGTTTCCATAGCACAGTGTCTTATGCACTATAGCCAGTAAAGTACCGATTACACTGTATGTCAGATATGTAGAATGAAATAAGTTACACATGTATATTTTCATAATTGAGGATTGTCATATATGATGTGTCAGAATGTCTGTTGTTGTCTTTGTAAGAATAATTTGTAAGAACTGTTTATAAATATTCTTGCACATCATTTTCTTTCCACTTCGCAAGACGCATATTACCAGTAAGAAGTGAGATGGATATGTGCATTTTTCTTCTGGCAAGCGTGGTGGGTACGGGTAATTGTCATTGGGGTGGCAAAGTACCATTGTCTTTCAGGACTGTTGCATTGCAATGAATTGGACTGTCACAGATGGAAGTGGCTGGCAGAGACTCTGGAGTCCTTCATTCCGCAGGCCCTAAACGATGCCGTCAAGGTGTTTAATCTAGATGGAAGACTCTTTGGGCAGATCGAAGCAGGCGCGTATGACAAGGTAGGGACAAATTACCTCCCATGCCCTTGCGCTGTCCCTTGTAAAGTGGTGGGATAGATTCCGTCAGACAGGCTTGCGTCACTGTCCTTTAGGCCTGTGGTGAAGAGAAATGTCCAAAATAAACACTGGTATCTATCTTATTCCCTGCCTTTGGGGAGGGGGGGATGTAGTTAATGAGTTTTGAAGAGTTTTTCCCTATCAGACTTTTGAGTCAGACAACAGCACATTGTACACACTGACAAACAAAGCTGTATATAAATAATGACTCTGACATGTGAGTAGTTTAATACCATGGTGAATGGTGTAATACCCTGGTCACTTGACACCATTCCAAGCAACAACTTTATTCAGAAATCAGAGTAAGACAATGTTACATGCAGTACTCATTTGCAAACCTCTATTGCCAATGGTAATTGCAATGTACTCACATTAGGATATGGCATTGTAGATTAAAATGGATATAAAACAGACTGTTATTCTTTAGTAGTTCATACTGTATTGCTGGGTATACAACCTATGTCTTTGTCATTGACAGTCAAGAGCTGCAGATCTCAACAGGTTGAGTGGTTCCTAAGAGCAAAGAGGTTGTCTGAACAAAAAAGCTATTTCATTGGTGCATTAAGGTTTAAGGTAGAATGTAACTCTCTACCCCTACAAAATGGATTTGAACACTTAGGATATAACTCATTTGCTCAGTTTGGTGTCAACACCAGAGGCATTTGAAGGTCATTAATTTTTTTCTATGTGTTTTCTTCGTGTCCAGCAGGTGGAGCTGCTATGTAAGGCTGTTCTGACTTCAACCTTTTCATTTCCTTAATATTTGAATGTTCTGTTATATTCACTTACCTTTGGTGGATTTTGCTTGCCTACCGATAGTGTCATGAGCAGCAGTTTTTTTTGGAGTTACGAAACACAGTCATTATGAAATAAGAAGTGTCAGTTCTGTGGAAAAAGGTGTCAGCCGAGAAAGTAACGTCACTTATGTAATAGGGGTTCCGTTGGTGTAGTGAGTGATTGTTGATGTTGTTTGTAGATCTGTGTGTATGTATTTGTTATTTGTGCTTTAACTGGGATTGTTTTTTTGCCAGCTGACAGCTGTCAGGTTTCTGCTGCATACTCCTTACATTATCATTATTTTTAGTTTCAGGGCTACCATAAAAAAAAAAAAAAAACTTAAAATCATATTTTGGCAATGTCTAGTGTGTTTTTTGCGGTCTGACTGATAAGATAACGCTTCTTAAGATGAGATGAATCACTGCACGAACCTCCAGGCTTAATCCCTGTAATGAAAGAACCTGTCAAATTCACACAGTGCAGAATTTAATTTAATCCACAGAGGGGAGAGCCCCCGCACTCCATCACGACGGCACAATTATCTCTACTGTGTCCCCCATTTCCTTTGCTTTATGTTGCGGCGTGTAGCAGGGTCAAATTGCCTCTTAAGCATTTCTGTTGTGTTAACGGACAATAAGTGGCAGCCCTCCCCTGTTACACAAAGACAGCTGCCCGGCCAATGCTTCTGGTAATAGGGAAAGAACAAACACAATTAACACACAAAAAGGAGCGCTGTTCAATTGCCTATTCAAAGAAGCAGCTCCAATGAAGTGTAGTGCGCATGGTCTAATGAGTGTCTCTGTGGAGGGCGTACAGTAATCCAGGCCCATGCCCTGGGAGAAGAGCTTAGCACTAGAGTCAGAATGAGTCAGGGTTTAACAACAGAAGCATTACTTCTCATTACTGTACTCATTTTCATCTGCCCCTTTGCTGGAAACATGGATGTGATGTACTTTTTAAATTTTCTGCATAAATAGTTTCCATGTGTAAGTGTCAAGGGCAACATTACATACAAGCAATGTAGTAATTTAAAAAGCTGTGTAATCATTACCATAGAACAGTTGTATATAGTTTTGATCTTAGCTTCACTGGTGATCATTTTGGCCAAGGCACAGTGGAGTGTTTTGGTTCTGGAATGAATTGCCTCTAAAGCAGAGTCAATCCATCCTGTTACTCATGTGTCACTAAATACTACCATGCTTTCAGAGGCTTTCAGCTTACAGTATGCAGTTGTACCATTAACTTTAACAGAGGACATTTGTTTGAAGCAGGTGCACCATGCAGTGAGAATTTGTTGTAATTCATCAGGCAGGGAAGGTAGTTGTAATCCAAACAAAAACTGGCATGAGCCCAGTTGTGCTGTAATCTCTGTGCCCCTCTCAGGTGCTGGTGGATGCCCCGTGTTCCAACGACCGCAGCTGGCTTTTCGCAGCCCCCCAGCAAGGTGCTCTCTGGCTGCAGGAGAGATCTAAACTCCCCGACCTGCAGACGGAGCTCCTCAGGTGCGTCACATGACCTCACAACGAAGCTGCTTCCTGTCAGACACACTGTGTGTGTGTGTGTGTGTGACATGACAGGGGCTGAAAAGGAAAGATCCCCCTGGTTTTTGACCATCCACAGGTGAAATTGTGTCAGTATCAGGCATGTAGCCAGCCATTATAAGCTGAGCTTATTCTGCGGGACCCTTAAAATGAAGTGGCATTGTGAGCACTTGTACTGCCCTTGATCAAGTGATGACAGATTTGCCATAAAAGCCCCAGAGGCATGTGAAGCTACCTTTCCAAATCACTGCATTATAAAACTCTGATCTGTTCCCTGGCAATTACTGGCTGAGCACCAAATAGTGTACTCATCAAAGATGTATCCATAGTCAGCGTTACCCCTTGCTTTGTGAACGATAAGCATGAAGGGAATGTATGGATTCCATAGTGTGACTTAAAGGCATCTAGGAAGGATCTACGAGGAAATAAAACTTGACTGAAGTTTTTGGTCGGATATACTGAACATTTACAAACCTGCTTTTTAATGGCCATTGAATTGGTATGCGCTCCATTTATTCAAGTAAATGCTTTCCCTAGGGCTCTTTTTCAAATGCCTTTTTCGCTCTGTCCTGAAAACTTTGAGTTATATTTAATCTCCAATTCGATTTAAATCTAACATGATAATTATAAGGAATACCGTGTGTATAGCAGTAAGGAATCCACATCACAGTCAACACAGTGTAAAATTAACTTGAATTGTTTCAAGAAACATCCAGCAGAATAAACCGATTATATGTAAATGTGTAAGCTATATGAGGGCATCTGATAAGCAAATAAATTATGTAATGTAGTGTGCTGATCATTTTTCTACCCTTACGTGGTGCTACTTAAGTCCACCCAGCGTAGAACCGTCATGGCTAATGGTGACTAGTGACACATGAAGTCGGTCTAAGCCTTCTAGACCAGCTCCTGACCTTCCCTGCCCGTAACCTGAAAGGGAACAAGACAAGACATCTCAGACAGCAGCATTCAGTGGGGAGGAGTGCACAGCTCCTCTTAAGCCTCACAAGCAGATGGGTTGGTGAAGTGTTCTGTCACCTGCAGACTGCGCACTGGGTTCCCTGTTTACTGAGAGGGGAAAAAATAAAAATAAAAATCAAAAGGAAGTTAAAACGCAAGTGATCTCAAATCGGCATTGCGGCAAGTAGAATCCAGGTTGTGAACTTGAGACATAAAAGCGCATGCAGTGCATTTGAAGGATTTCTGCAGTATTGATTAATGAACTCGCTCCTTACTGCTTAGCGCCTCAGGTGGGAAAGTGAAAAGGAGAGGGTAAAAATCACAGATGCCAAACATTTCCGCTGCGTTCAGTTCAGTACAGGCTGCGTACAGGAACAGCTTTGAACCCTTGTGTCGGGCCCTGATTTTCACAGTCTGAACACACACAACAGTCATCGCAGTACACATGTGTAATGCAAATGTATACAGGCGAGAGCAGTGCTGCTTCATCCCGTGAGGTACACTGGGAAACGTTCACACAATGGAATCTATAGAAGTTCATGCCAGAAAGTTTTTGAACAATTTTATGGGGCATTAGCAATGACATTTGCTGCTTGCTCTCGGAAGCCAGGTTCTTTTTATTCAATTTCAACTGTTTAAATCTGCTAGAGATTGTACTCTGAAAGGTACTGTCCCTATGCAGTATTGTTATGTTTTTGTTCATATTATTATGAGTATACAAATAATATTGTGAATAACAATACAGTATATTACTTAACAACTAATTATTAGATTGAAATGTATACAAAGGTAGTGAAGCAAACCAGATGACAAAATCATTATAAATGTGTGGTAGTGATAGTTGCTGAATGCCAAGTGTCCCGTTCAGCCTGGTGGTTTTTTCACAGCCTCTTTGGAGGCTTTTCTTGAGATGGTGCCCTTCATTTCCCTTCCCAAGGTCCTGCCGTTTCATGTCGCACATAAATTGCTGAGCACAAAGGCTCGTTTCCAGTCTGTTTCACCCGCGACTCCTTGTCGGGCCGTTCATATTTGTTCGCACCCCAGGAAGCGTTTATGCGGAAAAGCGTTCCCCCCCTTGCTCCACACCCGCACCGAGCTGTATATACATCATGCAGGGCCTGCGCAAGGTCACGCGATTGCATTTCCATTTTGTGGAGCTAATGCTTGGCTAAGAGACCACATATTAAAAATGGCCCGGGTAAAGACAATATATATCTTTCCTGACAATTTGTCCTCTAATGGTCCACCATCAGTAACGTTTCCATGCAGTGCAGGAGAAAAAGCATACAAATAAGCAAACTGTTGTTAATTGTATTTTTAATATTGTTTCAAAGAACATCAGTTGACAAATAGCATATTAATATACTATATGAGCTCTGACGTGTGCGTTGCTGATCTGAGGAAATGATATTTATTCTAATATATGTGACTAATTGTACCCGCATTTCCATTGAACTAGTTGATCACATTCAGCAGTGCCTGTGTGACCTCTAAGTTTAGCTGAATGTCGTGTACTATACGTAGCTACTCCTCTCAGCCCCGGCAATCATATAGGTGTTTGATGAACAGTTACCGCTTCAGCGCGCCCATGTAGACAATAAGAAAACACCATTTCCATTTGCCTGTTATTGCAAAACAATTTAAACCGTGAGCGAAACTAAATAAATCTGCCTTTTTGAGTCCACCCAGAGCCAATTTAGCTGTCCTGGCACACAAGGTCTGAGGTATACTTAGGAGTTTGAATTGAGGTGCATAGAGCACAATGTCATTGCATTAAGTGGGGCATCTTTCTTCTGAAAGGCATGCGTGCTATCTCTGCCATGCAAACTTGCCTGAATTGTTTCGCTCTGCGCCAGTTATCTAAGTAGCAGCAGTGCTGAGCTTGTGAAATCAGTCCACTACATCATAATACTGTTCGCGACTTACCGTGGAGGATCAAGAGTGTCTCAGTGCTCTTTTACACTGAGCAATCATGCTGAAAGGTGTGCACTTTCGTGTCAGTCGATTTCTTATCATAACCATTGCAGATAGCATTGCTCACATTAGAAGTGCTGCTTGGTCAGATGGGTTTAAGTTTTCATTTGATCTGATGCGCACCTTTCCTGACTTGACTTTCAACCTTTTTTAATCCCTTGAGAGTTCAATTATACAAAGCACTGTGCTATACACACTGCTTTAATCCTGACTTTTGGCTGCATGCTGCCCACCCCACCACAGAGCAATTAGCCATAGCGCTTAGAATAACAATGCAACAATGCCGTGCAGTGCAGGTGATACAGTGCACAGAACTGTGCGTTTATTTCAGCAAGATAACTTTTTTTCCCTTTTCAGAGCAAAGGAATATAAATGTTCCTTTTGGAGTTATCCCCCATCTAAAAATAAAATTGGCTAACAGTGCCAGCGTCTACTCAGGAAGAAGCCTTCCTCCAACAGGCATGTGCACGGGGCAGCCTTGCTAGAGCGGTTCACCTCCCACATGGGCCCAAACCCAATGGGTCTGGTGCTGTGGGGCCCTAAAAATAGCCAGACATGTTGCTGTTGTTGTTCTTCAGAACAACATGAT
This sequence comes from Megalops atlanticus, assembly GCA_019176425.1. Taxonomy (NCBI): domain Eukaryota; kingdom Metazoa; phylum Chordata; class Actinopteri; order Elopiformes; family Megalopidae; genus Megalops; species Megalops atlanticus. The sequence goes on from CM032886.1 coordinate 16,426,057, forward strand.
TAATCTTATTTTCCTAATTGTGTAAAAATATCCTTTTAAAAAATGAATGAACATCCTTCCTGGAGAAACAGGGTAGCAAAGCAGTTGGTCCAACCCTCAGGGCTATTCAGAACCCCATTCACGGCTCTTTCTAAAGCTGTGTGGAAACACAGGCTTCAGTGTTCCCCTCTTCATTCATTTGATGGTAGGAATATTCTGTAGGGTGCATTTGGAGTAATACTAAATCTGATGTTGCTGGCTGTTCAGACTGAAATGAAACTGAAATCCTGGTTCTTCATGAAATGACTGTTTCACATCAGCATTTCCTGTGGAATGACTAGCTCATAAAATGGTACTTTGCATAGATTGTCAATATGCAACAAATGCAACATTTGTTGGAACTAGAGTGTTTACAAACAGGTGACTGTTCTTTTAATGAAATGGCTTTTTTACACAGTGTAGATGCCTGTGAAGCCTTTTAAATGGCTACATACTAAAGATTGACTTCGCATCTCCACTGATACCTGAGAGCTTGGAAAACACAGGGAGGCACAAAAGGAGAAGGCCATATTATATACTAAACTTTCAAGCTTTTTTAATTAGTATATACAAACATCATCAGAGGAGATGAGTAAAATACTACCCTCACAATCCTACAGATCCAGCTGGCAGGTGGTGACTTACCAATCAGAGTTCAGCCTCACCTTAGACAAACAAGGTGTTCCAACCTATCCACCTAATGTAACTGTAATGAGTTTAACTACGGTTAAGTTCGCTGAGTCCATCAGTTCCATCAGTTTGCTGAGTTTTACCTGTCGTTTGCAGCTGAATAGTAGCTGTTCATTGTTGCCAAATTATGAAATGCTGAAAGCCCTATTGATGCAGCATTGTACTGCATGTCTGTTTCTGCCATTTTACAGTAGTATTAACTACATGACTGACTTGCTGTATGGGGAATTAGCAGAGGTGACCCCCTGGTCCGATTTGATTAGAGGAGTATACTGCACAGGTAATTTAATTCTTCACAGATTAATAGATGGACTGAAACGTCCATTGAGGAATAATGAGATTAAATGGTAAATGTTTAAGTTCCACTTTAACTGGTTATTAGATTGCAGACATGGGACCATGTCCCCTGTTCACAGAGTGGCAGAATAGATTGTATAGATTACAGTAACAGATTTCATTAAAACCTGAAGCAAAACCCATTAGAGTACAGAAGACTGAAGGGATTAATTCCCTTTCTCTATATGTATTCCCTTAAAGTACACTCCCTTAAGCCAGCAATGTAGCAGTGTTTTTAGGACAGATTACTTATCACCATGCTGGAGAACATAGATGATGTGCCAGGTAGTCAGAATAACATTGTAGGGAGGCGGGGTAGCAGTGGGTTTGGACACTTTGTATGCTGTGTGAGAGAAAAAAAAGACAGGGCTTAATTTACATCTTGGTTGGTTGATAGGAAAGAATATAGTGTTTTGAAACATAAACAACCAGGCTCAATTTAATCAATTCTGATAAGAAGCTTTTGTGGATGAACAAACAATCTTGGAGTAGCTTCATAACCAGCAGTTCTACTTTGAAATGCAGTCAGACTTTTAATGTCAACGTACAGTATCACCAAAGTAGAAAACCTGTGCGCTGATTTTACCTGTCGATACTTTTTCCTGTTGCTGCTGTCCATGTGATGTACAGCTCGGCTCTGGCGGCAATACGTCCCGGGGGCACAGTAGTCTACTCTACCTGCACGCTGTCCCGTGCAGAAAACAGCGCGGTGGTGGAGAGGATCCTGACCTCCTGTCCCAACACGGAGCTGCAGGACCTGGGAGGGCTGGCCCGCTCCCTCTCCCACCACTTCACCTTTGATCCAAACTCCAAATTCGGCATCCTCATTGTCCCAGAGAAGGGCAGGACCTGGGGACCCATGTTTGTCGCCAAACTGAAAAAACACTGAAATTACAGGCTCCTGTTTGTTTGACTTGTTTGTGTATTGTAATATCTGATGTTTGACAAAGGTTTTGCTAGCATTTAAGATGGATTATGAGGATATATTACATGCCCTACGTAATGCCTGCCTTGATGTTTGACTGGCGTACATTTATTGGTTATTACATTATATGTAATTAAAGCTTTGAAAACCCTTTGTTATATTTATAATAAAGGTATCACAGCTAGCTGACTTAGCTGGGAAGTTGGTGTGTTCTCATTTAGGGTATCTTGCTGATGTCACAGAAACCTGCTGACTCCATGTGGGACAACACATGGGGGGGTCATACATTTAGTTTTAAAATAAATAGTGTATTGGAAAACATATATACCTTGGTTTTGTGCATTGCTTGTAGTCAGTTAACCACATATTAAATGGTGTATGAGTGATATGCTCAAAAAGTAGAATCCAAGGGATGTAAACGGCACAGTGGCAATACAGATGGCAATCATGCATGATCATGCATTTAACTTTAACCATTCATGATTTAATTTGAACCAGGTAACTAGCAAGCTGACTATTTTCATGTGACTTACTACTATCAGTGGTAGCCTAGATCACATATTTGCAGACTTAGTGTAGCTTTGGAAAGAAAGAGAAAGAATGCTTTTGTACTCTGTAATGTTGCTGTTAACTTGAGCTGTCAACTTCTGCAAATACTGCAAAAAAATCTTGCCGCACTACTATTGATCGCTACACCCTTGAAAACACTGTTCACCTGTAATGATAGTATGATTTGCTTCCCAGAGCACGACACTCAACCTCTAATTTATTGGAGAACATGTCCTTTGTGGTTTCACAGGATATATTTATCTTTGGCTGCACTGCTGTAGAGCTTGCTAACAGCAGTAGACTATCTGCTGTATGTTTTCGGTTGTCTTTCTTTGTATCCTTTTTCTTGGCTGCCTTCCTGTGCTGAATAACTGTTATTGACTACTTTCCCTTATATTTACAGTACTCGGGGTTATAAAAAAGGAAGGCTCTCATACTCTTTTCAGGAGAAACAGTACAAAAAAGCAATACTGGGGCTGTATTCTTGAGCTTGTTTGATAGGTATCTAAATTTACTTAAGTAGTTCAGTATTTACTACATGGCAGATTCCCAACATCTCAGCAACAACAATTAGCAAACTAGCTAATGTCCTAATAAAAGTTACACCAACATAAAATGGGATTAATGTTAAATAGTGCTCAGTTGAGTAGCTGAACTGTGACTTTATCTTGTTATTGATGATGAAATACACCACCAGCTGCCTAGAATGTAAACTTCTGTGACAAGAGTTTACTCTTGGTAAGCAGTCCTCTGATAAAATGCACCAGGAAATGCAATTCACCTTTTCTTGGCTGAAATTGATGCGGCCATAGGCCACATACATTGCTCTGCCTGTTTGCACATCTACATGCACAGTGGTGAATTACGATCATTTAACTTTTTCACAAATTTGTTTCACTTAAAGAATGGCAGTCTGTATACCCATTGACCACCAATGGAAAATCCTCCTGAGTACAGCTCTGGCATCATGCCTTAATAAGGTCTCTGACTCAAAAAATTAAACAGGAACATTGAAAAATGAACATTTATTTTCAGCTTATGTTGCATCATACTTTTTATGTCTCTTTTTTATCTCTGTTTCACAGCAGTCAACATTGGAATCTGCTTCAAAGGGTTATAAAGTCGCCAAGGGCTGTCAGTCCTATACACAGTCTTGGTAAATATGATGTGAGCTAATAGCATAATAAGTGCATTGTGATTATGCTAGATCATTCTTTGATAGCTGATCTGTGCTGTTGATTATCTGCTGTCTGTGAACCTTGTGCAAAGCAGTGGCCATTGCACAGAATGAACTTCTTCACCTCAGTAACTCCCTGTCTTGCAGATTTCAATTTAAATTAATCAACTTCAGCTGTATAATGGAGTCTGGTGAATTGGAAAAGAAATATATATGCTTCACCTCCGCATGGTTGTTCTTCATCCTTTGTTTCTGCTCCTGAAAGGCGGGAGGCAACAAATAAAAATTCTTGTCAGGCTGTCTGCTCCTCACTGTTTAAAAAGAAAAGGGAGGCAGGCACCTTGCCCTTCAGTTTGCCAAGTTCAGCTTCAGTTGCCCTTTAAATCATGGTTCAATTCATTTGAGCAGGAAATGAATTGTCATCCTTCAGCAGTATGGTCTCCCAGTAATGTGATCAAATGTGAATACTAGTTTTAAAAGATTGCAGCTAGTTTCTCGCCTGAGGAATGGTTTTGGCTCTTGAAGCTAAAATAGCTGCTGACATTTTGACTTTCTCTCAACCTCAATGTTTTACAATAACAAAGTTTGACAAGGACAGTCTACGGTTCCGGAAGCTTTTAGTTAAGACAGGCTAAGGGTGCGATGTTGACCTTCAGCATTTTAAATGAAACCGTAGCCACATATGAGTGTGCTGTTAACACAGTAGTGATCTTAATTTGACTACTGTTTGTTCATATATACAAGGTGGTCACAAAGTCACAGTCTGTTTCTGTGAAAAGACCTGTTTCTGTGTGTGTGTGTGTGTGTGTGTGTGTGTGTGCGCATGAGTGTATACATAAAACACACACACACACACACACACACACACACACACACACACTATAATATATATATAAAAGTGCAATGTGGGGAGTCTAGTGAAGCTTGTGATCTGTTGAAGTTGCCATTCATACACTCTATTATCCTATTAATACCATTTTAAATTGAATTTTCATCACTGTGTGTAAACCCATTGCAAATAGTGCAAGTAGTTTGGGCTGTAATGACCGCTTGTCTGAAAAAGTCATCATTGCCCTTTGTGATTTTCAGCTGAGTCAAAGCATTGTGTTTTTGTCTCAACCTGGCTGGTTATCCGTGTTGTAGCGGCTGCCAGCCGAGGTTGGCAAAAAAAACAGCGACTTTTACCGTCGCTTATCCGCTGCTTTTAGTGTCTCCATCTATCTTTGCAGACAGGTGAGCTTTTTAATCTGGGAAAACAAGCTTTGATAACCCTGGATTTCCACCCTGCAGGAGGAGGGGGCTGGAAGAGGTGCTGACACAATGATTTATAACCGTCTCTCCACACCACCTCTTTCTGCTCCGCTGGAGTCGTTTGAACAGCTCGCTCCACTCCTATTTGTCAAACATATGAATAATAATTACAATGTGAACTAATACATTTTTTTTTCCTCTTGCTCAGAATACTCTGGAACCCATGCGTGGCTAAACTACCGTTGTTTTGATACGGGTCATTTGATGGTGCTTCCCACAATCTAACACAACTTCAGTGTAACCTTCGTTTCATCTCTGTTTCTGCCTGCTGACGCTCATTTCTGCAATATGAAGTCACCTTTAGAATGGCAGAGTTCAGTTTAACAGTACTATGGTTTCAGATTATACATTAAAAGTAATATTTTGAGTCGGTATGAAATGGATGAGTTTATATTAGGATACAAATGTACTGTTACATTTTTTAAACATACACAAGGTTTCTCATTAACTTCAAGCCAATGTAAATGAAAATATGCAAGTAAAGGAAGGAGAAAAAGAACACTACCTTCAAGATTTCATTGAAATGTAATGCCTCACAAAACCTTTGATTGAACCCCAAGCATACTTTTTTAGGAGGGGAGAATCCAAACATGCATTCATACAAGTTGTGAATGTTAAGGTAAAATCCTTGAGGCACAAGGTAGCGAGGAACTCACTGAATCAATAGACAGTTTTACCATTTTCACTGAAAGGACGACTTCTCTGTCACAGCTGGCGTAAAAAATGAATTCAATGACAGCTCCTAACTGAAGGAAAAGGGTCAGTAAAAGTGATTGAAGAAATTCTGCTCCAAGCAGTTATTGTTCCAGTTCTTTCACATCCATTCTGTACTTGAAAGTAACTCCATAAAATGTAAAACAATATGAGGACAGCGGCAACATAATGTTAATGATACGCTCACTGCAAACCAGGATAATTGTATTTCCAGATCCCTCTCCCCTGCAATCATTCCATTAGTCAATTGTATGGCATAGCTAGCACTGTTTGCAATGACTAGCTATAAAGCTCTTGACAGAAATGCAGACCGTCAACAGGCATAATGTATTTACATCAACAAGCATAATGCAATTACATGTATTACAATCGAGAAGAAATTGAGAATTAAGAAGGGAACATTGCCTGTAGGCCATAGCCAAAGAGAAAACCAGAAGCATGCAGAATCCTGTGGGAAGGATCCTTCCCTGTGGAAAGTCTAATTATAATTAGGGGTGTGGGAACTCATTATCTGAAGACCCACAGGGAAGATAGCTGGGCTGGTGGTCAAGGAGTGCGGGGAAAAAAATCTCCCTCCAGAAGAGATGGCTGGCTAAAAAACAAACCTCAGAGGGTCCAATGCCTTGAAGTGAGCTTCTCGGCTGTTGAGCACAATAAAAATAGCACATAGCAAAACTCACATTATGAAAGAGGTACAAGGAGGCATACAATATATTTTGCCAAGTTTTTTGAAAGTGTTGGAGATGTATGTGGGGTGTAGTTTCAGATAAAACAGATGAGCAACTCTGAATAAGTTGACTGCAAATATCAGTCTAGAACATGAGCAGGCAGCGTCACCAAGAACAGTAAGAGGGATATTATGGCCGTATTGCGGTGCATAAACCCTATATTATTCCTAAAAAGGCACATTTGTGAGCAAAGTGGAGGAGCGGAGACACGCAGTGCTCTACTGAGCAGTGGCAAAAAGTCTTAAGGTCAGATGAGTCATCCTTCACCTTGTTCTCAACAAGTGGACAAGTGCATGTGATGCACATGCCAAAAGAAACCCACAGGCCTGAGTGTCTGTTTCCCATGATGAAGGGCTCTGGTGGCACTGTTATGCTGTGGGGGGCATTCTCCTGGCATGGTTTAGATCCACTCACCCCTTTAGATGGCAAGGTAAATGCCAACAAATGCCATTCTGAGTGATCACCTTCATCCTATGGTGAAGTGTTTTTTATCCTGATGGGAGTGGTCTGAGCGTGAAAACAATGTACACCTGTATGCCATGACTATCTCAGACATCACAACTCGACCCTGAGACAGGGTTTTGCACCACCAAAACACCAAATGATGGAATTCCTTTGGAAGAATAGAAAGAGAGAGATGGATAGAAATATGTATGGGTAAAAATTCAGTTTATGACTCACTGATTTTACCTTAAAAATAATGCATAAAATAGTGAACTTTTATTTCACGAAGTTCCACATTACTGAAGCTCTGGAATCATTTTCTTACTTTAAACAGATCAAAAAAGAATCTACCTCTTCAAGCCAAACCATAAAAAACCCCTCAGCTGATACTCAGTTTCTTGTGTTACAAAGAAACAGAGATGCAATGCATGTTTGCACATATTCAATATTTCCTCCTTGTTGTAATTGCCACCAAATGGCAACTGCAACAATTCACAATCGGGGCCATTTGGGGAAAAATAGGAGCTGGACAGTCGGTTGGCCACAGTTTTGAAAATGTGCTGCGTTGCCATAATGTATGCCAGCGTGGTTCCTGCCTGATTCTGATTGTATAGATGAGTGCCACCGATCACAATGCAGTGATGAAAATAGTACCATGTTGAACACTGAAGCTGCGACTGGTAATTTCAGTGAAAGTGATTTAACGATAGCAATTTTCCAACACGAGATAATTGCACAGCGCTCAAGACCAGACCCCACAGCATTATCTCTGCCTCTTCAACTGTGATAAAGAGCATTTAGCCAAAGAAGCGAATGTGCAGCGCTTCTAAAAAGATTTTATTTAACAGTCTTGGCTCATTGTGGGGTAATGATGTGGAAAAGGAGGCAAGTGAAGGAGGTGGGTTGTAAGTTGTAATATGCATTGGCAAAATAGGGTCTACCTAATGGCAAAGGCTTGAGCTGAAGCTTTAGGAACTAGAGTGTGTCACAGCAGGAACTGAGGACTGTTTGGTTTGTCAAACGATTGGATGCTTCTTCTTAACTCCCACATTGAATCATTAAAATGTATTTTCACTTTCCCCTGTATAAATTTGTTAGTTAAAAAAGAAATAAGATACATATTTGAAAAAAAGTAAAAATGTGGTAGGGATATTTAAAAATAAAGGTTTTTGGCACTGTGTGAACCAAATGTATGTGACTTTGTTATCAGTTTAAATACTGCATTGTTGAAAAGCTGTTAAGAATCTAATCCTAAATGTTTGACTCCTCTTGTAAACTTAAAATGCTCTTAGGATTGCTGTATGACAAAAAAAAAAAAAAAAACACAGCATGCTTGGTTGGATACACCAACCATTTATTAAAGAACATTGATAGGGCCATTGCTTTGGTGCATGCTTGCTGTATCCAACAAAACACTTCCTAGAGCTCAATTTCAATATCTATTGACATTTTTAAAAAGTTCATTTCAAGCTCAAACAAGATGTGTGTTAAATTATAATTTTAAAGGAATTTATTGATTATTTTTTATAGAATGATCCGAGCAGACATTTATAAGCAAACAGTTTTGTCTGAATGGGACCAGCAAAATCTTGCATAAATGTATTCCATAACGTAAAATGATTTTTCCAAGATGTATCCCTCTTTAAAACAAAGGTGCAATCAGATTTTGTAATCAGACAGCGACAAAACCATGCATCACACTTTTAGTTAGCTAAAAACCCCTACTGCATATCTACACAAGAGCGTTTAGATTAACATCAGAATTACAAAACAGCCACCATTTTAAACTCCATTTGAACCCTAATTAATTTTTATAAATACATCAGAGGTTCCAGATTTCCCCCGCTTTTTATGAAGTTCAAAGGAGGCATGTGGGACTGTTTTACATAATCAAGTGTGTAGCGTCTCCACAGGAGGAGCGGGGATTTATTTACAGACCCTCCAAATCTCATTATCAGACTGGCCTGAGGACAAGTGCGTTAAACAACGCAACAAGAGGAAATGGGGGTGGGGTGGGCATCCGAAGACGGAAACAAAGAGAGACCGCCGAGTTGAAAAAGAAGACAAGTGACACCAAAGTTTGGTTAAATGGAGGTAAGAGCATGGTTTTGCATGTAATGTAATGTAAAGAGGTCTGTCTCTTCCGGCAAACTTTTCAAAGACATACGTGACTATTGCAACAAAAGCAGCTGGAGTCATAGAACTTGTCAGAGCCAATGTGATTTTCGTGGGTGTTACTGTGACAGGTCAGATTATGTAGGCCTTTCCTTACTTGTTGACCTGCAGAGGGAAACCCTGTTGTCCTCCTTGGCAACTGGCTGGAAAGTGCATGACTAAGATCCGCCAGGACTCCTGGTCCCCCAACAGTTGTGAAATCTCAATAAAGCCTCCCAACGCCAACCTCACCTCCCTCTCATTAACTCTCTTAATGTCTTTTTCACGCTTCACATTCTCCAGCAGCTGCCCACCCGCATGCTGTTTTGGGGCAGGTTCCTCTCTGGAGCGGAGTTTCTTCACCACCTAGTTCAGGGCAGAATGTTCTCCCAGCAGATTGGCATTTAGACATTCAGTCACCCTCAGCTGTATCGTCGACTGTTTCTTTGTGTACAGGTGTGCATGTGGGACTGTGGATGCGGCAATTTAGCACCACAGATTGCACTTACTGATAATTTGACTCCTTCATGATATTGGCAAGATTCCAAGCACAAACAGCATGACACAGCCCAGTATTATCCATGATTGTATTTCAAAAGAAAGCATCAAATGTGCTGGCATTTAGCTCATCTGTTTCCCACTGGTAAAAGCATTAGCAGCTGGTGAGGTGGAAACAGAGGTGGCACAAGCCTTACCGGTCATTAGTTTCAACTGTTTCCTTCTCTGTTTCTCAATGAACAATATAACAATTAATTTGCTGCATTATCAATACCAATAGGTATAATGAGTACCAGTTTTATTTTCTGATAACATTATTATTCTTTGCATCATAAACTTGTGCAGCATTTTCTTTTATCCACAGATTGTTTGAACTCGTTCTGTCCAAATTTAGGAAATATTGATGACACATTAAATTTATTAGTTCAATAAGTGAAGATTCTGCAGAAACATGAAACAGCATGGAGTTTCTGAAGTTTGTTTGCTAGCCGTTGTTGTACATTGTGCTCAAAGCTGGTACGATATACATTTAATGAGAGTTATTAAATCAATTACAGAATTGATTTCTGTTTCATAATTTACATATTGAAACATGTAAGAAAGAAAGAGAATGCCACAACATTGTTTCATTGACAGGGATGACTATGAATTAAGTAGCAAATGATCCTAAAGTTTTCTTTTAATTTTATCCTAAGTTGTAGCAATCTATATCTTCTCATCACATGAGAGAATATGAATATAGTATAGTACACTATCTTTGAGTGCAATGCATAATAAAGGCACGCATACAGTTCAGTGAAAACTTTTGTTCTTTTTCATGAAAAACTTCTTGATCTGCACTGATAAAATAAAGGGATATTTACTCCAGCACAGAAAGAAAGAGCACATTTATCTAAAAGTTCAAACTGCATCTAAAAAAATCTACAACTTATGTGGCAAAGAAAAATAATGCTCTCACAAAAAGAATTTGGAGGCTATACCTGTTAGTATTAATTATTCAGCAAGTTCAATTGTTAATTAAGACAATTAAATGAAAACAGTTGAAACTAATGAGCAGTTGAAACGTAAGCCTCATCTGTTTACTGCTCACCAGCCATCCCTGGGTGAGCGGTAACATTCCATCTTGGGCTATCTCAATTTGCCCACAGTATAAAGCCAGCTAACGTCAGTGGAACTCTGGAAGCTGGTCGCTCTGTTTTCATGCCCTTGTGTTGTTTTGCGTGATTGATAAAATGCTCCATAAAAAAATGAATTTTAAGGTGTAGATCATAACCTTCTGTAAAGCAGAAAATGAGTTTCCTAAAAATACGCTGGAGCAGCAGAGCTGCTATTAATTAAGTGTCAGGGCTGTCATCCGCAGAGTGATTCCTGTTTCGCGGAGTGGCCCGTGGGCCCTGCTCTCCCAGGTGTAGGGGGCTGACCCTGAATCCGCTCTCTGTCTCCACACCTCTCTGCTCATTTCTCTTTATGTAAAGTGCAGAGCCTGATAAGTCATGTGGAGAGGTATACATAGGGCAGTGGCATTTGCAATTGTCTAGCTTGCTATTGTCATGTTACTTTGTTTGGAGCTTTCAATGTAAAGAATGGAACTCCAGGACACAGAGCATAACCTTTTATTCTAAGCTGCACACTTAATTATTCTCCTGATAATTATTGCAGTTCAATTCATAGTAGCTATATCTCTGTATTTATATGTATAGTAAACTATTAAATAGTTTTTTATACCAAAGGTCAGTAAGCCTGTCCTCTTGCGCTTCTGTGTCCAAAATGTTTGTACCATGGGGAGGGGGGCATGTCATGTTGCCAGTGCCACTGTGTGGCTGCAGGAGATGGCTCAATTTGACTTCTGAGATTCAACACTGGACACAATTATAGCAGAATGTTCTGACATTCTAGAAATTGACTGGCACCTTGCCAGTGCTCATGAAAGTGATTTTCTCTGTCCAAAGCACATGATGCACTACAAGACCTAAATTATTAGTTCAATGTGCGCTTTTAACATTCACACACAAACATTCAAAAAAAAAAAAAAAACTTTCAACACACATTATACATACATTAGCTAGTATAACATACATTAGCTAGTATCATCTCCAAATTGGAGTAAAATTGTACTGTGTGTTCTAGCCTTAAATGGGAACACTTTAACAGCAGCCGTCAGGTCAGGTGAGAAGGTATCAGGATGAGGAGAGCAGTCAGTGTTACACAGGATTTAAATATGCATAATTGTGTGCACTTGAAATACATTCTGACAACACATCTGACTATGAAGCTTGAATGAATGTACATTGCCCTTTTCCAGATAAACAAATGACACATTTGTGGAAGTGTAATGCAAGCAAAAATGTGCTCACAGTATGTGTGAAAATGCCCTTACAGCCTTTTCCATGCATTTGTCTACACTGATGGATACTTTAATGGTGTTATTATGGGTCAAGTGCTTGCAAAGATAACATGTAGAATTCACATCTTGTGTCAACTCTAAAGGAAAAAAATTAAGAACAGCAACAGATTGGAGAGCATAAGAATATATCAGACTTTAGCACAGGAAGCTTCTACACTCTTGGTATTGGTAAAAACACATTACACACTGGTTCTTGTTTTCTCGTTTTGAGCAGCATGCAATATCATATGAAATCTGTGCAACAAGGAAGTCCCAAAAGTCTAACTTTTCAAAGTTGTTCTACTTATTTTTTTAAATTAACAATGTGCCTCTTTTAGCAAGCTATGCCCTCTACACAGTGGTAGTTGGTGAGGTGTAAATACAGGATGCTGAAAACTTACCTTAATGCATGCTGAGCATAACTTTGTTTTGCATGATTAGCATGCATTGCAGTTTAAATAAAACCATTAGCAGCTGATTCCTTTTTACTCAATTGCATCTTCTGTGGTTCCGTTACCTTTACCTTTGTGCATTTCCCATGGCAACTTTTTCGGTGCAACTGATGTAATTTAATGTGAAATTCATGCAGCTAATGTAATGCTACGACATTAGACACCATTAAGTAAAAATGAATATGCCTCAGGTAGGTGATCTTTTCTTGAATTAACAAGCGTTTTAATTATAGAGAGTAATTTAAAAGTAGTTCAAAACAATTATCAAAATTAAGGTACGTCCTCTGTCTTCCCTCTTTTCTTGCTCATGCTGCCCCACAAAGGCAAAGCAAAGTAACTGCATGTTTGCCCAAAACTGACTTATCAGTTCTGCTACCTTACTAGCCAAGCAATATGCCATGCACATGCCTTGTCCCAAATGAATCTCATTAATTGGCAATAATTCAGCAGTTAAAAGACTTTTGTTTTTGTACAACTATGACAGCAATCTGCTTTGCCCTGCTTCCCATTTAGAAAATAAGTTTGTTTCGTACTGCATCTTCTCTTTGTAAAGATAAAGTATATTGTACATATTGAATACAAAGATTAATTAAAACATGATGTTGTTTTCAAAAGGAAAAGTACTTTAAAACATCAGACATCTGAAAATTTTTGAGGATGCAATGATCTCATCTGATATGCCCACACCAAAATGTACAATATAGTGCCATCCAATAGTGGAAGGCAGATGTTCTCATATTCCACTCAGAATTTAGTTTTCTAAGAGTAATATGACCCCTTTTCACTTGAATGTCCCATGATACTGTTGTCTTCTACAACTGAGCATTTTGAGGTTTCAGTGTTGTGTAGTTTAAATGTACAGGGCTCCCCATTATATGCTACAGCTTCCTTACCAGCACCTTTAGTAGGCCTGGGGTATACACAGTGCTGATTGCAGGTTCCCCTTACTTGTAAAGTCAATTACCTTCATTTCAGCCCTGAGGCAGTGCATTAGGTAGTGCAGTGGATGCCTTAGCTTCCACTATTTTCTAAGTGAGGTCAATAGAGCCTTTTGTAAATTTGCATTTTATAGATGGATGGATAGATGGGGCTGACTTAACATAATAGATCTAAAATCATGTATAATGTATTTGCAAGGAGATTTTTTTTTTTGTTATTCACTATTTGAGTAAAGCACCCACACAGGTCAGCACTGATAACGAAGTCCTCACTCAGTGTGCCATGTGTCAAATAACATGACAAAACTCCTCTCCCTGCTAGAGTGTGCACAGTTCTTCAGGTCCACATACCCAGTTTATATTGCCACCCTTACTTTTCACAAGCTTTTGCCCAGTGGATTTAAACTGGTGTGGACAAGCACTTTTTTGGTTTACTTGAAGATGTTAAGCCATATCTGTTTTCAGATTGTTTTGAATACAGTTTATTAAAAAAAAGACAGGAAGAAAAAAAAAACTTGCATAGTGCCATACCATGAATAAACAGCCATGTTTCCTTGTCTCTGTGCAGCCATGGAATGTAGAGGCTGTCAGCCGAACTCCATTTTATTGTTCTGCAGGAGTCAAACACAGAGATGCTCAAGATCTCCTGCCTGTGGATATGGACAGATGTGATGTGAGACAAGGGTACTACAATGGTAGAACAAATGGAATGTGATTTCTTTAGCTGCTTGATAACAGACTGGAAGACTGAAGCTACTGAGTTGTGTTCTATTAGAGAGCGAGGTGGATGGCCCAGATATTGTGATCTGCGGAAAAATGCTAAGCTCCGCTGGTCTGGGTTCAGTGCTGTCGGAGTTAGCCAGGTCATTCAAAGAGAAAAGGAAATAGCTTCTACACAATTCACACTCTACATTAAATACATCATAATGATCGGTGTTAGAGTAGTCTTTCTGGAAGCATAAGTTCAGTTGCTGTTTTTCTTATATTTCAAGAAACCTAAATAAATCAGATGGTAAGAAATGAAACTGATCATAATTAAAATGGTAAAAAAATTTCTCAAGCATAAATTTAAAAATGTTTATGCTGTACATCATTTGTGTCAGGGTGGTAATGGTAGGTTCCATAAGATAAGATTTCTCTACACATGACACCAACATTTGTGTTTTCATCATCCTGCTTTACTGGTTTCAGTGGTTGATTGTGCAGAATCCTGATTCAGGGCCTGACTTTTTTTGTCGAAATGGCCAGCCTGTAAACACAGAGTGAGAAGAATGAAGAGTGAGTGGGATCGATAGAGCCAGAGCCTCCCCTTGTGGGATTGTATAGGGCACTGTCACATCACTATGGGGGTCCACTTGAGAGAAATCAATAGATTTTGTTTTAGCAAGGACAGTTTAAGGGTAGTCTTGCACAGTTGTGTTTTTTTATTTTGTGAAAAGTTACACTAAGACAGGAGTATATAGTGACACGAGTGACAGAGGGGAATCTGCGCAGTTGTCTAAATTAGGCAGCAATATGCTGTCACAGCGAGGGACCTGAACTTGGAACAAGGAGGTGACATGTTTAAATTCATTGTTGCTCTTCCCTTGTTAAAGGTACTTTCTTGCAAGTGTTTCAGTAAATATCCATTTGTATAAAATATATAGTTTAGAAATTCACATTCGCATTCGTAAGTTGTATGAAATAAGGGTGTATTTTATTTCTCTGTTTTTCTTAATTTTTTAAAAAAGTAGAATATACTAAGTTTATAGAAAATACCACTACAACAACCCCAACTGAAGTAATACACAAAATAGAATGAAATGATTACCTATAGATCATTTCCTTTCACTTAGAAACTGGGACAGTTTGCACAATGTCTATTTCAGGATATGTCCTCAACCAGCTGGAAGACCAGACATATGCATTAAATTAAAGAAAAAAAAAACTCTAAGCAGTAAGTTTTATCCTGTTCTTGGTAATTGATACTCTAGCTGTACGTTTGAATTGAGCATGTCTGTTGTCTTCATTGAAGATAGAAATTTAGCCCAGGTACACAGTAACACATCTGCTCATTACTACTAAACCCACATCCTCTAATCTGTAAGTCACTGCTTACAAAGCAATGGCATTCTGACGAGCCATTCATCTCAAAGTGTTGCCAGGGAGTTTGGATTTCTAATGTTCAGATTTGCATTTTTCATATTATTGGTCTGCACAGTGCAGACATATATTCTGCTGACACCATGTATTACAGTCAATGGGTTATTTGACAAACCCACACTCATATAAAAAGATGACTATGGCCTGAGTTTAATAAAGGAAATGTAGGTGCTTAAAAGCCACTATTAATCATTGCCAGACAGGAGAATTATTGCTGAACATTAGCACATTCAATAAATTACAATTCCGTGCCAATGCATCAATTGATGTATAACGGTGTGAAAATAAGCTTTACATTACCGTGTATTATTTAGCGTGCATTTCAATCAATAGAGACTCTCTGGTACAGAGCCTGACTTTTGTACGTGTGGATTGCTGTGTGTACCATTACATAAAGCAATCCACAACAATCATTCAACTTTTTCAAATTCAGCATACAGCAGAACCTTCTACAGTCCTCAGTTTGAAGCACTACATCCCAAAGTTATCAGACAAAGGCACTTTGCTTTATAGTTTGCATTTTGCAGCATGTTTAATTTGCTTTCACCATGCCTGTATATTTTTCACTTTCAGTTTACTGTATTTGTCAGTTCTATTACTGGTCAATCTTGTTTTTCAGTGTAATGTTTTCCTCATTTGAATGAGAGGGTCAGCATACATAAATGAGAGACACAGCTATTCACATCAGAGGCATCACATTATGAGTTGAACTATGAGTGGTCTGAGGTGAGCCTCAAAATGCATTATCATCTTAGCTAATGCAAAGCACTACTTCAAAAATAGAGCTTTTACATTTTGCCTGCATTTTACCTTTTAGATGAAGTACCTAGCAAAGCTCTTTTACAGAATGGAGCTCCCAGCACATTATTACAAAAAATTATACAAGTTCTTTTCTTATTTACACAATATCAGTATCCCACTATGGCTTTCATACCTTGCTTGATGTCCATGATCTTTTGTCATATTGGAATCTTTTTGGCTTCACTCTGATTTCTATCTGAACACAAATCAAGGACTATGCCTGCCCACGCATAGGGAAAGGGAGCAGTTGGACTAAACCACAAGCTGTTGTAATAGTTTAAAAAAAAAAAACAGCCCTGATATTCCCAAGTGTGTCCACATTTGCCTGCCCCCTGGTGTTTGGTGCCTCTCACCACTCAGTGAATTGTTCCCCCTGAACAGCGCTCCGAGCAAATGGGCTCATTAACAACAACTTGAGCTACTGTTCAAGCAATTTGACTCTGTCACCGATTAGCTGCACACAAGACCCTAATCTCTCCAACAAATGATGGACGCTGCCTCGGAAATTGAAACCCTCCATGCCAAAATTGCCTGTGTTATTATAACATAAAGAACAGTTATTAAACTGTCTGAGGGACAGTGGACTTCATCTTAATAAGCCTGAAAGACTGTTACATTTTGCCAGGACAGGCTAAGCACATAAAATGATTTTACTGCTGCACTGCCCTTCCTCTCCTGGAAAAAAGGGACAAATTGTTTGTTTTGTACCTCTTTATACAGGACAGGTACATTTAAACAATGGGGTTTGGGTGACGGGAAGGGTGGTGGAAGCTGAGGTTATTTCTTTTCTTATTTTATTCTCTAATATGTAGTAATTACCTCCATCATAATATGTAACAATAAAATCCTAGTTCAGTGTATCGTAATTGTCACAACTATGTAACATTTCCAGTCGCATGAGAGAATGTTCCATCATTGTCTTCACCTGTCAATCAACATCTGTTTAAGGATTTATTGAAAATTATTATCCGCTTGTTGTATTTTTATAACAATTCATTGACCACACTATTCAGCACTGGCGAACAAAAATACTGACTAGCTTGTCTGCTGTTATTTTATATGTTAGTCTGTTGTTATTTTATATTCTGTTACCCTCACATAGCATTGTAAATAGTTTGTTTACTGTTTTATGGTCAGCTAAGGTGCTGGTTACAGAGACATATGAATACTCTTGCTGTCATCTGTTCACTAATTTGGATGGTGCACAGTCGTACACAATTGTTTGTCATCTGAGGAAGCTGGTCCAGCAATTGTAGATTTCAGCCAGGTAGCCACCACACTTTGGAAGTCAGAGTTTGAAACCAAAGACCGCCTTTGCTGTATAGCACAAAGCTGTGATATAGGAGCTAACACTGATATGCAAGCTCACCAAAGGATAACAGTAGGTACACTCTATACTTTTTTATTGCTATCAGATTCATTTGTGTTCCAAACAGCTGGAAGTGATGGTGAGATAGCTATTTACAAGTCAAAGAAACCACTGAAAAGTTAATTATTTAATTTAATGAGGCTGAAACCCTCTTTGAAGTCGTCAGTGCTGATTCAGTTCACACAGCACACATTTTCAGATATTTATAATTTCCACATTGATCTCTCCCATTGGTTTCTTAGTTTCTACTCACAAATAGGGCAGATTATCAATAAGATTTTATCAGTACCCAACCCATTACTTCTCAAAGTTACCAATACCTTAAAGATACCAAACGGAAGCCTTTTTGTTGTCCATTAAACTTACTGACATTACTTATATTTGTAAATGGTGCTGTTAACCTGCTCAACGTATATATTTATTTTTAATTGATTTGGAGATTGACTTTTACTCTTGAAAGGGATATGCAGATATCTAGGGTTAGGATCAGATTCAATGGTGGTTCAGAGGCTGAATAAATCAACATGTTTTTCGAAAGATTTTTATGCAAATGCCTGCTCATACACAGAAGCAACTCATAAGTCAAAAAGTAAAGTCTTTACTTAATGGGAATGACACCATGTCATTTGCCCAGGTTGCTGGATTTTAACAATGCACAATATTTCCAAGACTGACGAAAGACTTGCTTCTGTTTATAAATAGCATGAAACCAAGAGCCAAGCGACCAAACAGCTGGAATAATTTATATTCCTCATGCCAGAATGGGTGACAGAGTGGCTTAAAAGCAGATGTAAATACAACGAAAGGGACTAATACACATGCATATGGGCTCTGACAGCGTTCAACAGGTCATCCTCATGCAAACAAGTGCTGTTTAACTACTATGCATGGACAATTAATCACAAAGCTTGTGTAGTTAGGAAGAGAGTTACATTTGAGTTTCATGGCTTAGAGATTCTCGGGGGCTGAGGTTAATAAGATAAGATATAATGACATTAATTGCAAGTCATGCTTTCCATTAAAAGCACCATGTATACACATAGCTGTTACATAGTACTTACCATGTGGATACAAAGATAGAGCGTCCTTTTACTAGAAAGTGCTACTAACATTTCTAAGCACAGATATAGAAGGTGACCAGCTTTAACATGATATTGCGCTAAACACCTCTGTCAGTGCACTGCAGCCAAGATGCTCTGGGCTTGAGGTCAGCCATAGGAGCAATCTGTTATAGCCCTAAGAATGAAGTGATATTAAGGGAGCACTAACAAGTGAATGTGCATGTGTGTTTGAAGGCATGTGTGTACGTTTATGTGCATTCATGAAACATTGATGAATCACCAAGTGCTTCTCTAAAAATTCTCAGTCTAAGATGTTCTGTGCACGCTTATGTATGGATACGTAGAATTATAGCAAGAGCTTTAAGATGAACAGAGGCTTTTCATTTTGCTCTCCATGTTGTGCTATTGTGCATGTTCCCTGCAATGTTAGGAGCACACCAAATTGTCCCTGCTAACCTCTATAAAGTTTCCTGAAGACAAAGATAATTACAATCATGCAAAAAAGAAACCTCTGTGTCACACCTATAATCACACAAGAAATTATTGTTCCACCCCCAAAAACCAACTGGTTGACTCAAGAGACTCAAAGTTTTGTATTTTACAAAAGGACATGAAGTCAACAATTTGATGTGATTGGTCAAGCCAATTATATGCTGGACTCCACACCCCATTAGTCTTGGCAGTAATGTGTTTTGCCACTTTGATTTGAGTATGACACTGAGTTGGATCTGAGGATCTCCATGGATGTAACAGTGGTTGGAGAAAAAGATAACATAGTTAGCCAACCTATTTTTTGCAAGTTTACTTTTGATTGGCACACTGCCCATCCATGTAACCTAGATAACCAATTATTTAGATAATGTGGAGTATCTAAGTTATTGCCAGTTATTGTGTGAGCATAGATGATCGAATGAACTAACGGAAGATAGCTAGCTATCCTTAGCTAGCTGTAATGTTCACCAGTGATGAAAGAATGTAGAGAACGGGTTTTATGTGCTCTGTTGTCAAGCATGGGGTGAGTGATAGAGGTTGGATTTTCTAGCTATCATTAGCTTGTTATCAGCTATATGGTTGATCTGGGTAGTATTTTGAAAGTCATAATTAACAGTAGTCAGAGAACTCTTGTCGGAGTGTTCCTCATTAGAGCACCAAATGAACATGTCTGTATGGTTACATTAACATTAGGATTAAATTGATGGTAGCAGGATCACTACTCCCCACCCCCAATCATCGTGTTCAAATGTTCATTTTGTACAAAAAAGTTTAAATATCCTGATTTTTAAAAAGTAGGCCTTGATAATAAATATATAAGTAACATAGAGTTCCGAGCAACTTTTCATGGAAAAAATGGTGGATACAACTTTTTTTCCCATTTCACCAGCACATTACTGTACACCAGGGCCGTTGAGCAAAGATGAATTGTTGACCTCCAAGAATGGACAGTAGCTATCAGAAAAAAAAAAAAAATTACTGTCCTTCATAGTCCTTTCTCTGATTCCAGAAACAGATACATGGATACCCGGGCATCTGTACAGTGCCTAATATGATTTAACATGATACAATGAGGCCAGTTTAAGGTTTAAAAAGAGAACAAGCAGGTTATATTGTTCAGGCTCTGGTGATGAATCATTGTAATTAGCCAATTTTCTCTGATTTGCCGCGTAAAATCTGTACTGCAATTTGTTTGCACACTGGAAGTGTATTTTCAATGGTGTCAGTGTCTTTATGACCTAATATTTATCTAAAAAGAAAAAGATAAATAAAAATCATAGATTGATTGGCCCTAGAGGCAGGGTGATCATACAGTGCAGTGACAGAACACCCCCTGCACCTCAAAAGGGCGAAGGGTATTTCCACCGAGGCTCACTGATGTCCACAAGGTGAAACAGCATCGAGCTCAATTAGGAGAACAAACAAGCAGGCATATTCAGGAGTGTCAGTGGGGACGAGGCTTTGATCAATGTCTTTCTCAGTCTGCCAGGCTATTAGCAAGCGGCTCAGGTCTTAATGCGTGAAAGCTGACCTTTTAAAAATAATGTTTTTATCATTCAGCTTTGAGCAAATGCAAGCGCAATAACTGCGCGTGGACAAGGAGAAAAGGTGAACATTGTTTTAGCATTTGTAAATGTAATAGAGATTGATTACTGTCTTCCTCAGAGTGTTGTCACAGCTTGAAGGACTAGCCGTGAAAGAGGCTCCAGTCTTTAAGGCTTGATTTATCGAGGTCTTTGTGCTTTCGCATGTGCGTGCCATGTATGCTCAAACACCAATCAATACATTTCTTTCACATTATTAAAATAACATTAAAGCAGTGTTTGGTTGAAAAAAAAAAACAACAAAGTGTGAACTTTGCATTTAATCAATTCATTAACACACAATATAAATAGCAGCACCTCACTGCATCTGTCTACAGATTAAATGCTAATGTCTCTCCTAGTGTGTTGACACGTCCTGGATCTTTAACGTACGGGATGTACTGTAGAACAGGGTGAATAATTACAGGTGAATAAGTTTCATTCAGTGTGACCTTCAAGGGACACACTGCTTTATCAGATTCTCTGCAAAATGAGCTCAGCTCAAGTACAGCAGCTGTGCTCTAATTGCTTCCTGTGTTTTTCTCCCCGCTGAGAGACCGCAAGACGGGAGGCTGCTCTGTTGCAGAGTTCGGCCACTGAAGGGCAGACTAAGACTTCTCTGTGATGCCAGCCCCGCCTCTCATGCACGTGCGCACACACACAGGCATGCACACACACACACCCACATGCACACACGCACCGTCATGCAAGACCCACAGCTAGGCTTCATTCATGTCACATGGGTGGCAAAAGTGATCATGTGTCCATAGTCTAAACTATGGTGAGAGCAAAGCAGAAAAAGGAGGCTGACTTTTACTTCTGGGGAACATATGTAATCTATGTTACTAAATTAGAAAACTATGCTCTTTTTTAATCAATGAAATGTTCTATAGAGTACCTGCCCTTAAAAAAAAACAACCAAATGCTCGTGTTTACAAATTAATTTCTCAAAAGGAGCAGGCGCTTGTCCGTAAGCCCTAATTGAAGGATCGCTGTCATCTGGAAAGAACAATGCGGTCTGAATTAGTTTCTCTCTCACTTTTCCTTATTGACCTCAATAAGCTCAGACTGTTTTCCTCTCCATTCAATGTTTGTGTCTTCTCCTGCTTGTCTTTTATTCGCCCCTTTCTTCTGTTCGCGTCTCATTTCACCTCACGCAGAGGTATCGACTGGGAGAACTCTATGGCTGCTGCCACCTCTCGACCTGAGAACAAAAAGAGCTTCACGGAATTCTCTGGCTTTGCCCACTTGTCTACAAACACATTGACACCCCTCCCCCCACATTACCTCTCATAACATTGCCATCTGAGTGCAACGGAGTAACACAGTGGTTATCTGCAGTGGTAGTCTACACTTCGAGTTCGACACATTAAATCACTGGGATTTGTTTTCAGTGATGTAGAAATATAATGCAGGTATTATTTTATTGGTCGTGTGCCAGTCTTTCAGACTGCTGTCCAAACAGTATTGACCTTCTCTTGTGTGTGTGTGTTTTTTTACAAGAATGCATAAAAATGAAATTAAAATCCTCTGCATCTTTCTCCCATCTCCCCCTTCATTACACTCTTCTGTCTGGAACTCAACTTGAGATATGATTACAGTATAATTTCATTAGTTTTTTTGAGGGTGAGAGGTTGATAGTTAAGCTGTGCCGTGAGACACAGATTTATCTTGGTGATAAATTGAAGGCTGTTTGGGAGTGTGACAGCGGGACAGCATTGCTGTTTTGGTCCTGGCTTTCTTCCACTGGTAGGCCGGCAGCATCATCCTGTTGGTGGCAGCTGCTCATGGAGGACAGGAATAGGAACACAGAACCCTGGCAAACAAGTGCCAGGAAACTCCTCAAACTGCAAATGAACTGACCTGATTGTGCCTACACCAAACCACCTCATCCCATGTGTTACTGAAGTTGGCTGACCGCACATGTGTAGCAATGTAAGATTTTAATCAATGCACATCTTACGGGGGACATACAGTTCTATAGAGTGCTTAGCCAGAGATTTACAGAGGGGGGAACTAATCCAGAATACGGTCTATAGATCTATATACAGTAAATGTGACTGTTAACTAGACAAGGAGAGACAGAAAAAAGGAAAAAGAGTCAGGAAAAATCTGTTGTTTAACTTGTGCAGATGTTTTTTTATTATTATTTTACCATTTTATGTTGTTCACTGGCCAATACTTACAGATTCAACCACTCAGGAGAGCAATCCCATATCTTTTTTGTGTACTGACTGTTACATTATTACTTCTTAACTATTTATGTTTGCATATTTTTGCAGTTGTTCTAACAAACTGACAAATTAAAACAAATACGCTGAACACTTTGACTTGCTATGGATTTTTTTTACCACCATGGAATCGCAATACGTTAACATTCTGAAATTTTTTTGCATCACTTTGATGCTTCATTTAATTTCCACATATTCCTGTAAGTGACACACTCATGCTCACACACACACACACACATTACATTTATACACTCTGTCCAATTCTGCTTATCAATGCAATATTCAAGAATTGCAACTGCAGCACTGACCTTGGGCAGCTCTGTGCTCAATTGACATGAAATTGCCTGCAGTATTACTCGTGATACATTGACAAGTGTGAATTAGAAGAATTGCCAGCAATTCATTGCTAGCAATTACTGTCAGCAAGCACTGCTGGCAGTAATTGTCACGCGTGGACCAATCGCTGGATGCAGGTGGTTGTAGGGCAGCTCTGTCTTTCTCTAGCTTATGCTCATCACAGAAGAACAGCTGCAAGCTCATGTGAGTCTCATTCCATCCCTTTATCAGCTTAAAAACAGAGAGCACCAAATTGATTCATCTTTATGGGTAGAATTGTTTTCTAGAAGCCAGACATTTGTGACTGTGTCAGCATGGTAACTCTGAGACCTTGAAACTAAATACCAGGCTGTCATTTTTTATTTATTTGTTTGTTCATTTTTCCCAACAAAATCTGAGCATTTGTTTACTGCATAATTGTTACAATTTCCTTTTAAAAAACACTTTTTGGGAGTATTATTACCTACTTTGTGCCAGTTTTAACTTGGTTTTTGTATGACTTTCCTTTTGTCTGCATGGATGCAACTATATGAAGTTTTTCTGTGGTATGATATTTAAGAAAACGTAGGTTTGGATATTACTACTATACTATTACAGAGGAGTGTTTACATAGAGCAGCCAATGAGACAAGGGGCATAGCTCTACTAAAGACTAAAAAAGGTTATGTACCCTGCACCATGCAATCAGTCACTGTGTAATTAAATATTGTAGGTTTGATGCAACCAAATTAAACTGTTCTTTTCAGCAGAGAATTAATTCAGCAGGAGGCCTTGTTACATGCACAAAACTTACAGACTGGTCACAAAGAGTATCAATTTGTATGTAGATCTTAATCAAACAGAGGAAGGCTATCAGAAAGGAGTACTCACGTGCTTTGTCCTGTACACAGATCTGTAACTTATATAACATGAGGATGTGACAATCACCTCTGAGCTTGCAACATCAAAAATGGAGCCGTGTATTCATACAAAGCTAGAATCTTCTTCTGTCCTGTTTTTCTGTGGTTTTACATTTGCTGTGAGCTAGAGAAGCAGCCTTGCCTGCTGCTAGGCACTCGAGTCACGTAATGTGCAGATATGTGCAGAATTCATGAATTGCTCAGTTGGTGGCTGCACTTCCTGTGGCAAAATGAATGCCCGGCTCACTGAGCCAGGAGCCTTTCATTAGATCAGCTCTTGTTCATGTTTCGAGAGGGTAGCTAGCAATAAAGGTCTGTGTACACATTAATGGTATATTGTAAATGTGTGGCACATTAACAGTGTATTGGAAATGCGCGCTGGCATGAAAGGGAAATCAAACAACATAATGGATCACACTGAAGGTCAGAGTCCCAGGGCTGCTCTTTTCCAAGAATCATTTCAAGTGGCACGAAAGCACTGGGTTGGCGTCTCACCTGGGTACTTTTCTATATTTCCCTCTCTTACAGGGTTGTGCCAGGCACTTTTTATTCTTCGAGGGTGGTTGGGCCATTTTTGTCTCAGAACTCCAACAATCCCCTTGTTTCCAGACCCAGTTTTGTGTGTGCTGAGTCATCAAAGATGAGGCCCAATTCTCTGCAGGGATATCTGCAGAGGGATGATGTACTGGAAAAAATCCCAGAATGCTTTGCCAAAAAATCTCTAGGCTACAGTACCTGGAAGGAGACCTGTAAGGGTTTGAGAAGTCTAGCCAGCCAGGGCACCACCTGGAGGCTTCAGCTTCAGTCTTAGTCATGCAGGCATAAATTCCACTGTGCAATCTAGGTGCTCACCTAAGATTTTGACTTTGGTTTTTGTTTAAACAATCTCCTTTTTTGTTTCTGATCTCCCAAAAACTTAAAGGCATTATCTTAAGAATCATCTAGATTTCAAATATGTGCTTAAGGAAGAGTGCTCAACATGGAATGGAATGATCTTTATAGGTATAATCCTCTGTGACATCAAATTGAAAATACCTTATTTTATTGCCTAATTTTTAACTTAATTGATGAATCAGATGTCAGACAGACAGACCTCATACATCTAAGGAGTATTAATAATGTTTTTTGTCATTATTAGATACTTTGAAATTGTGGCGTGTACTGCAGATCAACTGGAGGTTACTTGCATAACTGTCCTCTATTTTGGAACATTCTAGTCTCTGTAGTTGCTCTATTGCCAATCATGCTGTTTTTGTAGCTGTAGGTCAAAAATAATTAAAACAGGTTAATATTGCTATCTTTGCACAATACTGTAGCTGTTATTGAGAATATCCAGGAGCCAGTGTTTTGGACAGCACGACTCGTTATGATAAGTGATTTTATTTTTCATTATCTAACAAGCTCTTAGCAGGAGTGGGTGGACACTAGTTCATTTGCTGGCCTCGCATGGGTGTTGCTATCGTATCTGAGACTTAACCGATGATGAATGTTAGATGCAGCTGAGCAGTTTTCCTGAGCTGTGGCTTCAAACACCAAGGAAGAAAAATAAATCCACTGATTTACTGTGCCATATTGAGACTGCAAGCCCACAACAGCATCAGCGGGCATAACAAGTGAATTTCCCCTTGCGCAGCTACATAATTAATCACATAATCCTCAGACAGTGTTATGGCCCTGAATGAAGGCTTTATGTTGTTGTCTGCCTGTTGCTTTGTAGAGATTTTATATTGTGCTGTAAATTAAGTATCAGTGCTCCATACCCACTTGCTACAGGAGGTTATGCACAGGGTACTTCAGATTGACTTGGTATAAACAATTGCAGCACATTTAAACTGTGTTCACTGACACATAAGTGTACACAAAAAAGACTCAACAAATACTGTTATTGCAGGAAATCTCATTTGCATGTTACCTAACGGCAATAAGCAGTTATAGCCCTATATTTCCATTATGTCATGTGGCTTTTTTTGTTTTTAACAGTAACAAAGCCAGTGCATAATGGGATTGCAGTTTTCAATAGCGCTCTCAGGAAACTTGATTCATCTGGGATTTGGAGTGGGATTTGAACCACCTTTTGAGCTGTGGCATCTTTAACACCTTGCTGACGTATTATTTTCATGATGTAGCATGGGTGCACTGTGCAAGCCCTATTGCATAATGTCCATATGACTGAGGCCCTTAGAATTAAAATAATAATAATAATAATAAAACAAAAAAAATCCAAACTGCCCTACCTCCCCTTTAACAAACATAATTGTTGACACAAATGCTCCAAGAAATGTAGAAACATTTCTAATTTCCATCAAAGTCAAGACTGAGGTAGAGTAAGCGTTTGTTGTAGCCTTTAGTTAAGTAAAGGTAAATCTCATTTGCATTCTGCTTGTTCAGTCGAGTTAGAGATGGGAGGCTCAAACAGGATTAAATTTGACTGTGCCCCTGAGACAAACGAGGGTAAACAAGTATCTCAGCATTGTGCGTGTTGCAATTTAAAACACCTCGCAGACAGTCAGAAAAAGAATATGGTACTTTCTAGCACTTCACCCTCTTGGGTGTTATGTTAGTGTTTCTGCAGGCAGTGTGTGTAGGATGCAAAATAGAACTCTGTTTGCTAAAACCTGCAAACATATATATACTTGCCATTAAGTATGTATAGTAAGTGTAATATGGATAGGCATAAATACATCATAAAAAAACAGTGCCCGACCCACAGCTAGTGTGCATCACAAGGCACAACTATGTAAGGATTAGATGATGTTACTGGAATACAGACCACTATTGGATCACGCTGAAATTTGCTTTATCCTTTAATTTAGTAATGAATTTAAATGTCACCTTTTTGTTTATTCCACAAGGTCTTTAATTAACTTGCAGTGCCAGCTGCAAACCGATGCAACTTTGGAAGAAACTGAATTCAATCAAATTGAATATATCAATTCATTACTCAAGAACAAGTGCACTGTTGTTAAAATGAATCTGGGCCTGAGATGCACATAGCTTTTATGACCTTGACTTACATAATGTGTTTCAAATTGTGCCTGTGAATGTCTCCTTTTAAACCAACAGTAGTGCAGGAATTGTGAGTGTTACCTATGAGGAAGTGTAACTTCTCCAGGCATGATCAGCAGGGAGCAGATGCTGATGCATGTCAAGTAAGTTGCACTGAATTTGATATCTTCAGCAAAAGCCAATGAGAAGCTCTGGTTTATCAGCTTTGTATTACAATCTCTGGCAGATGGCTGTTTCTCAGCAAGAGTGGGAGCTTCTAAACGGTGAGATTGCTAGTGCTCTTGCAAAAACAAACACCAGAAAAGGTGTTTGGTGAATTATAAGTGAATTATGAAAATGTACACTCCAAGTATCATAAGTCCCCCTGCATAAGAGTATCTGCTGAGGCAATAAATGAAATTATTAACAGATAATAATGCCTAGAGTAAATCCTGCTACAGGTACCATTGTAAGACATTGTAAATGACATCAGACTGCATTACATAACATATGGTTTGCACTAGACGTGTCGCAGTCAGAGTATTAAGAGTTGCAAACTCTTGTAACTACATTTCAGTAACTACATTTATCATTGGTAATGAAATGGAGGACACTGTGTGTCACACTATGATTGTTACTGGGGACTAGATGTTAAATGTTTTCAACCCTTCACATGGCTCAGGCAGTCTTCAGGACTGGCGGGTCCCTGGCAGTGTGGTTAGTCTCCAGGATTACTGTCTGTGGCAGTGTGTACAGGGTTCAGGAATACGGTCCTTGGCAGTACGGGCGGCGTTCAGGTCCCTGATAGTGTGGGAGTGCCTCTCTCCGCTCTCTGTCATCGCTCTTATTGGCTGAGATACACATCAGTTTTCTGCCTCGGGCCCACGGATCCTCAGTGATCAGATCAGCCAGGCAGACAGGGCCTACAGACACCACCGCTTTGCGAAGGACGCCTGCTCCTCACAGCGTTTCACACCCAGCAATTATCCGCCCATATCACACTTCGTTTGGATGCAGAGAGTTGTCAGCAGCCATAACGGATTGAATTGTTCCGAACCACAGGGCCACTGAATCACTCACTGCTGAGAAGAAAGAACAGCAGCCAAAACAAACAGACCTCTGCAATCACTTTCATTACAGATTCTATCTGTGATTGTGGACTTCATGGATATACTTGTTAAGGGCTTTCGGCTTGCTTAATGTGCTCTGTTAAAACCTGAGACCAGTAAGATAATTCCTAATTTAATGTTTTTGGATGAATATGCTCTTTCTTTCAGACAGGACATGTTTAGAGCTTAGTCTTGATGTCTGAAAAAATATTTGAAATGAATACTCAAAAAATAATTGCATATTAAGTTATCCACTGTCAGTTCTTTGGCTATGTTGCTAATCTATATTGCTATAGAATCCTATAACTGTGACAGTAAATGTAAACAACTAATGAAACCAGCCTGGTAACACTCAGTAGTATAGTTTTCAGTTTTATAATTTTAAACATTGAGTCTCCTTTAAATGTAATGGTTTAGGAATCTGTACCAAACAATTTGCCTACTGCAACCACCACATTGCACATTTCAGTAGTTCTCAGTATGCAAAAGATTGTGAAACATGGCTTCAGAAAGATTATAGCATTTATGCAGTACAACAAATGAACTAGAAAACACATTAAAAATGAAGTGCTCAGAGAGAATAGTCAACATATAATCCTCATGCCCACTCCACACACACACAACCAAGGGTATAACTTTGGGTTGAACATTGGGGGGGTTGAGGTCTCCATGAATATGATTATTTGAGGGGGTTGTATTGGCCGGTTTTGATTATTGGGGGGGTTATAACCCCCCTATCCCCCCCATAAATTATGCCCTTGCACACAACACTCTACAATCATGTCTACATAGTCTGAAGCTTGGAAATTTCTTCGTGGGTTTTATTTGCTCTCAAATTGTCGGCTGTGAGATGCAGTTTTGGATCAGTAATGATTGATTTGTCTTTGGAAAGGATGTAGCAATATTGAGAGGATGATTGTATGCTTCCTTTTTGCCAATGACAATCATCCACAGAGGAAATACTAAACCAGTCTAATGAATTCCTGGCATGCTGCTGAAAATTGCACTTGATGAAGGCATAATATGTTATTTTCAGCCCCAATCCTGGTATTTCATGGCACTATTCCTTGTACCACAGCTAAGGCCAGAAATCGTAATGGTGGCAGAACTGTTAGCTTGACAATTGATAATCCATTACACTCACACCAGAGTTTCATTTGAACTAAACGTCAGATATAATATAGATATTTTCCCACAAAGTTACATTATACAGGCATTACAATACATAGCATGACATTAATTCATTAACTCCTGTCATTTCTCTGTCCTTGTGAAACTGTTGTGAAAGATCCTAACACATACAAAACAAGTGTTGAGAGAACCTAGCAACAGGAAATGGTCTATTATCAGTATGTTATTGTGGACCTAGTTGGGTCATATCTGTAATGGTATTCAGATATATCAAGAGGTCAAGAAATATGACAAAAAAAGGAGACAAGCAATTACCAGTTTCAAAGGTCATTAATGAGGCTCACGGCGCTTCTGCCGTCAGCCTCCATTTTCTTAGTTTATCTTTTCTCCTTATCGTAGCTTCATATTAAATTAGACTGGATGACCACAACAAGCGACAGGCTTGTTATCCATTATATTAAAATGGGAAGTGCCAAATTGATCATTGGATAAATGAAAGCATGATTTAGTTTAATAGGGTAAAAATGGATTGTGTGCAGTTCCTCCACATATAAATGTGGAAATACCAATGTTTGAAATACCAATAACAAATCTGCTGTCAATTTATTGTTTACAGAAGACTATGGTAAATTAATTTTAAATTTATAAAGCTTATTTCATCTGTATAAACAACATTGAATGTTCAGTGTGACTCCTTAACATGTACTGCTTTCTGTATGAGTAATGGCTATTAATTACTCATTTCAAAATTAGGTGTGACCTTTATGAAAGTACTACATTCATAAAGGTAAACTTAACACAAGCCATGTAGATCTTGCCCTGACCCTGGACAGTGTTCCTGCAGTATGCTTAGTTTTATGACCCAACCCCTCTCCCCACTAGCATCAGCTATATGTTGTGGCAACATGTCAGACTTTAAGAAAAAAATGTCTGCCATCCCCACATTGCATTTCCCACAACCCTGTAACAAAGTGTCCTGACATGCATTCACATTGCAGCAATAATTATTAGGTGATCACATCTATGATGGCTGCAAGTCTTTCATCGTCCTATTGTTTTTTTTTTTTTTTTTTTTTTTTTTTTTGTCTACCCACTGGTCCATTTTAACACATTTGGTTTAGTACTAAATCAAAACATTGGCACAGAGCTCTGAGATTTTGTTTTAGTTTTCATGTGATTATTTATTTGATACAATACATATTTGTTTTTATTTATGTTCAGATTTATTTACATTCTGCATGTATTTTCCACTGATTAATAAATCTGCTTACAGTCAGTTGCATGCTGGATTTTGTACATTAAAATCCACAAATCTACTGGCTCAAATGCCATCTCCACCATGTGTCTGGCATGAATGTTTTGAACATTAAAAAGGATAATGTGCAGGTTGCTGACACAAAAATTAAAATATGATGAAAGTAACTTAAAATGGCTCATTTTCAATCTCCCATAAGTCAGCCAATTTGAAAGATAGCATCAAAGACAGTGTCAACTGTCCTGCTGAAATGAAAAGATAAGAGGGGACTTATTACAATAATACAAAATGTTCAGGTCTTAAAGGTGCACATTAGTTTTCTCCTTCAGTTTATTGTTGGTTTATCTGGGCTGCATGAGGTTAAGGGGGTTATGAGATTGTTAGGAAAGGATTATGTGTATGTTTGTTCTGAGATTCTGATAGGAAACTATAATCTGCCATTCCATAGAGCTGAGCTGTCATCATTATACAGCATTAGTGGTTGGGGAGCTATGAATAGAGGATGCAAAATTAGAGGATAACTTTTGAAAATAATTTGATAATCAGTCAAACACAGACTTGGAATGGAAAACAAGTATGCCAATTTAAAAGAAGCAGCCTGTTCCTTTTTATTTAATTGCATTGCTGACTGTATTGCCATTATAACATCTAATTTTAGTACTAACAAAAAATTACAGGAACATTCATTTCTAATATCCTTTTATTATTATTATCAAAAAATGATTCAATTCCCAGTTTAGGTTCTTCATTTTCATTGAAATGATTAGTTATTATTTATTTTAAATTATCTTACTGCTCCAAGGCTTTGTTTTGTGAGGCCACAACATTAGACAAAATGGAATCAGCGTTGGGTATTGTTGGGTAAGCCATTTGCCCATGCCAGTTTTGCCAATCAAAAAGAGGTTTAGCCCAGTCTTATGTTCTTTGTACCCCATCTTTCTTTGTTATGGGCCACTACTGTCACTGCTTTCCCTATACATTCTGTCTTAGAACAATAAAGATGTTGTAATGTTTGCCATGCACACATAATGTGATGAAAAATAAATAATCTGTAATGTGGAAATTTATATTAAAGAGGACTATCAGTAAAGCAAGAGACAAAGTTACTGGTGTTCATTTAACAAGGTTACTTACAATGAACTGTGTCTCTGTGTGCACACATGGTACATATGGAGGAGAACAGGGTTGAGTCATTATCTCTCCATCTCTTTTTTACTGCAGTTAAGATTCAAGTCATCCTTTTTCGATCTTAAATAGCTGAATCACACCATGCACACAGTGAAGATGCCCTTGGCCTACCTGAATAAAGTCTGCAAGCTCTGATTAATGAAGTGGCAGTAGTGAAGAGAGCCCGGCGTGCTTGGCAAAAGTCAAAGACAAGGTGCTAATGAGCTACAAATATAGTAAGGTCATATACTTAACGAGGATAAGCTGTCAAAACACATTTAATAAATATGACAAATTGCATAAACGTTACTGATGACCTGTGCACAGAAATCCCCATAGGAAGATTCTGCATCTTAAATGACTGATAGACATACCCCCTTTCTAGGTGACACAGGACAACCCTGTGCATGTTGTCACCTGATTTCAGACTTATTTTTTATCTATGGACACCCAAGTACTTCAAGTTCAGAAATGGAAAAAAATCATGCAAAAAATGTGTCTGAAAACAATTGTCTGAAAACAAAGCATAAATGACAATCAGAACACACAATGGAGGTGAAATAGGTTGACTCAAGTCAAACAAAAGTTAGACTGCCTTGAATGAAAGTTGATAAATCATGTTTACCTTAATAGACGTCCAGTCACAGGTCCTAAAGTGAGATCACTGTCATGGCTACAAAAGGTTGTGACTGATGTAGGTATTTGTATATATCGGTTTGTCATTGCAAAATGCAATGGAGAGAGAGGGTCTTTTGAGAAATAGCCATTTGGTAGGTAGTTGTCCACAGAGACTTGTAGACTCTTGAAACAGTGCAGCCACACTGTTTCAAGAGGACAAAATGATTTGTGTATTAAAATGTATAACATAATACACTGTTTTCAGTTATATTCAGTTATATTTCAGTCTTTCTTTGTATATTTTTGGTGCCTGTTTAATAGGGGTATGAATAAATATGGTCAAAACCACACTTACAGTAATTTACAGGAACTTGTATCTGGAATATATCACAATGAAGGTACGCTTAAGGTATTTAAGTCATTTGTGCAACATGTACAGATAACAAAGGTATTGCACTTCCAGCTGCTATAACACATATTTTCAATGTGGGTCCTCCATTAAGATGTGTTGTCTTCAAGTGTAATCTTGTAAAACACACCCTTGTTTTTACATTATCCTAGGTACATCAGGGTACTTTTAGTACTGATGTAAACAAATCATCAATATTCAGGGAGAGAGTCTTTCCCTGTGATCATATATCATATATACAGTGAGATTATCACCACCCTCTGTGATTCTGAATAAAGTGAAACAGATGAGCTTGTCATCAATGAGGTGATGGATCACCTTGAGCGCTAATATAATTGCAGGCTTACTCTCTAATCAGCAAAATGCTTGGACCCGCATAGAGAGCATTGCTAAGGTATTCAATGAGGTCACCACCTTAGAAAATCTCAATTCATCACATGTAGTATGGTAATATTTATTCAAATCTATAATAAAGTAAAAAAAAGTAACAACACATCTAAATGCAACATAATCTGTGCAAAATGGCAGTGTTTCAATCTAAATTGACACCTGCGACACTGTATATGAAGCAAAGCACCACAGTGCAGTTGGGGATGTAAACCTTTGTAGAACAGGTAAACACAGTAGTACCCAATATGACACTAGTCATTATTTTCATGTCAACCTCTAACCTTTCATGCAAAAAAGATATCCAAGAAACTTACCTAAAAGAATTCACATCCTTCAAAATGAAGGCCCAAAAATATTTCTTGGAAAAAAAGAAAAAGAAAAGACACTGGAGGGAAAAAAGAAGGAAAAACAAGACTGAAAAACAAGGAAAACAACTTATCATAAACACTGACAAGGACACGTCAGCAGAAAAAGGTAACAAACGTGTGATCACATATTCCTAACTCCTGGAGCCAGATTTGCTTTGCTGCTGACAGACATTTTGTCTTCCCCCTCTAGCCTCTCTACTGGAGGGCCACAGTTCAATTCACTGAAAATTCTGCACCCCTAATTACACCTGTATTCTGGGTAGAAGAACCAGGAATGACAGGTTCGATAACTTCATTTCCTGCTGACACACAAGACACAGAACAGCAAGGAATACATAGGCGGGTCACACACAACAACCAGGAAATGCAAGTCAAATTGAGCCACTGCAAATACAGATTACAAAAACAAACCACACAGCAACAAAATAGTCCCAGGGGCATACCAAACACAATATTCACAGGACTTTGTTTATATCACTTGTGTTCTTTCTCCATTTGATATTGCTGTGCAGTACATTTCATTCTTTTGGCTTTGACACCAGGTCACTTTATTATTGCCATCTGAGGCAGCATTTATTACAATAGTCCAACCAGTGGCTTGGGTTGCCCTGCCTCAGAAGTGGACAGATTAGAGGTACCAGAGTTGGAGGTATAGCTCTATGTTTACTATTTGTACTAGAATTGGATTATGTCAGCAATCAGATTTGCTTCTCTCCTTGAAACCATCAAAAATTCAATAAATGAATTAATTAATGGATCAAGAGAGTAGATCAATTTACTTCTTGAACAATAGACCGATATTTAAGTCCTAAGGGGTGACAGACGTGGCCATCTTGTCTTTGTGGTTGGATGTCTTTATGTCTCTATGTTGAAGACAGAAATAAAATTCTGTAGGTAATGAAAAAGGAGCCAGGCATGAGAAGGCTGCGAAGAAAAACCATCACTGACCGGAGGGAGCTAAGCACTAAGAAACCCGTAGCTAGCTAGAGTAGTTGTTTCAATAGCTAGCATGTAGATTCAGTTATAATTACACAAGTTTGTAGCTCAATTTACTTGGCACACAGATAGCGAAAATTTAGTACTTATAGGATGTTGTGCAAATAGGGTATTGTAATTTAAACAGAAAGGATTGTTTAATGTGTTGGTCATAGATCCACAACTTTACTGTGATACCTTGTTCTACATCTAAGTACGACTGTATTATTGGTTGAATTATTATTGGTTATTAATTATTTTAAAACTATACAGTGAAGGGGCAAAAAAGTTGTGACTGGTAACTCTGAAAGACAAAGGGGGGGTTACCCAGTGACGTTTAATAATACTTTCAGCATTTTCAAAGCTAAATGATAAAAAATTGGGAAAGTTGTAATGTTGCATGAGATGACTGGGGTTCATCTGTGTTTTAGAACATGGCCACTGTCACTTCCACTTCCACTTCTTAGACCACTGTTTGTCCTTAGAGGCCATTAAAACATCTTGACTCTTGCTTATTTTTATATTTGTTTGATGTGACTACCAGGAAGCTATGTTTAATTGAGATTTAAAAAATATTTCAAATGATTTAAATATAAGACGACTTATAACCTCCCTGGTGAAAACTCTTTCTGGGGCAGTATCAGGACATAGACCTTGATCTCATCACAATGTCCAAGGGGAAGTGAAGAATGAAGGGTTCAAATGCAGTACTCATGTGGAGAAATCTAAATGAAGCCTGGCACCAATAATCAGTTTTGCAGCAGATGTGTTGTCATCATGCATGTGAAGCATGGTTTTAATGCTCCAAAGGGATGATGAAAGAAGAGGTACACTTTAACTCAGTCATCTGCTGTATTCAGTTGTTCTAATCAGAATTTCTCTGTAATTGTCAGACTGTAATAAAAGATATGAGTTACCTCAGCATATAATCTGAATGGAACAAGAGCCATATTGTCCACTTTTCCTTGATGGAGACCCTCAAAAAGAACTCCACATTAATGCTACAATGTAAAACAGTAAAACAGGTGCCAGAATATAAAAGCAGAATATTTTTGCCAGTTATGAGGTGTGTCCAAAAAGCACTCCCGGTCGTTTTGCCTGGAGGGGAAATTAATGATGTGTTAAATGACCTGCTGAAAAGAAGTATCAGAAACATACATAATCACAATTGGTAATTATAATGAATGATACATTAGCAATATTGACCACAGATAATTAAGTTATGATTTATTGGGGCCATTCTCCCTGCATCTGGAATTTCAATATGTGAATCTACTGAGTAATATATTCTCTGGTCCAGTTGGAGGTCAGTGAAGCCAAAAAGTTGACTGTTTAGGAGAGAAATGTGCTGTGATCCCAGCAATCCATCATAAAATAATAGGAAGTTGGAAAGAATAATCTTTGTTAAATGGATCCATCTGAGAGGATAGGTGTACCAAAGGACCATTTCAGAGAAGTCTTTGCTCAGGACAAACTCACTGACGGTATCATAAATAAGGCCTTGAATGTTTATTGACTAGTTTTTCCTCTGCTTAATTTTCACTATGAATCCATGAAATGACAGTAGTATCAACTTTTAAATGCATAGTAAATGCATAGCCTGTTCAATTGTTTTAGATTGCATTGGCTTTGACTAATTATATCTGATCATTGGGAATGCAGATGGGTCTCTATCAGCCAAATGACTAAGTATCATACCACACCACTCAGAGTATCCAGCTGATTCTCCGTCTGATTCAGCTCTTTGTGAACCTATGGGTCAAATTTGCTTGGCATGTTTGTGCAATGCCCAAAAATCCAGACCAATGTTTCTAAATTGAGTAACATGGTAACATCCCAGAAGTAAATTGCAATGATGCTGAAACCTATTCACCTGTTATCAAATGTAAATAAAAACAACCAAAAACAGGTTGACAACAATGGCCAATATTTCATGGGTGAAGTTTTTCCTTCACTTTGCTCATGAGCTAAGAATGACTGCAGTTACTACAACTACTCCTGCTACCAATAATTCTAGATGCAACTTGCACTTACAGAAGTGATACACTATATTCTGTGAACAGTAAAAAGATATCCAACAAGCAGTTAGTTAAAAGCAGGCAGGTAACTGTAAACCATGACATACCGCACCTTTATTTTTCTGAAGGTCTCACTGGCAACAGCTTTATAACAGGCCTGATGATAGCAATAGGCGACACCCTGGTTGATTAATGACTGGCCTCAGCTATGGAGGTGCCTGTCTGTAAGACGCTAAAAGCCTCTCAAGATGTGTAGGGAAGGGGAAATGACCGACAGTGGCCAAACAAATGTGGGAGTCCCCTTTTCTGCTCCATCACTATCACAGACATCACCAACAAAAACGTTTCCATACATATTACATAATGAATGTAGTTTATCCACTGCCCTGAAGCCTTTTGCTTCATCTTAAGCAGAATTTCACCGACACCTGGAATGACAGGCAATTCTCATCTAATCAATCAGTAAGTCCTAAGTCTAACCAGAGTCAAGACACCTGTGGTTCTCTGATGTACTCCACTGTTGTCTAGTAATCTTACTGCCAGCAAAAAGTCCACTGAATAAGCCTGTCTGCCCTTCCAAGACATTTTCAAAGAGGACCCCAAACTTACTGAGATCAATGATAATGCATATAACACCAATTTTTGTTTTTCAACCACTTTCACTGAATATCAATTAAGGACAAGAGGAGTGCTCCAATATTTATCCAACTGGAAAGTTTAAGCATGGCCTCAGCATCAGAGCTACAGATTGAAAAACTACAGAGTTCACCTGTGTTTGACTATTGAGATGGTCTGTATTTGTCCTCAATATATTCAAGACAATAACTTCAAACTGTATACTTTCACTCTTTCAGTCTTCCTGCTCCCCTTCAAGAAAGCTGTTATTGCACATTATTTTTGGACTCCATCTGTTGAAAACTGATTCCAGGTACAGTTCAAGCACAATGTGCTTTGTGCTCAACTCTTACTCAATTTCAGAAAGATTTTTTTTTTCTTCCAATGCTCATATGGCATAATGTGAGTGAGTTTATTTGTCCTATTAATCCATCTGTCTGACTGTGTCTGTCTCTTGCTCTCTTTGCCCTCAGAGGTGCTTGCTGCTGGTAGTTTCTGAGTGGTATTAGTGTTCAACTTGTCACATCAGGTATCCTCTCAGGACATCTGATGGCTGGTGACATTTTCCTTACAAACAAAACATTGGCATTCTTATGCACACACTCACACACCCAGACACACAAATATCTTTGCACCTGGCGTCTTTCTGTGGAGGTCAATTGATTTACCAGGCAATCAGTCAAGAGGCATGTACTCTGGCTTCTCAGACAAGTCAATCACTAAAAACCTATCGTCCTGACAGATAGACAGGCTGATGGGACCTCCCCCTGAGCTCCAGCTCAGTTCACCTGGGGGGAGGAGATTGGGGGCAGCGTAGCAGGTGTCAGTAATTAGCTATTCATTTTTGAAAACATTAGCTTTGTTAATAAACTGATGTTTTATTTTGGAGCTTCAAGGGAGGCATGCCTTCCAGAACAGGTAAACGGATTTGGGCTGCATTGTGTGTCAGGCAGGAAGTTGGTTAACACTTCCTGTGGTTGTTTGCTCATAGGTATTTTATGTTATTTTAGAATCATGCACATAGGCTTTAATTGTGTAAGCCCAACCCCTATCCTAACTCTACCATTAAATGTCTTACTAAATCAGACTAAAACTGATCAAACTGAAAACTTTGCCATGTCCAGAGCCCTTATGGTTTTCCTAACCCTAAACCTAATCTTACCCTGATTTCAGCTGTAACCCAATTTCTAAATCTAGCCCTAAGAGTAACTCTAAAGCATGTACCTTTCCCTGGTTATGTACCCTGACTTCCCTTTCAGCTTAGGAGTCCTCTTCTAAGCCCCTACACTAATAGTAAACCCACAAACTGCATTTAAATATGTAGGGCCAACTGCTATCATAGCTTTATCATTGGACTCCACAATGGAGGCTTCCCCATAGACATTCATTATGTAAGGCTAACCCCAATTCTATCCCCACCCTTAAATGTATCACTAATTCTGACCATAATCGATATCCTAACTCTGGCCTGTTATCAAAACACAACATCTGCCATGTCCTTAACCCCTACGGTTTTCCTAAGCCTATCCCTCATTTCAGCCCTAATCCTGATCCAAACCCTAACCCTAACCCTAGCCCAAGCCCTAATAATAACCCCAAGGCAAGTCACTTTCCTGGGATATGTATCTATACTTGCTTTTCTATTTAGGAGCTCTCTTTTATGCCCCCTGCACTGTTATTAACCTAGAAATTGCATTTGCATGTAGGGCCAACTGCTATTTTAGCTTTATCATTGGGTTCTACGACAGAGGCTTTTCCCACGGACTTTCATTTTATAAACCCAACCCCAACCTTAATCTCCTGAATCTGAACCTATTCCTGATCCTAACTCCAGCCTGTGATCAAAATGCAACCATTGTCATGTCTGTAGCCCTTAAGGTTTTGGTAACCCTAACCTTAATTTCAGCCCTAACCCTAACCTTAAATCTGTTGATTTGTTGTTATGAAATGATATCTCTTAATGCTTCTCTAATCTAAGTCAAAAAATACCACAGGCTAGACTTGAATGTGCAATGTCTGGCCTGTAGGATTCAGTATGCGTTCAAAGCGAGTGCCTTTACCAAGTCAGCCAATTTTAAGTACAGTTTGGAAAAAATGGTTATGAGATCTCAGTTATCAGTCACTGTAACAAGAATATTTTGATACATTTTGAACATATATTGTTAGAGGAATATCAATATAACAAAGCAACCTGATCTCTCAAGGAAGTTGCCATATTAGATGAGCATAAAACAGCTCTGAATATACCAGAGAATGCAGAAGGCACAGATTATGTACACAAATGCTGTACTGTGTGCCAGTCATTTTCCCCATTGTGCTACAAGATGACACATCTCTGACCTCGAATCTCTAGTCAGCCTCATCAGAGACTTATCTGCAGATACTGATGTATCATTCACAAATGGTGGGACCATGATGGTAGTTGGATTCCAGCACTGTTCCTATTGAACCTCCACTATCCTTAACAGCTGTCCAAGCAGGCCAAAAAACTAATAATTTCATCCTTATCCCAAGGGCAATAATGTCATCAAGTTTCATGATAATCAATCCATACTTTTTTCAGTTCTGCTTTTCACAGATGGACAGAAATATATGCATGGGTGCTGACTGCATAACCATCTAGTCGTGGCAGTGGTAACAAGTACAATCTGATATGCAACATATTAACATACTACCCGTCCAAACATTTTACACTAACAAGTGAAAAAAACACACTTCAGCTGTCACCCACAGTAGGTCATTTCTCAGCAGTATTTATTTCTACTGAGATTTCATCTAGGAAACTTCTCAAAGCACTTCCAAACACCAGGGAAAGAGTCATAGTTCACTTTCCCTGCGGCACTCACCATTTGCGTCTTACAAAAGCCTGCCACTGTGTGGCAGCTGGGGGAGAGCCGCCTCTCACTCGCTGAGCCAACATCTTCTCAAGTTTGTTTGGGAAGTTGTTGTCTAACACTTGACAACAGTATTACTCAAAATGATACGCACTGTCTTGACTAGACGCCGTAAACACGAGGCGACTTTGCATGCATCATTATGGAGTCACCCCTGTCAGGGCCTTGCTTTGACTGTCGCTTCGGCATACCACATAATTTCAGACTCTCAGCCTGGTATTCTGAATGCTATGGCCTGACAATGTGCACTTCTTTGTAATTGAGGAGGGTCGCACACCCTCTCAATTCATCCTGCACTGAAACACTGCAGAATAAGTTGAGAGCATTGATAGATTTCCAGTAAAAATTAAAGATTTACTCAGAATGTCAGAATATCAGGTTGTTAGCATCAAACTGATCAGACTGCTAAACATCATGGCTTATGCAAAATGGATACACATTATAAATTCAATCATTCATTATCAATCATTTACAAATTTTGTTTTACATATGAATACAAAAATACTTCAGGATTGAAAATGGGGTCACAGTAAATCATCAGATATCAATAATAATCTGAGTCTGACAGAGGGACACAAACCTTACTTTTCTTCCAACACCCTTTTTATGCCCAGCTGCCCACATTGGCTTGGCCCTAAAGTAGCATAACATGAAGATGCTAAACCTTGCATACACATCTTAAGGCAGCCAGTGAATTAAATTTACCAAGCAAAATTGTCCTTTGTAATAAAGATGTCAGATGTGACCCAATTATTCACGTGATTTAACATTTTGGCACACAATTACTTGCTTATTTGCCTGCAAGCTAGTTTAGGGGTGTCCTAATTAGTATGGATAAATTAAACTTTAAAAGCCGCCCAATTAAGTCCCATGAAATAAAACATCACACACAATGGGAGACGAGTATTTTTAATCTCCCTCAAACTTCACAGTATATTGCAGTGTATTGATGGAAATATTTCAAGTGGGTACAAAAGGAGAACAAAACCATGCCACGAACAGTCATCATATTCTTTGTAAGCATGCACATTTAGACTGACCATAAATCCTTTAAACTTCAAAATGCAATGTATTTTAGGGATTTGTTATTTGAATCAAATAAGAGGAGATCACTCAAAACGGGGAAGAGTTATATACTTGGCTAATCTGGCTCAGAATATCATTACTGGAATAGGATCTAACATTCATTTTCAGTCATATCTCCAAGTCTCACAATTTGTCTGTAAGCATAATGTTCATATTATCACTTTAAATTTTAGCCCTGTTGTAACTACAACATTGCTTAAAACCCAAAGTACTGAATGCTGAAAGGATTTTGTTGTGTCAGAGAAAGATCTTTTAAAAAGAGACAGCAACAGTTAAATGAACAAAAATGCACTCACTACAATGGCAGTTGGGCACCTGGGTTTGCAACAAGTTCATTGCAGTTGCAAACTGTGGGCAAGGCACAACAAGGGCAAGGCACCACAACTCAGA
Organism: Megalops atlanticus; assembly: GCA_019176425.1. Classification (NCBI taxonomy): domain Eukaryota; kingdom Metazoa; phylum Chordata; class Actinopteri; order Elopiformes; family Megalopidae; genus Megalops; species Megalops atlanticus. Next base: position 16,467,697 of record CM032886.1, read on the forward strand.
CAGCATGTCACATGGCAGCTTGGATGAGAGCAAGACATGGTGGTTTGGGAACTAGGGTTGTAACCTAAAGATTGCAAGTCTGAATCCTAGGCAGCTCTGCTGTCATGTGCTTGTGCAAGGTGCTTAACCCAAATTGTGTCAGAACGTATTCAGCTGTCATATCCAGGATGGTTAACATAAGCCAGGCATATTGTCCTGGACTGTACTTTTAAAAATGAAATGTACATATGATAGAATCCCTCTTCTGTGCTTCTGGTGTTATGTCAAAACTGGAGAGTGCTGAAAAACTTTCAATTATCCCATGTGTGCTACTGTGTGGCTCTACCTCAATACAAAGAGCCCTCCTTGAAATTCTGCAAGCTATTGACAGCAAGAGAAGGAAGAAGAAGGGGATAAGATGTCAAGTGGAAGATGTGAAACTCGTTTGCTGTTTACAGAACTCAAGAGAGGGGGAAGAAAAAAATGCCGTCGCTCATCTATTTATAAGTCCTCCTCTGTGGAAAGAGAGAATATATTATAGCAGACTTGAAAGAAAATGACTATTGTATACGTCTTTAATATTTCATGACGCAGTTATGGAGATTTCAAAAGAATTGCAAATTCGGGTTCAGCTGAAGTTTACATTGAAATTATACGGCTTCCTGCTGCAGTCCTGTTTAATGAGTGCTGCAGGGAGTCTATAGAGAAAACCCATCTGTAGCAACTGGAGTGACTTGCTTGCAATGCCTGGCTCTCCCCAGTCGTTACCCCCCTAGGAACATACATCAGTTCCCATCGTTTTCATAGTGAGAGAGCCTATGGCACCCACCAGTCATATGGTTCTTCCTCATACATTGTGGGATTCGCACTGTCTTTAGCTTTAAGCTTCAACTACAATGATGTGCAAGTATGTCCCATGGTTTTGCATAGAATTTGCAAGGGAAGTGTCATCATCCTGTTCACAGATTCCAAGGGACCAAATTATTAATTGTCATTGATATTCTGTCTCGTCTGGTAGACAGGATACAGGAGAAACAGAGGTTCAAGCATAGATTTTGTGATGCAGAGATAGCAATTTGAGTATGTAGTAACAAAAGGATGTTGCTTTTGTCTACTTCACAACTTCACAATGAATATTAAATAATACCCAACAGTGTTAATTTTTAAATAGAGTGCATGCATTCTAGTCATTACTTCCAGACGGATTGGAGAGTTGCTCATGTGATCATTGCCCAAGTGTTTTGAACTGACCATCAAGTGAGTTGTTGTAATTCACTCTCCATGACTTTACAGAAATCTCCAGGAGTAACCTCTCCTCTAGCAGAATGCACACACCCTTTCTTGTGAGATAAGCAAAAAGAAATTTGCCAAATGTCATAGCAGATATGTTATCCCCAGGCTAATCTGCATCAGAAATGCATTTTGATGTGCAACTTGGCCAGATTAAGGCTTCTCCTTGCCACAGATATAGCCCTCAGTTTTGTCGAGTAAAAAATATGCTGGCCTTCCGTAAACACAATGCCAACACTAACCTGTGACCGGTCTTGGTTAGCAATGACTACACTTGAGTGTAGTCTATGCTTCCTCATTTTCTCTTTTATTTATTTTTAAACATTTTCTCCCACCAACAATACAACTAAATAAGATAAAATTTGTCACATTGTTTAAAACTTCAGCCTATACAAACAAGCAGATTTAAACAATCATCTTTTCTCCAGTTACTGTAGTTATAATATCTACCAGTTAACCCCTAGAACCTGAAAGCCACATACTGTGGCCATATCAGCCTACCTCATTCTCCACTGAAAAACTCAGCCGTTTTTCTATGCGTAAACTTCATGTTTATTTTGCCAGGTACAGAAGGCTTGTCCCTTTCAATGTATAAAATGCATCATCAGTAAATGTAAAATTGGCTCCTCAAAAGTGGCAAAGTCTTATATTTTTTGCATCACCAGCGGCTCTCTCGATTACTTCAGAAAGAACTCCAGCTCATCTGTGTTTGATGTATTGGTCATTTCAGGGCGTACAATCACTTCCTTTTCTTTTTTTTGATTTTTTTTTTTTTTTGCTGTGTACCAGAAACATGGATCTTGCATGGCATTTGATCAGGTGGTATGACGGCAACAATGCCACAATCATCTCCTCCGGCTAGCCGCAGTGTTTCAAATGCATGCCACTCTCAGCTCCGCTGACCATGATGACAAGAGCAAATTCAATGATTATTGAAAGGAGTTTTTTTTTCTCAGTAGTACTGAAATATGAACTGATTTATTATTACCTGTTTTGATCAATATCATCTGAAATGTATGTAGTTATGTATTGTTTTGTATTGATTTTATGTAACAATGCAAATAGATGTTTACTGTAGCGATCTATTGTTGCTTTTCATTTGTTTTGTATCAGTATATACGTAAATGGTCACATTGTTTGCAATGTATTCAAAATAAATATGATAACACTCTAATCTAACCTTCAAATTTCTGAGCATATTTTTTTCCTGGCACTCAAATGATACTCCTTCACACTACAAAGCAATGTCCCTCTGATATGATGTTTATATGTAGACAATCCCAACAATCTATACTACCAATCCCTGGCGAAGTAACTGAGCTGGCACATTTGCTTCTAGAAAAATATTCAAATAAACATATTTTTTTTACAGGAAAAGAGAATTATTTACCCTATATAAAAGGGCATATCAAATTCCTGATGTCATGGTGAGGTCTGCTGATGGAATTTTCTATTAGACAAATTAGTTATGAACAAAATGTGGCATGCGTGAATAGGTATTACAGATCTTTAGTAATCTGTCTAAAACTGAAGGGAGTTCAAAACATCCATAAATAGGACAGGGTGCGTAGGATTAGTGAAATGAAGTTGCCAGCACCTCTTCTCCTGTATCATGTCAGTCTAGCTGTTTTCGGAAATTAAAAGCAAAAACATATTTGTATTCACGTTTTCATGAAAAAACACAGCAGTTGCATCAGAACTCACTGAGTCAAGCAGGGTTTACATCTACCAAGAACAGTTTGTTCAGACCATTTAGAGTCACAGACAATGAATTCATGCTTCCTGTGTACTGTAGATAAGTGTTAATCAATGTGTACATCCATCGTGATGTTCCCTTATTTTATTGGTTAAAACACTTGAACAGCTGCTCTTTTTAACTCATATCATGTCAGTTGCTGTGCAATAAATAGTATGGCTGTCCAAACAAAAGAGGAAATTCCATTTCAAAAGGTCAATTTTGAAATTCCATCAGTATTTTAATAAACATGCAGGGCCACTAAGTGTCAGAGCTGAAGTGCTCTATTGAGTGTTAGCTCACTATCAAGAGATGGTAGTCTTACACCTGCATAGTTTCCATTGTGCTAGATTATCTTAAAGTTGCTTCAAGGATGCCTGGTGTCTCTATAACAAACAACACTGAAATACCTGCCTGAATGTAGAAGTGTGAGACAACAGCTGGTATACAACAGAAATGATGGGCTAATTCAAAGCACAAAGTGGAAAGTCATCTGGAATAAGCATCACACTTGTGGAATAGTGTCTCCAAAATTCTATGGGTGTTTTCCTTTCAGCTACTTTGAGCTCATGCAGTTGCTGTGTGATATGTCTGTCCCAGAGAACCTCTGAAACGATTGGTGCATTTAAATTCATATTTTCATTGAATTAGGACTATTGACATTGACATGGAATGCTCAGTCCACCTCAACACTGGTCTTTATACACACTGGTACATCACCATGTCAAAACCACTTAATATCCAGGTATAGCATATCTGAGGCAATTGGGCTTTGAAGCCCATGAATGTGAGTCACATGCTGTGCAGAAAGGAGTCCACATGTGCATGGGTTTGCAATTGGAATATCTTGCTTATCTTTTATGCCAATGAGAAAAATGGTATATCCTATAGGCCAGCCATATATGCCAAAAAGTTAAACTTTTTTCTGTGTTATTTCCTTAACAAATCATGGTAGATGTAACATGAGAATTGACAGCATCCTGAACTCCAGACTGAACATTTTTTGACCTGTACAGTCATCATTATTCAGATGTGGATTAGAAACCCAATGCAGCCTTTTGATTCTTGGTGACACTTGCACTCTCACTCTGGATTGGGTCTTGCATTTTGTATTCTGGTTGAGAAATGTCCTTCAAAAGAAGAAACAGTTGATGCAGCAAAGGGAGAGAGTTACCCCACCCAGCCTCGAACCCGGGTCTACGGGGGACCAAAGCTGCAGCTTGACTGCAACGCCAAAGAGCCTGGCTCATTGGTATTGCAGTCAGAGCGCATACTCCCCACGCATTCCTCACACATTCCCCCACCATACTTCTCCCATCCCAGGGTGCCCCACTCACTAGTGCTTCACCCATCTCTGGGGTCCCTCACACCGGGGTCAACCTAACCTGGGGGGCCCTCATACGGCTCACACACTGGGTACACCTCTGATGGCCTCACGGCAAGCCATCCCCCTCTCACACCATATGTAGCGAAGAAAGAAAGCAGTCACCCCACCTAGCCTTGAACCCGGGTCTACGGGCAACCAAACCTGCAGCTTGACCGCAACGCCAAAGAGCAGTCAGAGCACATACTCAGCCGTAGTGATGGCACTCTGTCACAGTTGACAAGAGAGAATAGAAATGTATCCATGAGAAAATCTCAGTCAATTTTTCTTCCATCCTAATTGTTGTTTTTATATTTTGTTTGTTTGTTTTTTTTGAGCCACACTGTACAGATGAACTACACTGATGGTCCTTTCAAATTACTTATCAGCATTATCTTTTAGTTTAAAATGAATGGAAAACAATATTCATTAACAGATATTTGTATTAACCTACTGTACACCGAAATTACTTTCCTTTTTGTTTCTAACAAACAATATCTTACTCCATATCTTAGTGGACAATTGCTTACTGTTTTACATCCATGGCTGTTTTTTGTTTTTCTATACCACAGCAAAAAACTAAAATGATTAAACTGTATAGTTCTGTGGATTTATGCAGTTTTGCATTTTTATTGTATCTGATACACTACATGTTACTATACTTGATATTCTTTCTGCATCTTGATTTAAGTCAGTTTTTCTTATTTGCGCCATTATGCCATCACAAGTATGCCTGCAAGGACCGAAAACAGGTAAACAGTTAATGACAGGGATCTTAATGAAAGCAGCAGGGAAGCACCATCTGCATTTAAGAGGGGAGAGATATGGATGGCACAACACAAACAGGAGTTTTCTACCATATAAATAACTGGCAAAACTCACCCAAAAAACACAACTCCACAAACATCAACAAGTCCTTTAACAGGGCACAGGGTGCCCATGCTCTCAGAAAATCACATGATTCACTTAGTATATAATTTGGAGGGAGCCTTTAGCATTTTACATTATCTTGATTGTCAGCAGGGTCATTGTAAGCCCTGGACTTTCCTTTAGCATGACTTAGATTGCAGTGAGAAGAGCTGAAAAACTAAAGTGGAGCACAGTAAGGTGTGGGCAAGAAACACCTGGTTAGGAACACCTGACTCATCTGTGGATCTTTTACTCAATCTAAGTATCATATTTTAGGATAATAAAGTTGTGATGCAATAACCAGTGATGAATCTTGTCCAGGTGTTCCTTTCCCTTAAATCACCTTATTTAATCTAATGAATGCTCAAGGAGAAAGAAAAGCTTATCCCTTTTCTGTGAAATAATTCTCTCATTTGCATCCATGGCCATTACCTTTTCAAGTGTACAAATTACCTGTCATCTCCCTCCTTCCCTCCAGACTGCACTGCTCAGGTCTGACAGTGATTGAATTGTGACCATCCTGTGGGGAAAAAGAAAAAACCTCATACAATTTAGTCACATATCATAAATGCAAACAAATGTCTACACAAGTATCATTATATCTTTCTTCTTAGATTGGGTAATAGATTTATAAATCAAATTCCTTTACTATCTTACCAAACACAAAAAAAAAAATAGAAAATATACACGATATATGATATTTTTCTGATATATGATGAAGTGCATACAACACTGAAAATTTTGAGGTGTAAAGGGAACAACTCACTTTTTCTTTCCTCCATTTAAAGGAATAGTTAACACTACCTCTAGTTTTGTGTCAGTTTTGTTCTAGTCCTATTTTTTCAATCAGTTTTAAACTGTGAAGTCATGACCATGCATTAGCCAAACACTGATATGCTCACATTCAGTGTTTAGGTCAATTTCATTCCAATTCACTCAGTTTAGGAAATGAACTGAAATTCAACAATATTACTCATCATTTTCTATGATGATTTTTCAATGAATTGAATTTCAGTTTTCAATTTTCTAAACTGAAATGGAATTGACCCCAATTCTGCTTCACAGGATTTTCTATGTTTTTCTTGGTGTCTAAGTGATCAGAGTGACCCACAGAATTTTTTTAACAGCGTTTTGAATATTCCTTTTCACTTCTATGAAAATCTCTGGCTATCAATAAGTCTGGCTTTGTCATCAGCCAAAGATGATTCACATCAATTGTGCATGTTTGTTTCATTGTAAATCTTGTCTAAATGGGTTATGATAAATCGTTTCTGAATAGAGCTGTGCATCTGCAAATGCAGGAGGTAGACAAAATAATGAAAACATCAAGCAATATATGAATATTTCTTAACTAATATGGAGTTGGGCCACCATTTGCCTTCATAATGCTTCGGTTCTTCTTGGAATGCTGTTATACAGTGTAAGGAGATGTCCGAGCAGTGGGTGCAGTAATAAGTACAGTGCAAGGGTTGTAGTGCACACCACTGGTGAGAGATTTATTTTCTCCAAGAAATGCTAGAAAAATAATGCTGAACGACTATTTACAAATGACAAAAACACTTTGGAACACATACCGAAACAACTGCTTTGTGTTTTTTTTATTCTTCTACTTCTTCTTCAATTAGCACAACACCACTACATTTCTGCAGCTCAAAAATCTCCCAACTGAATATTGGTACCACCTTTACCTGGGTTGCTCTCTTAAGCTCCTCCCCCAGAACATACCAACTGTGGGAAAATCCATAATCGTCATCAATTGCAATATTTACACAAATTTTATCATTACTATTACTATCATCATCATTATTATTAACAACATTATCCACATTGCTCTAAGAATACAATCAATAGTTGCACTGTAACCCTTACAGGTCGATTTTTTGCATGCTAACTTTGTTGCTGCTTCCACCTTTTGCCAGTTTGGCTCCCGTTATAGCAGAACAACTGGAGCAATCCAATAACAATTCGTCATTTCCATGACAGCGAAGTTATAAACAAAACCATTTTCTTCAACGACAAAGTGTAGCATATTTACCACAGAAAACGCAGCACACGCTATTACAGTTTACCGTGTTAAGGAACAGAGGACTCACTCCATTACATGCAGTTTTTTTTAACTGTTTCAAGTGCAATATTGGGCTTCCAATTCTTTGCGAGATGAAGGGGGTGGAAATCGACTCCACACTCTACATTCCAGAATTTCTCACAATGGTTCAATAATGTGTAGATCTGGTGATTGGGGAGGTCATGGAAGGTGTTTGATTTCATCTTGGTGTTCATGACACCACTCTTGACTCCATTTAGCAATGTGTATGAGGGCTTTATGGTTTTGGAATATGGGAACATCTTAAAGGAACAATATTTGCACAGAAGGGTGGACCTGGTTGCCCAAATTCGCTTTGTATTCCTTAGCAATAATTCTACCATTCAGAGTAGTAATCATACCCAATGACTTTCACAAGATGGCTATCATTCAAAAGATTTGATGTCAAAACAGATAGGAATAGGCAGTGTGGGTTGAAAGCTTTGGCTTTCTCCAAACATAAACTCATCTCATTGGAGAAAAAAAGAGTGAAAGATGACTCATCAGCCCATATTACTTTTTTCCCCACTGCTCAAACATTAAGTCAAGGTTTTGTGGTCATTACATCAGATCATTGTACATTGGTCCAAGGTACAAGCGATTTCTGAGTGGCTGTTCTACCATAAATATCAGCTTCGATATTTGGCTATCATTGTCAGTGAAATTTGACTTGCAACCACCACTTTCCTGATGCAGTTTGAATATGAATTTCAATCAGTTATTCCCCTTGACAGAGTAAATAATTTTGCCATTTCTCTTTGACCTCTTTCAAAATCTGGTTACATCTTTCATGTTGCATTAGAAACTCATGTTTTGTATTTCAGTGTGTTTGTAAGTAAAGTCAAGGATTGATTTTAAAATGTCTTTTACAGCAGAAACATACTGGAAGTTAGCATTGACATTAATATGAAACATGTGCAGACTCCTTTTGAATTGCTTTTAATCATTTTTAATCTATTTACTTCAAACTATGAGTCCTTTTTCATTTGGTGTTTCTATTATTTTGTCTACTTGCAGTATTTTTGTTTTATACAGTAAACTTCAAATAAAATATTTTGTAAACAATATCCCCTTGCATATACATGCTTGTTTTTAAAATTGGTTTATATAACCCTATTCTCACAATTGTATATATAAAAACATTTGAATTAGTTACTCTAATTACCTTTTCTGACCAAGTGCTCATTGGACAGGGAAGTGATACTGTTCCCAACACATACATTTAAATATTTGACTCAAATACCATGAACGATCATAGAGGATATTTTACTCTTGTTGATAGAAAGATGGTGTATATCTGTGTTTGTGGATTTGAGTAATGCCTGATATTTTTTCCTCAACTTCCCTGTCTATTTCTTCACCCCTTTTCCTTCCTCTTAAGAACAAAAGTCTGCTGTTTCTTGATTTGATATCTAGGGTGAGCTCCATGCTCTGTCTCCAACAGCCCCTGCAACTTTTGACTCTCGTTTCCCTCTGACTGATTCGGGCCTCTCTTAACTTTTCATTTCCTTGTCGGCAGACATCTTAAGTTGTTTAATCTCTCCCCTGTGTTTGACTGGATTCTTGAACCTGCATTTGAGCTAAGTTTAGTACCGCTGTTTAAACTGGGGGTGTCGAGGCATTGATTCATGGAGAGCAACTTTGTTCAGGTTATGCCTTTGTTGTGAAGTGAAGCAAATCCAATATCCTTACACCCACACATGATATAGTAAGTAATCCTGATAGAAATGCTTTCAATTCAATGGTGAGACACATTTTAATTGTTCTTATAATAGTCTTTAGTACAAGTTGGTCATGTTTTGTTGCTCACTGGAACTTTTCTAGCTTGTTTTTACAGTGGAATATGAAATTGTGGAATTATACTTCCACGTCATTCCATCTGTGGATTACCAGAGATTCATTTTTTTCCCAGAAATAACAAGACATCAGTTAGCTGTGTCTTTGTTCAGTTCCTCTCACAGGGGTCTTCAGCGGGCCCAAGATACTTTGCTTTCCTTCCCCCAAAGACCTCATCTGCACGTTCAGACAGCGCTTCTTGTCATGCACCCAATAAGCACCCAGTACCCTGTCTATAACGTGATGGCCTAAACATCAATAGCACTTTAAACCATTAAACCACCATTCATCACCTCTAATGGCAAGTTAATTTTATTGGCACAGATTTAATTAGAGCAATCATTTTTAATGAACATCCAGTATCATTGTGAAACAATAAAACACATTCATCTGGAGAGCCAGTCGCAGGCCGATCCTAATCACTCTTTATTGACTCCTGCTTGACTGCAGGGCTCCCCTCGGCCTCGCAGTGTTCATAAACATGTCCTCCCGCCATCGCATCTCCAAAGGCTCCTCGTGAATTCTGCCCGCAGATGTGTCTCCAGAGCAAACTGTGGGAGAACAAAGCTTTATCGCTTGTCAGGGAGAGGGAGGCTTCCCCGGGTTCAACTTCTCCCAGCAGCCGATCAATTTGCCAGATCAGAGGCCTCCCTCGTCCTGCGGTGGGCCTGTGGGCCGGAGCTGACAGGGTTAGACCTGGGTCTCTCCACTCACAAATCAAAGGCACACGACGCGAGCGCAGGGTGGTGAGGGAGAGAGTAAAGATTAACGCCAAAGACATTACCGCTGAGGAGTATTGTTTTTTCCAACAAGATCCACAGGAGAACTTTCTCCTGGCTCTTTTCACAAAAGGATACTGCCTAAGGTTAATTGAAAGAGATAAAGAGTGATCGATTTGGTTATCAGTTGTAGAGCTGTCTTTATTTTCCCCCACGGTCAGAATATTGGGGGTGTATTCAAAATTGTCCATTGCAAGAGCTATTCTCAAAGACATAAGGAATTTAAAAACGTAAAAATATTTAAGAGCTGCACTGAAGGGGGACTTTTTTGTAACATCAAAATTGTTCATTTTTCTGCCAGCAAAGGTCTCCAAATTCCTATATCTTATGTGTTTTAAATGAACTTGTCTAATTCATGAATAAAGATGTTATTCACTTGTGGATGAAGTAGTTGATGTATCCACCACTGGCTATTTTTGTGGAACTCAATCTCATATTATTTTTGGGGCTCATTAAATAATATCTCTTTATCAAAGAGTAACAGGAAAAAACTTTAAAAATGATTCTACAGTATTTTGACTCCAGGTGAAGACTAAATTCACCAAGACTTACCATTATCTTTAAATAATAAAGTTTATGTGTTCATATTATCTAATGAACACCCACATTCACTTTAACCTCACTGTTCCCTTGTCCTTAGCCTTGAGTAGCAAATTGACGATAGTGTTACTTGAATGTTTCCTCACACAACATTGAATCCAGCACTGATGAAAAAAATGTCAAAATGGGAAACCTAACAGAAAACGACAGAACAACCTAGCAACAGAAATTTAATTCATAAAAGTTGCATGGAGGTTGTATTGACTTGTTTTAAAATTGGATTAGAAAACAATCCTCGTCATATCAGCAGGCAGTTTAAATAAGTACATTTATGCCTAGAGTATGATTCTGGTAACACACATTATTCATTCTTCTTCCCTGACATCTGTGGTCTTCTGTTTATGAATATGCGCACCATTATGTCAGATGATGTCTCTGACATGGGTTACCACATCAAATGATCCAAGTGACAGATCAGACTACCTCTTACTGTGCCCCCATATCCAATCCTTTTGTCCTTTCTTAGAGAAATTAATTTATCCTTTAACCTGCAGGGTACATTGATCCATCTCTGAACTCATTCTTTTATAGATTTTTGACACATGTGCTTGCCCCCAGGATCTAAAGCATGGAGCGCAGGGTAGATCTGTGACATTATCATTTATCAGGCCATGGCTGCGGCAGATGTGTCATTGAGCCATACATCAAAATCAAGTGACACAATTGAAATTGGCTTCTTGAGATGGACTGAAAGGGAACCTTAACTGAATTTTTGGACACAAAAAAGACAAGGATTAAAGGCAACCTTGGGAGCTTCTGTGAGAAAATAAATCCCAACAAATGTGGTTTGTTGTAAATGTCAACAATTTCCAGAACAGCCTCATAAGCCATTGAGTGTGCATGTGCTTAGCAGCTAACTGCTCTTCCCATGGTGTGCGTGTTATTCCTTACATGATCATGTCAAGAGTCCAGATTCTTAATGTTATAAGACATTAAGACTTGATAATGTACTTATTGCAAATTTCAAGGCCATGAGAGAGAGTGGACTTTGAACTGAATTGTAAGAATTTGTAATTATGCCAAAAATGTGTGCAGTATAAAATAGTCATGTGCAACTGGAAGGAATCACTTACTGTGATAAGGACTCCAAACTACTGTAGACCTCTTTGCTTCCACTTCAGCTGCCTTCTTTGCATGTTGCTCATGAATTGTTTCGACAAGAACAATGTCTTCCATAGATAGATGCAACATATTTTCACTATGTTCCACTGCTGCTGTGGGTAACAGGTGAATATAACACACTAAATACCACATGGGGAAGACTAGAGTGTAGTAGCATGTCTGTATTCTGTCAAACTTTTAGACCAGCATTTCTCAAACCTCTCCTGGAGGACCACTTGTCCTGCATGTTTTAGATCTCTCCCTGCTCCAACACAGCTGATTTAAATGGTCAGTTTGTTATTAAGCAGCTTCAGGGGTTCATAACAAGTTGATAATTTGAATCAGCTGTGTTGGAGCAGTGAGAGATATAAAACATGCAGGACAAGTGGTCCTCCAGGAGAGGTTTGGGAAACGCTGTTCTAGACTCTTCTGCTGCAGGTAAATTGCAAGCATGCATTATTGAAAAGTTGCATTAGATGCATGTGAACCTGTGAGGGTCCCCCAAAGATACCCCTTAACAGACAAAAAATTCATCTGTCCTTAATCATTTATTCACAAAATATCACAATTAACAAAAGGGCTAACCTGCCACCTCTCAGATTACTACCCAGACATCTTGGACAACTCTTATAACACAATACTTTAACTTTTTTTCCAAAATCTTCACAATATGGACTAGCCAATGGACATGTAGAGAAGGATATAGGTGAATGCTGAATTTCTCCTAGAAAATTATTACTGCTACTACTACTACTGCTGCTGCTGGCCTGCAGCCAGGTAACACACAACAGCTCTACTTCAAGCCGAAGTCAGGGTTTTATTAAACTGTGTGAACCACCCAGGCAATACAGTGTGTAAATGTTGGGAGCGTGTGGGTAGGATTCCACTGCCTTTAATTGTACTGGATGACGTTCATGTGCACTGTTATTAATAAATGTGACTTTGCCTCAGGTTATTTTCATGTATCATGAAACTGGCATACCTGAAATGTAATATTTAAATTACATTAAGGCAACATCAGGCATATTGTCAATATAAAAGTTCTTTATTACAGCTCTGGGGGTGATTTATTTCTGTACAACCTCAAGATCAGTCTCGTTGGGCTTTTATCTACATTAGCATATTCATTATATTAGTGTATATACACTGCCAATTAAAATACCAAAGACCCATTGCAGAGAAATTGTTTAAAAATCTTTTAAAAATATTTAGTTTTTTTTTGTATTTCCCATAGACATCAGCAGAAGTGTTATAAGTGTTAAACATGAAGAGCTCTCTTTATAGTGTGTTTCAGGTAATGGTCATCAAAATGTTAACCTGAACCACGTATGATGGCAGGCTGAGGGTTAATAAGAGATGCTCCTTAAAGATAAGATGTTGCAGAATAATTAGAGATCCAGAGGACCATGGGAAGAAGGGAGTAATTGAAACGACTGAAATATGAGGTCCTGTAGGAATTAACACTCCTGAAGAGTAATTAGAAAGCTCGGTGAAGGTCTTTGTGGAGCATGACCTGAAAAATGAGGTTCAAAAAAGTAGGTTCTATTATATGTCAGTATTAATAAATTATGCACATTATACTGCATTCAAGAGGAAAAGTCCTAACAGGTAGCAGGTAGGATAACAAAATGAAGTGAGCGTATATATATATATATATATATATATATATATATATATATATATGTTTGACTAAAACATAAAACGTTTGACTTCGCACACCCTTAGCACACCAACTTAACTAAAAGATATTGTTCTGCAGACATTGGCAACAAGAGAATAAACCTCAATAGTAATGAAACTGAAGAAGGTTTATGATGAAGTCTCATACATGATTTTACTCTCTGTGGCAGACAGTATTTAAAGCCTCATCACCTCAAACGCCATCACACAATACCACAATACCACAGATGTACCATTGCATGCACAGTACATCACATGTATTAACAACTGTCTCTGAAAGGTGCTTTGTGAAAGGACTAGCCATTTTTCTTCTGAAAAAAGGGGTTGAAAATATTAAATCTTCTACTGGAGAGTATGCAAACAGAACTTATTTTTGAAAGCAGGCAAAAAACTCTTTCTAGATTACTTTTCTAGATTACTCACACTAATTTGCAAGGGAAGTGTTTTAACCAGCATTACTACCATTGTCTGGAGTGCTTCTTTTTTAGTCCACATTATAACACACTAGCAATGAGGTGAAAGTTCCACATCAGTTATGACACTGCATCTGAGATATCTATTGAACTCTGTATTGAATGTTTTATTCATGCATGTTTTGTCCTAATTTGTTAACCCGCAAAGTAGGAAATAGGTAAGAAAAATATAGAATGAAAGCAAAATTTATATTCCACAACAGGATGCCATGCTTTAGGTACAGTGGAGGCTTTTGACCCACATTTAGAGCCCTGGAGCCAATAATGTAGAGTCCTGGAGTTCTACTTTGAAGCCAATGAAGTAAAAGAGGATAACCTTAACCCTATAAACCCTTTTAGCTAGCTCAATGTGATAGCTAGCAAGAGAGCAATCAGCGAACTAATGTATGTTAGCAAGCTAATCTAACATTACTGCTGCCAGCTAACTCGTAAAAAAAAAAAAAAACTGCCTTTCTGTGCTGAAAACAGTTGTGCTGTGTTGTTCGACTCACATGGATGTACTGAACGGTTTAGACCTTAAACTGGATTAGACTTAAAATTATGTAAAACAATCTACCATAGCAACTACATATTGATGCAACTAAATGAATAAGCCTCACATATGACATAGAAATGAGTCATTTATCAGCAATGCCTAAAGTGTTATTTTTCTGTCACACTTTTTCTTTCACACTGCCTCGTGTATTGACTGATCCCTCTCCCCACCTGAGCTTGTGGCATGAGGTTAGAAGTTAATAAAAGTTCCAGTGTTGATTACTTGCAACTGTAGCTCTCCTTTCTTAGTCCACATTATAACAGGAAGCTACGGTTACGCACAATCTATTGCAGTTACCTCATTACCTTCACTCGCACCATCCAATTGATAGGCATCTGATTGATAGTGTTTTTTTTAATATAATATATATACCGTTCCACAGATGAAACAATGCAGGTACATGGCAAGCTGAAACAATTCATTTTGGCTGACAATAATCTGCCAAGGCTTCCACACCTTCCAGGATTCAAGGGCCTTTTCATTTTTTTGGTGCTTTTTCCCCCCTTTATGCAACCCTGTTTTGGCAGGTTATGCAGGGAGAGCTGAGATGAAATGAATCAATCCTTCACTACATTTGCACACGCAAAATGACTGTTTTCATGCCATAAGTTGAACTCAACACTACAGTGGAGTGGGTGCCCATTGGATGATAGGCACTACTCGGCTGATGTCATCTGCATCTGACGAGTCACGGGGTGTCCACTCCATCTCTGCAGAATGAAACCAGTTTGCTCAAATACATGCCGGGGACTGAATCTGGGCCAGACAGTTCTAGGCAAGCACCTTAACCACTGTGCTGGCATTGAGAATGTGCTGTCAGCTCCTTGCATGAAAGCCCTTGGTACATATGCTGCACTTACAAATCCAACATGATTTCCTGTGTGGTATTGGAAGTTGGCATCAGGTGCAAGGAGGAAATTGGCTTTGTCCTTGGGTCAAATAAAAGGGATGCCCTGGTGTGACAGGTTCCGTCAATTATGCAAATTAGCCATGTACTCAAAAAGCACTTCTAGCCAATTCATTAATCTGTTTCTCGGTTTTATAATTACAGAGAACAGTGAGGCCACAGGTGATCTTGGCATGAAAAGAGTCTCTGAACTGGAAACCAGTTCTGTCAGCATTTGGGGTGTGTGTTGGGGGGTGACAAATATATATCATTTTGGGGGAACACATTTGATTTGCCCCCCCCTCCTTTGATTTCCACCGAGGGTGGCCTCGGTGTGAACTTGCTGCTTTTCTTGCATTTACATGAGGCTCCAGTGCTTGACAGCTCCTCAGCTCCAGCAGGTTCACAGGAGCTCCACTCAGCCCCCCCCTTCAGGTCTGATGAGCCGACTCCTCCCCTGGGAGCCCTCTGACTGGCAGCTGGAAATTAACAACGTGTATATTCGAGGAAAACAAACACGCATGCATTTGCATACAATCAGTGATGTTCTTCGCTCAAAGACCAATTCATCAAGTGAAATTTTTCTGCCCGTTTTTCCCTGCTTTCTACCATTGAGAGCGGGGGGCTGATAATTGGCAACAGCTGAGATGGAGTCACCTTCAGGAAACTGTCATGAAACTGTGGCGGGTTGGGGGAAGAGGTGGGATTTCGCTTGCTTTAACCTTCCTGTCATCCTTCTTTGGTGTTGAAGGAACCTTTGAAATAGTGAGGCACTTGGATATGTGCCGATCTATGGATGCACACAGAAGGTCTCCCCTTTTATGCAGAATTTTATTATTATGACACCATAATTCCCCTTTAACTGCATATTGTGTCTGAGGCATGAGGGCCTATATAGCTGTATTGCATTATTACTTTCAAAAATAACTGAATACTTTATGGTTAAGTTAGGATCTGCTTTGATGTATTGTAGCTTAGGTTAGTTTGCAGTAATGAACCCATAAGTGCTTGAAGAATAGTCACGCTTTTCCAGTTACATTTACATTACATTTATTCATTTGGCAGACACTTTTATCCAAAGCAACTTACAAGTGAGGTACAATACAACACAAGCGAAAAACCATACAGTCAACAATATTAGAGGTACTGCATTACAAAGTTCTAAAGGTTGGCCAGGCGAGGTACCACCTAGCAGGTAAAGCTTGCGAGTGCGTTAAGCCATTATAATCAAACTATTACAACCAAACCATTACACCAAATCAATACGTTAGACTATTGCAGCCAAACTGTTATTATTTTTTTAAATATAGTTTAATAGGAGATGGGGGGGAGGTGTTTCAAGTGCTCAGGTGAGAGCGGAAGAGCTGTGTCTTCAGATGTTTCTTGAAGACAGAGAGGGACTCAGCAGAATGGATGAGGTGTGGGAGTTCATTCCACCAACAGGTGGAGTTATTTACGAGTTCCATTTTCAGTTAGTTCCATTTTGTTTCTGTGAAAGTGGCTGGTTCAGACCGCCCATATTGTACAAAAATGGTGGCTCCCTAGATATATCACCCAGACTATTCAAATTATGAAAAAACTATAACCATGCTGTTTGTCTAAATACTGTATCAAGTATGGCTGTGTCTTTATGACTGACTCATTTATGCTGTCAGTCTTTCTGTGCATGTAACTAATAAAAATAGAAGCATGACAGTATGTTTAGCATACTTTCTGGTTTCTTTTGTATGCCTATCAGCAATATGTATGCCATTATGTGTGTCATTATTGATTTATAAATGTACAATACAATAATGTATTGTGGCTGGGTGGGTGCTACCTTCACCCAAAGGACAAACACATTTAGCTCTCATAAACCTCTCTCTCAAGTGTGGATAGGGAGGAAACCCATCTTAAGTGTTTTTAATCAGCAGACCTATCCAACTAAAGGTCCTCCAGAATGACAGACATGTCATAAAGACATGCCTCTGCCACACGGTTGTGTGCAGCTTCAATTTAAGGCCTTATTGCTTATTTATACATTTATTATCAAATGCTGCTCATGGCATTTACCAATTAAAGCCAACTCTATGTGTGACTCAGAGTGTCATCCTCTCTATTCAAAACCAAAGCTTCACAGGCTGTTTCAGTGTGTTGTGAATTGGAAAGTAGCATGTCTAATTGTACTGACTCAAGCTATTTTATTTTGTGCTCAGATTCTTCCCCTTGATTTTTTTTTTTTTTTATGCGATTATGTGCAGTGCGGTATTCATAGGAATTTTATTCATGCGTGTCAGAGAACAGAGAGCACGGGGTTATAGTCCCATTATCTCCTGACGATTAATCATGAACAAACCATTTTTCTTTAGTGCTATGACATTAATGCCCAAATGAGCTTTAATTAGCACAAGCAGATATGTGATTATAGTCATTTGATGGCATTGCTGGCGCTGGATACACTGTCTACAGTACACAAAATGTTGTCTGTGCAAGAAACCATACAGTGTTTGGTGTGATCTCTTGAAATCATTTTAGAGACCCGAAATTATTTTATTTGTCTTTGTAATTATATTATTTCAGTTTCCAGTTAAACTATTTGAGAATTGGAAAATTTCAGAATTCATCGCATTTGTATTATTTTAATGTTTCCTTTAAGGTTTGGCTTTCTCTGCTTAACTTTTGATTATAAACAGTAACAATACGTTTTTTTTTCAGTTTTATAATTATAATGTAAAATATCACAGTGGAAATTGTAAATAGTGATCATGATTTGGGCAACTATGTAATCTTTTAAAAGTTGTGAGTACAATACTGTTTTTTTTTTTGCATTTTTGCTTGTCTTTTTTCAAAACAACAATGTACACATTGTGTAGTTGAATTCAGCTGAGTCATGTTTTTTCTTTTCCTTTTTTATGTTAATTCTGTCATGTTTAATGATTTTTGAACCTTGATAAAACATATGCTGTTTGCCTCTTGGAAGGCATCTGCAGCTTGTTCCTGAAAAAAGTTCTTTAATTATCGTTAACCTGTACATCTAACTTGAACTGCTGAGATAGTGCTTCGCTGAATGTACCAGTCATGAACCAAATAAATGGCCCTTACAGGGAGAGACTGACATGCTCTCCACACCAATAATGCAGGGCTTAAAAATATTTTTATTGCTTTGTAGTCAGTGGTGTTTTCCAGACACCCCCTGACGTCATCACATTTCTTTTTCTCATCTGCACAGCTGTGATTCCTGGTTTGTCACTTCTACTCTTTGTCACATGGGGTTTTCTACTCTACCAGGATCAGAACTTATTTATGACCCTCTCAGACCATCCCACAGACCTGCCCTGAAATTGAACGAGATGTGCAATTCAGCTGCGGAGGCTTAATGTATCACCTCAGACAACATCAAGTTTGCAAGCAAATACAGCCAGGTATGTCTGTTCAACTCTGTTAACCTGTAAACCCCTGCATGCATGTTCAGATTTACAGAGTTGTGCTAAATAAATCATGGCTGCAATTACACTGTGAAAATATTTACAAGGAAAACAACAGTTAATATGATGGCACAGGTATAAGGGTAGCTATGCCTGCACCCATATAGGCGCTGTCAACTTGTGGCTGTTTGACCATAGGCACCGTTAAAAACAGGAACAGACTGAGAATATCACAGTGCTCTTTAAGTCACTCAGCAATGCATCCTTAATAACATAGTTGGGAAATATGTGTGGCCAGAGAGCAAGAGGGCCAATGACTCACTGCTAGAGGGGCCACCTTTACACCCTCTAAGTATTTCATACACATCATTGATTAATCAAGGATATGTATGAGTTCAAATTTAGCATTAGTTCTCCGCACACATTGGCCTCTCAGCTTCTCATTTTTGTCTGTAGTGTCCACACCCTCCTCTCTATCTCCTTCACTGTAGGCCCCCTCAATATGAGGTTTTGCTGACGTACCTGAGTGAGCCACTTCTGTCAGGAATGAAAGGGGGGAGAAAATGTTCACCTTGGGACACCCTCCATCCTTACTCAGCATCTAGCATCAATGCAATAATTATGTGGAAGAAATAAATAAAAATAAGATGAGCTCAGATCATGTGTCTGAAAGAGTTTCCAGGAAACTGGCAAATTTCTAAGAGCTAAGACATCCACAGGTGCAACAAGGTGGCTAGCTACCTAGTTATTGTCCTTGGCTTACTAGCTTGGTAGTGATCATACTTACAAAGCAAACTACTTGTTCTATACCTAGGTAGCTAGATAAACAGCTAGCTGTGTACATGGTAAATATGTTCTTCTGTAGGAAGTAATCTTGTCTTTCCAGAACGTTATTGCAGTTTATTTCCAGGAGATACAAAACATTACTCTCAGCTGGTGAATGTAATATATTATGCATTCAATTTGTGTAGATGACAAACAACATTACCAGTCTGTATGTCTACCCTGACACCTTCTATGGGTTTTATTTTCTCAAAGAGCCATGCTGAGTGTCTTTTATAAACAGTAGTACACACTGTACAATGTGCTGCAAACATTACATTACATTGTCTAAAAAGCTAGTTTAGCCTCGGGGACCATAATCATAAAATTGCTACCAGCAATAAAAAGAGAACGACTTCACAGACTGAGAAACTGAAGAAAAAATTACAAGCTGTGTCTGATGAACATTTTCATTTAATGGAAGTGCACATTAAATGCTGAGGTAAAGTGTGCACCCTAAAGATTTTCAGTTTGATGGGAGTGAGCTTTAAATTTCAGTGCATTTATAAAAAAAAAAATGGCTTCCTGTACACATAAAAGAACATAACAAATTGTTACAGGCTGAAAACCCTTGTGGGTGACTGGTTTTGGCTTGGCCTAAATTCCATCCTTTGATAAGGTAAAGATCCAGTGAGACTCTCAATAAATGGCCATTTAAAATTCAATTTTCAAGTACAATAAACCGTGCCTAAAGACAGGGGTTCTGAATTGCTTTTGTACATTGGAATTAGACCTGTTATGTAGACTGGTATATTTAGGTTCTTACACTTACACTTACTACATGCCATTATTTTCCTGAGACACAATATTCCATGTTCAGCCAATAGTGATGGATGTTATGCCAGTTTCTGAATGGTGGAACATGAGAAAAAATAGCAATGAATATTGCATGCTGTGAATTATTGGCACATGCACAGCGCATTTGTAAAGTATGGACACAATGTACAAATTAAGTTGCTTATTTGTCATTGCTAAGCTCAGTATAATGGAACAATGGTTAATGTAGTCGTCATATACAGTTAAAGGGTTTCAGGTTCATGCAGACATGTTAGTATGATTAAAAATATTACCTTATTATCAAGATGCCCTTGGCCTACATTGAATTAAGGATGGTATTTACTTCAGTGAAGAGGACGTCCTTATTACTCTCCAGAGGAACAATTAAATACAGTACATGGTGCTTCCAGCCCCCCTCTGTATTAATTTTTAATTAAGTGCTTGGTTATTGAACTACAACTGTAAGCACCACCAAACTACAATCAATTACATCTGCCATTATAATAATTTATAATGATAGGGTTTTTCATACCCCAAATGCATGATATATCTTGAATGGCACCGAAGGTGGTACATTGGGAAAATAAAAACACATTGAAAGTGTTTGGATGTTTGTACGCACCAGGTATTTATGAATCTGCCTCCTGAGTACCATGTGAATGTAAGTGAATGTAAGATTGGTATGTCCACTTACACTGTAGGTAATTATTTACAACTGTTTACCTAAAGGGGAAAAGGCTGGAACTGGCTACTTTGGATGGGACAATAGGACAGGATTAGGACAATTGATTTCCCTGTGACATCAAGAGCACCTAAAACACTTAGTGGATAGTGTGTGTTTTATGTGACATTGGGTTATTAAGTTAGGTGATATTACTTACATTCATATGTACCTTACTATTGCTGCATGCATTAAAGGAAATATGCTAGAACAATACTTACCTTCATGTTGTGATTTTAGGAAATTACAGCAGAAACACTTTTATGATTTGGTGAGACTGGCTTTAATGAATAATACTCAAGGGACAGCTTTCACCTACCAGAAGTGTTGCTGAGGACAGGTACCCAGATGCTCAGAAAGACTAACAAACAGCAATCATCACAGAAAACGATGTAAATAAAATGACTCATGAAATTGCATATGTGGGCATAAATGAAGAAGTGGTACAAACAAATCCACAGCCCCCTAACTTAACACAATGCCTTGAAACTTGGATCCATCCCCTTCCTGCTTATCTGTGCCCACCCAGGTTATGGCTTTAGGCAGACTCTTTCAATCAAAATCCTGGATACATTCTTATACCTTTTTTAAAGAAAATGTGCAATTAATTTCAAGATCCAAATAGATTTAAAATGCTAATTATAAGGTAAGCTACTACATTCTGTCATCAGATGACAGCCCCAGATCCCCATACAGTCTATTATATATTTCAGTGTTATACATTTATCTATTGTACCACTGTTCCAGTCAAGGGCCACTGCTACTGCTCTAAATAGAACATATGATACAGTGCCCCTTAATGCGCCAGGTTCTGTTGAGTGGACGCCCACCTGTACTCACTGCATACTGAGAGGGAGAAGAAAACGCCTACCCACTTTAGAACGCTGTAGCCTTTTCACCATGTTTTCACTTGTTCGGCACTGCTCCAGCTATGTTCCAAATAAAGAACAAGTGAAGCTCCTCTATTCTGTGTTTATCCGGACCTGCTTTAACACCAGCTTTCACAGATCAGGTACTGGGAAAATGATATGGACTGATTGAAACTGAAAGGACATTTCAGGACTTGGCACAGCCATAGCTGTGGTTTTACACAAAACTTGAAGAAAAATCAACACCAATCTCATCTTTCTTACTCACTCACTCTTCAAATTAACAACCGTACAGCTGTAAAATGTCTCTGCACTCCCAACAAATTATTTTACTCCCACCAGTACTCATCATGTGGTTCAACTCTGGACCTTTGAAGTTGTTCTTTGAAAATGTTTTCAACAGGGATTACTCGGGCAAGAAAATATGGGGTCACATCTGTGAACATGTCTGACGTGATTGATGCCGGTGAAGTTGTCGTGTTCAGCATGGTGATCATATCGGATCAGCCTCAGTTTGCACTTGATTCTGTCAAGTTTCATGCCCTCTTAAAAAATGACTGAAACAGCTATCATTGTCATGAAGGACTCTGCCTTTTGTGAAAGATCTCTCATCAGAAAGTAAGGCCTTGCTTACAGTCAGTCATCCATTTCCAGGTAACACCTTTGTTCTGCAACAAAAATTTGTCATTGTGCAGATGGCTGACCTGAAAATAACTGTTCTGTAAACAGAATTAACAAAAATTAACAAAATATGAACAAAAAATGTAATGCTTTACTTTGAATTCCCAAAATCATAACATTTTGTCCAATAAGTCTAAGACCTCAGAAGAGAACTCTCATCTACTATGAGTATTGTTTTTTATATAGATATAGTCTTTTTAGATGTCTCCATGTTCTTCAGAGTACATAAATGATTTGATGCTGTGAATTATGCTAAGTGTAAAACCACTCCCTGCACTCCCTGCACTCCATGTGAAAATGTTCACATGAATATCATATCAATCTGTCATTGAATGTCTGCACACCTTTAATTAGACCAGCAGAAGTGTTTCTGTTACTGGGCATGATTCATTCAGGTTGTAGGATTGAATCCCAGTTGTGGCAGTATTGTTTTACTCATGATCAAAGTACCTAACCACATCAGTTTGTGTAACTGCATCTGCTTAAGTAAACAGTAACAATATAAATCAACAGTGTATAAAATGCATGTAAGTCTCCCTGGATAATGTGATCTAATTAGCAAGGAAATAAGTTTGGCAGTGATGTGGAGTAGCGGTAAAGGTACTGCACTCTGGTTGTAGGGTTTAAATCCCAGAGGGACACTTGCATGCATGGCACATTATCTCAGTTGTTCCAGTAAAACTGTTTATAAATGCATTCCAAAATGCATGTGATGTAAGCATTGCATTTGGAATTCCAACAGTATGTGCCAGTCAAAGAAAGAAGAGTTAGGGTTCTGTATGAGTTTTGGTATTGACATGCAAAGCTATTCTTCACCCTTGTTTCCAAAATTTAAGCATTAATTAGTCCTACCTTACACCAAGAGCACCGTCTCATTAGAGCAACATAACATATTAGCTTCAAAACACATATGCAATGTGTTTCACAGTTTAATTAAGAGTCTTGTTGCCATGATACAAAAAATAATGATTAATAAAAAATGCAAAAACACAGCAAATCTCAAATATCTTAACACTAATGCTACACTAATGGTAATACCACGCAAATTAAGACAACATTTAAGTTATGTTAGGCCATCTCTGATCATACAGCACAGCTGCCTTGGTATGCAAAGTTATCAGACATGTTTGATGGAGTCACTGCTGTCAGTGTCATGAGGGAGCCTTTTTAAAGCAGTCATCACCGCCATCTAGCCACATCGCCGGGAAGCACGGCACTCGAGGGGGTTTATAGATTATCACTTCATCCTCCTGATGTCTGACGACAGCCCTGAAATAAATGGCGTGACAGCGCCGTCGGTGACTGAGAGGTCAATCCATCAGCGTGGGGATCGGAGCTTTCCAAAACTTTTCGCAGTCAAACTGACTACCGCCGCGGATCCGCAAGCTGTCGACGCCGTTCCGGCGCGGGGATCAGACAGAGCCGAGACAGGCGTCCTCACCTACAGCGCTCCGCAGACTGAGAAACTACCGCAAACACAGAGAAGTAAGTGGCATCTGAGAGACCGGTCCAACTCGGCCGCCTTTATCTGTGGGCAGAGCGGCGCAGAGGAGTTGCTTTGGTGCATTAACACCAACCAAATGAAGAGAGGGAGCAGAGGGGGCGGAAGGGGGATTGGTTGAGAGATGCAGCAAAGCCAAACCGCTTTGGGGAGTCTGGGAGCACAAAATGTGAAGACGCAATGGCACAGAGCCTTTGTTAGCTTGGAAGAGGTGGGGGGAACAATGCTTGTTATCTAAGAAAGTGAGAAGTGTGGGAGGAATTGGGGTAGGACAGATGAAAGAGAATAGAAAAGATCGCGTTGAGTAGAATGATAACAAGGCAAGTTGGACAGAAGTATTCAGATGCTGGGTTTTTTTTTGATGAGGTTAAAAGGTTCCCCAAGTTATGGTTCCTGTGTCTGCACTCTGTCCAGTTCAAGGATATTGTGCTGAAAGTATCTGCATTGAAAACTGTCACCAACCAACAATAAATAATCAAAATGGCTTCCAAGTCATTATTCCATCTCATCGCATATCATAACTCACATTGATCATGCAAAGAAAACATTCTCTCCCTGCAAGGCCAGATTAGAAATTACATTTTTTACAATCAGCAAAATGATTAAAAAATCAATGGCAATGCAATTAATGCACAGCATGCTGACCATTTTCCCCACAACTACACTAATGGACTTGTGGATAAATAAATGGTTTAGAATAGAGCAGGGTGGAAAATCGATTCCCCATGCATGATGAGTATCAGGTCAGATAACCAACCTTTCTGCATCTCTGTCTCCATTTAAACAAACACTGCTTGCTTGGTCGTCAAAAGAATGTGTGTGTGTGGTTGTGTGTGTGATAGTGTGCACGCGTGTGTAAAACTGCATTATGTTCCTATGTGTGTGTCTCTACTTGTGTGCATTGGTGGTGGCTGGGTGGGGGTGGGGGTGTCAGGTTGGCAATATGTGTGAATGTATTATTTCTGTGCCATTAACTGAACAAAGCACTACATATAAAACATTGTTGAGACCACAAAGCATTGAATTTCAGACAGCAATCTCGGCAAGTGAGCATCTCTCTAATCTATCTTGAGCAATTGCAGGGCTGTATAGCTTCGTCAACAGATGGGATACAACAGCACAATGAACTGAATACCAATTCATGGGCTCCATCTGTTTTCTGCAGCTAATTTTCAATAACAAGAGTAAAGCAGCTGAAAATCTGTCAGAAGGGAAAAAACGTTTTCTCTCAATCCAGACTCTGTTTCTTTCTTTTCTACCCGTCCTTTCACAGCTATTTGCACAATGTCTTGTTCATTGCAGTGCACTTAATCCCTGCAGTATGGTAACACATATGCATGGGACTCTCAACTATAAAAGATTGGACTAAATGTTATTGAAGGATGTCATTCCTTAGCAGTCACTCATATTTTGTGTTGCAGGTTTACAAATAGTAGTTGTTGTGCTTTAAAGATGGGTACAGAAACACAAATATAATGCATTTTGGATCCATTCCTTGATTATTCATAACTGCACAAAACTGTGACATGCTTTACTAGTTCTAATATTAATATTGATTGATGGATTCCAAGGCCAGGAATCCAGTGTCTAATTAGATCCTGCTGTATACTGTACAGTGCCCGATCTGCTCTGATCTGGAGCAGACAGACAACCAATAACAGCAAGCACAATGACAAGAACTATAGAAAGCCACTGGCACCAGTGATTAAACATGTGTACACTACATGGAACAAAAAGAAAATTATCTGTCACAATATTTATGTGCATTTTTACCTTGACCTTATGAAAAATTTAAAGCATACTCGCCACTCAACTCACAACTGAGTTTCAGCTGCGGACACATTAAGGGGTTATATAAAGTCTGAGGGAGAGGCGTTTGCAAAGCTCGTTTATAAGTCGTATTTTAAAGCTTGGAGCCAGCGAACATCAGGTGAAAGAAATTAAACGGTGTGTTCCCTGCCGAGGCTTATTCATGTCATGTGTCTTTTCACTTCCCACCGCGTGAAGATGACGTTTGGATCACGGCGATGCCTTTCTGAGAGTCATGCAGGTGGTGCAGGGTCTGACACTTGGGATACAACAGGCACAATGCTTCAACTCTGTTCCCAGGCATCCACCCCTGGCTGTCATCCACTCTCTAAATGCCGCTGTTTTCCTCCCATTAAATTAATCTTAGATCTCTGCGACATATAGCTCGCTAAGTCTTTTACTCGTGATGAGTTCATATTTATAGTGATAATGTAATTACCTGCAGAGGCTTATTTCATTTTATTCACCGCCAGCACACATAACGTTTTATGTTCATTTTAACGGCTGGTCCATTGAGCGAAGGAGCCTTTTGTGTGGCTGTGGTTGAAAAGTGCTGAGGAGGTCAGCGTGAGTGGAGTCCTGCGGGCAGTAAAGGCCTGCCTGACTCTCCCCCCCATGCATAATTCACCGGGCATTCTTTAGTGTGTCGCGGTATGTTCCAGGGGGATCGTGCCTGTGTTTTAATGATGGGTCATGAGCTCGGGAATGACTCACCTCTGGGACAATGAAGTTTAGGGGGGTGATATCATGAAATATGAATCAATCATTTCACTAGTAGTCTTTAATTAATTCTGCCATTATAATGGAAGGGAAGTCTGCATAGCTTAGCAGGTCCTCCCCTGTAATGCCAAGCAGTGGGCAGCATTTTAAAGGCCTCAGTGTGACTTGACTGAGGACCAAAACAAATGTTATTGTTTTGCAGAAGTGGGAACTGGGGTTTTACATTAGTTGCAAGCCCAATATGCCTGGGTGCCCAACAGGTGCAGTAAACATGCCAAGCCTTGCTTTTTAGGCTCACTTGGGTTTCCAGTGCAGTTATGGGGCTGTAATACAAGATGCCGCATGAATTTGAAAAGCAGCATATAAACCACCATACACACCTATGCAGGGAGGGAAAAAAACATTTATACAACTGTCAAGCTTTTATTCTGTAAGCATTTTACATTAATTATTGTTACAGTGGAGCAACATAAGCAGCCCAGACTCGTTGTGGGGCCCAAATTTCATTTTACATTGTTGATTCTCAGTTGGCTTGACCCAAAAAAAGCCTCATAAATGAACACACTATTTAACAGATAAATCAAAATGTAGACACAGACAAGAATTTGAGAGAAGCAGGAGGCAGAGAGGGTGAGAAGGATATTAATGGGACATTACTAAGGTGTCTTTGACCTTTTTGTCAAAGGTGTGTTCAGAGGGGACCTATAACAGTGTAAGTATGGAACTCATACAGAATGTTCAAATGAAGATATAAAATAATGAATAAACAAATTAAAAGAACACTTTTGTGACAGTTCACTTGAACATCCTGTAGAAATGTCATATACACAAATGTTTGAAATGCATGTAAAATTTGAGCCCTATCATTTGGTTAGAATGCATGTATATATGCGGTATGTGGTTCAGTGGTTTTTGGGTGTTGGTGTGGAAGTGGAATTTGTGTGTCTTACAAGAAGGAAAGAATGATATCTGAAAATGGTAAATGTGTTCATGGTCTGTTAGGTGCTGTCTGTCTAAATTTACAAAACACATTTGGATTTGATATGTCTTTATCAAAAGGAATGAAGTACGGATGTATGATAGGGACTGAACTAAAAAAATACTTTCAACTATTAGGGATAAAAGGAACTATCAGGGTTATTTTAAAGGAAAGTTCTCATCCTTCATGTCGTGCTCTTGGAAAACTGAAGATGTGTATTTGTAAGTAAAAAGGTCAAATGCAACACACCGAAAGTACTACACTTAAAACCACAGTCTATAATAAAGTAATGAATTAATGTTTTCATGTGGTCACTACTTGATATTACATTGTGTATTGTATAATGGTGTAGCAATTTTTCTGTCTATTTTAAATTTATTACTGTTTTCAATTTTTTTCTAGCTCTGAACACATGATTTCAAGTGCATGTGATCCAACAGATGCAATTGATTTTATGTACAGTCACTCCAAAATCACTAAATATCTGTGTTATAAAACTTTATTTGATTATCTTAACAGACCAGCATTACGGCTATGAAGTATAAAACTTCCTTTATTAACCAGGAAGGCTGGCAGGTTGGAGTGCTTTATTTTGTTTTACAGCTGACTTACTGTGGTGTCAAGATCTTTGACTTCAAAGCTTGTTAAAGTTAAAGTGACATCTCAACAGAGAAAGACCATAAATAATCCCTGAAAGGCCTACAGGAGAAGGAAAAAAACAGCAAAAATGGAAGACTTCAGTGGAGCTCCTGTTGCTAAGTGAGAGGAGAGTTCTACGATGACATTGCTACAGCCCGCTTGGAGAAGCATTCTGAACTTTGAGTTTTAAACTTTATGCTCCCTCATGGGCACAAAAAGTGAGCTTGGCTATAGTTTTTTTTTTTTTTTTTTTGAAGTTGGAGAGGTCTGTTGTCATTTTGTTATATTCCCTGATCAGTACTTTATTAAGAATGAAATGTATGTCCACTCTCCATCAAAGCAGTGCTGCAGTAAAGCAACTTCCCAGCCAGGCCATGGAGGAAGAGGCAGGTATGCCCAGGGTTGTTACAATGCTATCAGCACTCATTGGCAGCAAAGCATGCAGAGGATCAGAGGACTGGGGCTTTCATATATGCTGCACTGCTACCTGTGTCACTAGCTGTATTGCTCCCAGTGAAGTGGTGCATGGACATGTGTGTAAACAACAGCTGCACTTGAGAGTACTTCAGTTTGTGCACATCACAAGAGACCTACCTTTATTTTGTTTTTAATGGCCTCTTTTTATTCATCTGCTTACTGCATTTAACTAGTGTGGATGCTGTTTCTCTAGATCCCAGTGTTAGTCCCCTGATCATGGGAGATTTTTTTGCTCATTCTGTAAACCATTTCAGAACACTTAAAATGTTCTACATTTGACCTTGAATCCTAATGCTAACTAGCAGACTGATAGTATTTAGCCCCCAATTTTCATTCAATATTGTTGACTGCTAGAGTTTGAATATTTGTACTTCTTTAGCTCCAAAAATTGCTCCCCAGATTGCAAGATCTTTATATCATTTACTGCCTGCTCTCTACAGTTGTAAAGACATGAAAGAGAACAGCACAGAACCCATAGTAAACTCAGTGGAAGGTAAATCACTTCCTGTCAAAATATGAGCCTACTCAGTAATGCTCCACAGTGCTTGCTATAAAACAGTGCAGAACTGCTTTGATTCACTGTGCTATGTTCATTAACGACCAACATAGCAGAACAGTAAGCATGAGATAGAGTGGCGGGGCATATCAGAGTACCATAAATTTGAATTCTGGTGCACTTTCCATTCGAAGGACCCACCTTTCACAGGATCTCACAATGTTGTAGGTTTATTGCCTGTATTGTTCTCCTGCCTCCTATCTCTTCAACATCACCTCCAGTATCACCTCCTACTACATGCTACTTGGTGTAATGCATACTGAGACACACACATGGTGTACGAGGTGTACATCTGGGGCCAGTTCTGCAGAGTTCTTCACTGTATAAATCACAATGTGTTCAATATGGAAGCTAGATTGTGGCTGTAATTGGTCTTGTGTGCCATCAAGCAAATATTTACATTGTAACTCAAATCAAGTAACAACTCAGAATATTAAAGACAAAGCACTGGAGAAATGTGGTTATCTGATTATGTATTTTACACAGGCAACAGGTAACCTTACATTACATACAATCTAAGAAAGATAACTACAGCGTAACTACAGCGTATATCACACAGCTAGCCAGCCAGTTGTTAGTGGCTTTGCTATTTAATGTTGCTAACACTAACTACATTTGGCAGCTCCACATTATGAGCAAAGTTCTCTTGTGTGTAGCTAAAATTGTTCAGAGGACCATGATGTTTAGCAAGATGTAGTCATGAGTGTAAATCATGTTACCAAGCTAACTAGATAGCTAAATTACTTGTCTTGCTATTTTCCGATTATAGGAATGACTGTAACTAAGGAACTAGGAAGCTGATGTGGACAACATAACTAGCATGTAATATCATGTAATATTGACATTGGTAAATACTACCACCTTTCATTAAACTGTCTGGAGAACCTCCACAGAGTTTACCACTGTTCTACACCCTGTGCTGTGAAGAAGGGTACCACACAGAGTCACTGAAGGATGTGTCTCTCTTGCATGTCATAATTATCAAACACTGCCTGTATAACTATGTCGAATATATTATGAACAGTACTAAGGATGTGAGTTTGGGTGATCAGGGTGATCAAATTCTAAGGTTGTCACTACTATATTGGCACATCACCCTTGCCATGGATTCCAGTAAAGGGCAAGGAGATCTAGCAAAACATAAAGCATATTGGTAGAGCTTTAAAATAAGAGATATGGACCTCGCACTGAGTGTGGGCATATGCTGCAGGACGGTTTTCCATACTGGCACTTTTCAAACTCCACTTGACCACTGTGGGGCCAAAAGCTGAAACTCATTAATCTTTAATTTTTTAAAAAATAAAATGTTTGAGAAGGGTTTCCTGTAATCCAAATATAGAGAACAAACAGAGACCCATCAGCAAATGCCCATTCCAATCAATAAGAATGCTTTTGCAGCACACCTCCCAGGAATATATGCAATCTATTAAATCCATTAAATATTGATATTTACGTGAACTCACAAAAATGTGACAGCTTACAAAAGAAAATTCCATTTCTTCACCCTCCACTCAGTCTTGAATCTTTCCTGAAAATCGATACCAATATTAAAGAAATATTTAAGATGTGCTTATCATTATCTGCCTTGCAAGGCATGTCTGAAAGAATACAGGTACGATCGATTGTCTTATTTTTCTTTCGACATTTTGTCTCTAGCCTTTTCAGACAAAAGTTTTTAGGTGCCTGTACTCTTATCGTGCATTTGCTTTTTTTTTTCTTTTTGTCATGATTCCTAATGAACATAAATTGCATCCCAATCCAGTTGTTTATTAATCAGAGAGCCTTTTGTGTGGCTTCCCTGAAGAAAAGTGCGGGGGTCAAACTGGAGTCACAGCGATGGAGGATCAAAAGCTTAGCTGCTTTTGCTTTCAGGCTGCAGCCGAGCTCCACGCCTTTGATCTCTCTCAGTTTTGGAGTGCAGGCAGAAGCCTGCAGGCTGCCTTGCTCCACTTTTGTGCCACGGCAGCAACTTCGCTTGAAAGCCGCATACATAACGTTTGCATTTAAATGCTCGTACGTGGGCTAGGGAAAGAGTCTTATCACACAACTGAGTAGGCGAAGGCTGTGAACAAAATTCTGTTTTCCAGATCTGGAAAAAAGGAAGAGATTTGTGAAAATGCATATGGTCACTGTATCTGCATTATTTGATAGATGCATGTAACCTTCAGTAAAAATGTCAGTGATGGAGGAATAAATCCAATATTACATTTATGCTCTTTAGAAAATGACATCAAACTCCAATAATGAATACAGGTTGTCAGTATTGTGTATAATTGGAAATATGGCATATGTCATGTTAACATACATACATATAATAATCAGCATGATCTCATTTACAGATTTCAGACTGGAATGAGTGAGGAAAACTGCCCTGCTGTGAAGTCATAAATAATTATGCTTGAAATGTTCTTACATACTTTAATATTTTGTGCTCCTAGTTGCCCTGTACACTTTCTTTGATGCTACAGCAAACCTAAGTCAACAACTTCAATTTATAGTTACTTTTATTTACAATACTAACCCTTTATACTCATGTATAATATTCTGCATCTGTGTCCTCAAGATGTAGGATTATTTTTTTAAAGCTGAGAAAAAACATAATACCTTGTGGCATGTAATATCAGCCTCACATAATATCAATCTCTTGTGGCATGTAATATTCCTTCCATCAAATTTGTATTTTCAGCAAAAACAATGACTTTTGTATTCCACTGGATTTCTTTTTCCCTTTATTCTTAAATGTTATACCAGGCCTTTGTGAATGTTTACTTTTCAGTTCTGATGGAGATACTTTTTACTTTAACAGTAATTATCATTGCTGGCTGGAAACAAATTAACTGTGTGCAGCATATGCATTGGGTATTTTCCAGTATCAAAGGAAGTAGCTCAGACACATACAGTATTTTTAAGTACTGTGCTCTTTGCCCAGAGGGAAGGAGCGATAAGACTATTTCAGACCCAACCTGGAGCCCTTTCCATGAATTATGTCAGCAACAGAAGCATTTGAACATCACATACAAAGAGGGTGTAAATATAAAATTGAAAATAAATGAATGAATAGCACACTGAAGTTCTCCAGCTTAACAATCCTTGGCATAAATAGTCAGAACTTCAAGAGCATGTTATTAAAATTAATACAGACCCCTGGGAGTGCATGCAGTCTGAGGAATAAAACCGTTTCAGGGAAAGGCTTTCACATAAAAGCCTCCCGCTATCTTGTTCACAGGGAATGATGTCTTTATTTCTAATCCGCCAAGTCGCTGAGGAAATGCTGAGAGAGAAAAAAAAAATCCTTTTTATTTTCAAGCAAGCCAACAAGCCTCCTTCACAAGCTTTGAGGACTCCATTTCAAGAGCTCCTTTCTCCTATGGGGGCACTAGGCTGCAAAAGATGTCCGTATTGAGCTAATCGTGGCATGGCCATTGCAGGATTACATTATTCAGGATAAATACATTGCATGGTGAAGTATGCACCAAAAACTTAGCAGTCCAGAGCCACACACACAGATATATAATAATAATAATAATAATAATAATAATAATAATAATATATCAAACTTCTGGCGGCGCTGCCCTGCTGGCGACCCGGACTCGTGCTGCTGCTGCTTTCGTATCGTAATAATAATAATAATAATAATAATAATAATAATATCAAAAAGAAGCTGAAGCTGTAGAAATACTAGTAGTAGCAGTTTACAATAATGATAAGTAGTAAAGGTACCAGTAGTAGCAGTTCTTGTGCAGTAAGTAGACATAAGTACTAATGATCTGTTTTACCTTTACCATATTTATTTATACAGGGTGAGCTAGTGCATTGAAATCTTTGCAAAGTGTTAAAGAGGTCTGCTCCTTCTTTATGTAGGTGGATGTGAGAGCGTGCCAGTTTGGCTGCAGGGCTTCATGAAGTGTTGAAAACGTCAGTCTCCAAGGAGACAAACTGTAGCTGTGATCTGCAGAGCCCAGGTGGTGGAGCTCGTGTTCACGGCTCTCGTCCTGGGCTGGGAGCCGGTTCATCCTGGGTTTGTGTTTCTCTTGCGTCGGTCCCCCTGACAACAGCCCCCCAGCCTGTAGCGTGCGAAGGGTCCCCTGGGGTGCGGGGAGCAGCATGCGATGTCATGGATCTCCTGGAGATATCTCCAGGCGTAACACGAGGCTGGGAAAAGCCTGACCATCTCCACTCAGCAGCAATCAGGCTAGAATCACCTGATGGCCTGTCACTTTCTGCTGGGCAGCAGAGAATCAAGGGAAAGCCCACCGAGGGACACAGATACACAATGCTTGTTCTCACTATGGATGTTTACTGATCATTTGAAGAGTTTAACTGGCAAATGGGAATCCTGTATATTGGCTGACAAATGACCAAATAATATTTATCTATATTCAGTTCACATCTGTTCTGCATTAAGTTCAAACTTGACCTGTTATAAAAATCTAAACGTTAAATGAAAAATTAAAACAAGCATTACATTTTTCATCTCTGACTCAGTTTGCTAACATTGTATGAAAAATGTATAGGCCACAAACAAATCTAATACTTGCTAAACATTCATGATATCAAAGTTAAGGACAGAGCACAATCCAGTTACATTCAGTGGAGGCCTGCTTTTAGATTTAAGCAGGCCCTTGAAATCTGAGTTGTAAAACGATTGAACAGTTACTGATTTTCACTGACCCATTAGGCTGATCATTTTAGGCAAGATTCTCATCTGAAAATTATAATTGTCGTGCAGTGTGTGATTTTATTTTGTCAAAGTAAGATGAAGTACTAATAGATTTTCCAGATGGAGAATAATGCTGTTTGAATGAGCCTTTTAGGACCTTGTTGTCCGATTAATACACAAACTCTTTGCCCACATCATGCCATCGTTGTTAATGGGCCTTCATTTGAATTGGGTTTGATCATACAGAGTTTCCTAAAAAGTCTCAGCTCCTTTTTTTCATAAAAGTCTGATTTATATGTTTTCCAGAGACGCTGACTGGAAGTGGAAATGGCCAAGATTGATGTTTTGGGAGATGTACTAATTACCTCATGAGCACTGTAATTTATCATGTCTTAAGCTTCCCAGCAGCTGGTAACATGTTGACAGCCTCTCTGCTGAGTATGAAGTGTGTGTATGTGTGTGTTAGTTGGGGGGAGGGACTAAATTTTATTAGGTTTTCACATGAGTAACAGCAGAAATTGTATTGTAGTCAACTCATATTATGCATCTTTATTCAATATGCTGACAAACTCTGCCTTCCTCTATTGGGCTGAGGAGATGGCTGTGCTGCTGACATCGTTCTTGAAGCTCTGATTGAGTCTGTAGTGTATTGGCTTCATACGTAACAGTAAATATTCACTTCAGGATTCAAGTAGTTCAGTGGCCATCAACAATTTCAAATTTCTATAAGTGAAGGGCAGGGGTAAATGAATTGACATGCATTCATAAGAATTATGGACAGAACTATGAACATAATTGATCTTGAGTATAATTGAGTTTTTAATCAATTTTTTAATCAAGTTATCACCATATCTAGCCAAGATAATTCATAAATACAATGTTAATTGACAAATGCGACTTATTTACAGACCACCCAAAACATTTTAATGTAGGTGTTGTAATGATATCTTAAGGATATCAGTTAAGAAATGTGTTGAACAGACAGGACTGAAATTGGTGTTGAAATGAATTTATCTATTGTCAGTGTTATCTAAGTGTGGCCATTGAAGATCTGTCTGGTTGTCCAATGTTTCCAGTTCACCAGTTTGTAAATTGCTCATAATTTTCATGTATGGATGGAGAAATAATCAACATTTCTTAGCACGGTGCCAATTCTAAGGAAAAGGAGTTACATCAAAGACAACAGAATCCATTAAGAGGATGCTATGTAATTATAATTATTATAATACACTGCATTAAAAGTACACATGCACATGAGTGCTTATTGATGCATGTATACACTAGTTAACACAACACTGTGGGGCTGACACATGTTTGGATGTGGTAAATTGTGTCCTGTATGTACCGCCTGTCATGAAACTTTATTGGATGCAGTTGGTTCTTATTCTCTGTGAGTTGCTCTGAATAAGAACATCTGCCAAATGACTAAATTGAAATACAATTACAATTGTTTTTATGATGTTAATTAAATATACTTTGTCTATTTGCAAGTTACCCCATGCATAGCAATTTATTCGTGCAGCAGTACACGGCCGGTAAGGCAGGATAAATGTAAAGGCATCACAATTTACAATCTATCAATCTGTCACATTGATACGTGAGGCTCTTACTTGGTGTTGTCATAAATGAACAAATGCATTAATTTATAGGAGGAAATGGGATGCTGTCTCACTTTGAATTCTGATTAAATCGACTAGTTACCATCCATCCTAATCCATCAAACATTATTGAAATAGCTAGCAGTAACGTATTCAGTAAATCAAATGCAGCAAGGCAAATAAGGCAATTAATGGCTGACATTTTTTATTCCGTTCCCTTGTAGGCATTGAGAGTATAAACTAAAAGCTAAAAAGAGACACATGTAGGTCAAAAATATATATATAGGTACATCCATCAATTATAGCAATAAGTTCAGAGTTAACTCTGTGTTTGTGGACTTGCTGCCAACATCTGGAAAAAAAAATGATGTGAATTGATGGAGCACAACAACAGAAAATAGAGCCAAGAAAAGTACATTAGTACTATAATTAGGATTTTTATATGGCTGGAAAATATCTTCCCTGTAGTAGTAGGAATTGTCCAGAAATGACCTTCATTGCTCTCTCCTCAAGGACCATTAGCGTGCTGTCATCCTGAACTTCCTCTGGAAGTCTTATGTTAGCGTGTGAAAGGAGAAAAAAAAAATGTTGCAGCTGTCAAAAGCTAATAGCAAACAAGGTTAACCCCTCTGATATTCTCAGCTGCAGACATACATAAACCTCACTTATGGAAATAGAATAACTCATTTTTATATCATAGTGCCTGTCTCATTTTGTGAGGAATCGTTTGATAAATCTATCAAAATGAGTGACATGCTTATGTTATTGTTTTCACAGTCATCACATTTTTACCTTAGAGGGATTATGAAATGTAACTTTTAAAGTGGACAATGTGGAAATTAAAAGATCAAGGAGCATGCCAGTATTTTTGTATGCATAAATTCTTTCTTGTCCAGAGCCAGATTGAATCTATTCCTTTCATTTACACATTTCAAATGTATTTGCACTGAGAGACAATAGCAAATTTGTGGTTGAAATAAAGAGTAAATGTTGAAGCAATGATAGTGTACGTTACATGTATGTCCAGTGTGACATTCCTTTTCATGCTTCAAACTGCAAATTCTTCCTATACCAATCAAAGCTTGTAGATGAAATCAAGGATATTAACAGAATTTATTCCATTCAAATTTGTCATCACTAGTACATTTATAGTTTATATAGAGTTTATTTACATTTAGTACATTTAGTTAATATAACTGTAACCTTGCCCAATATCTTTGCACCTTTGAGGTTAGATGTGAAATGACAGCACAGTGAAAGACTAGAAATACTGTAGCACTTACTTACTTTGCTTTGGGGCAGGCATTATGTGGGAAATGTTGTAAACTTTTCCGCAATTGTTCTAAAAACTGTCCATGCTCTGTTCCTCTCTAGCCCGCACACTGAATTCAGTTAACATTTACGCAGGGCTTGGCGACAAACAATACCTCAACAACTGTGACATTTGAGGAGGCAGGGCTGTGCTGACCTCTTGTTTCATTTTGAAAGCTTGTTACAACAGTCTTTGTCACGCAAGGATCCCTTCTTATTTATTTATTTATTTATTGCTCTTATACCCACACAGTGATTTATTTTTATCCTCTTTCATACCCCAGTTAACATTCACAGGCTATTAGACCTCAGCTGCCCCCCCCCTCCGCTGATGGAAAGGCGTACTCATGTGTTGCTCCTGAAGTGGTCAGTCTGCAGAAGCAAGCAGAAAATACTCACAGATCGCAGGGAGCTCTATCTAAACCTACCTTTCCTAGCCTTACTGTTGGGGCAAATCAACCTCCAATGATTAATATGTCAGCTGAAAAAAACTGAATCTGAAACAGTAATGATGACCTGCCTGTGAGATATGTTCTTATTTCAGAGCTTCAGAATTGACTTCAAAATTCACTTAATTTGCTTCAAATCAACCCATAAAAATCAACATCCTGTCAGTGATAACTGAAGAACATGGCACCACTAACAGCCAAGTAGCACTACCATGCTATATACCTAAAAAGTTCTATTAAATGCGGATTTATTTTTCCCTGCCTGAACTTACAACCCAACAGATTAAATGCTTTTTAGTCAATCAAATGCCACTATCACGCTTGTGTCTGAGATGAAAGGTCTTTCTTTGCTGTCTCGTTCATGGCAGATCTTTGTCCTCTCAGTCCTCGCTCCTCTCATGCAGCAGCTTTTAGCTGCCATAGCCACAAAGTCCCCCTGCTCTCAAGGCTCCAGCCGCCACTTGATTGTGTTTTGATGTTTGTGCAGACCTGCAGTGGCATCAAGTACTCGGCAGCCAAAACATACATTTGTCAGTCTGTATCTCCCCACGCCGGCTTTCCACTCAATCGCTCACATCGGCGATGCGCAAATCATAGAGCAGCCCCGGCTCGAGGTCACCCGCAGCAGAGGGTGTCACGCGTAATAACCGTTATTTATGGGGATCGCTTGCTCAGCTAGCACAGGCTTACCAAATTGTTTTTATTGCCGCATCACATTCCAACTTCAGCATGCAAAAATTCCCTCATTGATAATTCCTAATAGAGAACGGTTCTGCAACATGAAATATTCAGCGTGCAGACTGTTCTGGGAACAGCTGCACCAAGGAGCTCTCCTTACGATTTGGTGTCGGCGGTAAATATTTCAAGAACTCTGAACTGTCCTCTCAAGTTAATGTCAGCCCTGTTTGCCCACATAGTTGTGACAGGAGAGATGGAAGGTGCGAATGTCTGGCAGATTCTGCCTTGCCCCCCTGGACTTTTCTTTGGAACTTTTAGTCTCTCATGTTAGACAGAGCTGCACTTGATGAAATGCAGTGCAAGTGGTCATACTATTGTCCTTAAATTAAGGGGGGATATTAGGGGGATATAGAGGATGAATAATCTGTATCTATTGCCATATTTGTCACTTCAGTAACTGTCTTTACTTATTAAGCTCTTTGTTATATCAAAAATGGGTGTTTAATACTGAAATTATCCACAAAACCTGAAGAGGTTATATCATTAACCTAAAATTACACGCATTTCAATGTAAAGCTTATTAAAGGAACTATACATTATTTGACCTAAACATGGACTTGATCACTGCACAACTGGCATACCTCTGCATTTAGCAACTGAGTTGCGAGAATCAAAGATGCTCTCGTTTCAATAGCCATAATTACTCCATTCATTATTACTCCTTATTCTTTCTTGAGAGAAACTAGAGTTTCTTTTGTAATTTGTTCTAAATCGCTGCCCTCATCATAAGCAATTTTACCAAATAGTAATTTCATTGTAATTAATACTGCCCCCTTCCCCTCTGAAGCTACATGTACTTTTTTGACACTGTTACAAATTAAATATAGAATGCATGATATATAATCCATCATCAGTGTAATGTTTTACATAAATCTTGTCGTTGTTAATATAGCAAGATATGTGTCATTTTCTGTCGCTACCTAGTGATATAATAATGTACTAGTTGGCTATTATAACCAGCTATCTAAATTATAAACAATGCAATTATAATAATTAGCTAATTATATGGTAATAGTGACTTTATATAATATTATATTGTTACACATAATAACTAACTAGGCAACTATCCAGCTTGCTACAGCTTTAGATAACAAAGCAAAAGGACCTTGCTAACAATAGATGGTAGTCAGTGTGGCATCGCCAGATTGCTGGCTATTGACTTCGTACAGCATCCTTATTTCATCTGAAAATGCAATAACTTGCTTGGCACCAAATACAAAAATATTCAATTTTTACAATTGTGCATTTAATATTAACGTTCACTGTAACTGAAACGGTGGTTAGTTAGCAAGCTAGGCTATGTGAAGAATGCTATATGAAGAAATTTTGTAGGCCTACATGCATGCCAGACAGGGCACAGCACATTGACAGTTGACACAACTATCCTGGAACTGTCGGATAATTGAAATATTCCTGGAACTTTTCCTGGAACTGCAACATTGAGTTGCCTAGCGTGAAACAATTAACAATATGGTCCAATTTATAAAATCAATGAACAATAATTGAATGTTTTCAGTGAAACCGCTGCTGCTGTAACACCACTGGATAAGGACACAGGTTTTCCCACTAACAGGTATGTCTCCTGTACTCCACAACACCACACACACACTGTCACTGTGAGCAAATACTTTAATCGCTTCCCAGTCAGGGACATACTCCTCAACACTTCAACTCCACTCCGCAGTTGGTCTCAATTCATCTCAATGGTGTGGGCTCCTAATCACTCTCCTCTGGAACTCTTCCTGCCAGCCTCGCTAACTAATTAATTAGGAAAAGATGCAACCCGCCCAACGCCCCAGACCCCGCCCCCTTTCACTCTCCAGATAAGGAGTTTCAACTGCTGACAAAACCACTTTAGAACAGCTTCAGTTAGACATCCCTGTAAGGCTATAATACTAAAGCTATAAACTGCCTTTACTGTACATAAAAAATATAAATGTGTTTCTTTAAATGCATTTATTTTTATCTACATGTATGTATGCATGTATGTATATTCATAAGTATATTGATTAATATCATCTATTTTGATAGGCTTGATCTTCTATGTAGTCCTCTTTTGATCATTGTTAAGTAATATTCTGCAAAAAGCTGAATGACCTAAATATACGACTGAGGCCAGCATAATGATTGCACATTATGGTGTGCCTTTTTATTTTTTATTTTTCATCAACTTAATTATCAAACCTATAATGTTGTGAGTTACCACCCACATTGTAGGGTTCCCCATATCAGTATTGTCATAAATACAAATTTCTGCTATTTTTGGAATTGCCATGGGTTTTACAAACAGATTTTACTGTGAATACATCACAGCTCATTTAGTTCTCTCAAGAAGCTGTGACAGAGATGTTGTTGCCTTGGGTCACAGGTTAACTTTATCCTATGCTAATGCTATTCTCAGTCTGCCTGGAAGTGTTGGTAAGTGTTAGCAAGGAGGAAAATGCAATATGAAAAAGAATGTGGGGCTGAGACCAATGCCAGCACAAATTTTGACATAGTTTAAGATGGCATATTCATGTGCAATGAATTTGACCCTACAGTTGTTTGGTGAAGTTATTTTAGGAGACCGCTTCATAGATAGTTTTCATGTAATGATTATACATCAATATCAACTGCCATACATTGAAATTATGTAACGTTAACTATATCAGTTATTTAAAACCAAAATGGAAAATAGAGTGCTGCAGTGGTTAAGGCACAAAATCTGTCACCCAGTGGCTGCAGGTTTGAGTGCCCATGTGAGGCATTGCTTTTGCTTGAGCAACAACTTAACCTGAATGGCTTCAATCATTATGCAGCTGTTTAAATGGATACCTTGAAAATATAAGCCCTGTAAATTGCCCTGGATAACAACATCTGCTAAGCAAATAAAAAATGAAATGTGATGATTTCAGGTAATATAATTCATTATCTTTGTATTAGTCACCAATGAGGATGATAAATACCCTGATGATAATTTAGTCAGTTTCTCTCAGTTAAATGAAAATTAATGCAGAATCGCAATGGCTACATGGGCCGGCATGCATCCAAGGCCCTGTGGCAAATGCCTGCAGTAAATGCAGTAAATAGTTACGTGGGAGGGTCTCTGTTCCTCACTAGAGGTACTGAGCCCAAGCACAGGGAAGCATGAGGTGATTTATAACTGACTGATGTTTTGACAGTAAGGCAAACAGCCTCTGGGTAAGTTTGTCAGCCTTCGTTAG
Organism: Megalops atlanticus; assembly: GCA_019176425.1. Classification (NCBI taxonomy): domain Eukaryota; kingdom Metazoa; phylum Chordata; class Actinopteri; order Elopiformes; family Megalopidae; genus Megalops; species Megalops atlanticus. The sequence goes on from CM032886.1 coordinate 16,508,860, forward strand.
TTTTGCTGTCATTTCTATAGAGGCCCAATAATTAAGACAACTGCATCACAGCCTGTCATCACTATTCCACTTCAATCCCATTAAAACCTGTAAGATTATCACCTATCCATGTGTTTGTGACTTCAGGGTTGAGGACAAATGTAATTTAGGATATTCTATCAGTGGGTAATTGGTTAAGCAGACACTAGGTGCACAAGCATCGAAAGTCTGTTTTTGTTTTTGTTTTTTTTTTTTTGCAGTCACAAAACTAATTTAATTTGTGTGTGTGTAATGGCTTAGCACTCTGTGTGCAGGAATGAAGACAAGGAGACAGAAAACAATGAGGGGTAAATTGAGACGTTGGGATGTAAATTAACATGGACAATGAAATGTTCAGAATAACAGGTTACCAGTTATGATAATGTCATGACAGTGCTTTAAAATATGCATTTACATTTCACTGTAAAGCATATTCAGAGAAACTAAGACTTTAACTTTGACACCGAGTTTACCATTTCATTTACAAGCTACAGTATCAAAAAAATTTATGTGTTGACACACATCTGGTGTTTTTCTTGTTCTATCAATTAATCCTTTGTTACTGTAATCATTCCTAGCTGTTCATCTTTGTTGATTTTGTTGTTGAGTTGAATATACAAGTATATCTGCCCACAAACACCACACACATAAAACATGCTCAATAATCCACAATGCCATGCTCGGAAACCACAAGGAAAATGAACAAAGTAATCTGGAGTCCATCTTGATGAATGTGCTAAATGTAAGATGAATGAATAAATTCTCAAGTACACTGGAGTATGGAAAATGTGTTTTCTACTTGAAATGCCCCTAGCTAATGACCTTGAGCAAGTATTTCACTGTTTCACACACATCCAGAGTTATAAATGGGCCAAATCTGGGCCTGATCAAACACTAATATATGATGCAAAAATTGTGTTTGGTGATCATATTCAGCATGGCTGGACTCTTAAGAGACATGATGTGGAAAATCATGTGGAGAGATGTGGAAACCTACAAGTATACTGTATGGAATCTTGCCATGTAAGATCCAAGGCTAAAGTGACAGAGGGCATAATTGCTCAAATGGGACACCCATGCAGAAAATTAAAAAAAAATCTTTTGGCAACAAAGGGAACTGATTTCTTGAGCTGAATTGAGCAAATCATTGAAATGCAGGTTACAAAAAAACGTAAGTGTCAATGTTCAATGTCAAAACTACTTTTGAGTCTTTTGAGTGAAAGCAAACAAAAAAGAATAATGTTTCTAGAGTAAAAGCATTATTTTAACTTTCTTGGCAATAGAAGAGAATATTTATATTTTCAACATGTCAGCTGAGTTGGGGAAGGACATGCAACCATCGTAGAACTTCAGCTGGAAGTGCATGTTTCCCTTATAGATGATATCCTACATCTATGAGTTAAACATGATTTGTTATGATCCAGTGATGTTTTACAGCTGTTCTTACATATGGAAATTGTTGTTCATTAAAATACTATCAGGGACAATACTCATCATTATTTTAATTTCAATAAAAAGTAGGATCCAAGTAGCCAAGTAGGATCCCAGAAACCATGTGTGGTTTTAAATTTCTGTAATATGACAATTTAATTACTTTCCTCACAATATTAAATCATTTGCTCTTTTCTTGGTTCTTTGGCTTATTCTTAGGTGGGTGCACAATTACTTTTGTTTTTACCAGAAATACTCTATCATCATCACTCTAGATATTTGTATAAAGGATGAAATGCAGTGGTGAATGGACAAAACTTGGGGTTACTCCACAGTTGATGGTTAATAATGATAGGAAGTAATGTGTCATTAGTCTTTTCTAATTTTCATTTTGGTGAAAAAGGTTAATAATATTAAGGTTATTAAAGTTAATGATTTAACAACCTTTAGGAAAACATAGCTAATGAAAACGGTCTGTAGATGTTTTGTATGTAGATGTTGAGTAAAACAATGTAAGATTTAATGCATATTAAATCAATTGGGGTAGTTCATTGGGGTTATTGGAATGGGTGGGTGTAATTATTCAATGCAGTAGCTAATGATAACACAATTTGTACTGACATTCTATGTCACTTTTTCCATGTCACTTTTTGGACTTATTTATTTGGCATCTCTGTATAATATAACAATAGAGCCCCTTGGTGACAGCAATTCCATTGATAAACACAAGACTATATATCAATCTTGAAACCAATAACATGTCCTTGGGGCAACCCCAATGAAATGCAATATTCCATTGTGTGTATTTATGACCACATTGTGATTTGTTTTCATTACCTTTTGTCAACTAATCTTTTAAAGTATTGCCTACATGAGGGGTGACAGGCGAAATGTGCCAGTAATCTACAGGTTGTGGTACAGGTAATTACATTGAAATTGCTTGTGCTATTGCTCTGAAATGAAATCAGTTTAACCAGAAAAAAAAAAATTGCCAAGGATATTTGCTACTCATTTGCAGCTGTCCCATGAGAAGGAGGGGAGCAATCTCTCACAACGTGCTGCAACATTTAATTCAAAACAATTAAGGTTGTTGTCAGCCATAAGTTCCGTGGATAAGCTCTGTCTAACTCTCAATGAAGGCAGACCCATCTGTAGAGTGACGTGATACCTCATTCTTCCACTAGTATCCCTAGAAAAGGCGACATAATAATAAACATAACAGCCACAACACACTTCTTTTTGTTTTGTTTTCCTTTCACCTGATTTCAGAACCACCAATTGAATACTAGGCTTATCTCATCAGAATAACCTCTGCACACACATAAGAGTGCTGAGAAGAGACAAAGGCAGTCTTCCAATACACTCGAGCAGAGCTAATGTTTTGTAATACAAGTCACACAGTGCTCTACAGTGGAGTGGGCACTCATTGGAGGATAGACACTACTCTGCTAACATCATCTGAACAACAGGCATCTGGCAAATCACAGGGTGCCAGAGAGTGGTGAGACGAGGGGACCCTGGCCAAATTACCCATCCCTCCCCAGCATCAGAATTTTGTATGACATGTTGGACATTTATTGAAAATCAGCCAGGAAGGGATTGAGGAAGTACAGACTGAGGGATTAGATTAGAATTATAATTTTGCATCCAATGTGGCATCTAATGTGACTGAAAGTGGCCATCCTAGGCTAAATATTAAAATTCAGCTCATCGGAAATGAAAAGCTAAATGGCTTGCTTATTCAAGTTAGCACTGGTGACACTGAAAGTCATTTTGAATCAAGCAGAAAAGATGAAAACTACAGTGATGACTGTGAAGGGTGAAATGTGTTTAGTGCATCTTAAATGTTTGTTCATTAAATAATTTTGTAGTTGAAGTTTTGGGTACATGTGGGTAAATTTAGGGTATAAACATGGGGTACAATCCCTGTGGACCTTAAGGCCATTTACACTACCCCTGTGGGCTCCAGGTTATGGCTTTACCAGTGGAAGGCAAGCAGGCATGTCTATGTATTGCACATTGACAATTTCTGTAAGTAAAATTTAGGAAGTTGAAGATGAGTTAAATGAGAATGACACATGTTTTCAGTTAGTCTGTTGCATTCTTTTTCATGGACAGTATCTGAGATACTGGAGACAGGGAACAAATTCAACAAACGCTATGGCAATGGGTCTAGCTCACATGAAATCATGGAAAATTCAGCTGACTAAATTTTACAGAAATTAAAACTTGGTGTAGTGAATGCATGCCTACTTGCATGCCTTTATAAACAGTTAAAGAATAATAAGCTGAGTCTGTAAAGAATTTTCACCTTAATCTGTGACATTTAACCTAAAATAAATCATATATCTTCATAACTATGGCTTAAGAATAAATGTTAAAAATGGTCAAATTGTGCTTAGCAGGCCAGATACACTTTGGAAAATCAAAATCCATTGGGTGTGGGTGCATTTACAGGTAGAATCTCATCCTTTTTCATCCTGCACAACACATTCATATGACTTTTTCTGTCAGTTTCACACACGTGTGCATGAAAGCATGTGAAAACATGTTGCGTATCAGCCTGTAAATGAACCTCCCCCAGAGGGAAATGAATTTCTGTTGCCAGGGAAACATCTCTCTCTCTATCTTTATATCTGGCTTCACATGAAGGTAAAAGCCATATGAATTGGTTTCAAAATGTACATCAAAGAGGGCGTCTGAGTAGTTCAGTGATTAAGGTGCTTGCTCTGAGCACAAGCCGAGCTCTACAGCCTGAGCTCGATCTCAGCCGTGTTATCAGCCCACATTGGTGGAACAAATTGGCTTCATTCCAGCAGGGGTAGGGTTGGGTGTATCAACAAGGGTTGCTTGTTTCAGTGCTCTCAGGCACTCTGTGACTCATCAGGTGCCTGAGGGTTGATCAGACGATATCAGCAGAGTAGCGCCTTATCCCCCATTACATTATTGGCATTTTAGCAGACGCTCTTACCCAGAGCAACTTACATCAATTACAAATTTTTACAATGTTATCCACTTATCCAGCTGGATATTTACTGAGGCAATTGCAGGTTAAGTACCTTGCCCAACGGTACAGCAGCAGTGCCCCAGTGGGGAATCACACCTGCTCCCTAACCACTACGCTACCCTGCCGCCCCATCCTCCAATGAGCTTTAGTGTACTGTGTGGCTTACAGTATTAAAAATAGCCATTGGCTGCGTGTAAGTGTATCTGAGGACTGCCTGTGTCTCAGCTTAATGTTCCTGTGTGAGTATAGACATTGGCTCCTTGAGACAAGCCTATTACAGTACATATGCAATTCCAAAATAGGGTTACGTGAAGGTTAAAAAGCATAAAAAATGCATTACATGGCTCCATGTTACAACTGCAATGTGAAAGGCTTCCGTGTAAAATGTTGTCTTGCAGTTGCAATAATTTATTTGTGCATTTATTTTGTTGTGTGCCTATTGCACAGGAAATGAAGGCTAAATAAAATGGAAGTAAAACAACCTCACACCATCAAATGATTTCCCTCTAAGTAATTAAAATCACAAACCATGATAATACAGTGTGTGATTGGGGCATTGTGAAATAAATGTGAGGCCCCTCTCTGAAAAAGGAAAGGTATGGGTAATTATCATGGCTGAATAAAGCTCTTCCGGCATTATTTTTGCAGTTCTTGAATGAATGTGATGATTGCAGATAAATAAATAGCTTGGTCTATAGTAAAGTTAATTTATGTTTGTTTGATTTAAACATTAAGTCAACCAAATCAAAAAATACGTATGTCACAGCGAGTTAAGTGAAAGGACTAAAGACTGAATATTAGGTTTGTTTTTCATTATTATTGTGTTTATAGTATTAGATATTGATTAACATTCTTATTCTTTGCTTTTAATGTGGCTTAAGATAACCCTTCACAATAAATGGGGGACTGATGCATTGAATGAATGTTAAATACCTAGAGAACTCAGTCAAATAATAACTCCATAATTTAATTTCACTAGGGTCTGAATGATTAAAAATTTGATCAGCTCAAATCGGAAAATACAATTTTGGCACATGTACCCAATGAAGCTTCATTTAATTTGTGAAATGGGTTTTAGTTTTACTCAAAATTTTACCCCACTTGTGCTGGGATCTGAATTTGTAATCAATGGCAGGATGAATTTAGCCAAGGCAGAGTGCTTTCTGAAGCAGTGAAATGTGAACTTGTCCCCCATGGTGCACAGTTATTGCATCTGTTCAAACCTCAACAGGGCGCAAACAGATCATTACCATAAAGTGTGATTACCCATAGTGCAACAGAATGAAGATCAGTACACAGTATTTAAAGATCAGCACATTTTAGCATTTAATTCAAGGCACATTTTCCCTCAAATTGGCCCGTGCAGCAAACTGACATATTCTGAATAATTGCAATAAATTTGCCATATTTGTTCATGTTTCATGCTCCTTGCTTTTTTTAATAACAAGTCTGTAATTGTTATACCTCAGTCTAACAGAGTAGCATGGTTCAAATTAGAAAAACCACTGACTGTAAACATTTAAATTATTCTTTCATTAATTTCTAATAAAGTAGTTTTTGAAAGGGAGACCAGACTGTAGGCTGACTCGTTTTTAAATGCAGTGAATTTTGTTTTTCTCTTTTATTTATCTGTTCATTTGTTTTATGTCAGAAGAACATACAACTTGCAGGATTCAACTTACAGGATAGATCTTAAATTAAAGACTTAAGACCTAGCTCCCTTAAACTTGAACTACATCCTATACATATCTTAAAATGGATACGCAAATTATTCTGTTAATGCATTCCCTCATCAATTCAATGCAATGCTTGTTATATCATCAAGTTAAAGTCTAAATCATGGTCAAATATGTTCTTGGGCATTTGGTATTAATAATTTTGTCACAAAAGTAATTTATACTCTGTGTATATGATGACTTGCATAAATAAGTGTAATTTGTTGAACAAGTGTGGTTTATTTTATATGTATTATATACATATGTTTGTAGAAAGAACCTGATAATTAGCCTTTGCATGTATTAAACATATTACTCAAGCTACAGTTCCACTGAACTGAGTTCCACTGTCAGCTACTATGTACTACTTGTTTTATGATTACAAAAATTCATTACAGTAGTTTTAAAAACACAAAAAAATGTTTCACAGTTTCAATTTGAACAAAAAGTAATATCATTGAGTCTTTTTTTTCAGAATTGTGAGGATACCCCTCACTTCCCTAACTCTAACAAGCACAGAGAAGAGTAATCTTACTGTATTGTGGCTGCAAAAGTATTTTAATGTGGAAGAACTCAGCTCAATCAATGAAGGTTAAGTAGAGAAGAACTCAAAAAATTAACAACAGCATGGGTAGTCATTCTTAAGGACTGCCTCTGAGAAAAAAAAAAAAAACTTACACATTGTCAATGACAATACAAAATCTGAGGACCTGGATCAAATGCTTGGTGACTTTCACAGCTATGCTAGGACCTCAACAGGGCAAAAATACTCAGTGACAGGTTATCTGATTGTAAGAGCTGGGCTGAAGAGAGACCACTATCAAGATGTGATATACTCACTGACACATTTATGCCCTGCAACGATACGTTTCGGTGAGCGCTGAAGGGGTTCAGAGGAGCAGGGAATGACACCAGCACTCACCATCCCTGCATCACTGATGCTGAATTCCCTCACCACCAGTGGTCACAAGTCTTTCCCTCAGCATAGCCACTGGCTTGATACAAAAGGTCCAGTTTGACATTCAGCTAAATCAGGTATCCAGAGGATGTGAGGGAAATCGTTCATTTTATAGAAATACCTTTTTGTACTTTCTACCTTTTTCCCTTTTTTCAACCTGTTTTGTATTGGCAGTTCTACATTAGGCTTCTTTCCCTGCGGAATGCTCTGCATTCGTGCAGAAGTGCTGGGGTCCCAAGTGGCTCAGTTGGCAAAGCGTTTGCTTTGAGATCAGTCTGAGCCCTACAGCCCTGAAAATGACCAGATGCCCCCAGTGGTATAACAAATTGGGTTTGCTCTGCTAGAGATATGGATGGGTAGGTTAGTTAGCCAGAGTGCCCACTTTGTTCTGGTACACTGTGTGACTTGCAGTGGGAGAAACCATCTTTGTTGGTGTGCGGGAAGAAATGATTATGAAAAGTAGCCATTGGCTGTGTTAGAGTGTGTCAGCAAAGTGCATTCGTCTTGCATTCTCATGGTGAGACAAGCCAAATGTATGAGTGGTGATTCAAAAACAAGGTTGCTTAAAGGGGAAAAAGGATAAAACAAATAGGATAGGATAAAACAAAAATTTACCAGGTATTTTTTCAACTTGACATTGTTAGTGTAACATATTACATTAGACTGTATAATCATTTTTTATTTCTCTTGTTTGTTTACTTCCAGGGTTGTTCATGACCAAAATGCACATGTTGTTGTCTTATTAGCTTTTAAAATTAGTATCTGTCTTTTATTATAACAAGTAATGGCATACTTTATGGAAATGATTCTGGAGATGTTGAGTTCTGTGGAAACCGTTTGTTGTTTTGCATTATAACTCCAGTCATGTTAGAGTTACACAGAACCTCACAGTTCTAGTATGATTTATGCTTACTTATACGTTATACTTTATACTTAGACATAACCTTTATAAAGTAAAAGTTCAGTTTGCTAAAATGAATTTTTGAAAACAGGTGCTTTTAGTTTTAGAACAAGTTTAATTAATGTTATTTTAATGTGACTGCAGTGCAATGTTTCATGCCGACTGCTTGCTGTAAGAAGCAAGCTGGTCTTTTGTGTCATCTATAATTTAATTGCAAATTCATTGTGAATACAAATATGCAGGTCAGCCCACCTAAAAGCATAGGTGCACATGCTTTGCAAAATTTTTTCTTTTCTGCCTCATTTATTTTTGACCCCAGTAAACATTCACGGTATTGGCAAAAACATTTTATTGCATGGAGACTTCATAAAAATGTTTGTTTTATCCACTCTTATGTAGGGATTTCTAGGATAGTATTACCAGCCATGTTATTCCTAATTTAACTTTGAACCATGCCTGTTTGATCATTGAAGATATTATCAGTGGCTTATTTTGCTAGTAATCTAATTCAAGGATTTGAGTAACCATGTTCAGTGCATCACATTATAAACGAATATGCACTAAACTGATAGAGTAATGATCATATGAGATCTAGCTATTGCTGGTGAAAAAGAAATGTATGTTGAGCAAAGTGACCCAATAAATCAAACTTATTTAAGGAGCTAAAGGGGTAAAATGATTTATGAACTGATTAATGAAAGATGGTATTGAGTATGGCCTCTAGTGTCCAATGTTAGAATAAGGGAATCCATGACCCCAAAGTCTTCCTGGAAAAGTTGAATCTGCAGATGGTCAGGGATGGAGCAGCTGCAGTCCCATCGGTGGGTCATCTCACCACCTAGAGGCAAGGTTAGTGAAGGAGGGGAGCTTTGGAAGTTCACCAGAGGGCAGTCATTGATAAGAAAGAGCACACAGCATCAGAGGGCTATAGGGAGAGATAAGAGCAGGGTGATAGGTCATGATAGATAAGTTAGGACACAGATAAGCCAGGTTAAGACAGCAATGGAACTGAGCAATAACAGTGGGCCGAAGTAAAGACAGAGGTGACGGTTTGGAAGAGTGTTTGGAATGTTAGGCTTGTAATCAGGAGGTTGTGGGTTTAACTCCTTGATGTGAAATTATTGTTGTACCCTTGAAGCAAACCTAAATGGCATCAGTAAATATCCAGTTGTATAAATGAATTAGATGTATACCCTAGAGTTACCCTAGATGAGGGTGTTTGCAGTGTGTGAAACTGCTAACAATAGTATTATATCATAATGAACAAGAATATATATGCAGATATATATGCAGAAAAATCACATTAAGAAAAATTGGAAGTAATTTAAGAATCACAAAAAAAGTTGAACACTTCAGTCATCTTAAAGTAGATACTTATCACATCATGTAAAAGTGCATATTTATTTGTATAAATCATATCAGGTAATGCTTATGCAATGATTTCTCACAGCTACAAGACAGCTAAACGTTTATATTGTTACATACCTGTAGTCAGTAAATAAACAATGTCAGTAGAATATTGTAGCGTCCTGAGCTAATGCTCCAAGCTTGTGTACTGACGTGCACCAGTTGGTGCAGTTTGGAGGTTCAGTGCCCCTCCGCCCCCTGCAGTGAGGATGCCAGTAAGGACTGGGGGGGGCAAGGCAGCACAAGGCTTATGGGGTTTCTTCTCTAAATTTTAGGGGTGCAGGGTCACCAGTAGATTGTCTATGGTTTTAGGGCAGGGAAAGTTAATTGAAGTGTGTTAACATGTTGAGATTGCGTCAGCTGGTGCCTTGTCTCTGATGAGAGTAGGTCTGCTAGGCGAGTCTGTTAGCAGCACTGTTTTTCTTTTACTCAAATAAGTTGTTTCTCCCATTGGAAAGCCACAGAAATGTTATTGCTTTTGGTGACACACACAACCCACACTAGCCTGTAATATCAGGAAATAAATGTTCTCCATCTGTGATCCCCTGTCCCCGACGACTCCTTCCATGTCCAAACCGAAACAAGCCTTGGAGCCCGCTCACGCTACAATATACATAGCAGAATATAAGCAGCAGAGTCGGAGTAGTTAATTAGAAGGTTACCAGGACACTCAGAAACAACACAGTTGTGATTTCTTGCACACACACACACACACACACACACACACACACACACATACACACAATGCGTTTTTAAAGAGTGTAATAAAATACATAAGTATTAATACTTATGCTGCATGGCGATTTCACTGGCTGACTTGGGACACAAAAACAGCCAATAGTATCCATAGCACTAGCAATGTGAGAAGCACTTGTGTCAAAAATAGCGACATTGTGCACAGGACATCTGTTTTGAAATGATCCTCATTCCAGATGTCCATCTAATCACCACAACACAGAGAAATGGTAGCAGTCTTCTGTTTTTTATTATTTATTAGTAGTTTTTTAAAATTTTATTATATGACCGTATTGTATGATGCCTTTCCGGAATCATAGGGACCTCTTTTAAGAGGTGATTTTCTGTTTTCAACCACGAAGTGAATGAAAACTGTGAAAGAAGGCTATGAAACCATAAATAAAACCACAACCCAACATAATTAACTGCACTTTAAAACTTGTATCATTTGGCTAGAACCATGGGTGTAAATTTAATCAATACTTATTTAAATAATCCATTGGCAAATGCAAATTTACCTTGGTTCTTTTTGTATATCTCAGTATTGGTACACTGACACAGGTTCAGTGCCTGCTACGCATTTACATTTACATTTACATTTATTCATTTGGCAGACGCTTTTATCCAAAGTGACGTACAAAAGTGCAAATAGTGAGCATACAACAGGCACAAGAGCAAGATGTGTACAGGTCATACAATGCAAATAGTGCTGAAGCTGAGTGCAAGGTCAGTGTCGCGAGCTAACTAATCTGAATTAGGATTGCATATCAAATACAATTACAGGAACAATAAAGTACCGCTATACTACCTAGGTAAGTGAGCAACAAGTACAAGACAGGGGTCAGAATTACAGCGTCAAAGTTACAGGGTCAGAGTGGCAGAGGTATTAGTCCAGGTAGAGTCTGAAGAGGTCTGTCTTCAGCGCACGTCTGAAGGGTTGGGGTAAAGGAGTTGTTCTCAGGGGTTGGGGAGTTCATTCCACCACCGGGGGGCGATGATGGAAAAGCGTCGTTGTGAGGAGCGTGGGCCTTTCGTTCTGTTGGTGGGCGGAGCGAGGCATCCACAGCTTTTTTTGGCTGTAGAGGGTTGGTCAGTTGGCAAGACAGATTGCTGACTCTTGCACAGGTATGAAGTATTTGGGAGTCATAGACTAAATGACTGAATCACAGAAAATGAATCACAGGAAATACTGTGAGGGCAGCCAACAGATTTCATTTTCTGATGGATCAGTAAAATGTGTAAGAAATCAATGGTATCATACAGAAAATCATTAAGAAAAATGTGCATTTTTCAATAATGTGCAATGCAGAATTATATACATTTGTTCCTCAATATGAGTGTTCCTCAATATGAGTGTTTTTACTTTATTTTTTAATTTAATATACAGTATGTGGAATATTTCACACCGTATCCATAAAGAACCCTGTGCAAGAGAACCATAGCACATGTGTGTTTATTATTTATAATAAAATTATTTTTTATTTATTTATATGGTGGAAACTTATGTTCAGATCAGTGGACAAAGAACATGTCAAGTTACAAGCCAAGTGCCTTAACCGCTACATCACACCACCACCCTGGTCTGAATTGTCAAAGTGATTATTGCGGTACTCTAGAATGATTGTATGTAGTGAAAACATGGTAGCATTGAACATACATCTTGAAAAATGGAAGAAAAGTTGCCGATCATGTTGGGGATGAAATGGCAGCAAAATACAATTATTTCCTATTAGCTCTAATACATTAGGGTTCAGTGACACCAAACATTTCCGATCATCCATCATAAGAAAACTTGATACAGATTATCATTATTATAATGGCTATTTATGGTATATTTAGGTTATTATTATGTTAAAAATAACATATCTTGCTGATTTAGCCCACTCATTTGAAATGCTGAGGAAGCTACTGCCATATATGACCCCATTTTGTGCAAACTGAGAAGGACTGTAAGGACCATAAACTCACAAGCAAGAATGAAAGTTTGTCATCTTCCAACTCATGATGATACTTGCTTCCTGCTAAGTCAACAGTTTACACTGCTCTTGTAAATTGACTCTCCTCTTTTCTTTAAACCAGAAAAATTGCCAAACAGCCCCCCCGACTGATAGAAATCACAATGGTGACATCATTTCAATACACGTCAAAACAATACCAGATATTTGGTGAAAAATGTGATGAGGCAATATGAATGAAGTTAAAACATGCAATGAAAACATAAAGGTAGCTCCTCATTACGGCATAAAGGAAGATATTGGTAATATTAAGTCAAGGTATCTGAGGCTGACAGTAAAGCACTGGTAGAAAATAAAGGTATGTGCAAACTTCAGGTACTTCAAAAGAAACAACTCTAGACACTAAAACCTTACACAAGTTCTGCAAAAATGTGATTAACCACACCTGTCACAATCTTAATAAATATGAATTTCTTAATTCTGGGTACCAGCCTGGGCTCCTTTCATTGGCTGGATGACCTGTATAACCTTTGCCCTCTACACTGTGCCATATACCATAGAATTGCTTATTTGTGCATGGCAACTCAAGGACAAAAGGAATAAAGATGATAATTTTGATACGGAAACAAAATGGAATGTTCTTACAGTGTCCCACTATGTATTCAGTTAACATCATACTCTTACACTACAAGCTCTGCATCTATGTTTGAGGTTAACCTGCATGGCTTGTTTGCTTAAGAGTTTGAATATTAAATTGAGCGTGATTAACCACCAGCCTCCAAAAAGCTTTTCCCTTGCATTTCTACTATTAACAGCAAGAGGATTGCTTGTAAAAGATCGCAGAGGCCATGTCGTGCTCACTCAAACTCATTTCCATTCTTTTAATCTTTCATTGTTTTCCTTTTTTGTCTTGTTGTCCCCATTTAAAATTTTGAGAGTATATGCTCATTTACCCTTGATGTCCTTGACAAAAATGACTCCTCTCTGATATCATTATGAAGGATTTACTAAACCCATAAACAAGAATATATGGTTATACGTTGGTTTGTGTCCAGGAAAATATTATTATGGCGTGAATGGTATAATATCCCAAGTAAGTGCCACGATATAAGTACCACAAAACTGAAGCATGTGCGTTGAACGGCATTCATTATGCAAGCACTCAGTTTGATAAATAATGTACAACAAAGAATAGTTTTACAGGACAAGTTAAATCTTTTCCATATATAATTAATCACATGAAGATGTACTTGGGGACCCTAGTCACGCAATGAACAATTGCATCTACCTCAAAGAATTGCTCCAGCAAGCCACCCCTCATTTCCCCGTTCGTCATTTCAACCAGATAAAGGCCCGGAAATATGATGGTGAACGCAATTCAACCTGCACAAAGTTCAACCTTTCACCTCCAGTTGCGTTTATGTCAAATCCCAATATCAAAATGTTCAACAGGAGCATAAACAACCTTAAATAGATGGAGAAAATTGATGGCCTGTCACTTTTCTTAGTTGTTTTTACAGATACGTCAGGATGGGCCGGCTGCGAAAGCATTATAAGAGTTTGCTGGTGGCAGCCTTGAAGTTGTCGGAACCAATAGACTGTTCTCTTGAGTAATGCCCTGGGACCGAGATTGTTTGTAAAAATATGCCGCCACGCTGCTGGTCTATGAATATCCAAAAGCTATTATAGTCCCAGCACAGCACATATCTCCTAATTTACCCCACTCCCCTCACTGTCACGAGAGAGCTCTTTCACTGTTCGGCCTGTGCCCCGCTGCTTCAACACCTGTGAGCCACGAGGGGTGTAGAATTGATTTCAATAAATAAGGTGTACTGGAGCCATTTCCAAAACACTGCATTATTGATGATGCCAAGTGCCCCACCAAGATGGATGTGCAAAAAGTGCAGACTAGTTACACATTCAGACACCCTGCTTCAATATGGGATATAATTTCAGCTTTATAGGGTATCACTTGCTGAGGGCATAAGAATGTATTACAGATCCTTATATTTTTACCTTATTATTCACAATCTCAGTTTTATTTATTTAATTTATTTAAAATAATAAATAGTTATGTAATGTATACTTCACTATAGTATATATTCTTACTGCAAAGCTTTGAAATCATGCAGCTTTTCTGGGCAATTGAGTTTGTGTTGACACTGAGACATGGTCAGATGACCTGAATCCAGTTTAGCACTGTTAACCAGCTCTGTGATGTCCCCCTATTTACTGGTAAAGAGAAATTTGCTACTCACCCATTCCTAATCACCCCCACATAAAATGTTAACACAAGCTTTATAACCCCCTCTTACTGCATGCCATCTCACACACAGTTTATTTGTCTCACTGTTTCTGCTCTCCTGAAAAAAAACCCCTGGAAATCCATATGATTCCACTGACCTGGACTTTAACCCATGGAACCAAGCTAGTGGCGTGTTGTCCCTTACCCAAAGCAAGTGTGAGAGACCTCCCTGGCAACAGAGGACTCTGTGTTTACTTTGTTATATCCTTTCACAAGGTATTTCAGGCTTTTCTTTATTGTTACTTTTTATGTATGCTCAAAATCCCTCTCCCATTTACCCCATGTGTTCCTGTTGCAGTTGATAACAAAATTAGTGTAATTGTTACAACAAAGCTTTTATAATTGTATTACAAGAAATATGGAACTGTGATGCTTATGTCATGATAAACATTCCATTTGCTCAGGTACCATTAAATTCATTTTCCAGGTTTACTTCAGTAATTTAAAACCAACAGGCACCTATAACAAACCTCTCAAAATTTTCCTTTACAATCTTTTCTCTCTCTCTGTCTCTCTCTCTCTCTCCAAACAGACTAAAACGGGGGACAGCATAACATATTCTTACTTCCTACCAGTCATTACTTGTGCTGATTATTCACCTTATCTTTCAAAACAATTAGACTGTGGTTAACCACTCTTGTCGTTTCATTTGTATTCAGGAGCCTGTGACACCCGCTATCCAGTCACCTTCACTCCCGCGTCGTCACTGAGCTTTATAGCTAACGGGTATTATTCCGCTTGGGTGCAGGCCGACTCCACTCTGTAATATTTCACTCATCAGGACAATTAAAGCGGAACATTGCTTCTAGGGTTGATAATTAGAGTTTGAAAAGTGAACCTGATCCACTGCTAGGACAAGACAGCTTGATTACGTTCATTTGCTCTCCTTTCGCTTTTCAGCGGTTATTATCCATTGTCTTGTCAAGCAATAGGGAAAAACAGCCAGAAAATGAAGTTCAGAGGGTGAGTGTAGTGTTTGAATTGAGGGCCCTTAATGGGAACAGAGTTTTTCAGAGAGCGATACAACACAATAATTTCCATCTCAGCTGAGTAAAATAAACCTGGAGACATCCTGTGATGTTGAAGTCTGCTGTTTTTTTATGTGGGTTAAGTGGACTTTAAGTCTTCAGCAGAGAAGTCTATCAGGAAAAACCATTCATCTGTTACAGGTACTTATTGTCTGGTGGATAATTTGACTCAGAATGTCAGTATCAATGGGCTTTCTCTTGATCTACCTATGGCTATCCCAACTTTTCTTGAGATATTATGATAACATAATATATCATAATATATCATATTATCATATAACATAATATATAATACACCTAGCCTAGTGATTAGGCTGATTAGCATCAATATCATGGTCAAGCTGAAGGCTTAATAAAAGCATTAATTCTTTTAAATCTTTGACCTGTTGAGAATTGTCACATCTGATTCTAATGGATGCTTTAATATTTGGCAGACGGACTCCGCTTCCACTCCAAATTCAAATTCTTTTTACTCTGAGTTTTCCTTTTGTGATCAGCACAATTTTAAAATTTTCAAACGTGCAGCAATAGCTTTTTATAGTGCATAACATCTGTGTGTTACCATACCAAAGCGTTCGGATATGATTCCCATTTGGTTTTTCTCTCATTATTATCATATTGGTGTTAACAAGGGTAAAGTTAACATTTCACTGTTGAAATAAGAGACTCAGCCCAAGAGACGCGTCAAAAAACAGACCTTATGAATACACACACACAGAGACACATTACAAACTGCATTCCCAAATCTCAGATGTGGCAGAAAGAATAATGAAATATGACACAATATGCTTCACATATGTCACTGGCTTTATTCCTAATGTCGTTTTTAGAACAAGATGTTTGACTCCTATAATATATTTAATAAATTTTAGCTGTATGCTAACTTCAAGTTGCCATGACAAGTTCTTTTGTAGAAAGGTCATCCTCAGGAAGCAGCCACAATCAGTTTCCCCTTACTCAGAGAAGGACTGGGGTGAGGTGGCCCAGAATATGAAACCGACAAGAAAGAAAGTCTTTGACTGCACCACGACAGTACATGAAAAGAGCTCAAGACTCCTGATCCTCAGCACTTGGCAGTGTCCTCAGAATGACTGAAGCATCTGCATATTACTAACTTTCTTCTTGCATTGCCTTTATTGCTTTTCTTCTTCTTCCCATTATAAGTAATATTCTCACTTTTGGAGTGATGTGGTGTGGTGAAGCAAAGATACTTCCACACTCCTACATATAATGAATTCACACATCTTCATCCACATCTCTGCTCATATTACAGTCTGACAAGGAAAAAACTAATATACCGCCATATAAGCAGGGTTTCACAGAACCATCAGAAAATAAAATAAAAAAGATAATAATTCAAGTCTAATATGAGTTTGATTTCACTTCTTTCTTTGTGGTCAGAGTCGATGCACAAATGACCGAATTGCCCTTCAGCTGAATTTCATTCACTAAGCCTGCATCATTTCACTTGTGTATTAAAACATTGTTATGAAGCTCATCTGAATATTAGCACCATCAAAGTACTCAGAGGGCTGATGTAAAACATCTGGAACAAAAAGATAATAACCCCCCCAGCCATGAAAATGGACATATGAATCATGTTTTCTTCCCATCCCCACCAATACTGCTCTGAAAATACTCTGTAAGAGTAAACAATGAACAGAATATACTCTGAGTATGAGAGGTTTACTGTGCAGTTATTACGGAATCAGTTAAAACGCAATCAGTTACTATGCAATTATTTAACTTGTACATCTAATTGGAGCTCACAATATATTTTAAGTTTCCTAGGAAGAGTAAATATTTGAAAATTAACCCAGGGAAAGTGGGTCATTGAATATGCTGTGCCAAACACATGACCAGTAGCTATTTAAAGGCTGATTCATAAATACACGAATCCCAATAATGCATGAATGCAAATTCAGATAAATACTTTTCCATTTTTCTGTGTATTATTTTCTATTACAGCCACACTAGTAGCATTTAATGGTGTTAAATGTGTTATACTGTTCTAGAGATTTTGCTGGAGAGCTTGTTTAAATGAGTGTTATATGTGTTTTGTTGATGGAAAATTTTTCAAGCACTGTTCTCCTGACCTGATGAGCATACCTGGGGGCCATTAGCCGTGAGTATCTATTTGCACAGTTAACTAATAAACATCACGTCAATCATTTGTATCTTATGTACTAATTTTTTACGGTTGTGCCCTTGAACTTCTGGCATAGGAAATCATTTTAAAAGGACAAGTCGAACTAAATTGCTCACATTTGATTTTAAAAGCTTTGATGTGACATTTTAGGGGCGACATTGCTTACATCTCAGTCGTAATCATCTGCAACTAGTTATGCTTCATTTAGTTTACGATTAAACAAGAATGGGGGGGGGAGCGATTTGTACCTAATTCAATGTTTTAATGAGCCTCATAATTAGGCTTAAATGTTAATGAGAAGTAAGCATTAAGATGCTCCTTTGCTGTTTGTGCTTCCAATGTAATCTCCTCGGAATAGGATTTTCTGAAGAGTGGCAGGTAAAGTAATCAAGTCTACATATTGATAGACTTAAGGGAACATTGACTAAAGAAATATAAAACAACGATATTTCTTCCCAAAAAATACAGCGTTAGATGATACAAAGTATATCCATGGGATTTGTTGGATTTTAGGGCACAGAGTAAATTTTCTTTGCTTTTGGAATGTACCTACTGCTGTTGTAGCACTCAAGACCACTCTTGGTCATTGTCTTGTCTTGAAATTTGACCCTGTTTAATCAGGTCTTCAACTGGACCCAGAACACTATGATTTAATTTAATTGGCAATTGGCAACTCCTGTTTTTTTAAAAGAGGTAAAAATGGCAAAAACAATAGACAGGTACCATAAACTACACCTACATTACTACACTAAACATTATGCATATTATTTCCAACATGAATTAGACAGAAGACAGAAAAGCTTGAAAACATCTGAAAAAAAATGGATGAAATTAGAAATAAACATTATGTTTGCATGTAAATCTGGCATGATAAATCTGGCATGGTGATCTTGAACGTAATTCTTAAAAGTTTAACAGTATAATGACAGTTTCTGTTGGACAGTGTGGGTAATGTTACCAGTGAGGGCAGAATGTTTCAACCTTGCTACAAGGGCAGTGTGGTAATGTCAGTGCATTGTGTACTGGGTGACAAGGGTTTGGTTCCCTGCTCCAACAGTTAACCTCCACTGGAAAACCCCTTCTCACCACAGCACCTTATTTCTCTCTTCACATTAGTGTTTCTGTTTTGATAAAATTGATTGCATAAGATATAATTATCAGTTTTACCACAGACAAAGACATTGTTGATCTCGGACAGTGAATAATCAGTTTTTTTTTTAATTCCAGAGATGAGAAGTACAGCAATTGTGTATCAGCAGCTGTGTCAATTCCACTGTAACACTGAATTATCAAGCAATGAATCTCCAAAGACAAATACAGACATAACATAGAATAACCCTTCCTTCAGACAGCTGAAATGGACAGGCTTCCTCCTGGGATAATATAGCTATATTGCTATATTGACTTGGTGTGTGTGTGTGTGTGAGAGAGAGAGAGAGAGAGGGAGAGAGAGAGACAGAGATAAGCAGAAGAGGAGAATAATACAATAAAACAGAATATTCAATAACAATACATACAAGAAAGAGACTTCCTTACATTTTGGAAAGACTCTTCTCAGTATAGGTGCCGGGCTTTAGACATGAGGATAAGGCATTTTAAAATGTAAACAAATGTATACTGAATAATTCTAACATAAGCATACATCTTGGTCTTCAAGTCATCTGGTGACTACTTCACTGGCAGGCAGTGTCGGTCATGAACTGTAACTGCTGAACATCACTTGAAGTCATGTGGAATCCGATCAGAGATAAGTACAGACCTCCCAACATGGCACAACCTGAATGAATGTCACCTCGCGTCTGATAGCCTTCTGTCTGAAACACCCAGGACATTTGCCCAGTCAAAAAGTTAGAGAGAATGGAGAACCACATGGACAACCCTGCTAGGTTTCTGTTCTCTTATTGCATATTACCATGTACAAATATTGTACTCGCACATTTGTGCCTGAAACTGCATGCTCATGTTGGTAGGCTTGTAAGTATACACCTATTTTATTGTTTGGTTGTTCAAAGTATTTCCAGTTATGGAAACTGTAAGTAATGTGGTTAACTACATTTAAACACAACCAATGCATAACAATGCATGTCAATGTCATTAAAAACTCACGTAAGATGCAGAATCATTATTAGCTAATCCCACATATTCAATTAAATGAAGCTTTCCCAACCACCTGCCTACCATAATTTCAATGTTTTGTACTAAACTAGTGCCAATTAATGCAGACATGCACTCAGAATGTCCCCATGTGTTTTGCATTCTGCACTACTAAAAATTCATTTAGACAATTAAAGTAGGCTAATTACATACATGGCGGAGAGACATAACCAAAATTCATCCACAGACAGAGGCACAACTCTCTCTGAAGCCAGGAAGTCCCTTTTTGTCATTTTTGTAGAATTATGAATATGTAAGATGTTTCATTTATGTTCTATAGATACATTTGGGTTAGTGGTAGTAGTGTCTACAACGGTCAAAAAAGAGTGTTGCTTAATATTTATCCTTATTTTCTTAGTTAAGCTTCTTCCACAACAGTCATGCCAGACACCCACACCCACACATGCAACACACTGTATCAGATAAATCCAAATCATTGAGAATTGCTGTCTGACAGAAGAACATGATTCAGATATGAATCTACATTTTTGTTTTCTGAATTGTTTCACATATAAAGTGGAGGAATAAGGGTAACAAAATTCTAGATACATTTATTAATGTTAGATTGGAAAGCATATTGCCAAATTATTAAATATAGTTACCTAATTTTTAAGGCTGTACCCCTTCCTCTGAGAGTAAAATGCATCTCTTTGTATTACAGATGTGTGCGTGTAAAGAAACGGAAACAGTTCTACCAAATGCCACTTGGGCGCTTGCTTGCTGATTATCTTAAGAAAAATGTGTTTCTGAATTGCGATGCTACAGCTGGTGGAGGGCACTGATGTTTGTATAGCGTAAATGGGGGAAGGATAGAAGTGGGAGAGAAAGAGGGGGAGAGAGAGAGAGAGAGATGCTCTCATCCAGCACTCAGGCTCCCCTTCCCCCCTCCCAGCCCCAACTTCACAGCATGTGCACAGAGTGGAAAGCACAGCTGCCCCTGAGGGAGCACTTGGCACGCGAACGGTCTGAACTCCCACATCTCGGCATGAAGTACGCTCCAGAAACCCCCCACAACACAAAACTAGCGATCACAACAACACCAAACAAACACACTGTCCACGTACACAAAGCCGGTCGAGGGCCCTCAGACTGCTCTCTCCGTGCCGACTGCCTCTCCATATTCCCATCCTCCGCCTCTGTTTATACGTGCTGCCATTTAAGTGTGTTGAAATGATTATTCGGACAACTGTCTCTGCAGCACATTTCTGTGTATCAATAAACAAGATGCAAAGATTATGCATTCGTAATTTATCATATTTATTTATGCTGTTTTTTTACAAAAAGATCTCCTTCATGGCAAACATTAGTATGCATCTCACAAAGCCTGCATATGAAACTGTTACATTATGCATGTTTTTTGAATTCTCAGTCTGACACTCCAGACTGCTTTTAAAATAATCAGTGCTTTTATGCAAGTTTTATTTCTAAAAAAACAAAACAATGGAAGAGCTGAACATTCACTGTTCAAAGGCTTTGCTTGCTTACCCTCTAGTGGAAAAAACATCATTGGTCCCATACACTGGTGATGGTGCAGGCTTAATGGATGGGTATATCTCCTATATCTCTTAGCATAATACTTATGTATTAAATGTCCTTTCAGAAATGCATCATCTGTTGTCTAGTAAGTGTACTGATGTTAGCCTGTTGTGAATGTAACTGTGGGTTAACATGTATTATGCGTGGGAGGTCAATGGGTAATGAGTCCACAGTCATTTCTTTGAAAATCTTTCCACAAGTGAAATAAATGGTCCATACAGAGAATATTTCTGTAATGTTGTATACTATTCCATTATTTACTATACTGCTCTTGGAGAACCTGACACCTGGCAACCTGGATGCACAGTGGCAAGTCCATTTTACTTTATGTCATCCTCTAGATGCTATAAGATTTGCTGGCAATAATTAAAAGAAATGTTTAAGACATCTTTGGACATTGCATGAGGCATTATGAGTTCATTATGATGTTGCAGTTCATTGCAATGAATGTTATTTGATGACAAAAGAACTTTTTCCCTTGAAAAAAATTGCTCTGTAAAAAATCAAAAATGAGCCATACAATTGAGACACATAACCTGCTCCTTCTCAGGATGTTCACATTCAGTTGTGGAAGAATAACATTCCTTGAGGTTATACACATGAATCTTGAGTAAATCATTCCCATCAATCTTGCTGACTGTCAGGGATGTCATTGGACTAAGTTGTTTCACAACCCTTTAGGGACCAAGCCATCTAGAAGCTGGCTCAACAGCAAAACCACAAGAGCCTCATAAGAAAGGATGAGCTTTCATCCACACCTCTGCCATTTTGCATGTAATTGCCATCCCTATGATATCTGTTACAATGATTGCCTTCCCAAGCCTTCGTTAAGTGAGATTCTACATGTGTGTGCAGATCCTTGAGGGCACAATGGAGTTGCTGAAAGGGCCCCAGGGGTGTCTCAAAAGGTCCTTTCAATCAACTCCTAGGGAGCGATTCAGCTGTAGAAAACCCTGTGGTTTCATTCCCAGAAGAGCAAAACAGGCTCTGCTAAATACTGGTCCTAACACCTATATTTTTCGCCAGCATATGAGGTAATCATGGCTTTTAATATCCCGTTGACTCTCTCCATACAATTTGTCCGAGGGTGGTACACCATAGTCACACTACTCACAGAGTTCTGGAGCAAATCTTGACATAAACTGGGGACCCTGGTAAGAGAGTAAGTAATTCAGAACATGCCAGCAGGTAAACACATCTTTCTGAGCAGACCTGTTTATTGTACCTGCACTGGCATTACCAGGAATAAACTATTGGCTGTAGTAATTCACCACTACAAGTTATCTTTTACATATTTTTGGCCGAGAGGCAACTTCCATCACCCATTTCTGGGTGTTGTTCACTGAGTGATCATGGCAACTTATCCTCCAAAACAACAAAGTCAGAATATACCTCTATTGAGAGATTCTTAATAGCTTACAAAGTTTGATAATCTTTTGTGGATATCCAGATCTGCAGATTAGGCTTTCAAGGTGTCCCTATCTGTCGATGGGAAAGTGATAAAATTCTTATACTGTCTCTGTTGTGTATGCACCAATTCCAGGGAAAAATTTGCAGATACAGGTAAAACCCACTGAATAAGCCAAAACACTGTTTTTTGTTATCTTAAACACCCAGAGAAGGGAGGACTGATCAGTAATCAAGGTCTTACCCTCAAGGTTAATGCTGTCCTGAAAATGTAAAGAAGCAAAGTAAGCTAGTACTACCCCACTGGATAAAGCAGACTCCCATTGTGCAAGCACTGCAACTTAACCAGATGGATCCAGAGGCATCGTTGTAGACCACCAAAGTCTACTGTGGATTTGGATGAGTGCGGGCAAGAAGGGAGATCAAAGGGTTCTAGTCCATCTGAATTTCACTCCTCTCTCTCTCAGTACATTCAGAGGTTCAGCAATGACAGACGAGGTTTGCATATATCTGTGATACCATTCAGTGAAATCCAAGAACACTGAACATCCTTGAGACCTAAGGGCGCTGGGTAGCTTCACACAGCCTGTTTTTTCCCTTAGGTCAGCTTTAGCCCCTTCCTTCCTCACCACATGTCAAAAATTGTTATCTCTGTCAAACAAAAGTGACATTTTTGAGCTTGTAGTTCAGCCTAGCACATGGAAGGCACTCAAGCACTCTGAAATGACTATGTAGGTCAGCCATGTATATGATGATGTCACCCAAATATAACATGCAGCACTCCCCCTGACATCTTTGTAGTAGTTGAGTCATGAGAGTTACTATAAAGTGACAGGAGCATTTTTTAAACCAAAAGGCATGACTTGAAGTTCAGGTAAACCAAAAAAGTAAATAAACGAGATAATAGGATGGCTTGTTGGATCTTGGATTCTATCTGCCAGAAGGCAGTCTATACACTGTCTAAGGCAGTGAATACACTGGCAAGAGCATAGAGTATCTCTGTGATGTGCATTAATACATTTTTAGTCAACACCAAAACATGACCATTCATCAATTTTACGTGCAAGTACAATTAGTGCTGCCCAGGGTGAATGGAGTGATTCAACAGCACCATGGTATGGCATGCCATCAATGGGGATTTTGCTTCCTGCTTTCCATGGACAGACAACAAGCAACCCATTGATGGTGATTTTGTGTTTCAGTAGAGAAGTGTGTCCCACTGACACGGCATACACTGGTGGATTGTTTAACATGAGGTTATGCAACCTGTCAGCCTCACAGCTGGACATACTACTCTAGCTGGACATACTACTCTAGACATACTACCAATGCTGAGGCATTGGTTTAGGTGGCTGGCTAGAGCGGAAATGGTTCCTTTCTCCACCGATGATATACACGGGCAGCTGCTTTAATTTAAAGTAACTCATTATGAAAAAGATATGTTAACAATATTCTGTTTTTTTTTAGCATTACTTATTTATTTTGGTTATTGTTTTGTTTGTATTGTATTGTTTTGTTTGGTTATATTATTGTGGTGTGCCATACAAATTCATTTTCTGGGAAAATATGTAATTTTTCTGTGTATTTATTTAGCATTTGTATTTGTTCAGAGTAACTTACAAGGCTTTCATAGCAAGATACACACACGCCACAAGGGTGGAACAATGCACGTAATAATCAACACATAGTAGACCCATGTAGAACCTTGTTTTTGTGGTTTTCCTCCATTTGGTGATTGAAAGATAATATTTTCTAAAAGTCATTTTACACTAATTGTATACACAGTACTGCTGACATCAACATCAGCCAATTACCACATATGCCCTTTAGCACAAGAGTGTGTTCTGTAAGACCCTTGCTTAAATTAGACTGCTCTGAATTGCCAGTTTGATTGAATTTCACATTCAGTGTATTGTATTCTGACTGTTTTTCCCTGTAATGTGCATTCAGTGAGTATCTTGTAACATTACAGTTTAATTTTGTTGTAGAGTATGCACATTTCTTACAGTTCTGTAATGATTTATCTGTGTAAGGATAATTCATTCTGCAAATGTATGCCTGAAATATCTGACAGATTTGCACAACTATTCATGGAAGATAATTCATCTTTTGTGTTCCAAAGAATGGCAGTGCTTGGGATCATCAGGGTCTACTGGGAGGAGATTAGTCTTTCTCCTAATGAATTCTAGCTGTCTCCATGCCAGGAAAAAATAAATAAAATGGAAAAAAAGATAAGATAAATGGCAGGACCATCTGGTGCCCACTCTTCTGGAGAGGGAGGCTGATTTTGAGCTTATTTCACTCACCTCATTTGGAACCGGACAGTCATTCTATCACCTGGCCCAGCGAAGTTCCCCGGAGGCCTACAACATGGTAGGACCAGGCCCACAGGAACAATGAGTGGGGTTCTGAGAAGGAGCATGTTGATGTGCAAAGTAGGTTATTTATTTTTAGTAAATCAAACGTCGTCAGGCATTCTGCAGGCCAACATTCATCCATGAATTGGGCCAACACATTTTCAGGTTGATTTGTCAAGACAACATGGTCAGTGCTAAAACATCAAAATTCATAATGCATGGCTTTGTAATCGAGTAACATGGATTGAGAATAAATGAGGTTTTTTTTTCATATTTTCATTGAGTTCCAAAACTGCCATGGTGCTTCCAGGCCATATCTGCATTGAGGAAATTCTTAAATGTTGTCATCTCATGAATTCCACCAAAGCAACAACATGGAAGATGACTCTTCATGTAAAGAACATGGAACTGGGTACAAAGCAATTCTACAAAAAATTAATTGTAATTGTAACAACAAAAATGATATTGCTGCATTCGATTGTAAGACTAAATCAAAGAAACTGATAACTAAAAGAGGAAGATGAGTTGAGTTTCTTCTCAGTAGAAATGCTTCTGATGTCTTTATCTAATCTGAGATAGTTCAGTGGATCAGCACTGCTCATTAGTGTTAATAATGTGCTAATGGAGGCCTTTCATGTTAATCCTCTGAATTAGCCCTCTCCATTCTCTGCAAGGCTCCTGCTGTTTTGTGTTTTTTTTTTCCTCATGGTCAAAGGTGGCTTAGATAATGGGGTCAACGGTTTCTGGAAAACTGTCCAATAAAAGTTTTCTTTAACAGAAAATTATTGTCAAGCAAAAATCTGGTAGTATATAATCAGTTTTTATGTCAAACTTTTATATCAAGTTTAATTTTCGAAAGATGAAAACGGGAAAAAAACATGAGGGCAGTAGTTCATCAGTTTATGCATCATTAAAAGACACAATAAAATGTACTCTGTACAGTAAAAAAATGTTACAACTGTGTTTTTAATAGAGGGAAAAGTCTCCCATTGGCGTGAAAGGCAAATCTCACACAAAATATTGCATACTGGAATGTTCAATTCACACCATATCAGACTTCAGAGGATTCCATATCTCTTTGGGAATTAATAGAAGAGTGGCTGTTTTCATTCCATTCATTTTGAGAATTTGACATTTTGGATTTCTTGTTTTTGAGTCACTTGTTTTGGTAAAAAAAAAAAAAATCCAATGTTAAAAAAGGAGAGCAACACCACATCTGAATCAGTCTTTAATCTTGCTGATGGATTTTAACGTAATGAGCTGAAGTTTTTAATAAATAAATGTTCAGATATATGGGTTCAGATTATATTCTGCAGTCCTATCCGTGACATTAGGCATGTTGTTCATTTTGGATCATCTCCTCCTTTTGACCTTCCCAGTGGGACCACGTACAGCAGACCAAGGAACCAAACTGAAGGTGCCCTTCTATTTCTCTGCACTGGGCTCAATAGAATGCTAATTGTTTTTTTTTTTTTGACACACACAGAAAAAAAACCTCTGTTCAAAATGAAATGTTGAACAAAGAAGAGAAAGGTCACAAGCGTCAGAATGCATCCACAGCAGATTAAGAAGATTTACAGTACAGTGAAGGGAGGCAGCTTAAATTGTATATAGTTTTATTCAATCCTAAATGGTGTATGAAATGAGGTTAAAGCAATGAAATGCTAAATATTCCATGCATTCTGAATTGGTGGATGTCGTTGTGACTTCTAAAGCCCAGTCTTCATAAAATTTCATACACAGTCAAGTTGAGTCAAGTGCGGTCTCATCCAATCACGTTAATATGAGTTGGCAGAAGGCAAGTCTTTTCTTTCACAAGGAGAAACTAAATGGCTTGACATTGCTTAAGATAAGATCTTTAGAATGGAGGAAGGGGGGACTCACAGGTATAGGTGAAGAGATCTTGACAGGGGGATAAACTCACTACTCTATTTACTGTCTGTGAACACCATTTCTCTTTTGAGGCTTGATGTGGGGAAAAAGCTAAAAAAGTACTTTTTTTTACAAAGTAACCCTTGGGAAAATCCAGATGGTAAATCGAATTGAGACTTTGCCATCTAAGAATTTGACATTGATCCATGAGGCACGCCAGTTAGTAACATCTGATATAAAGCATTGGAGCTAAATGCTAAATTGATTGGAAGCTTTCAACACTCAGAGCTGTCCCAGTGAGAAGCAGAGCCGAAGGGTGGCGTTATCTAAATCTCTAGCCACGTGTGAGGCTTTTAGTCAAACACCGTTGCGTTGTTCTTCCTGACATCTCTCTCAACCCAAGTTCTATTTCTGTGTAGAATAAGCAATAGTTTCACTGTGACAAAGAAGCATACAGCAGGGTTTGTAAATGCATTATATGCTGGTGGTGGTGGTAGAAACAGTAATTCAGACCCCAGGGACATTCAGGCTGAAACCCCTAAGGGGGGGAGAATAAGCTTTTATTTTCAGTTCTGTAGAGGTACACTCAGATGGACACACTGTCATTGATTCAAATTAGAATCAAATGGATGCAATGGATGGGATTCTAGCTTGACATAAAAAGGCCAACTTCTAAATCATATAATGCTGAAGAATATGAATCCAGTCCCACACATTTACTAAATTTAAAATATAATATTTTCTCACAACTGTAAATGTGGTAGTTAAATGAATATAAATCAATAGAATCTGTATCATAGTTTGGCAGCAAATAAAATCAGTTATACCAGGTTTTAGTAATGGTGTGCTGTAAAAACACTGTCCTTATTCAGAAATGTCCATATGTCACAATGTTTTTCATATTAATTGCTGTCTTACTGAAATTTACAGTACAAGTGATCCCATTACTTCAGTTCTTCACATTCATAACTTTTTGATTGATGATTCCTGTAGTTTGACAACTCTTCCTATGCTCTGTGATCTCATTTAGTATGAGGAATGTACAATTCATTCTAGCCACAAAGCCTTTTAGCCTTAGGTTTTAATAACAATTTTAAGGCCATGTTAGCTGTAACTTACACAGCATTCCTGTCCAATTGTAAGATGGCATAAATCAAAAATGATTAAACTCACAAACCAAACCTTTTTTTAGTTAAATTATTCCCTCCTTTATATAACATTAATCCAGAAACACTTCACAGGCATCATGGCCCTGATCTTTTAGAAAACAGGGCACTTTTTAAAATTCTTATAAACATGCATGAATAACTTTTTATAACAAGAAAACTAACCACAGGGCTAAACAATGATTGCTTTTAAAACCTCCAGGTATTGGAAATACAGCCTCAGTGATCCATGAACTAATTAAGAGCGTCTTCTTAATTAAACGCCGGGTCGACAGGTGTGAGACATTGGCTCTGAGATTTAATCATGAAACTTTTGAATACCCCACACAAAAGGACTTTGAAGTAATTAGACAAGTGTCCATCTCAATCGCTTGCTTTCTAAAAAGTTATTAAAATTCATAGTGGCAAATTATGGTGTCCTTCGATCATTCCAAGGGCAAGAGGCTTATGATATGTTAGGTTACCTATATCTCAGTATTTTGAGAATTCCTGTGCCTTTGTAATCTGATGTAAAACTAAATTAATTTTGGGATAAATCGTTTTCAGATTGCCTGCATGCCGTCTGAAAAGTTGGCAATATTGAATAAGCAGATAGTTAAAAAAAATGTGTATGTGTATTTTCCATATCTAATGCATTTCAGGTAATGATCTGTGTCTAATATCTTGAGAGTGGGTATTAGGAATGTATATACTGCATCTTATGCTGTATACACTGTTAGGTGAAATAACAACTGATCAAAGTTAGTACTTTTCATGATTCTTTGTTCTTTTATCTTGATCTCTTTTTCTACAAATAGTTTGCACCATTGCAGCCGGATGGTGTCATGTTTTTGTTTGATATAATATGCAGCACTGTAGATGAATTTAAAGGCAAGGTAGTTAACTCTAATGTAAAATTTTGAAACTTGAGTGAAGCTGGCACACCTTTGATGAGTCAGGAGAGAAGAGTATCCATAACGAATGGGTTTTCTGCATTGGAAAACCACAGGCGTAAGTGAAAGGCAGCAGAAAGCTGAGTGATTTCCTTCTCGGTAAATATCCTTTTTCATAGACTTTCTTCCAAGCTGCCATCATATCAACAGCCACTGAAGGCCTGGGGGTGCTTAGGGGTGCATTGCACCCGCAGATGGACCTCAGTCCATCCCCAGTTGTCTCCTTCTATCCCAATGTCTACATAGTATTTATCACGTTTTTTTTTAAGATATGACTTTTTGTGCAACCCTTGTGAATTGCAATTGCACCCCTCTGTATTTTCTCCTGGTGCTGGGATTGAGCCACTGGCTTATTGGTATCACTCTATATGAATGTGGAATTGATGTTTTGTAAATTGTTATTGGTAACCATGCAATGCATGTAGTAAACTGAAATTGATCTACCTTTATATGGAACACTTTCTCATTTATATTAAAAATATACAGTGTATAGTAGAAAATTTGTATTGTCTTTGAAAACTTTATAAAATACACAACAAATAAGCATAGTTAGAGCAGCACTGTACTTTTCATATTATGAAAATTAAACACATAAATATGCAAAAATGTGCATATTTCTCCTGGGGACACTGTCCCTAGTCTCTTCACTCCAGGTGTGCCATGTTTAAGAGGAAAGCAATTCACTTGGTTCACCCGGCTCATCTATGCACCTGAAATGCTCCATTTTAACTTTGGGAAAATTAAAATTCATGCGCAAATACCATTGGGCATAAACGTTGAAATAAATCTCAATTTATTTACATGCTGTTTTCATTTCACAGAGCTGTAAAATCAATTTAATGTTAATTATGTGAGACACCTTGAGATCTCAGCTCCCATGCAGAGACCTCAAAGACTATAATAGTGCAGCTATGTTTTCCCACTGTGACTGTGAGGAATGCAGTGCACCAAGAGCGGTGTCAAATCCAAATGAGAAGGATGTCCTCTATTAAATATTTCACTTTCACTTATGGACATGTTGTA
The DNA here is from genome assembly GCA_019176425.1 of Megalops atlanticus. NCBI lineage: Eukaryota > Metazoa > Chordata > Actinopteri > Elopiformes > Megalopidae > Megalops > Megalops atlanticus. The sequence continues at coordinate 16,538,916 of CM032886.1, forward strand.
TGGAATGATGTTCTCTGGGAACCATCATAGTTGAAAAGAAACAACTCACTTTTACTTTCAGGAGAGAGAGCTTTGGGACTATGGCCTTTGGATAACTTGAGGGACAAGGGCTGCTAATAATGGAGTAATGTTTGAATTATTATAATCAAACACCCAGAAATTAAGGAGATGTGATCAGACAAATGTTACATTTAGTTACGAGCCCACATTTCTGTTTAGCAGAAGAATATTTATTTGCGCTGAGGAAAAGACCCACAAAGGGATTTCATTTTTTCTGCTTTCAGTGCACGCCTTTCCCTTGTACAAAAGCCTCAAGAGGCACAATGTCTCTGTTGATATTCCGTGGCAGGTTTGGGTCATGATTCGATTACCATCGATGACTTTTTCATGAGTTGCGACCATCCCTTTGAACAGCTGTCAGGACTATATGGTGCAAAGAGGGCCTATACATGTGCAGAGGGATGTGTTTGGCTAGAACTCTGCACACATGTTGTAACCTGGCTCTCTGGTGGCAATCCCTGCAGGAGGAAATCTTCACCATAATTACATGGGGAGACTCAGCCAGGTAGCAGGTGTCTTGGGGACCCACCGGCTACTGGTTTGACCTCTGCTGTGAGCTGCAGTCAGTGTGCAGGGGGTTGGCTTCCACAGGCAATATAGGTCATATTATAAACAAACACCAGCTGCCAAGATACAACTTTCCTTGAGGTGGATGTTCTGAAGAATTGCCCAATGTTGTTTTTTGGAAGGGTTTTTGGATTTATATGCCAGACACTAAAATGCCTACAATCTTATCTGAGATATATAAGATATTGTCTGAGCTTGACAATATATTCGCAAAGTCATGGGGAAGGCATTGTTTTTTAATATAAACAAACATATTTTTGGAGCCAAATTAATTTGACATGCATATTATAAGCTTTCACAATTTGCAAGGGTATTGCATTTCCTCACTACAAATGTATATGCAAGTGTATTTTTTACATTTTAACAGATGTGCCTTTTGCTGATGATTTAAAGGTCATTTTGAAGGAGGATTTCATCAGAAGACTTCAGTAAATAGGGAACTGCACATCAATGAGATTAACAGCTGAGGGAATCATCAATTAAAACTAGTGGAGCCACATATTGTTTAATGATATATTTACTTTTAAAAGCTTGATTTAATTAATGCACTGTGTGCAAAGCGTTTAATACACTATGCCTAGGGATAATTTTCCATACTAGAATAGGAAATAAACAGGAACAGAAAGACAAAAGAGTCTTTTGACTAACTGCATCAATACTGTATCAATGTGCATATTTGACTATTTTCAGTTGGTCAGATGTGTTCTGGCACGGAGAAATTTTGTTGCAGAAGAATTAAAGTATGGATATTTGTTCACCAATTTTCATTTTGGTCATCCAGCAAATTGTTAAATTGTTAGTAGCCATTGTAAATGGTCCAATTCAGGACAAAGAATGTTTTTTTAAAAAAAGGATATGTTTTTAAATTATTTGTATAATGTATTCCCAACTCTTGATTCATGCAGGGGAAAAGTGAGCCAAAGGTTACACTGTCCAAAGCACTGTATCCAGGCCTGCAGAGCCTCATATGCAACCTTTTTAATTTTTTGGATCTGCATGATTGAGCTGCTTTTCACAGATTTTTTTCTCGCAAATGGACCCCTTCATAACCTTGACAATTGTGGCTCCAAGCCCTATGCAAAAAGTATTTTGAACAAAGTGCAGAAGATGAGTCGTATTCTTTGCCCTTTGAAGTGCACTGAATCTGCATGCATTTATCTTCAATTAAAAGGTGTCTGAAGGTGGATGATGTGAACAGATGCTGTTTGTCAAAACCAACAAGGTACACAAAGGAGTTCTGCGTGCAAGATTCGCAGTTTGTTTTCACCTCTTGACTTCAGAGTAATTTCAGTGTAATTTCAGATACAGTACCTACCATATGTTGATTAGAAACTAAGACGGGGAGAGGACATGATGTTGAAATCTGTTCCATAATTAGTCATGTTTCAATGTCCACCACCCTTCTCTTTGAAGACGAAGCATAAAATGAGAGGCATAAAATACAATGTTCTCTGAGAATCTGGGTTACAGTACCAGAGTCCTGCAGTATCCTTAGGGTTGGAGAGATAAGTATTAACTCAAACAGGATAATAACATGTCAGACCGTGACCATGCACAGAAAATGGGAAAATGTCTTTCATCATCACTAAGGTGTCCTCCTGGTGACCCCTGCCGAGGAAATTAAAACAGTCAGGACTCGAAGGAAAAAATATTTTCAATTTATTTTTTAAGTATAGGGGCATCGATTCTTGTTTGAAACCAAGCCCACTGGCTTACAGCAACAAACAGCCCACTGTGCTCATTTATATGGGATATTAACAAATCAATGATATGTTACAGGCATGTGGAATAAGTATAAGTATGAATAAGTATTAATGCTATAGTCTGAGAAGTGTTAAAATGTAAAATCTGTTATCATAGAGGTATTTTCGGTTATACGATAGGAACCCCTCACCCTGAAGGAGTGAGCAAGAGCTTGCTTAAGCCAGATATTTTACAGAAATCATTCATCTTTTAAGCAAATTTTTGGGCTGTTGAATAATTGATCATTTGCTAATGGATAATTCCTTATTTACATTTACTGACAATTACAGGGATTTGGAATAAATGTAAAATATGAAATAGATAATAAATGTACTTTGGGTGAGGATTACTTTTCTGTGTTGTTCTTTTTGTAAATCTGATGCTGATTAATATCAAGATCATGATTCTTTTTTTTTCTTTGAGAAATAATTACACGAAAGAGGTCATGATTTTTCAATATTGCTCACCATACATTAGTTTATGGCTAACTGATCACTGTGCTTTTTTTCCAGTAGTGATGTGGTTCTCATAACTCATTGTCAGGGTCTTTCCACTACCCTTGCTTGTGAACCTATGGTTCTCTATGGTTCACATTAAATCTCTTATGGAGGTCCTACACCACATTGCGTGACTCTTTCCCCTTGGGTGAGACAGGCGCTGGTTTCAGGAGTGACTCTCTCACTCAGTTCCCAAAGAGGTGATGGCCATGCTTTCAGATTGTACATGACTGAGTGCTTCAGAGTGTAAGAACTAAAAATACCCAGCTGCTGTCTTCCACTTGCTCTTGTGTGCTACGTCCACAAAAATAAAAGGGGGAATTGTGGAGGTCCAATTACTTTCCCTGGGGACAGACTTAAGAATACCACACCAACTATTGTACATATGCAACATTACTCATTTTCGCTCCTGTATCTAAGCAACGGTGGCCATGAAAACTTGAACAGGTGTTTCTGGCAATGACAAGATAACTTGTAGACATGAGGTATCTGGAGGTATAAAAACACTGAGGACACTGGAATGGGGCAAATGGTTCTCCAACATGATTTCTGAACATGGGATGGATCCCTCTGCACATAGACACAGAAGACTATTTAATATAGATCGATTCTATCTCTCCCAGCATCCTCTGAATAATTCCACATTCCCAAAGTATGGATTACTGCAGTCGCTGTCAATAATGCAGCGGCTGCTGTGTCTCCTCCTCTGCACTGAGTCTGCCATAGAACAGGTTGACAGATTGACATTCCCCCTGCTGGAGACTGCATCGATCCCACAGTCTGGGATGCAGGTAGATTAGCAGACAAAACACACCAGACTGTGAGACTTTTATGTCAACCCTTAGGACACATTCATGTTTATTAATTATTTATATTATTTATTAGTTATATTATTTATTAGTTATATTATTTATAACTAATACATAGTTATATTATATATTTATTTTATTTATTGGTTCTGTATATCATTATTAACATTTTTAACTTACAAAATGTGATTGCAGTCAGGTTTTGATCAGAATGGTACTACCATTGAAAACAGTTTTTTTGGAAAAGCCCATTCCCATTTTCTGTGAATTTGGAATGCTCAATTGTGTCATTGAGATGCTTCCCATTGCTGCAAATCCTACAATCTGGGAGGGCACAGACAAACACATGGTCTCTTCTGAAACACGTGATGTCACCATCTCTTCTTTACACACTGTAGTGCCCATGCCAAGCTTGTCCAGCCAAGAGCTGGAGGTACACAATTAATGCACAGCTTTATAAAGGCAGGCTGCAGGTGCCTGACTGTCCAGCTGGTTCACCTATCCACCCCTACATTCCCACCCCTTGTTTTGCTGCCGTGGGCTCCTGGCCATTGTCAGTTGATTACACGTCCAGGATGGAACCCAGGCCACAAGGCTCAGCCTGCAGTTGAAACAAGTGCTTTTACCATCTGAGCCACCCCTGGAGCCCTTTGAAACTAGTCCTTAGGTCCTGTCATATACTTTTATGTGGACAGCTTTGTCCAGGGAACCTGACATTATATATAAACCATCCATCTGTATAGCAATATTGCTGTTATTGGAATGAAGGTGAAGTACTTTGCTTATGAGTAAAACAGCTGGGCTAGACGTGGAATTGAAACTTGTAACATTCAGGATACATGACAAGTTTGTTTACCACCATCCTGCACTGATCCCCATTATTTCATGAAATCCTGAACACACAGTTTAGGAGAAAAGGAGTGTTTGATTGGCTTAATTTTCAAGCCTTGGTCACACTTGTGAAAGTAAATAATAACTATTGAAATAATGACAACTATAAATTGTTTTGTTATGGTCACATCAACACCTGTTTTATTGTTTGTAGCACATAACAGTTCCCTTTCCGCATATTCTGGCTCAAGAAGAAAATTAGGAAAATATTATGCAATAACACATTTGACTTTCTAACCAGCTGCTTAGCTAGCTGCAATTATTATTCTTAAGGAATTCCCTGTTATGCTGGCATATGTAAGATGGTTTTGTCGTTTTTGTTATTTTTGTCACCTTCACTTAAAGCCTGGTGGGGATTTTGCTTCTCATTTTTTAAATTGTGTAGGGGCTTACCATGACTCATTGACTAATCACAATAGAGGAATCGTGGTAGTTTTTCTCACACAGCTATTACAGGATAGTAATATTTTATTGTTGGAGCTGCAACAAGAACATTTTTCAGAGAGTAAGCCCATCGATAGACATCGTTATTGTTCAAGGACAGTTTTATAGATGTCAACGTCATGTTACCAGCCTCATTTTTTAACTTGAGGGATTGACATATTTTCTCATTGTTAAAGCTATAGTTAGTGTGACTAACTATTCCATGTGTGACTGGAATTTCACAGTCCACACTTATGCTGGAAACTATTTATACTATTACTTTAGGCAGTTGTGCAGCCACCGTGTGTACTCTTTGATATCTTGTGTGGGGATAGAGGTGGTCAAAAATCCTGTATGTGCATAAAACAGTCCAATACTACTGTGTCAGTACAACCACTGTTTGCTTATTGATAAGTACAGTAGCATACAGGTGTGGCTCTTCACCTATCTCACATGGGGAGGTACAGCACAGATTGCACATCACACAATGGTAGCAAACTCAGGCCACAACACACCATCAGTTATTCTCTCTCCTGCTCTCCCTTTCTTGTTCTCTTGTGGCAGAACATTGGCGGACTGCCCAAGGCAACCTCACTCTTGCATGAGTTTGCAGCACGTTAAATGCCATGTTGCACTCAGACAAAAACAGTGCTTCCCAGCGGTCTTAAAGTTATAGCAAATATAAAAAATACATCACATTCCAGTTTGGAATATTCATCTATTTGTTTATAAAGTATTTGTTCTGAAAATGGATTGTGAAAAACCACAATATAATCATATATATGCTGGTCTGCCGTTTGCCATGGAGAGGAGTTTATTCTCCCAGGTGGATTTTCCTGCACATGTACTTGGTGAGAGATTATGGCAGGGATAAAAAGCTTCAGGTGGCAAAAAGTGTATGTCATAGGAATGTGGGGTGCCTCTAATACTGTTCCTTTGACTACCTACTACTTGAGAATCCAATACTAAATCTCAGTAAACGGGAACATCTGGCAACCAAATCGATGATGTCAACCAGAAAGGTGAGCATGTGGAGACAGTGTTATTGATGTATGTTCCATCTTAAGAATTGCAGAAACCCTGCATTCTGGAGGGTCCCAGTTTTGAGACGTGGGCATTTTGCTGTAATATGTTGTCTAGCCCTGGAAGTTTATTTCTCCATGGATTAACTTTGCACGTATTAAATCTGATTTACTCTTTTCTAATGCTTACAGCATGGAGACAGACAATGGAAATTACAAAAGAGCAATGGTTTTTATACCAATTACACTTCTTGTATGTATGACAAAGCTGTTTGTTTCCCCCAACAGAAAGTGAAATGATGGTAATAATTGACTTCTGTCATTACATGGCTGACAGGAGAAGTTCCAGTCAATAGACGTGATCATATTAAATTAATTATGGAAAAAGCTCAGGCTTGGAATTTGTCCTAATAACTGTTCTCCAGATAATAGTCAGATATTGCCTGACGCCTAGACACTGTCTGATAAAAGGAGAGAAATCAGAAGGCTGTCTCCTGCATTATGGGAACAAAGGGAACAAAGATTTGTTGTTTTTGTTGTTTTTATGAAAAATTTTTATGAAAAATGTTTGTATGTATAATATTTAAGGAAATGGTAGAAAACAAATGGTCATATGATGCGGTTGCTCTTTAGTATTATCCCCAAAATGTTGGGAATATGCTTGTTTCCTGGGTTGTCCATGGTACTCTGTCAGTCTGCCAGGTGTGTAGTCAGAAGCAACCCTGATAAGGTGTCCAAATGACAACAGTTCTAGTATTTAGTACTTTTAATTGATAATGCGATTATCTCCCTTCTTACGAAGTCACAGCATTTGCACTTTCCATCTAAGTCAGTTCCAGAGGATTCTGTGCCGCTGGTTTGTCACTGTAATTTTTTATGTTTATTATAGGTCCTATAGGAAAAAAACGTGGGGGGAATCACCTTTTAACTCAGGCTGCCTTACATATGGGTACAGTACTCCTTGGTGACTTAGTCAACAGCAATGCCATCTTGTAAGAACCTGGAGATTGAGATAACATCAACCTTCATGAATACAGCAGAATGTATGAGTGAGAAGAGGCTTTAAGGTAAATGAAAACAGCTTCAGGATTCTCATACGAAATGAATCTTTGCAAGGCTTGATAAAACTCACGGAGTTTTCAGTGTACAGAATATCTTATTCTCAAAGATGCTTTATATCTGGGAAAAGTGTTTTCACACTAAAACGTCTTCCTGTGTTTTCACACTCTCTTGAAGCACACAAGCACCACAAGTAACAAACCCATACTGTATGTGGTGTTAGTTCAAAGGAGATTTAATTTTATCACATAAACTTTATTATTAGGAAAGGTGTTGTGCAGACAGATGCTAACTCAGCAGGTGGTGTGAAATATGATAGCATGCAATCCCCAAAAGTCTCAGATAATGTCATAGAGATGAGTCTACCACACATGTGATTGACACATTAGGTATCACACAAGTAAACAGATGAAACTCATATCGTTAGACCATTGAATTATCCTGAAGTCAAACTTTGAGATGACAGAGAAAACAGAAAACATTCAATGATTGCTTTTATGCACAGGCATGCTTCTTCCAAGTCCTATCTCTCTGTTAGATGTATAAAGGACTGTAATAACACAAAGTGGCTTTTTCACTTTGTGTATACTGTAAGCGGCAGTGTGATTCTTTGCTTTGTCAACCAAAAGAACAGACAAGTTCTTTGTTTCAACACATTCAAGCATGCTCAAAGATCATTATTGTTTTGCCACTTATTGCAGCATTTTGCATCATAACAATTCAGTGAGAACTATATAATAACACTGCCTTGATGAATATATCAGAAGGCATTAAAACATTTAGTAAATATATGGTAGACATACTGTGATTATTGGAAATAATGAACCCTATTTGCATCTGTCATCACTTCAATGTTATCTTCATGTGTTTGTTATACCATAGCACAACCTTCCACCAGCACAGAGCACCACCTCATCCCCTGAGTGAGAAAATGTAATATTGTCATCATTTTGCCAACAATGCAATTGCCATTTAAACACGAGTTAATTCCATACATTCCATCTGATAATGTAAGGCTTTAGTAAGAGTCCAGGACAGGATTTAGGGGTCACTAGACATGCATCTTGAGTAATGAGCACACTACAACTTGGTAAACAATAAAGCAATATAGAAATGTAATATAATAACACTTTCCCTTGGTCATTGTCAAGGGAGCCTTTTAAAAGAAGCTTATTTAAAATAACATGCAGTACAATCCATGTGAAATGCCTGCAATAGAGAGTAAGTATGAGTCATGATGATTGTGTAATTCTAAGAGATGTGGATGTGGAATCTAGAGGAAGTGTCCTTGAGTGTCTGGTCTGCAAGTTAGATGTGGAATAACAAAACACAGCAGTGCCAGAGTGTCTGCAATCAGATAATCCTACCCATATTACAAAATGGCACAATAAGTAAATGGTGTCAGTGTGTGTGTGTGTGTGTGTGTGTGTGTGTGTGTGTGTGCGTATGTATAGAAAGAGACATTATGTTTAAAGTGGGTCTGGCTGCTGTTTCTTTACTAGTGGGTAACAAACATACCACCTGAATATCACCCAATCCTAAGAGATGTGGTGTCATCTTATGTTTGTCTTATACATATCGTGCAAAAATGGGAGCATCAATTCCACATTGCAGCAGCTAAAATCCACTGCTAGCCTTCTGCTTGTGCATCCAGGTCAGCTGTGTATAACTCATGTATGACTATTGACTGTCCACATGACTCTTAAATGAATGCTTCACTGTATTTGTAGGTACATTGAATTTGTTTTAGGGCATTCTGGATACAGGATGAAAGATAATTCCTTTGAATGTTGTAATTCTGAACACTGCTTTTTAATACTTTATTTTAATGGACACACCCAGGCAACATTTACCAGAATATTCTGAATTAGAAAGTATTTTTAGCATTTGTTGAGTTGATGCTATTCCGTCATTAAATGGTGTATGACATACCTCTGAGTATCCCTTTGCCCTTTGAGTATCAGAGGCAGCAAAAGATAAATTATTTTAAACTTTCGGCCTATGTCACATTACACAGAATTACCTACTTACAAACAATCTAAGTTTGTTTGTGATAATGGACGAAAATTATTTTGAATTCATGAATGATTCTCTTCATGCAACAGATTGACCCATCTGGACATTGATGCAACTCAGACATAACATTGTGTTATTGTATTGTGTTTGCATGATGTTTTACCAATCAACAAAGTAATTACTTCCCTCTATCATTCCCTTTACAAATGAGAGTCAAAAAGACTATTCATATACTTGTTTCAGTGTATTAGTACTCTTGATGAAGTGTGCCCAATTATTAGGACATGAGGAAATTACAGACAGGTTCATGACCCTTTGGCTGCTCTCATAACTAAGGCCATGACAGAAACAGAATCCTCAGGATTACCCTCTCATTTACATCAGCTGCCGAGACTTTAGCCGAGCAAATGTTTAATAGCGTTCCATCTTACACTGAGCGTAATCAGCCTCTCTCCTGCTTCAATTGAGATGCGCAGTCAAATATCACAGGACAAGCTTGTCCTGTAATAGATGATTAACCTTAGGTCAGACAACTAATGTCTTGCCTTCAACCGGATTGCCACTTTCTTAAAACAGTTCAGTTTCTGCCACACAGCTTGTCGTTTTTCTATTGTGCTTGAGTTAATCACATGAACTCCAAAAGTGACAATCCAGAAATGACACACAGCGAGCTGACTTCAGTGTGCTCCCTTGTCCGTTGACTCTGTAGGTACTGATGCTACTACAAGAACTGATCTCTAACGCGTTATGACCCCTCTTAATGATGCATGGAAACCACAATTAATTTTCGGCAACTGATGGGAATGTTTTCTTAAAATGAATCAAATGGGACAGGATTTCAATATTCAGATTCTTTCCCTGCCAGCTTAGGAGCAGTTCAATGCCCCTAGGACCCGACGCCTCAACCAGCTTGAAAATGACCACTCCTCACTGCTTCACCCTGCTGCCACTGCCTTTAATCTAGCGGCGAAGAAAATTGCAGCTCAGAGGAAGATCTAATGCATCTCAGCATCTCAGATTTGTTTCAGCTCAGCAGCACCATCACAATGCGGAAGCTGTGAGAGGGAAGGACTCCACAGCTGCACACTCTTATTCCTAGGCTCGGTGAATGTCTCGGGGTCCTTTTATTGTCTGTCAGTGTGATATAAAGTGGTGACGATTTTAATCATCTTGAAAAAGCCCCGGCACCTATATCTTACCAAAATAAGAGGTTGATTTACGGGAGCCAAGAACAGAGATTAAAATTCCAAAAGGTGGGGAGAGGCACTTAAATTGAGGGACGTGAACGGGCAGTCCTAATGCCTGTGACATGCCAACCATTGAAAACAAACAGTCCAGAGCTGTCTTCTCTAGGAACTTGGAAAAGTACAGCTTGAGAGAGAACTTTTTCCACATTGTGCTGATTTGAAATCCATCAAAGAGAAAAGAGTTACCTAAGGAATTTTAGAGTTAACATATATATATAACATACATATATCTCCACCAAATATAAGTTTGTTTTCAAAAATCAATGGCAAATGTCCACTTCAGTGATGGGAAATTTATACAAGTTTACTGGTTTTAAAATTGAATTAACATTTTTAATGTAATTTCCCAAGAAAATAGTTGCCTTCTGTCACTATTTTCACACCTTTTGATTTCCAAGGCCCTAAAGTAAACATCGCTATTAAGATACCGATTCACATGTCCTTGAAACCATAAACAAAGGCAGTTTTACTGATGCAGGAGTAAATCTACAGAGATTTTTTGCATTTTAAGCTGAGGAGGAAAGGTGGAGAGGATATTCTGAGTTTTTAACATGACAGCACTTTTGTTAAAATGCTACAGAGCTTCAGACACCCACACACACACTGTGTTGTTATGTTTGGAAGAAAGCAGATGAAGAATATAGAAAGTCAACTCTGGTTTCTAATATCTGTGGGAGAGGTTACTGCTCTGTTGTCTTAAGTGTTAATTATGTAAAGCTAAACGCTTCTAATTTAATTATTTCAGAACAGTTTGTTTTTGTTTATGTATAAAACAAGTGAGAAAAGCAATAAAGCTGTGCTGCCCGATTACATGCTTTTAATGCCAGTGTTGTGACAAAGAAGAAAAAACTATTTATAGCCTTCTACATATTTCATTGGTCACTAAATTTGCAGAAGCAAAGGAACTCTTTGTCCTTATGGGATTTCAACATTTTAGTAAACATACTTGATATGGCTGGCATTTGTTCCTCATTTAAGATGAAACATGAATGCTTTTGCTGAACAATCACACTCAACACTGTATTCATAAATGTATTAATGAAGGGTACACTGAACAAATGCAGAATACACTTAAGGACATCCTCATGCCTCAGTCCTTATTTAGCATTTCTGAGTCAATGTTCAGTCAGTCTTCGCTTCATCCTTTGTGGTGGTTCGTGATTTCTGTTCAGCGTATGATGTCTGAGAACTAAGGAATGAGAAAAATGAAATGCCTCCTGAGATGCAACAAATTTATCATTCTTCAGTTCCTGCTTGAGTTTTCTCCCAGATGCACTTATGTTTTCTATAGCCAATCGCAGGCAGAATGTTTTTGTCTTCTGAACTTTCATTGGCTGGATTACATATATTACATGGATTTTATGTCACCCTGCCTCCACGCTTTTTATACTTGCATCAAACACAAAACATAGGAATACAGCTAACTCATCAGAGAATAATATCTTAGTATCTTAATGTTTCTAGCTAATCTACAATATTTTGGGTATATACAGATATATGGGTATATACAGATATATCCTTTCAGATAGCCAGCTGTGTTATCATTTTATGATGTGGCCATTTGTGTCGTACCTAATTAATAATTTATTGATGTCATAGCTGCAGCTAGTTGGTACAGCTGCATGCAAGTTATAGGTGTGTTTCGAACAGACGTAGGCTGAGGCGTGAGGACATCATAAACTGCATTTCTTAGTGCTATCAATCTTCTTGCTCAGGATTGTCTAAAGCTTCCACAGATTTTGCGCTTCCTGTTATGAAACTAATTATAGAGCTGTGCCTCAGGCGTACCAACTGCCCATCCAAAAAAAGGACTCAGCGTTCGGCAGGTTCCATCATCCACTGGACATGTGACAGATGTGTCCTCCGTGCCTTTACTTTGTATTATCCTCGGGGCGAACTTAACAACTGCGAAGAAGCGTTCTAATTATAAACCAATTTGCAAGCAGAATCCACGCAAGTTGTGGGTGGTCTGGTTTCCACTCACATTCTCTCTTTCTCACATGAATGTTGTGGGAAGATTTTGGAAACAATCTGCACCCCTTGCTCTCACTCAGAGTGACACTGTCAAAGACAACTTCAGGTTGAGTGGCTTCAACAACTGTCGGATTTGCATTTTTCCCTTGTTAAAAGTAACACCACAGTGCCTGCGCCTCAGCCACAATCTGTGGGTTTAGAATCTGAGATCTGTGAAAACATTTCATCTAGCAAAAGCTTATTTGTCGTGTTCCAACAAGCGGACGCACACTGCTTCTGAATGACATAAAATGGCCCTGCAAAACACATCATTCAGGACTCCATTTAAAAATATAAATAACGTGTAATTGCTGGGTGGGAGTAGTAGTGCCTGGTGAAGTAGGCAATCAGCTCATCTGCTGGTTTACAGAGAGGATATGTGGTTTTAAATATGCTCTCTCTCTCTTATGATCATTATTCAAAATTGCTTACAATGGACAATCAGGGGCAATTTAAGATGTGCGGAGTTAACGTTTTCAGTATGCAATCAGTGTGTGTATGTTTATGCCTAGCTGTGTGTGTGTTTGTGTGTGTGTGTGTGTTTATTCACTGAAGTTTTTCTCTTCCCAGTTGGAATGCACCATTAGCACAGAGAGGATTCCTAATAAAACACCTGCTCTCATAAAAAGCCTCCTGTCTTTGAAGTTATAGCCGTTTTTATAAAACTGCCAATACTGTGACTTTATAGCATATATGGACAGATGTAACTATTTCTCTGGCATTCCAATGGAACTCAATTTCACAAAAGGTGCTGGATATATAATATAGTAATACTTCTTTAGAAAAGTATCTTTAATCATGACCTTTTTGAGGACTAAATACAAGTGCTCTCAAGAAAATCCGCTCCAAGCAAAAAGGACCTATTTAACCATGTGCCACAGTGGCTTGTTTGACATTGTGCATCTGTCCTCCACCTCATTGCCCCCGTTTTCTTATTGCTGTTCTTACATTTAGTATGACACGACCAGTGGGATGAAGTCAGATGCAGAAACCAGGTGTGAGTTCAGAGGATTTACGCTGAAACCCATCCAGAATACAGACATGCATGCAGTAAAACAAATTGTGCAGAAAGAACCTATAGTTCAGTGATGACAGCTTTTGTGCATTCAGAACTTTATTGGGCCACAGCAAACAAACACTGAAAGTATTACTGGGAGAAGAGACAGCACCAGCCTTCAGATATAGGCTGTGTAATATACAGTAAAGCAATAATACACCCGAGGGTGTGCGTTATATGTGACAGCGATGTGGTCACTAGCTACGAGGTGAAGCTGAGTACCGTCAGCATCACTGCATGCCAATAATCAAAATAACATGCACCCTTGACTGTATTATTGCTTTTATAAAAGGGTTTCACATAGTAATTTCAGTCATCAAATATTTAAATCACAAATAAGAAGAGAGCCAGAATTCAGTGTAAGCTTTATTTGTTAAATAAAACATATTTTACGCCAAATAAATTAGTCCACTACATTATCAATTAAATTACTTAGCATCCAAAAAATTACAATACTAAGTGTAAATGATGGTTTCAGCTATATTTATTCTATTGTATACAACTGGATATGTTAACATTACCAAAGTAATGCTACCAAAGTAGTTTGCTAGTCAGCTAGCCAACCTGTCAGCTCACTCGTTGCTTCACCATTTACTGTTGAGGAACAAATTCCAGTAACTATGAAGGAAGATCTCTGGCTTGTGGGCACTTGCTGACATGATTTCCCTTATTTGTAATCCAGTGTAAATAATCTCTTTTTTGCATTAGGTAGCCTTAGTTTAGTCTCACCTGAAACAACAACTCTCATAGCTAGCTAAGAGTAACACATTAAAATCACTGCTCCGTTTTAGGTGCTGCTAGCTTCCTATATCAATCACCCTTACTCTGTAAATCAGTGAATGACAGTTTGATAATGATTGAGGATTAACATGTAAAATGATAAGACCATTTTCAATAGCATATGACTGGAATGTCAAGTTTACCAATCAGATTGTGAGGTTGGAACTATTTATTTAATAATAAGTGATAACAAGTTCCCACAAGTTCCCAGAAGAAGTGATTGTAAATTTTCTTGCCTCCCGTATATTTACACGGTACATTTCCTGGAAATGATGGGGTGTGTTTTGAAATTTTCAGGCTGGAAACAATGAGTGTACATGATATCAAGCAAATCTGGCAACTGCGGACAGGGAGCAGAGTTCCTGACACCCCTTTCATGCAAGACCATGTACACACTGGAGTCAAGGGAGAACAGGGGAGCAAGAGAGGTGCACAGCAAAAGCAAGCAAGAAAGATTATTTCCTCACATGGGAAGCAGAGATGCTGATTATGCAGGGAATGGGTAAAGAGTAGCTGATAGTTTGGCATCTGCTAACCAACTAAATGTAAAATATAAATATTTGTGATGTATATTTTGCTTCTTCTTGTTCATTTTCATCTTTATTATTTCCCTTGAAATGAAGTCCTGACTGAGTACTTTTCTGCATATGAGTAATAAGTTTAAAGTTTACATGAATTTTACAATTATTTTGAATTTAATTTTATGATTTCTACAGTGGGCATTTGAATCAATAAACTGTGTTTTATCTTCATAAAATGAGTTTGTAAGATAGAGAATTACCTCCCTTTTTCCTCCAAAGTTTGTAACTCACTATTGTGCTGAGCCCCTGAGTAATGTTGTTGTTCATAAACTACAGCAGTTATTAGTTGTACATTTGCAAAATTTCTATTTCTATCCTTGTGCTACGTATTTGCTCAACTTAGGCTGCACTTAGGCATTGATATTTGTTATCATATCTACAGTATTTCTTCTTCCTTCTAAATGCTGATATTCTGAATAATTATTGCTCTTATATTTGTCTCTGTTAATATTCTGATTCACCCAGGCCTCTTACTTTTGATTATTTAACAACAGGGTCATGTGTATTTATGATTTCCATCACCACAAAGCTCCTGTTTTTATTCGTTAATATTAGTACCTTACTTCCTATACCTGACCATCTGAGAATCTGGAGGCTAGATCAGAATAGAAAATCAAAAATAGATCAAAATAGAAATACAAGACCTTTCCTGGGATTTTAAAATGCATGACCCCCCCATTTGGAAAATGCAAAACACAGTATACCTGTAGGTTGGGTGTTGCAGGCTGCACAACACAATGTTTCTAAACATGCCTGTAACCAGCCATGAGGTCACCGAGGTCCAGACCTCGGTAATTTTTTTAGAGCTAAAAACAAAATATGAAGCTAAATACAACTGAATAAAAAAAGCAGTGGTTGAGAACTCCTCTGAGACGAGTGCATGCTTAATTCAGTTTAGAATTGTTATTTAGTGTCAGCTGTGTGTGAGAGTTGTGAGAGAGGGTGCAAGCGCAGCCCCTTGCATCATCAGCACTTCCACTGACAGCAGCAATTGGAATTTATGCACGTTGGCAGCAGCAGGTGGCTTGTGTGTGAACTGGCAGCATACCATTCGGTAAGACAAAGCAATGATTGTTAAGCCATTATCTGTAAGAAACTTTCAAAATAGTAACCTGGTACAGCGTCTGGAGTAAAGGCAACTGTATGAAACGTTAAATATGCATACTTTGGCCATGATGAAGGCTAGGCTATTTCTTTCATATTAGTAGGCTAGCCAATGTTTCACACAATGCCATTGATTAAAAACAGCTTATGTAGGCAACGGTATCAATAATAGTAGGCCTATGAAACATTTCAAAGCCAAATTTGGAAATGAATATAAGTGTATAATGATGTTAGCTTGTTATGGTGTTACTCTCAAGCATTTCTGTTTTATTTTTATAGCTGGCTAAGGTTACAAATAACCTTAGCTTAATTATCATGCTTCATACCGTAGACCTATGTATTTTGATGCTCTAGATAATGGTCTTACGATTTATTATTCATTCAGCAATGCATATTAATATGAAAGCTCAGATGGTGTAACTTACATTTAAATCACAAATAAAGTTTGTTTCTTGTAAATAGCAACAGGTCTCTTTCTATGTATGTCATGATTATATGTGTAATTTTGAGAAAACCTAACCGCCCTGTGACGGAGTGCCATCACTACGGTTGAGTATGCGCTCTGACTGCCATACCAATGTGCCTGCCTCTTTGGCGTTGTGGTCAAAGTCGCATGTTTGGTACCCCGTAGACCCAGGTTCAAGGCTGGGTGGGGAGACTGCTCTCGCCCTTCACTACAAATGGTGTCAGAGTGGGATGACTGGCCGCGAGGCCATGAGAGGTGTGCCCAGTGTGTGAGCTGTATGAGGGACCCCCAGGTTAGGTTGACCCCGGTGTGAGGGACCCCAGAGATGGGTGAAGCACGGTGTGAGGGACCCCAGAGATGGGTGATCACGAGTGAGTGGGGCACCCTGGGGTGGGCGAAGTACGGCAGGGGAATGTGTGAGGGATGCCTTGGTGCACATGGGCGCGCATCCCGAAGGGGAGGGCGGTGTGACGGAGTGCTGTCATTACGGTTGAGTATGCGCTCTGACTGCCATAGCAACGAGTCTGGTTCTTTGGTGTTGTGATCAAA
Source organism: Megalops atlanticus (assembly GCA_019176425.1). Classification (NCBI taxonomy): domain Eukaryota; kingdom Metazoa; phylum Chordata; class Actinopteri; order Elopiformes; family Megalopidae; genus Megalops; species Megalops atlanticus. Next base: position 16,555,800 of record CM032886.1, read on the forward strand.
GTCGCATGTATGGTACCCCGTAGACCTGGGTTCGAGGCCAGGTGGGGTGACTGCTCTCACCCTTCGCTATCCCCTACCCCCCCCCCAAACAACTACACCTCACTATTTTTCAAACCCTGGTTACGGCCATGTTTCTAAATCTATTTCAGTAGGTTTGTTAGCATTTAACACGTTTTAAGTTTCCACAGGGGGTGTGGAAAAACATATGTTTGTGTTAAGATAATGATATGGTTAAGAGTTTATATTAATGTTCTTGGTCTTCAAAACACAGAAAAACTGTTTTCATTACTTACTTGCTACAATGTGACAAATGAACAGAATTCAACAAACATTTTTAATTGATTTTTGTTTTAATTATGTAATTCTCTTGGTCTAAGACAAGACCAAGAGAGGATACATGTCTCTTATTGCCAACCTAGATCAGTTTTCAGTTAACAAGTCAAACCCATCTAATTGAGAACTCTAGTTGGAAAGCCATTATGCATTCAGTGTAGGACTAGGACTAAGGTAGGGAAACATTGGTGTAATAGATTGAAATACGAGGCGATAGCAGGGCTCAATGATGAGGAGAATGACAACAGGAGAGTTGTTTTTATCACTTCGTTTTGTTTTCATTAAAACGCAGCTTGACTTTTGCAGCCAGGGAGTGAAGCACAGGTATTAGCAACACAAGAGGGAAGAAGACAAACAGAGGCAAGAAAAGGCTTAACAGATGAAAACCAGGGTGGAAGCAGTGGTATCAACCAACTGCTGAGAAAAGGAATCAATATTGTGAAGATATGAGAAGGCAGAAGTAGTAAAGCTTGCTGTAGACAAAGTAAGAGCTTACAGTAGGATGTAACAGAGGAAGTAGTTGGAGTATGAAACAAAGGGAGATATAGGGAAAAGAACAAACAATAGATGAGAGGTATGTAAAGAAGTCGTAGAAAGCTGAATAGTGTTACGCTCACACCCACTGGTCTGGGAGTGTTGTTATCCGGATCTAAAAAAGCTCTTTCAACTTGAATGGATACACTTACGTTCTCTTGTGCTGGAAGTCGCTCTGGATAAGAGCGTCTGCTAAATGAATGTAATGTAACGTAGATTACCAGCTATCGGGAAAGAATGTTGATACACAATACACCATCCTACCCAAAGTCATGAGGCATGGGTAGTTATGAAAAAAAAATATTTCTTTCCAAGAAAATAGCTTTTGGCTTTATTGACTGGTTCAATGAGTCTTTGAAAACTGTTTACTAATTTCTGGCAGAAAGCCAGAAATTGTGCTCAAAAATTCTGTGCTGGCCATTGCAATGTTCAGATATTATTCTTTTCAACTATGCATAGTTCCAACCACAGTCACACCCATTTTCCTTCAGTCAGATAGGGGGCCATAACTTTTAATAGGACAGTGAGTGAACTTATAAACTTTTTGTTCGGAAGAATATTTTGCATGTTGTGTGCCATTTTTATGTGATTCTTTAAATCACGTTCCTCATTATTCTACCCATTCAATTAATGAGAATGTAGTTGTGCACAGCTTTAGGCTGGAGGAGAGGCTTACTATGCAATATGATATGCAAAATCACAGCAACCTATTGCTGAAGAAGAAATTAATCAGCAACAACCTCCACTCCATTGAATAAATGATTCCTCTCTGGCAAAGGCTACCTTGATTTATTCCCAGAGCTTTCCAAGAAGGCCGCATCAAGTTTGTCTTTAGCTGCAGATGTCAATCAAGGCAAGTGCTAGAAGAGTAAGACAGTCCACCTGTGACCAGGCATAAACAACATGAATCATCTTCTTTCTGGCAACGGTCTTTTTTAATCACATAATTCTGCTACTGAGCACCTAAGGATGAAACATCAATTTCACAATCAACCTGAAAAAAATCACAAATTGCATTTTGTTATCTAAGACACTTATTGGAAGAGACAGAGGGAAGTCAATGAGGGAAGGCAAGCTTTTTTTAACAAGATCACACAAAAGAATGAACACCCAAATTTTCTGTTTTGACAGCGCTTGCCAATACGGGTTTTGAGTGAAGAATAATAGAATATTATACAAGTCATTCTAGAGACATGAAGAAAAATAATTTTAGCATTATTGCACGTGGACATTCAGTATGACTGCTTAACAAAAAAATTCTAGTCTGATAAAGTAGTACATTTGCAGCACTGATAATGATTCTAATAATTTTGAAAATGAGTCAGTTATTTTGGTAGTTATGTGCGTATATGTTTGGTTAAAAGAGGGGGTGTGATGTACACTCTAAAATACCACCCTTTTCAGGGTGTTTTGCAGTGCAACCCCTAGAGGTGCCCTGTCTTTTGGCTTTGGGGCCTCTGCCCTCAGTGTTCTCTGCTTACCATGGGCCATAGGCAGCAGTGTGTCACCTGTTTTATCTCATTGTAACAGTTCTGGTCCTGGGAATCTCCAGGTGAGAAGTATGTAAATGAATCATGTGTCACATGAAGGACCTATGTAAATGTTGTCATCATTTAATGGAGTACATTGATTACTGCCATAATACCAGAAATAGATTATTAAGGACAGTAAAAGTCACATGTTGAGATCTACCGTGCTTTAGATCATGTGAAATCTTGTTACGGGAGCTCCTTTAAATAACCCAGCATATATCATATTGATTTTTTCGCCCCTAAATCTTTATTCTGCAGTAAGGACATGTCCTGTTGTAAATTCACTTTTCCTGTCTGTCATGCAAGACAAGGCTGTCTAGCTCAGGCCTGGACTTTTTCAGAATCGATGCAAGTTAATTTCTCCTCGGGAAATACTTGACAGTTACATATTTGAAATAATCTTACTGAACAGGACAGGGACTTTTTGGTAGACAGGTTAGTCACAGTCGTGACAGAATTCTATTTTGGTTTTATGTCTTTTACAAAAACTGTTGCTGGAATAGGATAAGAGACAGTCCAGCATCATATACCTTAGTTCTCTTCATTTTCCAAAGAAGGTAAAAGCATGACAAAAACAATTATTCATAATAAGCAAAGTGAATTTTTTTCAATGACTTGAATCAGCACTGTAAAAGAGTCCATAGATGATGTGTATTAAATGAATGTGTATAAATGTCTTGAAATACAAGACTCTAATGCAATCAAGTATTAAACAGATGTAAATCAGAGGAGATACTATTTGAGGATGCAAGTATAATTGCCACACGACACATTAAACCAATATGTCTGGACTAGATATTAGTTCTGTCAGCTGCACACAGTATGCACACTGGGAGCCAACAGTGTACAAGCAGTTGGCTGACATTGTTTTGAAATACATATGAACTTTTGCTCTCTTCCAATTGACATTGATTTGACTGATAAATTCCACTTTTAATATCTTAGTATTGCAAATCTTACAGCTCATGTAAGACTTATGTAGGACTCAGGTACCCTGCAAGTTGTCAGTCGTCTGCAAATTACTTGGCTGACATCAGCGGAGTGGCAGCTATCCTCAGAATGGTGCTGACTTCACAGTTGAGCACTGTAGGATTGCCCAGGATTGCCCTGGGCATGTTAGTATTTAGCTACTAAGGGAGCTAATTATGGCAACGTTGATTCATTTGGCCATTTGTGGTTCAATGTATGTGGATGTTCAATGTATGTATATTTATTTTTTATTTTTGTTTTCCCTCACAATGCTGATCCACTCCAAAATATGATGAGGGTTTTTTATTCCTACTAGCCCCAAGTTCATGTGCTGTTGGATCCATCTAAAGTAAGTCAGGTGCACTTCACAGTTACTGTAAATTTAAGTAGCTAGTTTGTCTAGCTACATGAATATAAATAAAATGAATGATTTCATTGTCATTTCAACTTACAATGCATATGAGTGATGTTTTAAATGTACAGTTTCCTTTGTGCATCCAACAAATACAAATTAAATGCTAGCTAACCAGTTTGACAGCATAACTAGCTGCATAGCTATTTAAAGAGGGTAGCTAGCACTCGACAATTACAGTGGATCCAGATATAATTAACTCAGATTTGATCTGTGTATAGATAGTTCAACTGTGTGAAACATTCAAAGTGTAATCGGTAAATGGTGTAATCAGTCCAATCTAGTTAACATTTCATAAACCTAGCTAAAACTGATGTATAGTTCAAGTGAGGAACATTTGAAGTGTATGATTTCCTGTGTAATATCAACAAAGAGAAAGTAAAGTTCATCTATAGTTAGCTTGCCTAACAAGTCAGGTGGTTTAAGTAGGCCAAGCTATCATACCCATAACTAGAGGGTATTCTTAGTCACAGAGATGGTCATACAGCCCTGTGATATGATTGGACACATGACTCTGGGCTGCACACCTACAGGTGGGATAAATGTTTCAATAGTGTCCTAGTTTGGCCAATTTTTTTCATCTGTGTAAAGCTGGAGCTTCTAGAGCACAGGGGTTGAATATTTATGCAAACAGCATATTTCAATTTTAAAAATTTTCTTTAAAATAATTTTTACAATAAACCAATGTCACCTTAAAATAATTAATTTTGATAAAAATATATTTTATAATTCAGTAAAATGTGAGAATACTTTTGCAAGCCACTTTATTTTCTCACTGTTATATGATTATGAAAAAAAATTGAAATGTAGTTCACTGTGCATTTAACTTACACATAAAGTACAACCTATTATTCAAATGGAAGTTATAATGCTATGGAAAACAGGGTGATATCACACAACAGACATGCTTGTACTGACAAACAGTAAAAACAAAAACATAAACTGGGAATACAAATTTAAATTAAATTCATTATTGCAGTGCATGTAAATGTCACAAAGTATTCCAAGACAAAAAATAAATAAATAAATAAATAAATAAAAACAAGAATCTATAACCAAACATTAATAGTGACAGCTTACTGAAAGGAGAATATTTGCATTTCTAAAATACTTATTGGCACTGAATAAAATCATTACAAATGAACACCTTTTGTTTTTGAGACCCTGACTCTTTCAGTTCTTTTCAGAAAAGGCAGTCTTGCAAAGATTACGGTACATTTTGAGCATAAATAAATATCATAAAAAGGTCACCATTCCCTCTCATATTTGTGCAACCTCTAAAAGTCATTACAAACCCAATTATGTATACAGCAGTGTTTGTGTGTTTGTGCTGTGATATTTAAACAAAATATCTCCCTGTGAGGTTGTTAGCACATTTCAAGTACAGCTGTGGGGTTTGACTGAAGCAAACAAAATTTCAATACAGACTGAAGTCAGCTATAATGGGGTCTGCATAAAACTATAAGAAGTCATCCTCCCCATATGTGTAATTTATTAAAAGAAAATAGTTTTCACTCCATGACATTTCAATAGTAATGAACAGTTGATGCACAGTATTTTACAGTGGAAGGGAGCACATGTGTAATACTTGATTATAGACTTGCCTTTTACGGTCAGGATAATTTATGTGGTTGGTGGTCTGCTGTTCGTAAAGCCTGAAACAGATGGGTTATTGCATTAAATTTCATATTGCTACACACTGGCCCTGGTATTATAGAGCCATGGCATGGAATGTGTGAAGGGAGGCAGTCCTGATGGAAATCATGCCAGCAGAGAGAGGTGGAATTAAACAGGGATGACCCAGAGGATCTGATGCTCAAAAAACACGTGTCTCCAATGCTAAGATAAAATGTTTTCACCCCCACACTTTTTAGGAATTATAAGCCTAATTAATATGACATCCAAAACAATGACACATTATATAGTGTTTTGTGCATTCCTACAAGCATGTATTTGCATATTCATACATTTATGCCAGTGTAATAAAGCAAATATTTAATTGAGATAGCTTCTCTATTTATTGAGAAATGAGCAGTATCATTATTAGTGTATATTACGCATTATACAGCTAAGATGAGAAATTGTGTAATTATAATATGACAGCAATGAGGAGGAAGATTTTAATAATCGGTTTTACAGAAAATTGTTGTCAAAGAGAAATATAAAGGCTGCAGTTTTCATGCTAATACTGAACTCTAAATTCATATAAAATGCTACACAAATAGAGCAATTGTCTGTAGTTAAATCCGAAGAAACTGCACATTAGCTAGGTAGCTAAAAAAATACAGGTAAGCAAACAAACATTTAGGGTTAAAGTTAAGGAAATTAACATTAAATGAATATTACCTGAGTATGTAACTGGTCATTTGGCTACATGGCTAACTTTCATCATGGTTAAACTATTTATTGAACAATTTACTAATCCCAATAATTTAACTTGATGTATTTGTTAAAGGGACACACATGAATTGTAATAAGTTGTAGGAAAATAGCTTGTATCCACTGAAAACCTTCAGAGACATTCTTGCAGGTACACATTTCCTTCACAACACATCAGTCGAAGACACACTTATGAATGAAAGTTTTATCTTTCAACACAACATTCTGTACACTGGCTCAAGAAAAGAAGAGTGCAAAGTACCATATGAAATCATTCACTACCTATTTAGCTAGCTACTCCTCATTTTCACAGAATACACTCTTATAATCCATCCATAACCCCGTTTTTCAGAGCATACTTGAAGAAGAGGTGTGTCTTGCTATACAGAATCTTTTTTTCCCTTTCACTATGAGATTTTTGATGATTTTGTCTCCATTTTAACATACTTGTCTTCTACCTCATTGATAATAAGAACTGGATCTCTTTTATTCTTTTAGAACAGCTGCAATGTGACATTTTCATCACTGAAGCCACATCTAGAGTCATTCTGTAAGTGATCCAAATGATAGCTGTTCTTATCATTTGGGTTTAATTTTAATTACTGTCGTGGTGTGATTACCCTTGTTCATCTGAACCTGACCAATTTCTGAGCAATTTTTAAAATGTACATACTATAATTGAAGTTATTGTCTTGGGTATGACAGAGCCTTAATGCTAAATACTTTTATGGAGATGATATTAAACCTTTATCAGATTTCAGATAATAGCTTTATCAAACATAACTACGAGCTCAATAGCAATTCATGTCAGCATAAACACTATGCCCCAAATACTAGGGTTGGTAAAAACAGAGCTTGCTAGTATTTCAAGTAACAGGCAAGGTACAGTAGCTACTTGTTTTCTGGCTTGTTAACTAGCTTACAGCAAAACATTTCACGTCAGCATGCACCACAGAAAACTGAATATTTAGTACTGTAAGTCTCTACAGATGTCTGTGATAGGTTTTATGCACAACACCTCCAACATTCTCTTCTATACTAAGCACGTTGGGGAGTAAAAAGAACTGCCTCTTCAGCAACTGAGACTACTTTGTTAGACATGTCATATAATGGTCACATGATGTTACTGCAGGAGTCATTGAGTGTAGGACTCTGTCATTTCTAGGTTCCTCTTTTTCTAGTAGCAACTACTAGAAGGCACTACAAAACTACTAAATTTGGCTGTAAATAGGCTGTTGCTGCTAACAAAAGGCTGTGCACTACCTTAAAAAATGTCTACCCTTATGTCCAGCATATTTATTTTTAAATGATTCAGGCATAAAAAAACATGGACATAGAATTTACGACTTACAATCTAAAAGAAAATCTATGCGCTGCCGATTTAAACAGCAGACCAGGCATGGCCAACCATAGTTGAATTTGTATTGATTTTTTTTTTTCAAAACTAACGCAATATTTGTAAGTGTAAGTTGACGGCTACCTCCAATGTAATTCAAGGTTTTTTTTTCCTACAATTCAAGAAAATGTTTTCTTTCTACAATGTTTTTGGTTGAGCACAGTCAATTTTGCAGTAGTATGTGTGAAGACAGAGAACTGGGGGTGAAGTTCCATACCGTTATGGACTCAATATGATACTTTCCAGTTAAGATTAAAGGATCATAGTCATCCATAAGAAAGAAAAGAAATTTATGATAATTCTCCAAAGTCAGAGTTGGTTGACTATAAAGTGGCATATATAAGTGAAATATGCAGAGATCAAGGTAAATCTAACATGGCGGCAGAATTTTTTTTTCTCTTCAAATATATAAATGCTTCCTATTTCTAAATAGCAAGGCAGTGCTGTCTTTTTCTACATTGATTACTTCAAATGGCAGTACAAAGTGTATAAAAATAGAAATTGTAACATCCAGTCCACACAGTTAAAGTCATGACATTCCACACAAACACACAATTTTCTACTTAATGTCACCAGCAGAAAATAGCAACTCTTGTCATTTTGAAAACCAAGGAAGCCTCAATTATTACAAGATCTGTCTCAGTATAAATACAATACAACATATGTTTACATCAACTCTGGAAATGAACAGGGCCCAGAGAAAGGACATTAAAGTCTCTGTGATGGTTTCATTTGATTAATTTGACTGTGGGGAACCATACATAATAAACATTTTGTTTGCTTCCATACTGTCTGCTTCTCCTAATTAACTTGGAGCAAGCCTGCCATAAAATTCTACCTTGTGTGAGAGTTTATGGAGGACAAATTAAATCAGACTTGACATTCATTCATGTGAAAAAGAGAAAAAAAGTATAATTCAAATTACCATAAAACCACAAGAACAAAATGTAATGATGTTACAGCACATCCTCCTCTCTGTGAAGCTGACATCCTTATAGTGTGCCTTTCATCAATGTAAATTCCCAGCGCCCTTCATCTAATAATCAGAATTTACTGCGTCTCCTATTATGCAGAAAGATAAAAAGACGATTGATAAATCAAGTGAAATGCCTTTGCTTACGGGCAAAGATACCCCAAATCCCCCAGTAAATCTTCGGACAGTATCAGGTTCTGGCATTAGAGGGAAGGAAATGCATTTATTCCCCACTCATATGTCTGTGATAGGACTGAACCCCATCACGTCCCAGACATTCATTGTAATAAATGCAAATGGGTCTGGCAAAACCCATTACACATGTGGAGTTTACACAGTGCAGGTCTGTAGGTCCGCAGCTGCTGTCTGTAATGGTGGAAGAGTTCACCTGCATACCATAGTGCATGACAAATACTGCCACTTCCTTGTCACCATGAGCCACTCTGTGGGACAAAACCATTACCCAGTGTTTCAGTATCCAGGAGTCATTTAAGACTCATTGCAGGAAACTTATTAAACGGCATGTAAGGCTCCTGTTTCTGAGAGATAAGTGAAATACCACATTGATTTAACATGATTTCAACCATTATTCCCACCCTCTTTTATCCTTGTTTACATGCAATTGCAAATCTGGAGAAACAGAACAGACCGGTACACTGCATCCACGGTGAACATTAATCTGCTGCAGGGTGGCCAGTTGCATTATAACCTCCCAAGCACACTACACAGAGAAGGAGAGAACAACTGTGTCTACAAACCACCCATGCATTCGCACATGTGGCTTGAAACATGTAAGATAATTCGAGGGAAAAGGGTGTATTTCACTGTATTCTGTTCAATGCATTCCTTGCAGTTGGATTACTTCCACAATCTGCTCTGCCAAGCAGAATTGTCCTTTATCTCGTCTGCCAGGCACGCTTGGGAACAGTCAGGTAAGGGAAGAGAAAAACACACATTTAAAACAGCGGGTTGCAGTGTGCCAAGTGAGGCTGATAGTGAGTGGCACCTAATCTTTGTAAGCGGCACAAAAAGAGATATTCTTTATTGTTTGATGCATGAAGTCTATATTCAATTACATCACAGAGAACATATTTAATTGGGACCGACCTTCGGTCTGCATTTTTGACGTGCTCAGCACAGCTGCTCCCTTGTGCGTTCTATCACCATTAATACCTCCTGACTGCTGCTGGCATCCTCTTCACAGAACCACACTGTCACAAGGGTGGATCAAGCTGTATTAAGAGCATTAAAACCACCTGGCACACAGAAATCAATGGGAGCAAGTCAAGCATATTGAAATGCATTCTACTTGAAGGAGAATGCCTGTCTCCAGGGCTACAGACACTTGGGAGGAGAAGAGGATATTGAGTGCCGCTGAATTTTCGATATAAAATCACTCACCATTTGTGAGTCATGGGTTTCGATGAATTCTTAAGATATTCTTGAGATATTCAAAAGTTAAGTAAATCTGTATTTTGCATGGAAGTAGATGTGTTCGTAATAACTTGGACACAAATCTAACACTTAAATAAAGTCAGAATTGAACCTGTTCATTTTATTTAGGCTCAGTCCTCCTCTTGTCAAAATTGTCTAGGACTGTTGATATTACCTTTCCATTTCCACCCAATCACAAGATAGATTACCTGGATGTCATGTCAATCACTGTGCTTACAGGCAGGGTCGGGTCAATGCATCATTCACCAGTTCTTTGTACGGTCCTCTTTTCCTGGAGAGTCTTAAACAATCATAGTAAAATATGGTAAACATATCTCAATCAACATAAGATGGATCCATGTCCAAAATGGGAGAATCAGCTTAATGAGCTAAATGAAATAACAAATCCCAAGTAATATTGTAAAATTAATTATTTAAATATGAAAACTATTGAAAAATAAACTAAATTTCCTTTTCAAAAACTAAATATATTCAGACCAAAATGAAGAAAATGATTTATAATGTGTCTTCTCTTCTCCCTAACCTTTCCTGTGTACTTATTGCACACCTTAACCAATACAGCTTTGGGGACTCTCAACTCCCTAACATTATATACTCACTATTTCTATTCTAGCCCATTTCCAATTCTACTTATATCTCAAAAGAAAAGAATCCCAGAGTGGGTGTATGGTGGTGGAGGTCAGAGAGGTCTACTGAGCATGTGCAGGATGGGAGGCAGGGCCCACGCGCCCTGTGTGCAGTGCTGTAGCTTGGTACTGTGGAGCAGCTCTCAGGAGCTCTCCCCGCCCACCAGCTACATGTCAGCCCTTGATTGTGTTTTGATGTTCCCACAGCCCCTGCGATTGAGCTCCATCCTCGGCAGCCAAAACAGACATTTGTCCGTTCATATGCATCAAGGCTTTCCTCAACCCCCGATCCTCCTCCCCCCATCCTTTTTCCTTTTTTTTCCCTCCAGCCCTGTTTGGTCTGCCATGAACCAGAGAGCACTCGGCGCAGTAACATCAATACAGCATGAGGTTAAGAGCACCCAACGGCCGCCTGCCGAGAGCAGTGTCACAAGTAATTATCATTATTTACAAAAACTCACTCAGGGCTCGCCGGCCTTGCTGCTCCGCACTTCCCCTTGCCCCGCCGTGGAAGTAAATATTTGCACGCAATCCTGAACTGCTGAGAGTTTCCTCGGTGGCGAGCACTTCCATTACATGAAATATTCAGTGGGCGGAGGGAGGGGGAGGTGTCTCCCACGAGGCGGAGTGCAGGATTTTTACTCCGATTTGATCATAAGTGATGATTTTTTCATGAGCTGTGACAGGCCTCTTGAATCACAGTCAGCCCCAGTTCCTTGCGACAGTCACGGAAGCCTAGCAGCTAGGCGACGGAGTCTTCTCTTGTACATACCAGGGCATCAGGGCAGTGCTCTCTCCATTACTCAGCATGGGAAGAGATGCCAACCAGGAACAGCCATTCACATGAGGAGATGCAGAAAATTCACTTGAATACCAGTGACATGTAAGGTTCACTACAATAACCTGAGCCAAAGCGGTGTTAAATGCATTTATGGCCTGAACAATGTATCATGTTCCCAAGCTTCATTGTGACCACAGCTATTAAATCTTAGGTAATACAGGCAAATTTACACACATTACTGGCATTTTGGACATCAGTCAGATATGTACTGTTCAGCACAACCTAAGGTATTTAGAAATATGTGTCAGCACAATATCATGAATCTTAGGGAAGTGTGGGGAAATATGAATAAAATGAATAACTTCATGAAATATATGAAATGAATGTAACATAAATGCAATGAATGTATTGTAAATTATCAAACTCCTTCTTGAATATTTAAGAAAAATTGAAAAATGCAAGAAGCCTTTTTCATATATTAATATGCTAATCTTCCCCAATGGGTTAATGTATTATTATTCACTCTGTAAAACTGAGAGGGCTGTGATAGTTTATCGGATAAGCTGAAGGTCAATAAAGCATGCTGTTTGATTTCACATGGTGGCTGTGCAAATACCATGTGCATGCACAATCTACTGCAGTGACCCCTTCAAAGTTCAATTATTGACAAACAGGATATATCACTCTAGATCTTTTTGCATCACTTCATCAGACATATGAATTTGTGCTTCACTGATATTAACTGTGTTTTAGCCTTTTAATACACAGTAAATTGTTTACCTGTAAAAAAGGTGAATGCATATTTTCCATGAGTTTTCCTAGTACCACGCCGTACTATGTAAACAAAAACATCTGAGTGTTAGCTCCTGTCTGTGTACATCTCCGTGATAGCTCCTGTCAGTGTATATCTCCGCAATAGCTCCTGTCTCTCTACATCTCCAGGATAGCTCCTGTCTGTGAACATATCCTTGATCCTGTCTCATCTTACAAAGGGGTTCAGCTGTTGGCTTATTTGGCCGTGCTGCCAGAACTTGTTCCGAGTGCTGGGAAGTCAAGGGCAGGTATGAGTTTGGGATGTTTTTATTCACTCTGAGGGTGGGATGATCCCACTGAAAAACAAGCAGACATTAAATACAGGGTGATTGAGTGTGCAAACATAAGCGTTTAGTCTGACATGTCACCATTTCTTCAGATCTCAGCACTGGCAAATACTTTTCATTTGCAATTAAATCGAATTGCCTATTTCAGAAGCTCCTACCTGCACATCTTGTGCTGTGCCTTCCATACCAAAGGGCAATTTTTCTGGGTTATAAAAGTACAGTTGTATTTCACTGCAGTCAGTTGTGCAGTTTGTACTGCCCTCACAGTTACCACATGACTTTTCTCTTAGCTTGAGGTGAACTCTGTGATTTTTATCCTGCTATTGGAGGAATTCTGTAAGTAGTCTTCCCAAAATTATGTGCATAACCACGGCCGGCCCTAGCTATAACCAGAGGTGCCATTAGTCATTGTTTGAAACAAAGTGTGTGTGTGTGTGTGTGTGAGAGAGTAGTAGACTAATCTAGAGAGTAGTTGAGTGAGTGAGGAAAAAACAATGAAACATGGGGCCTCAGATCTCGAGAAGTTTCTTTTGACCTTATAATGGTTAAGATTAGAATTAGGGTTATGAGATGGGAAAAAATACATCCACGTAACAGCAGCTGATGAGAGGGAGAGTGAGACAGGCAGATGTGGAAAAACAACAAGACATTGATGCCTAATGAAAAGGTCTAAACTTGCACAGAGAAGAAACCAGAGAAAAGAGGAAGAGAAGCAATTTCAGTATAACAGTATGTCATGAATATATTCATGAATGTTTTACTTATTTCTGATCTGTTATCTAGCTAAGGTTATCTACATGACAAACTTTGCCTGCAAGCTTAGGTAAGTCACCTAGCCCTGGATATACTGGGAGAAGTACATTTCATCAGGTGGTGTGTCAAAGTTTGCAAGGAAAAGGAAACTTCAGCAAAATGTTTGCCTCTAGTACCAAAAAATGCCAGGGAACAACCCTGTGTATAACATTGTTATATAGTAATATTTGCAGGCAAATAGCTCTGTGAGCCCTGTGAGAGTGTACAACTGAGATTCAAGCTGTTTAACACTGATTCTGAGGTGAGGAGACGTCCATATTCTTCCAGTACAGACATTTCTTTCCATTTTGCAGTCCCATTTTCAGGAATCTAATCACCCCTCAGTAATCTTGCTACCTTAGTCAAAGTGAAATTTAAATCTTAGCTAAGTTAATATTCCTTGTGGTTCATTTGCATGTTGGGAGGTGTAGTGCAATGTGTCAAACATTTTGGTGGAGAAAATGGCCTGTTTTTAATAAAACCAAACTCATCACTTACTCCTCGTTTTGCACCAATATCTGACGCTTTTACATTTACATTTATTAATTTAGCAGACACTTTTATCCAAAGCGACGTACAAAAGTGCATATAGTGGGCAAACAGGCACAAGGGCAAGTTGTGTACAGGTCTTACAATGCAGATAGTGCTGAAGCTTAGCGCAGGGTCGGTGTCGCAAGCCAACTAATCTGATCTAGGATTACATATATCGAATACAATCACAGGGACAATAAAGTACCGCTATACTACCTAGGCAAAAACGTGCACAATACAAGGTAAGAGAGCTACAAGTACAAGCCAGGAGTCTATGATTTACAAGGTCAAAGTTACAAAAATGGCAAAGGTGTCAGTCCAGGTAGAGTCTGAAGAGGTGTGTCTTCAGCCCACGTCTGAAGGGTTGGAGTGAAGGAGTTGTTCTCAGGGAGGTGGGGAGTTCATTCCACCCCTGGGTTTTTAAGTGAAAACCTAGCAATGAAATAAGTAAATGGTGCAAATTGCTTTATGCTATTTTCAACAATTGCAAATAACAACAACCGCACCTGTCATCTTCCGGTAAACACACAGTTTTTGAGGGAATTGAATTTCTTAGTTTCTCTGTGCATCACCAAGTTGTGCTATATTACAAAGAAAGTGTATATAAAACACATCAGATTCCAGAATTACACATATAATTTGTATTAATGAATTTATCAATGTATTAATGTCTTAAATGAAAGCATGATGATGACTTCTAACAAATGTTATTTATTATATTTATTCCAAAAAAGTCATACTTCAATTATAAAAGCAAATGCATGTAATCTAAGAACATTTACAGTTTCTGTCAGGAATTTTTTGTTCTAATGATGCAATATCCACTTAAATAATAATTTCATTGCTTTTATTACTTTTTCCTTACAACAGCATGATCTTGATGGTTTTCAAAATGAACAAAATATTAGGGCTGCTCCCTAATACTCGACCAAATGTTAGTCGATGAGAAGAGTCTTAGTCTTTCATTGGTCGGTTAGTTGCAGAAAAAAACCCCTCAAACTCCATTTGGGAGCTGCACCTTGTCGTTAAAAAAGTTATTAGGCTATGTTGGGCAGGAAATCATCCAAAGTGTGGGATCATTTTGAGCGCGTAATGGACGACCCCAAGAAGGTGACATGTAAACTCTGCATGGAAAGATTCGCCTATCATTCGTCTACCTCAAACATGTCTTATCATCTGAAACATGTAGGGGAGAGCCGGTATGAGAGTAACACAGGACGAAAGTAACATGGCGATTTTCACCGAGCCCATACAAGTATGATATGCCTAACTGCAGCATGATGCAAAAAAATCGCGTGGATACGTCATACTTTCACGGAGCTATACCCAAGAGGCTGTTTTTGATCACGGAAAGTAAATTCACTCAAGCGGTGAATTTTTTTTAATGACAAGTTGTGTCTGTTGTTTCATGGGTCATAGTCATGATCATTTGACAGATTAATTAGTACTTTAACACATTCTGAAGTTTGCCATGTCAGAGTTTTTCAGTTTAGAAGCAAGTCAGGTTTAACTGTCAGGAGCCATCATCAGGACGATTGTAACAGTTGTTTCTTTCATCCCTCTACAATAACAACTATACTCATTATATTATTATACCTAAGTCATTCCACATTTGTACAACTTTGCAGCTGGTATTGATAGAACACACACGAGTTGTTGATCACAATGAAAATTAGTTTCTGTCTGTAACTTTATCTTTTAAAATGACGTTTATCTGAAAAGTGTTACTTTCGTCCCGGCTCTCCCCTAAGTAGCCTAACGTTATTATAAATCAGCTAGAATTTTTCCAATCTAGTCATATGCGGTATTAGGTTTATCCAAGTGTTCGTGGGGACTGGGGAAGCTAAATTACCTCGCTTAGGCATGTTTAACTTCATGTTATGTTTCATATTTATTTATCATTTATTTTATAAGTTATTGTGTTGGTGTAACAAGTTCATAAGTTGTATTATGTTATACTGTGTTGAAATAGTTAACAAAATGTTCAGTGTTCTTGCTGGTTGTTCCGACACATTCAGAATCATTACCGCTTTTGCCGTTAGCATTGTCATTAACAGGTGGCTCGCTTCATGCGTGCGCTTGTAAAAATTATATTTTAAAGGATCATTATTACGGTTTTGTATTTCTCTGTAACCTAGCACACTGTTAACAATGTTACTTATAACATTCTTCCTCAGCCCTGGAACTCAAACCATTTTCTGATGGCCCAAAAAATATATATTTAAATAATTAAATTAATGTCATAAACGTGCGATGACTAGTCAATTAATGGCTTTAACTAACGACTATTAGTCGACTAGGAAAATCTTTGGTCGGGGGCAAGAGACAAACAGGTGACAAAGAGACAAACAGATGAGGTATCCAACTAAATGGAAAACAGGAAAAATCTATTTACAGTTATATTGAATAAAAGCTTGATTTGCACTGTGGTTTGACTGAATTGAGGTGAAAATATCAAAGAAATTTCACACTTTCTAGAAAAAATGTAAGAAAAGAGGAACCAGTGTAGTTTCTGTAGTATTTGACAGAAGGCTGCTGTGCTTCTTGCATGAGTCCTGCTGCTTGTAACTGCATGTGCCAGCAAGTGCTGACAGGAATGGTGAGGACTGCTGGAGCTTTCGTCAGCTGGCATAGGTTGCTGCTTCATCAGCCCAGCTGCAAACTGCATAAGTGTGTGTTTTCATGCAAGCCCAAAACCCCATGCTTTTTGTGTAAATCTCAAGAGCTGGCAACCCCTCTGTATGAGGGTTGAAGAAAACGTACAACATAAGTTACAGTAATTAGTTTCTTTTCTTGCTAATGAAGACTAATTGCTTTTGTCAACTTTTGCTGTCATATGCAAGGGTACTGGTGGGGGAAAAAATAACAATTCTGGAAGTAGCAATAATGATGTTAGCTACTGTCAAAGGGTATGATAGAAATGCAATGAGATAAAATAAAGACGGAGAGACAAAGCATCAGGAAATCAGTAACATCCAATAATAATGGTTTCATTGAACATTATATTGACAGTTCTAATCAGTTCTAATATAATCACAATGATATCTGGTTACCTTTCATGAGCAGATCAGACCATGAAGACCATGACCAATGTTTACTTCAGTGCCTAAATTCTTACATGTGACAATAATCATTCACTTGACTTCACCAGTGACTGTGGGTAAATTGGAACTGACAAGTAACGCTGAAATGCTGTGCTGTTCTATAGGTACAATCTGCTGTAAGAGGCTGAAATCAGTGTAATGCACACTGATTGCATTGATGTGTTGTGATACAAAGTATAGAAACATTCATTCATCTTGCAAAATGCCCAATGTTTAATTCTGAAGATTTTCCCAGATATAAAGCTTGAGCTCTGCTTGATGGGTGGTGGGTGATGGGTGGGGGTGGTGATGGGGGTCTATAATGGAATCAGTTGGACTGGCAAAGCATGACTGTGTGTGTGTGTGTGTGTATGTGTGCACGCATGTGTGTGTTCATTTATGTGGAATAGTAGTTGTGTGCTCAGAAGTATTTCAGGCAATAAATCAAAATGTTGGCTGATTGCAGGTTAGGTGAACTTTAATTCTCTACCTCTGCACTGAGACAAGTGAAATGTTCAAAGCTTTTTTAATAACCGTGCACCATGACTCAAGTCCCTAAGGACGTGACAAAGCAGACAGTAACACTGCACACAAAGCAACATGACACGTTTAAAAAGTGTCTTGACAAAAGATTCAGAACAGCTATATTTTCCCTGTCCAACTCCATGAATAGCAGCAATTAGGATATCTAGAAAATTCTCAGCTCACTGAAAACTGCGCTTAAACATTGGCCCTGTGATATTGTTCAAAGAAACATAGATATGAGCAGGCAGTGCAAAGACTCAATTATTTAACACCATTACACAATTTCAGATCTCTTTGAGGGGAACTAATCTAAGAGTTGGGAACATTGAGTTCAACAAGTCAATTCCCTAATCCTTTCCTCTTCTTTAAATTAGTGCAGTGACAAGATCTGACCTTTGAAAAACCATGGGAAATATTATTGGTATAGTAGGCACTGGACACTTATGTACTCTGATTAACATTACACTACACTACCGTATGTATTCCTATATGCTGCATACTTCTTGCCCAGACTGCATTTACAACAATGTCCAAGGATATTTATAACCCGTGTGAAGTGGTTGGGAAGACTCACCATACCATGGTACATACTATATTACACTACAGCACACATCAGGCCATAAAAATTATATTACATTATTTATTTGCTCAGCAGAACATTCCATCCATATATTTATTTCAGAAATTTCTCTTTGAACGGAACTTTTGCACTCAACAAATGTTTTTAGTGTTTTCTGTTCTGTCAACAAATCACAGTGTTTAGCCACTTGCATTAAGGCAGTCAGGTCTGGTTTTGTGCTGATTGCAGCATTGAGCTACCCATGGTCACACACCTATTTCTGTCTGCATGAATATTTTACTCTTTATGCATGAATCATGAATATGTGCTGATTGGATTTTTTGAAGGCAAACCATGACAGCACTCAAAAGTTAATGGACTAAATTTACAACAATGATACACTTCATATTATGCAACAAACTACAAAGAGTTTTAATTCATTTTATGTTTTTATTCTCATGCAAATAAATGCAAAGCTAACACAAAGGTAATGCCAATGAAGATATTGTAAGACCCAACCTGTCCCTCTTAGTTGGTCGCCAGTTGAATTCTGTGTGGATAAACAGCTGTGGCATCTGCAGTAACACATCAAAGCTGACCTTAGCTGCATTCATAGTGGGTTCACAGGTAATGGGCACAAATTAAAACAACTACAAAAAACAGGTTTTCTGTACAGCTGTATTAGCTTTATTTTCTACTATGCTGACCCATTCCTTTGCATCTGTTCTATTCTCAATGTCTCTCAGGCTCTTCCCTCCTAGTAGTGACTCGCTGATTGAGTGCAGAGATGGCTGACTGCAGTTACAGCACTGCTTGTGACCTACCACCCGCAGTCTGTGTGAAGCAATCAACTTTATATAGGCCAGTGACCAAGTATGCTTCCAAGGCATGCTGAAAACATTGACCAAATTGAACTGTACCAATTCCGTTTTTTGACAAATGCACTAAGAGAGCAACAAAGGTGTTTGCTAGTGTGTCCAGGTTTTGCACCTGTTATTCAAATCAAATAAAACTGTTGCAGAATTAAAGGTGTTTTTGCTTCCAGATTTCCTTGTGAGCTATGAAATTTAGCCGCTAAGCCCATCTCTGATAGCAGTGAGATACAGACACATAATAAAGGGTTTTAAATCAAGATTAAATGCGTACTTTGAAGTGATCTCATTTCTTATTCATGATTATTTGTTGGGAGATAGTAATAAGCTGGTGTTAAGGCTCAATATAAATTTCTATTATGGCAGACTCTGTACAGTATCAGCACTGATTCAGTTTCGCTTTGTATTGAAAAAGCTATAAATTGTCCTGTACTTTTATTAGAAAACTATATTGATCCCTCTGGTCAGTGGCTCATGCTGTGCTTTCAATGGACAAGGGACTAATGTTTGTCTGCTATGAGAAATGCTTTTTCTATTTAGTTAAAAAATGATTTATTTACTGGTGCAGCAATCTCCAGTGCAGCTTTGATGGCTCTCCTTATCATGCCAGATAGGAAGCTGAGTGTACTTCAACCACCCTCTTACTTGCAGTTGTACATGAATCACTAATGGAAATATGTTTATAAATAACAACTTTATGAATCTTTATAGATCAATATTTAAAATTATTCTATTTAAATAATATTTAAAATTCTATTAGCTGATATATTTGGTTCAATACAAAATACAGAACATATTCCAAATATGCTGCTATGAATAAATTCCATTCATAAATATCATGGAATACTGATTACATTGTGCTTTTTATTGATTGTATTTCTAATTCAAACATTAATTGTAAAATATTAATGTATGTGACATGCATACCCTATTCTGAAGTGACGTCAGTAATATTTGTATGTTGTTTTCACCTCTTCAGAGAGGTGTGATTCAATCTCAAATTATGAATAATTATGAACTTATGAACTTCATTCTTCAAATGAAGAGCCTTTGTTCATTGGAGAGCACTGTGTTTGGGGCTGTTTTAATCAGTATATACAGCTAACCTCTTGAATAGACAGAGAAGATCTGTCATTGCCCCAGCTTCAGAGTTAATTTGCCCACAGTTTCTACTGTAGATGGTCTGAAGGTAGCAAAAACAGGCTGAGAGACCCATATTTCAAGGGTCAGTAGGCTGCCAGTGAAGCCTGACACTGGCTAATGTCTGCGGCCATTATTCTGCCTCACCACTGTCCATCTATCAGAATAAATACAGATCAGTGTCATCACAGGGGGCCCACGAAGTTCAAGACGCTCACCAATATCTATTTCCTTAGACTAACATTAGATACCCCACTCACCTCAGACTGTTGCAGTATAATGATTCTCTAGAGATGTTGTACCTTTTCAGTGTGTCTTTTGGGCAGCTACTGTGAAATGTATGACAGACCTACCATTCAAATGGGATGATACTTTAATAAGGCTTTAGGGTGGGGTAGAGTAAGCCCAGAACCAGAGGTGAAACATTGTATTTGACCCCCGGTAACATTGCAGAAGTTGAGGCATTATTTCCTTATTGTTAGGTAAACAGCATATTTTCAATTTATGCAGTCAATTCATGAAGAGGCTCAAACAATGTTTGCTCTGCTTGTCTGTTTACACTCTAAAGAGACTAGTGTTTTATGGTCTGTAGTCTGTGTACTTGGAACTCCAACCTGCAACTTTGACAGATGTACAGTATGATTCTTTTTTTGGCTATGAACAATGATGTAGAGGAAAATTACAAATCAAGTGCTTGTTCCACAGTGAAAAAAACCTTTGTTTGTGATGCAGGGCCCATTTGAGGCAGGAAGAGAGAGCAGCTGTTGTTTTATGGTTACCATCGTCTATGTGGCAATAACCCTTGGCCAGCTCGACTGGCATTGAATTTATTGTAAAACTTAGGCATGCCATCCAGCTTTGGAATATCTACAGGAAATATTGTCTCAAGCTGTCAAGGGCAATTCAGCAGATTGGGAGTTAACCCTTTATTGAGCTGCTACAAGACACAAAGCCCTCGCTGTCTGGAGATCATGTAATTCACACCCAATATCTTATGATGATGTCCAGACATATTGTCCTCTGGCACTGAGGGACAGTGCTGGCTATCTGTAATCGCCCACACAAGAGAGCTATTATTTGTACTATTTATCTACTGCAGCTGAGAGGGTCACATCTCACCATGTTTTGCACACCAGCTGACACCTTGAACACATAGGCCATATATATGCAATTTTAGTGCTACTTGCATTTACATTTTTCTCCACTGTTTTACAACCTGGCTCAACCATTCCTTGTTAATATGGGTGGCATTGGGTGCTCAAATGTTTCCTCTGGAATAGTATGGAATTTGTCATAGCAGTCATAAAACACAAAGGGAATTAAGTTATATTTATTTAGACTAATTTTGAATGTAATCTCCCCAAATTAACACATTAGTCTAATCCAATAACTAGCCTGATAGTCGGAATTGGCGATTCTTTTTCAGGGATCCCGTTATGGTCTAGCTTTCTGGTTTGTTCCTTCATTTCTCTCCTGACAGACACAGAGTCCCATGTGAGGCTTTGTTAACTCATATGTGTTGTATGAGGGCCTGGCACTGGCTTTTGCACGGCTATAAATTCCGTAGCCCATCTGGGAGGGTCCCTGAGGTAAAGAAGCCAGAGGTGTTGGAAGAATGCAAGGCAAGAAGAAAGTCCATGACCTTTCAAAGGTTTTTCAACAAGCTTTGCTGGTTAGTTCAAACAAGTTTGAACAGGAGGTCCATCCAATACTGTAGTAACCGATGTGCAGGTACACTGATTAACTAGAGTTAAGAGTAATGTCATTTGCCTGTACCCTTTTCATCATGTTTATGTTGAAAGCAGATCCGGTCATTAATCTGTTTGTAGTTGCACTCAAAAGACGGGAGAGAAAGACAATGACAGGTTTCTTGACAATACTGTATTAAGTTCAATTAAATATTCAATTAAACAATAATTTAGTAGAGCATGCCCATGTTCTTACACTTTCTTCCTGTATAGAAGTGGGAATCATTGATGTCAGTTTGGCAGAAATCCAGCATAATTAAAACAAGCTTCTACCAATAACAATCCCAAAGACAGAACAATGCAAGCTGCTTTCTCTGAAACTGCTGCTGCTATTTCCTAGCAGTGGAGAGCACAACATAGGGACTGTAGTAGCTGTAAAAAAGAAATTTGAAAAAGTGATAAATCAGAAAAATGGCTCCAGAGTACAAGAAAAGATTTAGATGCCACTTTTGCCTCTAGAGATGAAGATGAATGGTTTGAAAATGAGAGCAAGTTATGTACTTTCTCCTTAGAATAGATCATGTGGAAGATTTTAATGATTTTTCCAAATTTTTTTCTGTACAAAAATATAAAGTTACTTAAAACACTTTTTATGAATACTGCTTAACATGCTCTGTGCACAAATGTGTGTGACAATGAATATATGTTATTATATTAAATAGCTTTATATTAGGTAAACAAGAAGATGAGATGTTATTTTGGTCTACAAGTTATTGAATGCATGCAACAGGGTATTTTTTCATATTCCTGCCATTGATTCAACTGCATTTCATTTATTGCACATGTTTCTGGTGTGTCTGGTAAGTTATCTGCAAAACAAATACATTTCAGTGAAGCTTGAGATTAATTGTTTGGGAAACAGTATATTTGGAAACGAACCCCAGGGGAGGTGTTTAGCTGGACTACTGTTTTTAGCACACATCAAGATGGTGTCTTTACAAAGCTGATTTATATGTGCAACCCAAAACTTTTGGTTGGCTTTCTCATAGAGTCACCCCAGATGCCTTTGTAATACTTACACTTTTTCGTAAAAGAGAGTTAATGAAAATATTAATAAAACTATTATTTTTGAGTGGCAGGTGAAATAATGAGCTATGATTGCCTTTGGTAAAGTGAAAGGCAGAAGAAATGGATCCATGATTCTCCTGGTAAATGTTTGACAAGATGGATGGGAGTCAGCAAGTATAGGCAGCAGTCTAATAATTAGCTATCCTCTGCACAGATCCATACTTCTTTGTCAGTTCTCCAAATGTACAGTCAGTGCTCCTTACTCGAGTCATTAAATAACCTGGATGAGGTGTACCTGACCATCCTTGCAAGTTATGATAATAAAATGAGAGATGAAAATTCTGGGATAATTAACATTGAGTTGAGGTTTGTCGGTTTATCACCTTAGCTTTTTGTTTTATCACTGCTCTCAGAGGTGCTGGCTGTATTTAAAAGGGGGTTTCTGGTCAAAATCTATAATCTGATATAGTGTATAATACATATATATGAAACTTTGCTGATTGAGAATGATGCTTCTGAAAGGCACTTAGCCAGAGTTCCACCCCTTTTTTGACTGCTTGATGCTCTTACTGGAGTGGAAACTAAGGCAGATCTGAGGTTTCAATACATGCAGAAAAATATGTATTGTGTAGATCAGGATATCTTGAGACCAAGATGTTACAGGTTCAAAACTTTGGTGTGGCAATACTGCTGTACTATGTTAACCAGAGTAAATGGGACTCAGTCAATAAATATACACTATAAAGGAATTATTTGTGTACTATAGAAGTCATCCCAGATAGGGCATCTAAACAATTAGAATAGAATAGAATAGAATAGAATAGAATAGAATAGAATAGAATAGAATAGGCTTTATTGTCATTGCACGGTGAGGTGCAACAAAATTGTGGGTGGTCTGCAACAGTAGTGCACTATATGACATTTACATTTACACAAAACAAATAAGGCACATGACATTAAGTATAAAAATACAATAACTTACAATTACAAATAAGTTACAAACAAGTACAAAATTAAAAAGAAAACACACATTGTAAATATAAGGAAGAAAACTTGTGCAAAATAAAAATAGAAATGGGTCTGTGATTTTAATATGTGTATGAGTAAATTCTGAATAGCTATACAATGCAGGTAGCCTTTGTTCTATCTCTTTGCTGCAGTCAAAACAGTCTGATTACATTCAGTGCTGCAATTATTGCATAGTGTTTCATGATCATGTTGTGTGATCAATGAGAATGCACAACTGTGCAGCTTGGAGCCAAAATCGTTCTGCACATCATATCTCCCAGTGTGCTGCTTCCTGCTGAAGCCCTGTCGCTTTCCAACATGCATGCTCAGTGGCCCGAGGAAATCGATGGTACACAGCGCTTCACCCACTCTACAGGAATGGTACTGAAACAGAGGCAGAGCCATAACCATTGCTCAGGTTTTTGTGGACATCATTGTGGACTACATGACATCGCCCATCTACAATCCTAAATAATCTTTTTCTTTATTATTAGAACATTTATCAGAACCTGTTCTCTTTATCAGAAGACCATTGTGAGTTAGAAACAGAGCAAGCTCGTGTGATGATGTCATGATAGGATAAAGACCACACCGTGGTGACCTTTTGTGAGTGACAAAAATGGCACAGAGGACCATCTTGAATAATAGGACCACAATATATAAAGATGAATGGATGATCAGCTGCTGGTTCATAATGAATGGGAAGGTGGAAAACCGACTTCTATTAAACACGGAAAAGATTGCCCCCAAAGCACACTTTTCATCTAGACATACAAAATCCCAAAATTACACAATCCCATTAATGTTTCTTATACAACGTCTCCCCAGCTGTCCTTACTGTGTTCGTGTTTATTGTAAATGTTGCCAGTGGAGACAGCTTGAATGCATGTTTAACATGCCCTGTATTTTCTTCCATCTACAGGGGAATGGTGCTGTTTCTCTTAGTAAATCAGAACCTGTGATCCTCCTTTCTTCCATTGTCCTATTCATGTTGATACATTTGCTTCAGTCAGCTTTCTCATTCTCTCTTTCTATCATCACTATGTCTCTATCTCTCTCTTCTTACCATTTCTCTGTGTTCTTCCATCTCATCTTTTGTAATTCTTTATCTCCTTTTCTCTCTCATATGTTCCCTATCTCCATCATAACCATGTCATATATGGTTAGCTTGATAGAATAGGTTTAAGCAAGATTAAGAGATACATATATTCTAGCCTTCCTGGCTGAAACATATCAACTCAATATGCTACATTGTAGCCATACAGAAATGCAGGTGCAAATGTAAATTACATATCTTGTAGTATAATTTAAAAGACTTGTAGATCCACACATATTCTTGGCCGTGAACAGATGTTGTGAGCGCTCAGATTAATGAGACAGGTTCCCTCTGCTAATGGGGCTGTTCTTCACCTGGGGCCGCCGATGTCTTCCTGGGAACAGAGGTGATGAGTTGCAGACAAAAAGCAAATATTTCACACATTCCATGTCACCTGAATTTAGATGTATGATAAAACAACCCTTTTAATGTTCAAAAGTGGTAGCACTCAAAAGTCTTCCAGAGGCAGTTGTAGGATATTTATTTATTTGTCAAGGAGAGACACAGACATGCAGTTCTTTTGCTTGCTTATTCTCATCATTTTGCTGTTGAAAACACCAAAAAGATACAAAGTTTCAAATCTGCAACAATTGTCATACCAATTTAGCTTGCATTAACTTATATGAAACAATTTCATCAAACTAGCAGATCTTATGCTTCAAACAAGACTGTCACTTCAATTCTGATCAGGTGTGATTTCTTTGCTGCCATTTTAACTTAAATATGCTAGAATCTGTGTATGGCTAGGTAGCACTAAGTATCTAACAACATCCATTGGAATCATTCAGTAAATATAATCATATCATCATTTTGCCCCCTTCATTTTACACGTTTCATCTGTTGTCAGACTAGCTTCCCTATGAGTGACCGTATGTTGTATACACTCAAAGTGACCACCCTCTTCCTATAGTCATAGCTGGCATGTACATTTGGACAGAGGGGGAGTAGGACCTTTCACATTGCTGCAGAGCATCCAGACTGAGATATGCATTCAGTGGAATGGAAAATTCAGTGGAAGTGCAAGCCATCATCTTGAACAGCTCCAAGCCAACAAGGTGAGTTTATGAGAATGATGCGTGACTTAAAGCATATTTTTGAACAATTCTCAACTATCACCACTTCCTCAAAATACCAGCTTGTAAAATCACC
Source organism: Megalops atlanticus (assembly GCA_019176425.1). Lineage (NCBI taxonomy): Eukaryota > Metazoa > Chordata > Actinopteri > Elopiformes > Megalopidae > Megalops > Megalops atlanticus. The sequence goes on from CM032886.1 coordinate 16,581,801, forward strand.
TCATGAAAAATGTGTTCTTACAGCTTCAAAATTGTCATTCATTGTGATTTTCTCAGTCAGGCGTAACCTACTTTTTCCATTAGTGGTTAATTAATGTGCTAATAACAGCTTCAGTACGTATGCTTTCGGATATGTTCAACAAAGTTTTCAGCATAGCACCTCCAAACCATTCAAAACATGAATTTAAATTGCATATGTTCAGGAAGGTTCATGGAGGTCCCTGCTGGGTTGCAATAATTCTGTGAATCACCAAAAACAATGAACTTACTGAAAAAAAGAAAATAAAATGTCCTGGATCCTTTGAGTCATATTGACAGTTTGGTTTCCAACTATACCAAATAACTAGATATCACAAGGACAAATCAAATTACAAGAGGGCAATGAATTCACAGTCAATACTAGTCCAGAGTTCAAATTCCAGCTTTTCCACTTCAAGATCCAGTACCTTTCTTCCCAGGAAGATATACCAAAAGACTTGCGAATAAACCTCAAATATACATTCACACTTGAATGCACATTCACAGACCAGTGTTTGCAGTCCATTTTAAGTAGAATCATCCTTTGTAAATGGTCAATTTAAATGGTCACTTGGTTGTTCCTCCAAACAACTCTGATAACTCTCTGTTGTCTTTTGTCTCCCACTTGTAACTGTTAGGCCAAAATGATAACCATTGTGTAAAGGGAGTGCTTTTTTCAAGGGTTCAGCCCCTCACATTGTCACAATTTATACACAGAGATTATTGAACTTGTATAATGAAGCAGACACAAGCAATCATCCATAGTAGGATCATAATCAATGAGCAGTGCTGAATGCTACTCCTGAGTTTATTTATTTATTCAATCTTACACACAAGCATTTGCCAAGGAGAAAGACATTCTTCACCTGAATTGCTATTCAATTAATTTTTGTGAATGTGTATGAAGGAGTATTTACTGTTTCTTGACTGTTCAGGCCTCAGAGCTGTCCTTAATATGATGTGGAGGACTGTGTGAAGGTTGGCCCACCTGTCAGAAGGCTCATGTTATCATTGAGATCAGCAGCCTGTGGTGCAGGGTTTCCCCAGTGCAGCTGTGGGTCCAGCTGCTACAGTAAGGCCCACCAGCCAGTCAATGTGCTAAAAAGCAGCGAGACCCTGGCCCTAATGCCCAGTGTGTACACAGCACTCTCTCTAACAGATCTCAGAACTGCACTCTGGGTAGAGGCTTCATCATGGTTAGATAGGACTGCAGTGGTGTAAGGGGTGCAGGGAGTAATCACAAAGTATTGTCTTCGCCATTTTAGAAATAAAGAGGCAAGCTTAGGCAAGTAATCTTTCTGGACCAGAGATAAACTGGTGATTGGTGATGTTGAGCAGCACGGAGATTCAGTAGCTTGTCTAATTCTCAGTGCTAGACACAAAGGCTTTGCAAGCTGATGAAAATGTGAGCGGTGGTGAGGATGTGAATGTTTTTTAAGTTCATTCATTCATTGAAAAAAAAAAGTCACCACTGTTTCATTTTCAAAATTCCATTTCATTATTTGACATGGAAAATGTTCAAGTCAACACAACATTCACATCAAAGACAACAATAGTTGTACATTTACCCACAGGGGTGCATTTTAGGTCTCACCAGATGCGAAGCTTCAAATGTCTCCCTCCCTCTTCCCTGCCTACCACAGATTTGACAACCAACATACTGGGACCAGTGGCAATTATCTCAGTCTGTAAGTCTGGTTATTTCTCCCTGTGGACTTGTCCCACTTCATTCCTTTACCCAATAGAAACAAAACAAAAATATTTTTTTACTGCAGTTCCCTCCTCATACCGATCCATTCGTCTTTTGCTATGAAATTATATAATTCAAACACTTGTGTACTAAATTTGCTCTTTTTCATGGCATTCCACACTCATCATGTTCACTTCAGTTGCAGGCATAACTATACAGTGTCCAAATTGCTTGCTGTTTTACCATCTGCCTCACTTCATCACAATACATCAATTTTTATTTACAGCAACATAGAACGCACATAGCACATTGCATAGGAACAATATTCTGTGCTATTGTGAATGTAGAGAGAGATATATTACAAGTACATGTAGCAAAGTATCAGTTATAGGAGGTGATTTTGATATCATAAATAATTATTATTCAATTAATCGAATACATCCTGTCATAGATTTCATCCTTTTGCCACAGAATTCTTATTAGCCTGGAAAACTGATTGAGAATTAAGCATATAGAGGTCTGCTGCTCAAGATTTGTATTAAGCCATGTACAGAAATGGTTGTTTTTTAACTGCACCTTTGGGAATTAAAGGCTAGAAGAGGTTCACAGGTCATATTGATTTAACAGCTTACTGTTGCAATCTAAAGAATGCATATATTTGCATAAGCAAACTGTGGCTTTTATGTTACTTTTGACTGTAAAGTAACCATTTACTGTTGTTTTCTTCATTTAATCTACCCCCATCCCCATTTTTTGCCTTGCTGTAAGATTACTTATTTAAGACTGTACCACATGATAGTGAACACAGTGCCAACATCAAGTACATAATTCTACATTCCTCATATGTCGATCAGGTTGAACATGCTATATTAGCAAGCACCACGTAACAATAATAAGTCTATATCTAAAATGCTACATAAGTTTTATTTAGGTTGATGAAGTCTGCAAATACAAATTGTCTTCTGCTCCTCATTTCTGGCACGTTTTTATATCTGGCACTTATATATATATATATAGATATAGCCTCTTTTACGGATGCTTTTTTAAAGTTGGCTACTAATCTTGTAAAGGATATACACTTTTTAGATGCTGTGCACTCCTTTTGAAAATATTGTGCACCCTTCACTCTTGTCACTCTGTCCTTCAAGGCCACCATATTTAGTCCTATAACACATACATGTATGAACATGGTCAGCTAAACTGTGGCTGTGTGAAAACAGACAAAAAAAAATTGCACACCATGGGGAGGATGGGTTTGAACTGAGAGATCTTAATTAAAATATTTAGATGATCACTCATTTCAAAGCATGACAATCAGGGAAGACATTCCATATTTCCTTGGTGCCAAGACCAAAAGCACTGCTGCTTGTCTTAACTTTTGAGGCTCAGCAGACAGGCTACTGCATGAAACTGCTGATTATATGGAACTATAAGCTCCCCCAAGTGGGATAGAGTTAGCCCATTCAGTGCTGTGTAGGTAAAAGGCAGAAGTTTTAAGTTTGCTTGGTATTTAATTGGGAGTCAGCGGAAAGAGGATAGAATAAGTGATAAGCGATTTTTTTTGTTTTGTTTTGTTTTGTTGCAGCAGCATTCTGGACTAATTAGAAAGAGTACAAAAATCATTTTTACTTCCAAACAGTTTGGTATTGTAATGATCCAGACTTCAGAAGACAAGGGTATGTGTTTTTCTGTGTGTGTTTTTCCTTGGAGATAAGAAGTATCTTAGATTTGGAATGACTTTAAGATGAGGCTCTGGTGTCATTAAGATGTAGAGTTGCATAACATCTGCACAGCAGTGGATTTTTTTTTGACACATATTATGAGGGCTCAACTACGCCCCCACTTCCTCTACAATTGTCTTTGTCTTATGTAGTTAGTACCAACCTAACTTTCAAAGAGAAGGAAGTTTAAGATTCTCTTGGCTCAGCAACAAATGAACAGATGTTGACTGGATGTGTGATGATTTGTATGTTGTGTGCAATGCACAGTGTGTGGCAGCATGCATGGTCTCGCAGCACATTGGCATTGATGTGAGATGCATCTGTGGCAGTAAGATTACAGCAGATTTTCCTCCGGTGCTCCCACACTGTGAAGGAGCTAAAATGGATTAATCCTCTAAGTAGACCATTAATCCAATAATTTGTTTACATTTCAGATACAAGGAAAATCTGTCAAGTGGCCGGATGAGAGGTAGGATTTGTGGGCCCTCAGATTATGGAGGCTTTCAGCCTGGGGATTGGATTTAGGCAGGACTCTCGGTTAGTTAGCCATATACTCCTTCCCTTCCGTGGAGGAGTAGAACAATGTAATACCTGGCAACAAAGTGTACCTGACCTTCTGTACTAAGCACTCTGAGGTTCTGTGGAGGGAAGTGTGCTGACAGACCTATATCCCAGTTCTGACAAAAATTATTGTTATTAGAATAATTCAGTCCGTGGCGTTATTTATTTATTTATTTATTTTCTGGAACTTTTTCCAGTCTAAAATTGCTCTGCTTTCTCATGCAGTCACAGTAAAAGAATAAGAGACTCACAGAACCTCATTTGTAGTTTAACTTCCAATTATAATTTAAGATACAAGTCTATTTAGCTTGAAACTCCTTTTAGTTTTTGTTTTTTTAGAAATTATCATGTGAAAATGAACCCAAGAAAAAAATTGTTTGACATACCAAAAATTCACCATTTCAAGGGTCATTTACAAATAGATTTTTAAATGTTTGTTTTATCCAATCAAACATATTCCCTTTTTTTTGAGAGAGCAACACAGTATGCCCTAGAACTGACCAACTGCAACACAGTGAGCTTTGGTATATGTCTGTCTGTTTATTTGTGTATGTATCTATGTGTTTGTCCATCCATCTGATGAAATATGTGGGCTATCAGTTCTTCCAACCACAAAGCTAGGATTTACAGTATCTATCACACAGGAGAGATGCACTGACCTTTCATCCTCTTTGTCATTTGTCATCGAGCTCTGAGGTTAGGATTACTATAAAGATTGTTCAGGGTTTTTTTTTCAGTTTTACCAATAACAGTCTTTCACAGAAATGTATGGAAAAGAAAACACACAATCAAACATATAGCCAGTATCCAAACAAGCAATGCTACTCATATTAGTGACAAATCACGAAATCTTCAAGTCTGTGTCGACTCTCAGTTGTCTCATCAACCTTTACATTTTAAGGAGCATCAGCAATAGTTTAGGATATCCATCATTACATGCACTCATGCATGTGCATGCACAACTAAAATACAGATTTTTATGACTGTGTACAGAACTGGGGTTAGGACAGCGGAATTACTGTTCATCTTCTGACACAGACTGAAGACCCACCTCTTCCGACTGCATCTTGGTTCCACTTCTGTCCCCACCCCCTAAAACCTGCTACTTCTTGCATTCAATGTTAACTTTATGAGTAGTATTATGATGTATTATGAATTTGTGTTCTAGGGCCTGCTGTATAGTATAGTAGTATAGTATAGTATAGTAATAATATACTTGGCTTTTGTCAGTTAGATTGTGTTAGGGCTTGAATAGAGTTATGCTCACACTCACTGGTCTGCGAGTGTTGTGAGCCTGGTCTGACACTGTTGCTTGTTTAAATTGAATGGATACACTTATGTTCTATTGCTATGGACGTTGCTCTGGATAAGAGTGTCTGCTAAATGCATGTAATGTAATGTAATGTAACTGAATTTCAGCAAGAGCAGTTACGGTAAAGCACCTCCTGCAAGAGCACAGCATTAATGTTCTCTACGGTGTGTAAGTCCACTGTCCTGCAGATCTGGCATCCCCACTGATCACTGCACCGTCCCCACCTGTCCCCTGCCCCTTATTTACTTCATACAGAGTATCTAATGTCATGCAGTTCAAATATGCTTTTCCTCTGCTCTCTGTGATGATAAAGGTACATCATTATCAACCTTTGGAATGAAAGAGGAAACAAAACCACACCCTTTACAATATATGATTAAAAACATGACCATGGACTAGTACGGAAGTCTGGTACTGAGGCCACAGACAACCAGTCTCCTCCTCTTTTAGATTGAGTGGGAAGCATGAAATAGCAGCCTGTCTCAAAATTGCACTAGCACCAGGAAAAAAATCCTCTGACACCCTGCATATCTGCATTGCATTACAAACAGGAGAGATGCAGAAATTCGTGCAGGCTGGCAATGCTAATTCACATGCTGAGGTCTGCTGAACTCTTAAACATGTCTGTCTTGATCTCCCATTTCTCCAACTAAGGTCAACATGCATTAGTTATGAGAATAATAATTTCTTGCCGACCAGTTAACTGTTACATGAAATGGTTTCTTTCATTAATGTCATGTTGTATGAGAAATTAAGTGAGGTTTTGAAATTATTGTTAATGCAGGTCATAGCTAGCTGTAGTTAGCTAGCTGCAGACAGTGGCATGCTCGATAATATTTTTTTCTGTTATTATAATTTTTTTAAATGGCAGTCTTTTCAACAAGAGCATGGCAGCAGCAGTAATGAGGACACCAAATGCAAATCAGTGAAGACGGCAGTATCCTATTAAAAATCATGCTATGAATACATTTTGTTTACATAATTATGACTGAATTCTACTGACATCCTCAGAGAAGGGAGGGATTACCATATAGGTTATAATACTGTATATCATTCAGTCCCCAAAACAACAAATTAGATCAATTTAATTTTACTTGCCATGATTTTATGCTGTGTGACATCTTTCAAGTGGGACGATGCTAAACCAAACTGCAAATGGCACATTCTCCTAGTCTCACCCCTGTCAAACTATCACCAACAGTGAGGTCAAGTGAATCAAATGAAAGACAAAATCTATATAATGTAATTAGCCATGCTGAATTGGACCTGATCAAAATGACCCATTCAGTATGAGATTCAGTGGTTGTAAGGCAGCCTGTAGATACATATCTGCAATGCACGAAGAGTAATGTGGTGCTTTCTAGCATGTCTCCTGCTTGCACAATGTTATTGCAGGATGGGATTCTTATCTGCAAAGTGCCCATTCCTTCATTACTGAATGATGTGTTAGCTGCTTTAACAACCAGGGGCTGTTGGAACGGAAGACATTTGCAGAAATGAGATCTACTGTATTTGCTCTCCTCATTCTCTTCGGTATTGCCCGAGCCTCAGATTAAAATCCACGCCCCATTAGACATCAAGTGGGAGGTGTGGAGACTCCACGAGAGAAATCAGAGGTGTCAGGATTGCTTTGTCCCAGAGAGCGGAGCCTCATCTCGACGACCGGCTCACAATCACTTTTTAATGATTTCACGCCGCTTCATTAGGGAAGCAGACGCCAGAGAGACTTTCATAATGGTAATCATACATAATACGCACAGAGCCTAGCCAAGTACAGCTGGGGGCAGAGGGCAAGAGGCTTGAACTTAAACCACACACACACACACACACACACACACACACACACACACACACACACACACACACACACACACATGGACTATTAATGCAGCATATTTGTCAGGAATGTGGCTGTTCCAAAAGGAGAGAGTATTTAATTATCTTTAATTGCAGGTACTTGCAATTCACTGGTCATTTTTCACACTCTTGTCTGTTTTGTGTATGTGTCTGTGTGCATTTTCCAGTTACTTAGGCCTACACTCTGTGGCATTAAAAATACAAATTAGAATATGTTCACTATATACTAATTTGACATTAAAAATTATATGGTTTGAAGATAAATTTTCCATGCCATACCTCTAAAGCTGTGAAGAATAAGTTGGTGTTTAAGGTATAACATCTCAATCGCTCACTGTGAAGAGCAGGCAGTTTTTTTTTCTGTTTTATCGAGAACATGTAAACTTACCGGGTAACACTTTTTATGAAAACAGAGCTGTTACTTTTGAATCTGGTCAAAGGCGAAGTGAAGACTTTTATCTATTGACTGGGGAAATCTGGCAGATTTTAAAGGACTGGCTGTACAGAAGCATTATCTGTCTCAAAAGCTGACAGCTTTATGGATGGGGTTCCATTTATAAGCAAGAGCCCACATGCACTGTGTGAACATTGTTCTGTGCAGTTATGTATCGTCTGGTGAGACAGATTCAAAATTCGCTCTATAATGCAATGATGTTTGAATCAAAATGAAATTGATTTTATGCCCAAGCCAAGCGGTGATACATTGTACTGCACAATATGAGTAAGTGTGTAGACACTGTTCAACATCATTATGAGACACAATCTCACACGCATTAAAATGCTTTATTTTTTGGGACTATTCATTTTTCATATAGGATAGTCCTCATTTTAATCTAACAACACTGCACTTTGGTCTTGACATATACAAGTTCTTCTAAGTTCTTCTAGTTTCCCATTACACTCAGCCATGAGGAATATAGACTAATCTACAGGTGTTCCATTACACATGAGCAACACTTTTGTCAGTCAAGTATCACCTCAAATAATTTTGTAGCAACAACGATTTTAATCACATGCCATATTTGTGTCATGACAACACACACTGTATGAATGCAATGAACCTTCTCCTTGCTTTGTGATTTTTTTCTGTACCTGTTCGTGCTTTGAATTTGTCAAATTTTAGGGAATTTGCACCATGTCAGGTGCTTCAGATGATCCCTGTATCAGTGTGAGTTCTGGTCATTTTGGTCACAGTTCATTCTTCTCCATTACAGCAGCTGATACCAGTTTTGTTCTCTGAACAAAAGAGGATTCAGCACTCACAACATCGTCAAGCATTTCACAGATAAACCTGGTATCTGTATGCTGTGATACGAAGTGAACATAATCCTGATCTTGCAGTGCAACTGACACAAAAGAACACAAAGTGGCTGACCTCAACAGGGCTGGTGATGCACTGCATAGATTTTCTTTGTATGTGTTGATACATTGCTTCGGCTCACTGTTTTCTAAGAAAAAGAAGGCTAGCATGGTCCCCATATTAGCATTTGTATTGAAACCTGGAAGTTGGCTTGGCACAATTTTAGATAAAAGTTTCTCTCCAACCTCATAAAAATGCATTTCATATTCAAGGCAGATGATGCAAGGCAAATAAACACTGCATATCCTTTGTTATATGGCCAGCAACTGTGTATTTTTGTCATAGCCTACGATCCCCCACTATTATATAATGAAGAGGAAAAATCAATTGGCTGTGTTGCACAGCTGTGTATTAGGACTTTGAGCAAGGCTTCAGAGGAACACACTTTTCACAAGAAGCTCCTGCTGTGTTTTTGCACCAACAGTACTATTTTTGACACATGTATCAATCGCTCACCTCCCCTCTCTCTTTTCAGAGCTTCTCCTTTCTTTATTCCTGCACATGCACCAGAGATTATATTATTTTAGAGAATTTAGAAGCTACACAGTTCCCTTTAACTAGAGTGAGTAGCATGGCTAATACTTACGCATATTGTCTGGATACCAAACCAAATAAAAGCATGTCAGATTCAGTGCCTTGCTCAAGGGTACAACAACAGTACACCACCCAAGAGCCAAACTTGCAGCCCTGTGGCTACTAGATTAGTTTGATAAGCTCTCCACCACAATGCTGTCATGAGAAAATTATGTCAATTTGAGAGCAAAGGAGCTTAGCTTTTTTCTTTTATTTAAGCTGTACTTATTCAGATGTTTTCCAAAGAATCTCATACCAAGCAAATTACACTCTGCATCTTGATTGCTAAAAAACACATTTTGATTGCTTGCTTGCATCTTGATTGCTAAAAAATATATTTTTGTGGTATAAAACACTCAGAAGTGAAATCATTCTTGAAAACTATTGTTCAGAGTAGTAACCCTAGTAGTGTACACTTTGTAATTGCTTTTTATGAACAAATCCTATGAATGAAAATGCTCTTATTTTTCCATGACTACTAATGCAGCATTTATCAATACAGTGCACTCCTCTTTTAAGAAATAACAATCAATCAAGTTCACTTTTTTAATGTTATGATAACATTTTCAGCAGTCTTTAACCCTTTCGTCACATGTCAGTGTCATTAATGTGACTTCTTTTTTATGCAGAAGTAGAATTGCATTGCTGACAAAAGTGCCCTGCAACTACAATGACTGAAATAATTACTGCTGTCTGTTGCTGTTATTTTTCACTAAATTAAAAAAAAAAAAAAACTTGATTCAGGGAGTCTTGCTATCTTGGCAGAGGTAGGCCCAAACATTTGTCATGCTAGTCAAATTCCATACTCTCTACTATTATTCATCATTACTGGGGCAGTTTGTCATTTAGGCAGGTTTTCATTCTAATCGCACCTTTTTGTTACTCTTCTGTATTATTAACATATCTGTAAAATTAGTTATGGAGTCACTGAAATTAATACAGAATTTTGTATAAGCAATGAAAAAACTTAAGCAACACTCAGATGTGATCTAAAACTCCCTGTGATCTAAAACTTGCTTTAAAATTTCTGCTGAGTCCATTCCTTGGTGGAACTGAGTTGAGATTTGACTGTTTTGATGTTGATCTTATTCGATATATTTAAGTGACTGCATGTGCTAAACACTGAACCAAGGCGAAAAGGATTATGCTTTTATAAATAGTGCAACCTACGTAAATAGATATTTAACTATCATGTTTATAACAGCATACATACACAGATATACAGTATGCGGAGAGGGTGATTGAGAGAACCCACAAGGCCAAGCTCATTGACTGCATCTACTTACATGACCCAGCCATTAAAGTTGATACAGACATCATGTAACCTAAATAACCTTATAGCACTAATAGCATGGATCAAATATTTGGGGTTACCATATATAAATTACTCAAAATTTTCTTGTCTTAAATGTTTTCATTGTTTTATTATCTTTGCAGTTGCCACTAGCACCTGGCAGGGGCTCTGTATAAAAGCTTGTCTGCAGCAGGTGTCCTTTGTACATGATTGACTTTCAGCTAAGTGGAGCTGACTGATGTTGATTTATTTATTGTGGGCTGTTTGACATACCCATGCTGTTGGGTTGATTGACTGAATTCATCAAAGGATGGAGTCCTGTTGTATTTAACCCAAAAGAGGTAAGTTTGCTCAGTCTCTCTGGAAGACATTCAAGTGCGCTAAGAACCAGTCCTTTCTTAATCTTAGATGACCTCTTCAGAGACAACGTAAAGTGCATTGTAAATTATATATTTTAACCACAACAAAGAAACTGATAAGACTGGAATGTCTGAATATCTTTCACTACTCATTTAAAGGTTTGTCAAGTAATGGGGAAAATGGGGATTATGGGGCGGGGGGCAGGGCGGACCATAACTATATTCACCTCTTTATGCATGACTTTGAACAGAGGAAAATAAAAGCCAAGATGGAGGGAAACACGACCAACGAAGTCATGAACAGCTCTTCATTTCAAAGGAGGAAAATGACAACGCTAAAATCAATGATATACAACTCCAAGCGTTGCTTAGGATTACATTATTGATGTGGCATAATGGACCATGACATTGAGATAAAATTGTCTTAGGCACACAATTCAAAATCTCCTTTTAATATACTGCCACAAATGACATCTGGATGTTCCTTTGTGTATGTATGTTCTGTGATCATGCATGCATGCATCAGGGAACCATATTGCAAACTATGAGGTTCTCTGCATTAATGTTTATATTGCTTTAATATAACTTTGTCTTGACGATGTCATTCTTCCATTAAAAAAAAAAAAAAACTATACTGTCCTATGATCCAGACTAAACAATGTAAAACGATGGCAATCCATATTTATTTCAAATTAAGGTTCTAAAGGTTTTATTGACTGTATGTCACAAATGTCAGCTTTGTCATCACATTCAAAGAAAGTCATTGAGAGTCTCGTCGTTTTGACGAAGCTTTACAACTAAACCCAGCTGCCAAAATTTAGTTAGACTGCAGGAAGACCATTTCAATTAACTTAAACTCCTTAGTGCTATGCAGTAATTTGGATGACGTCTAATTTTGCAGGAGAAATTTTGTTTTTCTAGATACTAACTAACTGAACATAAACTGTTGAATTGTTAATGATATGATCTGTCAGTTACCATATTTTTGTACTGCACACCGATCATTCAATCAACAATTTTTCGTTAACGCCTGCTTACAGCTGAAGTCAATATTTTCTTTCTTTTTTGATGATCTCTGCACTTCCAAAGTGTGTTCGTGAAGAAAGACAAGACATTTCAAATAAAACAGAAACCGTAATTAAATACAACGGATTATGTCGGTAAAACGTGGAGCCTGGTTAACACAATCACTCCATGCACAGATATGCAGAAATAAGGAAAGCGATGTGTCAGTTTTTTCAAGATGTTTTTACGGGACGGGGGAATGAGGTGGAAAAAAAAAGAAAAAACAACTTGTGCCAAACCAGCATCTTAAGAGTTTTAGGAATTCCTGCTGTTAGGTCGTCTAGACTGGCTCATCCTCGAATAGAAACCACAACGCTACACATGGAGAGATACCTTTGTCTTGTCAGCTAACCCCCTCTAGTGCCGAGCTCTTGGTACAGTACAGGCTGTGCGCTGTCCCCCACAGCTTCCTCATTTGCTGCATCCAGGTTGGGACTGAGATGCGCTGCTTAATACGCACAGGTTACAGCGAGTCGTCCTCCCTTTTTCGTAGCTTAGAGGCGTCCCTCACAGTTGCGTCTGTATGCAGTGTCACAGTGTAGAATCCCAAACGGAGTGAGGACAGGGGCCACATATTTGTTTTCGGAGGAGAAATGGGGATACTATAAACTGTGTACAACCACAACGAGGATTAAAACGGAGACGGAGACAAGAATCACACAATTCCTCCTTTTAATTGTATGTTGTGTGCAAAGTTGCACCTAACAAAGGGTTGTTTTCCATCCTTCTTTTCCAAACAAACTGTGTTAGTGCAACAATCTGTGAGCTCTTTTCGTCCAATTTAACATAGCGCACTCGTGGCAACTTTATGATTACCGTTCTAGCTGCGTTCAGTCAGCGTGCAATGGATTGGTGTCTGCATCGCTTTCTGTCAGTTCGTTTGTGAGGAGAGTGCTGGGGAGACGGGAATTAAAAGCTCCTCTTTGTGATTTTAAACACTGGGAAGGCTGACAAAAAACACATTTTGAGGAAATACAAGTGGATATCGCTGCCTTTGATGGTCGGACAATTGCTGGGCAACCCAGTGGGTATTTTAGACATGAGTTGTGGGGTGAAATTCTCCCTAATCTTCGTACTGCTAAGGGTTCTCTTCACGGACTCCAGCCACAGTAATCAGGGTAAGATTCTGATATGTTCTTTAATTGTACAGTTCGTTTTTGAGCGTACAAGCAATGTCCCGGGGTATCAGTAAAGTTTAGCTAACCTGCTAGGTGGAAGAAATGCATTTTAAGTCGGCATTTTTGAGTGACGATAGACCAAACAATAAGTTTAAACCAGTCGAATTGCCAGTCATGTTTCAAGACCCTTGTGACATGTTAACCGTTAGTATTTAACTTTAAATCTGGGAACGCCATCAGGGGCAAATGCAGTATGTGTATGCTTGTTATAGCTGTCTGATGCATTTACTTTCATTAGTTTATTTATTCGTCACTTAACTGATGTTTTTGGTCCTGCTAGCCGAAAGCCTATTTCCCTGCTTTCTTTGCATTTGTCCTCGCGCGTTGCATTCGAATTTTTCAGTATTGTTATGCCCCCCTAAGTTTGAATAGCTGTATGATTCCTGCAGAAAATATAGTTTTAAAGGAAAGGTAAACAGCCAATTCCTCTTTGCGTGATATTTCGTCTTAACCAAGCCGTTATTATGCTCGAGAATGGCCGTGGAAGTAGTATACTTGAACGAGGATGTGTTTAATACATTTCAACAGGAGCAATTGATTTGCATGTCGTTATGTTTAATTAGTTTTCATTATGATTCACAATGGGAAAGACTAAAGACATTTGACTTACTGTAGTTAATGTAAGTCGTGATTTAGTTTCTAATATGTCCTAGACACATGGATGAAAATGTCCTTATGACATAAGGCACATGGAAGTGCCGATAACTGACACGTTTGTTATATGCCGAGATAAATTGTTCACATTGAATTGTAACATAGGTCAATCTACGTTTGCTTCTTTAGGCCTACGTGTCTCAATGCAAACAACCAAGAGAACATGCATATAAATAAGATAACGTGTGGTGGCATTTACGAGTCATCAATTTGCAATAATGTTTTACGAACAGGTCCATATAACGTGCAAACTGATTTCCCAGCTCTACGGTTTGTAATTAATTCTCACCTAGATGTGACTTGCTGTGACTCATGCAGTTCTAACGGTTTGACACACTTTTGAAGAGTTCGTGCTTGTATCTCTAAACTCTAACTGCCAATGGTCAACGGTCACCTTTAATTTTAGAGGATCAGCAATGTGGTGTAGCTTTATAGGTGTCACTGGCGCTTATGTTCCTCTGTGGAAATGGCTGACTAACTCCTTTTGGAAAATATCATCTAATGAAAGGACTGTTTTCAATGTGTTTGTTCATTGCTGTGGTAGGTGAATTCTCTGTTGGTGGTGTGTGTGTGTGTGTGTGTTGTGGGAATGCAGATAAAAGCCTGCTGATTCACTTTTCAAGTGATGCCTGTAATGGCACAAATTAATTGAAACTGGCTGGCTCCATAGAATTTCCTTTCTGGCAACAATGGGGATTTAGTGCAACAGCAAATTAAGGATGAAAGTTGCTGAGGTGTATGAAAGACTGCAACATAACTACTGTAAAAGTGGCACTTAATGGAACACATACCCCACCACCTGTAAAACAGTTTTGACTCAAAACCTTAAGTAAAATTATCTCCTTGTCATCCCAAAGGCAGTCATCTCACCACATTTGATCAAAATCTGCCCACAACATTAGTTATCCTGATCACAGACAAATAGACAGAAACAAAGACGTAGAGGTGCAATTACTAAACACCATTCCACCAACCAGAGGTAGAGGCCATAATACATGTATTGTGAAAGAAGCTGTGCACCTGTTTGCACAATGCATGATTTAGCTCAATTTGGGTAATCACAAAAAGAGTAAACGTTAACCAGATTCCTTAACCGGATTCACTCATATAGTATGTTACACTTACTTTGTCCTTCCTTCGAATTTCAGTATCAGGATACTTTGTTGGTGAGAATGTAGTCGCTTCAATGTAATTACTGAGAACAAGAGAAAGTTGAAATCTGTGTGGTAAAAATGTGTCTGTACTTTGTGGGGGGGATTTTCAGGTGGTAATCAAATGCAAACTCCCAAACCTTAAATCCTTCAGATTGACTTGTGGTTTTAAGTGTTGTCTCTTTTAAGGCATTTGCCATAGAATGTACAGATGGTTTTCCATAAAAACGTTACAGTGTTCATAATTTTAGAATAGCTGTACCCTTTGAAGAATATGGCTGCCTTTGCCTCAACCCACTTTAAGGTAGTCATTGATTTTACAGATACACCAGATGCATGCCTCAAGGTTTTATTTTATTGTTCTTGCAGTGCAGCACAGCTGCTTCTTTCTCCAGGATACTGACAGGAATATAATAAACTAAGTATCCATTTTTTTGCAAGAATGCCAATAAAATACTGATTAAATTAATGAAAGTCATGCCATTAGTCAGTGTTCTGTTTTAGATTTAAAAGTGCAGACTCTGTATTGGCTGATGTTAAATCAAATGCCAGATTGCTCCCTGCTGTATAACAGTGTTTTTGTTACCTTGATTCAGTTACAGTGATAAGTGATAAAACCTTTAATTTGCTGCTGAATATCTTTGATGACGCAAACTGAATATGGGCTCTGAAGAAATCGGTTTGTTGAGCTACTGTTGTCTTATTGTCTGTTGATGGCAAAACTAAACTCAAAACTAAACAATTTTTTCTTGAATACCGAGAGAACAATGGCATTGGATATGTTGTTGGTGTCTCAAA
Source organism: Megalops atlanticus (assembly GCA_019176425.1). Lineage (NCBI taxonomy): Eukaryota > Metazoa > Chordata > Actinopteri > Elopiformes > Megalopidae > Megalops > Megalops atlanticus. The sequence goes on from CM032886.1 coordinate 16,597,391, forward strand.
AAAGCTGTATTATGTTGTGTTGCAAGTTTGTACTAAATACAGAGCCTGGTGATTAACAATCCCATAGTTATTTAAAAGTTATTTAAATCAATGCACAAAGACAAAGAGGACTTTCACCATAGAGGAAGCGCTGCAATTTGAAGGACAGAAACAGGGCAGAGTCACAGAACTGTGAAGTTTGACAGAACAAGAGCAGAAAATTGTATGTGTGATCTCGGTTGAATGTTCTCTCAGGTAAAATCTTCACAAGCACATTTTAAGAAGATTTCAGTTTTTGCCTTTTAGCATTGATGCACCTTGTGATTTGCTATCAGAAAACAACACTCCCACAAAACAAGAGAGGATTAGTATCCTGGGTTGCTTTTGCTGCTTGTAACTTCTATTCTATAGAGGTGGTGTGTTTTTGTGACTGGGTCTTCTAAATGGTCTACCAGTGTACTTTACAAATTAAAATTTTATACCTGAAAGTGGCATTTTCTAAATACTGATATTGTTTATTCACCTTTTGGAAAACAAATGCTGGTTGTGCTCTCAACCTTAACCAGTGCAGCATATGAACAGGAGATGGATGAAAGGGAGATAAAAATGAAAAGTATCCAAACAGAAAGTGAGTTAGGGTTTCCTTTGAGTACTTTTTTCATATATGATGAGGTATTTTAAGCGATGGTGTGTCAAAAGCTACATGTAAAAATTATGTTTGAAAGGCTTTACCAGGATGCAGGTAATTTTGCAGTCATTAATTACATACAGAAAACACATCAGCCTGCATTAATATTTGATCCTTCTTAAAGGGGTTGTTTTAGGATGTTTTAATAATGCACACATTAGCCTGCTTCTTCTTCATTGAAACATACCCAAAACCTCAGGCTATAACAGAATTACATTTAGAGGGCACCAATAGTTAGTCTATGACACATTCTTTAAACACATACTTATTGTGAGGAATGCCACTTTGATTTTTTTTTTCTAGAAACTTTCTGCCCAAATGCCTCAATGGGCATGATGTGATGTGATTGTGCCACCAGGGGGCAGCAGAGGCCCTGATCAAGCAGTGGGTAGCTATATCGTCTCCATACTAACTAGCGATTTTTATCATCTAAAATAACGTAAAACAGTCTGTATTTCTTGTTTTTTTGATCAAATACATTGCAGTAATTCCAACACAACAGATTAAAATTATTTTGATTGAAATAAAATGCAACAAAAAGTTGTAGTATTTTTCTAATTAGAACGATTTTAAGGTTAATTAGTTATTAAGCTACTGTATCTTGCCAGTTTCTATATATGGCATTACTGGTTATAAAACACTAGCTAGTTAATGTTATCTTTCATACTGTATTTAAATGCATATGCTGTGGAGTGATATAGCTATTAATTATTCATGAATCTAGCTACTATACTGTGTGAAGCTGTAAGATGTAAACAGTAGATAGCTATTTTTGATTAATATGATAATTATGTAAAATACTCTAAAATTTACAGTAACAGCTATGCTAGCGAGCCAACTTTATTATTAATTTATAGCGGCTACTGGCTAGTCTGCACTAAGGTCCAGGCTCAATCTCACCACATTGATTTGTTTCTTGGACATTAATGTGTTTCTTGATAATTACATACATGCAAAATCATTAGTCAGAAATTTGAAAAGAATGGACAAAACACATTGTAGTTAGATTGAAGCTCAATAATCTTTAAATTAACAGCATACTTTCATTTAAAGTAAATAGCATAAATATATTTCATGTACATTTGTAAATACTCCTGTCAGGGCTCGCGCAAGGACTCGCAGACCACAAAACGTCGTATTCCAGCAGATTTATTGAGTCCACAGGCAAGATCATAAACGTAAAACCAGGCAGGGTCAAAACCAGAAAGGCAGTCCGAGGGGCAAATCCAGATACAGGTAAACGGAGCAGGCAGGGTCAAACACCAGGCAGGCAGATACACAGGCAAACAGGGCAGAGCGGCAGGCAAGAAAACAGGTCGAAAAACAGGCAGGTCAAAAACAGCAATCAGCACGAGAACAAACGGCGGGGACGAAACAGGCAAAAGGCAAAATGTAACAAACTAGCAACAGGACAGGGACACACAGGGAAGATATAGGGCAGGGCTGACAACGGGAATGGGAAACAGGTGCGCAGGCAGGCAGGTGAAGGCGATGAGGCAATCAGGCGGGTGGAGACCGGGCGGGGAGCGGGGCAGGGCTAGAACGCAAGAAAAACAAAAGCACATGGACAGAAAAACAAAAAACACAACGGCTAGGGGGCAGGAGCACTGACAACTCCAAGCAAGAGAAGATGAAATGAATAGCTTGCTTAGATGCACTACCATTTCTGCAGCTGCACTGTCACAGCTAAAAAGTCAAATATTTGAAATTATTAGACAAATAATGAAAAAATAACACCACACTGTGTAACTGTGAAATGTCACAGTCATGGTGCCACAAATGTTTCATAGTAAAAACTGACCTTTTATTAGACATAACTGAAGCTTTAAAGTGTTTGAAATGCTTAGAGAAAAGATCTGGATGTAGTGCTAATGAGCGTAACGTCTTGATGATGGTCAGGTGAGTTTAATTGCTGAACATTACACCCTGCTGGTTAGTTCTCTATCTTGTCCTTTTTGTCACTATTCAGGCTGAAAGTAAAACATTAATATGGATCAGCAGATATGGTTCAAGTCTGACATGTATACTGTACATTTTAAATATTTCATATTACTCATAATCATTTCATAATTACCTTAATGGTGTGATAAATATTAGGGCATTTGTAACAAAAAAGCAATTCATATTTGAAACTAGACACTTGAAACTGAAAAGACAGTATACAATTTAAACCATTTTTGACATATTCTGTTTGAAAGTCTACTGAATCTCTCCTGAAGATTCAGAATGAGTTGAGTTTTAAAGAGTCAGTAGGCCCTCAAGGAACATGTCGTGTATGTGGTACATGTGCAAGTCAACGTAATGAGGTGCATTGTGCTGATGATGTGTTCTGACAGGCCCCTCATGTGGCACAACCTGCCACAGTGCTGCCCCCTGCAGCCTGTCATGGGTCACAGTGTGAGTGTTGCAACAGCATGAGTGTTGCAACACTGATGTTGCAACAGCCACACCCCAATCGATTGGTTAAATGCATTATAGTATTGTGGCACAGTAGACCAGGATCAGCTGGAGAGAAATGTATTTCAAATACTGTGCCCTTCATTAGACTAATACACTTGTTTATAGTAGACTGGATGATTTTAGGTAACAGTGTCAGACTCACAAACAAGTTTCCCCACTCCTCTGTGAAATGATCGTTTGTCTCTTATTTAGGTGTGTCAGCACCTGTATGGGTTATTGTCAGGAACCCCATCCAACCTGGCAGTATAGTAGTGAAAGGCCTGTTCTATTATTTCACTGGTATACTGCCGCTCATTACAATGCCTGTCCTGCTAATTTGTCTGTGGTAAACTGGTACATTTATTTTATTAAAAGGTACTTTTACCAACATTTCAGCAGCATTTTGTTTGTATTGCAGGTATAGGCAATGGTTTGGCTGATTTGGCTGTTGTCATATTTGGATCAAAAAGTTGTAGATCCTGGATAAGAACTTAAATGTAACTGACTTTTGCTCTTCAGGTTGTCAGTTAAGACAGTTATTCTCAGCACAGGTTGAGTCCAAGAGCCCAGACCTGGGTTAGAGTCTGAGCTGTGTAATTTGCTGAAAATGACAGGGAGTCGCCAGTGCCAGAACACAGTCGGCGTTGTTCCACTGGGGTAAGGTGGGTTTTCAGCCAGGATCCCCTCATACCACTGAGGCTAAGGCACTTTCTAACAGTTTGTAAGGTATCTGCAAGTCACTCAGCAGATGTCAGTGGAGATGTGCCTATTCTCAGTGTTTGCCCCCCCACCACCCCATGTTGCACAGCGGGTGGTGTAGTGTTAAAAACAACCATTGGCTGCTTTGACACTCCTGCCTGAGTTTAGCGGATGTTAAAGAGTGGAAAAAAGGGTGGAAAAGACTCACACTATGCTATTTGCTAGCATTCAGTGATCACATCAGCTTCAGTTACAGTGTCTTTTCCTTTAAATGTACTTTTATTTATTATTTTAAGTATAAATGTGAATATCAAGAGGAATGCAGAGTGACCAGAATCAGAGATAAGAGCTGTGTGATGCAAAAACACTCTTGACTCTGAGTACATAGGTCACTGAATAGGACTCAGCTGTCATGACACACAGCTGTTTTACCTGATCTGTTATCAGCACATTTTCAGTTAATTTACTGTCAGATTATAGTGTTTAAGACATTTACTTTAGGTTTTTCCTCCCTCACATATCGACAGCCATCCCTGAAGGTCAGTTTGTATCAGCTGTTTAATCTGTGTTTCCTTGCAAAGCCATCAGCTGTGATTTGGCCTTAACCTCCTTGGCCCTACCTCCAGCTCTAAAAGTATGCTAAACCATCTCCCTTAAGATTCTTAATATATAGTTATACTACAATTTGCAGTAGTCACATGCTGTGTTTATTTCTGCTTCTTTGAAGTAAGTAGTTCTTTAAACCAGAATTGCAATCTTTATGAACAACCTTTCATATTTTGTTCATATGGTAAAACATCACTGTCTTCTTTCTTTCTCTTAGTTTTGTAATGTCTTCTTTAGTCTCTTTTTCTGTTTTTTTCTTTTATCTTTTTCATTGAGGTAAGGTAGTCCAGATGCAGTGTAAATTACTCTGAATTATTACCATTATATTACTGCACATGACCCACACACCAATGAACACACACTTGCACAGACATGTGCATACAGACATGCACAAACAAACAATTCACCATGTGGTGCAAATATTAATATAACACAGGGAAAGTATTAATTTCACATAGGACTCTTTTTATTGGCTATAGGTGCTAGGATAATATTGTGAAGTTAACGTTTTATTTTTAATTTGGCATCCTATCATGGTCATGTCCCTGCATGTTGTGTTTGTGACTGAAACCACCACACATGGCTTTTCATCATGGGGCAGCCCTTAAGCATTGCTGAAAGCCCTACTCTTTAAATGAAGAAATGCTGTATCGGAAAAAATACTAATAGTTTTGGCAACAGGTAGTCTACAGTGGGATAGCCTAAATGATGATTGAAAATGCCTTATTTAAAGTTTTTTGGATGTGGAGTTTACTTTCATTTACATTTACATTTACATTTAGGTCATTTGGCAGATGCTTTTATCCAAAGTGACTTACAAGTGAGGAACAGCAAGCAAGCTACAGTAGTGTAGAAGACCTTAGCGTAAGCTTTAAGTGCAACCTAAAACAACTAAACTCAACTAATTATGTCAAGGAAAGTAGAAAACAAAGGTAAACAAGGTGAAAGGTGAAAAACAAACAGTTACAGGAGAAAAAAAGTACAAGGCAAAAAGTGTGCAGAGATGGAATTATGTTAGAGTTGTAAGAAGTGTTTAGGAGAGGAGGTGCTCTCGGAAGAGCTGGGTCTTCAAGAGGTTCTTGAAGATAGAGAGGGACGCCCCTGCTCTTATGGCACAAGGTAGCTCATTCCACCAGCGAGGAACTACATGTGAGAATAGTCTGGACTGAGGTTGCCTTGTGTGTAAGGATGGCAATGCTAGCCGACGTTCCTGGGAGGAATGTAACGGCCGAGGAGGAGCGTAAGCCTGTATGATTGAGCTCAGATATGTCGGAGCAGACCCAGAGGTCACTGTGTAGGCAAGCATGAGAGACTTGAATTTGATACGGGCAGCCACGGGTAGCCAGTGGAGCTCAATGAGCAATGGGGTGACATGGGCCCTTTTGGGCTGATCGAAAACCAGACGCGCTGCCACGTTCTGAACCATTTGTAGTGGTTTCACTGCACACGCTGGGAGGCCAGCTAAGAGGGCATTGCAATAGTCGAGGCGGGAGATAACCAAGGCCTGTACCAGAAGCTGGGTAGCATATTGAGTCAGGTAGGGACAGATTTTGCGGATATTGTAAAGTGCAAAGCGGCACGACCAAGAGACTGAGGCAACATGGTCAGAGAAGGATAGTTGGTCATCAATCATGACGCCCAGGTTTCTTGCAACCTTAGAAGGTTTGAGAGTATTTGAGGCAAGCTTTAAATTGATGCTGTGATGTATGGATGGCTTGGCTGGGATGACCAGGAGTTCAGTCTTAGAGAGGTTTAGCTGAAGGTGGCGAGCCTTCATCCATAGGGATATGTCTGCAAGACAATCTGTGATCCGCGCCGAGATTGTGGGGTCATCAGGCGGGAACGACTGATGTTTTGTTTCCATATTTGTTTCCATATTTTGAGAAATGATCCCAGATGTTTTTAATAAGATAGATCACAATTGAGGGGAAAGCCACAAAACCTTTGCGTTATTAACTAAGGTGCTATATTTTGGAACCATCAAATCGCATATCACAGTTAGCACAGCTTTGAATGGGTAGCTGCCTGTGTGCAGCGGGTCTCTCTCTCGGGTGCTTTAAGCCACGATGCACATCCACAGGCGCTTGCTGGACATTCAGCGATAGGGAATGTCCCACAAGATGCAGTGGCTGTCATAGGCATGAGAACTTAAAGCCAAACCCGTGGGTGTCAATAAGCCTGACACATCGGAGGTGAAGGGTGGCTCTGGATCCATCTGCTGGGGGTTTACCGATCAATCTGGCTTCAGCCAACTCTCTGTTTGTGCTCCTCGACATATTTATAAGCCTTAGCAGACAAGCTGGCCAATCTATTTTTATCCCACACTGAAATTCCCATCAGGCCATTGGGGGATTGGCAGGGTCCAGATCTCCTCTGCAGAATATAAACTCTGCATAGAGGAAGAAGCCATTTCACTCTTTTTTTTACCATTTGTGAATATGACAGGAATTATGATGAGAGCTTTAAAAGCTGTTTGTGTCGTGTTCTGTGTACTGCGGCATTTCTTTGATCCCCCTGCATAATTGCGAGTGATGCACAGACAGTTGGACTATTGCCAAGGGAGAAACAACAGATATGAATTTTCATCATCATGTTTGTTTGTTTGTTTTATTTTGTAAGGTAATCACAACAAAATGCCATCTTTTGTAAACATTACACTTATTGTACGAAAACAGATCACTGGGCTCCAACAGCTGGCTTGTTGTTGAGGAAGATGTGATGATGTAACTTAACATGTGATGTTTTCCACTCTAACCTTTTTTGTTGTGGGTAGCTCCACTGGACTTATCTCCAAAGAGAGAGTGGAGATAAGAGACAACTTATGCACCAGAACATTTCTACATTTTGTTTATTTGCTCAGTGTATAGCCTTAATAAAACTTGCTGTGCTTAATTTGATGCTATACACATGCTGTACTTCAATTATAAGGAAGCTTTTTATAGGATCTGATTGGATACAATCTGCTCAAGCATACAACAGCCTTTTGTCCTACACACCCCCTACCCTCAGATGTATACCACAGTGTTCTAAACACAATGTACACAATGTAACAAATTTAAAAAATCAAAACACTAAACTCATTATTGCATGTAGCCTGCCCTTGTGCATTGTAACTCCTTGACTAATTTCTTACTGTCCACTTTCCAGATTGTATCCGAGCATCGATTACCAAAAAGTGGTTGTGATATCTCTGGAATAATGTGAATTAGCATCATTCTGTAAGCAGGTGGAAGTTTACAAGAAATGCCAAATTTCTGTACCAAACATTATTGACTGAAAACAGACCCATTCCAACTGTTGAAACATTAGTGTTGTTCCTGCTTTTCAAAACTGATGGCAAGACTCATGTATTAAATTGTTCTGGATCTTTCTGAAACCATAAAGATAAGAACATGAGAAAATTGGATGATTAGTATTTTGATTTTGAATTTGCCTCCAAAGGCAAGTGGTGAGTCATGAAGTGAGACTCACAATATCTTATTCTGAATTCAGTATATTGAATTTACATGTATGTTTTATTCTAATAAGGATGGCTAAGTTAATGAGTGCTGTGTTATTGTTAAGGATTGCACTTATTTTTGATGGGTCTGCAACCTATCTACCTTGTTGTAACTTGTTTTAATTTCTGAAAATTCTAATTTCACTGTTTGTATTTATTTTCTAAACACAGTTTCAGTTAAATTTCTACTCTGATGTGTTTTTTTTTTTGTGCACTGTTCCTTGAAGCTAACAAATATTGGTAATTTGCAAATACAGTTACTAAAACCACCAGCGGAGATCCTTGCATGAGATCCTTGCATGAAACATGCATGTTTTCATTGGCTACTCTTAAAAGTTTAGACATAGAGACACCTTACTCTGTTGATGTAGCTTGCTATTATATTCATATATTTTAAATTATATGTTCTACTATTTTACATAGGCCTATTCAGTATTTTACCACACATTGTGTGAGAGTGACAGAATACTGGAGGACAGCAAGTGGCAAAACTCTCTGCCTGATAAGGTGAGCTAGGCAGCACACAGACTAAGGATAAAATAAAATAAATAAATAACCACTTTTCCTCCCTGGTATCTCTCTCGTCTTAAATGAGGATTTAGTACTATGGAAAAATAAATCAACTGCTTTTTTTCTGACACTCAAAAGTGTGTGCACTTGCATACATGCGTGTGTGCATGCGTGCGTGCATGTGTTCGGATGTATACTTCTGTATTTGCATTTTTATGTAACTCTGGGTATGTGCATGTGTTCCAATTCCAATACTAGAAAGCTCACTTGAGAAGTCCTATTGATTAGCTTTCTGCGTATTTTCTAATGCCTCAAATAGTTAACATTTAGTTACGTTGACTATTCTGTTTTAAATAAGACCACTGAGAACTGCTGTTGTCAGGTGCAGGTTTGAGCGTGCACCCAAGGATGGCTGGAATAAAATACCAGCACTTGCATAAAAGTAGAGCTGCAAGCCATCAGCAGTGGTCAGGTGTTGGTACACGACGCACTTTAAAAATAGATTCAAACTGTTAATTAGAACTTCCTCGGCAGCCCAGTCTCCTGGCAGCTCACTTTACCGTATCTATTAGTACCGCAGTTCCCGGCAGCTTCCCCCAGCCATCAGACCTGCCAGACAGGTAGGAGGGTGGCTGAGCTCAACGTTTTAAAAGTGCACCTTATGTATGTATAGAAGAGGAAATACCATTTTAAAAAACTTGTGCTAAAAAAAGCCTGTGTATGGGAAATAAAATTTGAACTGTTTAAGATATTTTTTCTATAACATCAACATATTAAAAAAATAGGCAAAAGCGATTGTCTTGTAATGTAGAAATGTATTATGTAAATATGTATTAAATGTATTATGTAAATATGTTTTCAGAGAAGGTTAATTTTAATGTGTGTTTGTGTGTGTGTGTGTGTGTGTATATATATATATATGTGTGTGTGTGTGTGTGTGTATGTGCACAATGTATTCTTTCTTACTCTGTCATTCTGTCCTTCATGAGATATGGACCGATATGGTGCATTGCTACCGTACCTCCTAACTAATAATTTGTGCCAGCAAAGACTGTGGATAGCACTGAAGCACCTTAGTTCTGAAATAAATCATGTTAAAGTAAACTGAAATAAACAATAACTGTGAAATAAATTTCCCTAGCCTATATCTTTAGAAAGTATGCATGTTGAATAGCAAGAAACTGGTTCTACAGTGAAGTAATCTTCATTTATGTTCACTTCTTTCACACTCTGATTGGGGCATAACAGTTTGCTCTCTCTAATGCATGAGTGATAAATGGCTACTTGATTCAAAACTCCCTAAAGTCATTTTTCTTTATCTTCATATGAGCTGTTCAAAATGGTTTCTATGCTGAAACATTGTCATTTTTTTATTCAAATGATACTTCTTAAAATTGCAGTGGAAGCTGAGTATACTCCATCTCATTTTGTTCCTGTCTAACTCAAATCCCCAGATTGTGAACTGGCCCCCTTCTGTTTTATCACAGGTCTAGCATACACAGAAAGACACAAACCAGTTTAGCACACAGTGCACTATATCTGTAGCTTAACTAAGCATTTGTAGTTTGTATTTAAGCAATGCAGTGACCGTGAACATTTTGTTAAAATGTGAGGATCAACAGTGCAATTTACATATATAATACACTGTAGTCCATAGAGAAATTCAGAGGTGGACCAATGCACTCTGGGTTACAGAGCCTCAATTAGGATGCAAAATCACAAGATGATTTTAAATTAGATTCTGTTCATTACTATTAAAACAAATTAAGAGCTTTCCAGTATGGATCCCTGCTCTAGTAAAGATGAGAAACAACATATTCACTTTTAAATGTGCATAGAAAGTTACATTCTAAGAGAGTGCCTCTGAAAGATCATCTGTTCTTTTCATGTTGATGGAGAGGCATGAGCTGGAACTTGGTTGCCAGGTAATTAAAAGTGTCAAGCTCACGAGAACTGAGTATAATACTGTGCCCCTGAAAGACTGAGCCAGAGTTCAGCATCCAGCAGTGAGTGGAAAAACGGGGAAATTCTAATATTCTGGGAAGGATAAAAAGATTCAAGGTTTTTGCTGATATATCACATGCAACAATGTAACACACCTCTGAGTTCTTTTTATATTGAAAACACCCTTGGCCCCCTGTTAGTGCATTCACCCATTCATTCAATCATTCATTCTGTCGGGAAAGTGAGGATTTAATAAAAATTCAATGGTCTGAACCCAGCGGTCTTAGAAATTAACGCCCTTGTTTATCGTCCGGCACTCTGAATACCGGACACAAATGACGTCAATTACTAAAACTCCTCACTTAACCAACATGTAAAATAATAATAAAAATTATTTAATTTAATAATTATTATCAAAGATCTTAATTATCAATTAAATCACTGAATTCGTTGATAGGAGATGAGCAGTCTGGTGGATCAACCTTTGCCAGAATTATAGAATCACAACTGGAATAAATTAAAAAGGTTTATTAAGCAGTTACACTAAGACAAGACAAAATTCAAAGTCTGGGCTACAGACCTGGTCCACTACCTTAACAGACACTAAATTACATACAGACATTAACAAAACAAGAACATGGATGGATCACAGAATGGTGAATGAATGCGTGCAGAGAAAATTACCCAAGCCAATTGTTTACCTCTCCCAAGGAAGAACACAGGAACCACTCACGATAGCAGCAAAACTCCCAAAAAAAAAAGCAAAAAGTTGCAAGATAAACTGAGCCACAGACTGGATGACTGAACGGATGACTGAGTGTAGGCAAGGAACTGATCAATGACAAAAGACTGAGCCAAAGCGAAACTGAGCCCAGAGGCCTGTTCTAGGCCTGACTTAAGAAGAAGCTCTCTCCACCTCCCTGACCCACGCATGATTAATTTTATGGTTGGGGAGTGCCTGGAAGTTTCTCCAGGACTTAATTTTGTCCTTTCGATCCAAACATCTGGAAATACCAGATATATTTTCAAGACTCTCATCTTTGCATTCAGCTCTTCATGAGCATCGCAATGACACCAAACATTAATAGGCATGGGTTGAGAGGAGAGAGTTAGCTGAGAGGAACTGGTAAAATGGTGGTTTTGCTGCTATATTGAGAAATACATGTGTTATCACACAACATTGGGTTTTCCACATTTTTCATGACATGAGAGTACAATTACTGTAGGGTACAAAAGGGTAAATGATCCGAACGTATAGGTACACACAAAAAACACACACACACACACACACACACACACACACACACACGCTGATTATGCTCAGGAAGGGGAGAAGGGGGGGAGAGAAGGCAACCCCTGCAGCTGTGGTCTACCAGGATGTTACACCTTAAGCAACTTAGATTGGCTAAGGCCAGGTGAAGGCAGAGTTCTTTAAGATTATATTAGAAGTATTTGGCACCTAAACCTCTTTCAGATTACCAAACATGACTGTAGCCACCGTTTAGCCAAGGATTCTACATCCGAGGGGCAGATTCATGCTTACCAATAAACAAAGCGGGCGTATCACACCCTACTTCCGCTTTTATCTGGTAAAATAATGTGAATCCAAACAGTCAATCATTATGGTTGAGGTTTTAGGTATCTGACTAGGTTTTAGGTGACTTCTTGCAATCTTAAAGTGATGGCTGCTTATTTTAAGTAGGTATGTGATCTGTGGTCACTGATTTTGGGGTATTTATGGTGGTAGACCATTTGCCCTCTTGCCTGCTATGTGTGTGTATTTGTTGACTTATCTGTGCTTGCTCTGGTCCCGAGTAGGGAAAGGAATCCTGGAAAACCCAGACCAGGGCAAATAGCCATAAAATGCATGGTACTCTCCCGACAATTCATTCATTCATTCATTCATTCATTCATTCATTCATTCATTCATTCATTCATACTTTCATGCAGCCATTCATTCATCCACCCATTCATTCACCAATTCACTCTTTCATTCATTTGGCTGTCAATCCATTCATTCATGTTGATGTACAGAGTTGGAATCTTTTTCATTGCACACAATGCACACAGTGTAGAGAACTGACAAAGGAACCCAGCTGTTTTTTTTTCAGTTTTTACAGATACTTTGATGCAATTCATCTAAGGATAGAGTGAAGCATTATGGGAATGGTACACCTTACTTGTATTGTGAATTAGGGACATCTGTAGTTTGTAGGGTGGCAAGTACAAACTGTTCTCCAGACCTGGGGCATCATGTATTCAACATGTGCGTTCAGAAAACACATTATAAACTGTGTCTGTCTTTTTTATGTATAGTATGAGATTAATGAAAGAAAACAAGATAAATAAACAAATTCTGAGACTGTACACCTTTGCACAACTTTCAGACTGTTCTTGGGAATACATCCTTGTACTGCTGGGTAAAAGCACAATTTTCTCCTTTTTGATATCGGCATGTGAATGGCAAAGCACTGCATTCACTGTGACAATTTAATAGAAATATAATTTTCAGGGAGAAGAAAATGAAGTAATTTTTACACTTTTCAATCACAATTTTAATACACATGAATATTTCTACACATTTACAAAAACATGTATGTTCCAGTCTACTGAGGTAAACAGAATTTGACTGTTGCTGACTATTAAGCAATGCAATCAGTGTGCAAACTACTAAAAAACCTTTGACTATAAATGTGACAAGGTCAATCAATGTAATTGCAAGTGACTTGCAAATGGCTCATCTTGCGCCTTTGGAAGAGTTGACTAATGCAGCAGGCTGGCAAGAGAATCTTCAGTGACCATTTTGATCTTCTTGCTGAGAGCACAGAATGGCTAAGTCACCACCAATCACCAGGAGAAACTGTTAAAAGACGTGCAATGATTTATAGTAGACCCTCACTTTTAAAGCTCAACATGCTGCAGACATGTTATCCATGCTCATGTGCAGGTGCTGTCAACCCTCAGCGATGTGGTCACTCTCAGCAGGAGCTTGCAGACAGATCAAGGATATCGCAGCCATTTTAAATTTAGGCAATACTGACCCCTTTGTAACATGGTCCAGAAGTAAGGGATCCCTGTGAGGCCAAAGGTCGTGAGGGGAGATGACCCACTGCCGGAGGAGCCATCTGTAGAGTTTTTGAACGAGGCTGCCATCCAAAGATGGCTTCGCATTATAGGCACTTGTGATATATCACAGGTAACTTTGCACTTTACCAAACATCATGTAATAATTTTATGTTATTGTTTTACAAAGAAATGTGTGATATTAGTCACATATCTACAGTTCCCAATTACTGTAAAACCTTACAGAGATGAAACAACATGATGTCACTTCAGCCTTAACATTCAGACCTCAGCCAGTGCATGCAGAGGGACATTCATTTTGACTAAGACTGTGAATACCCCTAGGGCCAGTAAAATGTAACATATAGATGCTGCATTCACAACATTGGCGATTTGCTGCCAAGCACCATGTCTATTTCAGTTTGCCATCCAAACTCTGAGAAATCTAAACAACTTTTTACTTGCTGTTGCAAAATCCCTTGGGACAGAGCAGGCAGGATTTTTCAGTAATATTATCCACATTTGTATGCATGTATTTTATATGCATGATAGATAAATCAGACATATGTGTGTTCTATACTTGTGCATAACAAATTTAGGAGTGGGTGTACACAGCTGTTATTAAGTGAAGCACCTGACCTTTTAAACTTTGGAATTCCTCTGTAAATCGGAGGCCCCAGGGCAGAATTCTAGACATAAGAGCTGTCTGGGTTTCCATGGATTTCAATTGGCCTACTTTAGAATTGTATCTTTGCAGAGCAATGCAGACAAGAAAACCCAACTATTGATGACTCACCATCTATGTTAGGGTAAATTTAGTGTGAAATAAAATGTCTCATTCCCATTGACTCAAGTACAGATGGGAAAGACAACAGTCTCGGTAAGGCTGGCACTCAACGTCCTCATGTTTGCTCAAGCCAAAAGAGACTGAATCCCATGCACGCCTGCCCCCATCTTGGGAAGCCTTCTGCCAGTTTATCATAATATATGTAAAATATGTCATTCTAAACATTTGTGCCATCTCAGTTTAATGTTGGTAGTTCTTCTCACTAGTAGAAGTAGAACTGAATTTGGAAATATGAGTATAATTCTGCTCCCAGACAAAGTGGGGGCTGAGACAGATATAATATGATTTGTATCTTGCAGCCAAAGTGCTCGACTAATTCCGTTTGAGGAAGTGTGAGTTACTACAGCTCATCAGTTCCCGGTTCTCTAATCTCCCAGCATTGCCGAGATTAAATTAGAAAATGATGCCCCCTCTGCCTGGAAAAAGCTTGGACGCTCTGAGATTGGTCCCCTCCTCCCATCATAGATGACCCATGGAAGCTTCCTTCACACCATCCAAAACATGAAACAGCCATTGTAAATGTAACATGGCAAAGGTTTCTGCTGGCATCCAAAAAAATTCATGTGAGCTCCTGTATGGATCATTACTAAAACTCAGACTGGATACAGACTTCACTGCAAGCTTACACAAACTGTAACACTGGCACACACACACATACATACATTTACATACACTGCCAAACTGCTCTCTGCACCTGTCAGTATGTGCAAATTTGCAAGTATGAATGTATGTACATGCATAAGTTATATATCCCACACAGATTCTCATGTACTTACATAAACACAGGGGTGAAACTGCAAATGTGACACTGAGTAGTTAATGGGATTCCTTTGAGAAGGTCTCCCCCAACTTCCCTCTGCTGTAGAAGTGTTGATCGCTGACAGTGGTGTCTTACTGCCCTCATACTTGCTTGCGTGGCAATGAGCAATTTATAATGGTAATTAAATACTAGGGCAGTTGTTTTCTTTTCTTCAATGGCACTGTGCATCATAGTTTGAATGCATTTCATGTAACTGAAGTCATTAAATATCCAGCACCTCTCAAATCTGTCAAGGTATGGATTTATAACCCATTTTTTCATGGCATTGCTGAGACCTACCTCATTACCTCCCCACAGGACAGGAAAAATGCCAAAGATTTCCTTTGTTTTTGCTCTATCTCCTATACCAAATATGAGTTCAAACTCAGACGTTTTGAATATCTGTTTCTAATATTATGCTTTTGAATAAAGAAAGGAAAAAAGACAACAATCAACTTGACTTTTTTTAATGTATTAACTTTTAAAATTTTGACAATAATCTAAAACGGTATGACATAATTATCATGTGCCCACAAATGTTTTTCATGTTAGAATATACTCCATTATACCTCCATCAAATGTTCACATTTTGGGTTCTTAAGGGCCAATTCAGACTTGAGATCCTCATAAGTAGGCTAAACCACACATAAACTGCTTTTTAGAAGAGTACCACAGCTTTATTGCCACCAAACTAATTCTGAAACGGGAACATTGGGTGGAGTCTGCCAGAAATTATGGTGTGTCTCATTTATTAGCAAGATACACACATTCTGACTGTTCGCTTTCTCTCCACAACTGTTGTCTTCACAAAAAAAAATTAGAATAAAAAGTGTGCCACAGTGGCAATTAGGCTACTTGAGGTTACAAAAAGGTTAACCAAGTCTGTACTTGACAAATATTGAATTTTAGATAAGAATTCATCACATTCATTTGCTTGCAGAATAGTCAATAAAATGTAAAATGTTAACTCTGTGTAAACATATCATTCTCTCTGAGATCTGAAATCAGTAGGCACAGACAACAAATAAAATCCATCAGTGGGGTGTACCCCATGTATTAATGAATGTCCAAAAATGGATGTGATCACTTAATTGGTTTACCAAGACATGCTCATTGGTTATGTGTGTTACCACACGTAAATTACCTCAAGTAATGTACCCTGTAATATATTGTTCTACAAAACAAAAGCCAAAAATAGCCTGTGTGCTTTTTGTCTTGACCATGGGTTCATTCCAGTAAGTGTCAAAGTATATCATTGGCATCCCACAGCCGTAAGCGCTGAAGAGGTGGTGACATTTTGTTGTCTGTGGTCCCAACCATGCAGGCTAGTGATCTAATAACGTAATATGTTCTGACTGTGGGACAGTTGTTTCATATCTTTCGGATGACAGCACCTTGTCTTTCTCACTGTGTCCTGTACTTAAACTTGTTGAATTTGCAGCTGTTATATAACTATGGTGTGATCATTAGTCTGAGTGTATATGAAATGTATTCAGTTCTAACTTTGATACAAATGTTAAATGAAATATTCAATATGTGGCTTTCCAATGTGACAGTGTTTGCTAAAAATGCTGTAATCTATAAATTATTGCTTGTGTTTACTAACCATACTTCTGTATCTGTTTGGTCTGAACTGCTAGTTAAGAAGTTCAAGACACTTTCAGTGGGTCACTGTGTTAGCTGTAATGCTGGAATTTTAACAAAACTTGTTCACAGGTAAACAGGTCCTGTTCTGATCCTTACTTATCATACATATAAAAAAATCTAACCATTTATGCTGCTGGTCCAGCCCATTTAGGAAGTTAGTTGTTTATCTAGCTAACTCATGGTCCAGTCAAGTGCTTGGGAACATGAACTAAGTGGTCTGCTACACTCTCCTAGTGGTGTGTAGCTTTATGTGGTGTCCCATGCTGTATGCGGTATCCCATGTTCAAGCAGCTTAACATTTCCTGTTTGCATCTTTTTATCTTCGTTATATGATCCTCTATGACCTATATGACATCTCACTGGGAAGCATGGGTAGGGGTTGCCTTCCATAAAAAAGACATTTTATTTTCTCTGAAAATTTACTGAGATGCATGTTAGTTGGGTAACCACATAGGCTACGCTGAATAAATTTTATAGGCCTATGCACAATGAATATTATAATAAGCCTATCTATAATAGGGATGCTGGCATCTCACCACCATCTCGCAGTAGTGTCCAGAAACTTCAACCAGTTCCTTTGTGGTGTGCTATGGCACATAGATGCCTTCATAAAATTCCTTGACACTCAGTTATTTAAACTGACCATTTCATACTAAGAATTCAACAGTGGGTTCAAAACAGATATCATACTTGATGTGGTTGGTGTGCTCCCATCTTCTGTTTCTTTTACTGTGTTAATGAATTACCAGATGACAGCTGTCAGAGAACTTCAAACCAAACAGGCTATCATTTTGGTTTTCTTTTTATTACAATATTTGTTATTGACATGTGTTGCTTCGCCATTTTATTCAGAAACAGTGAAGAGGCCCATCTCAGCTCCAGAGCTGCTT